>JAPPVO010000016.1:178844353-179456481 GCA_030407325.1 Camellia japonica
GCCATGAATAGCATGCTTACCATGAGGCTATATGCTTATGTGATATAACTGCCTTGAATGCCTGTGGGTGGAGGTTGTGTTACTTGAATTGGACAATTTCACAAATGTTTGTTTTAAGCCCACTAGATAGTGGCAAAATCATGTTTTCTAAGCCCACCTGAGGGTGGCAAATCCGTCTTAGCCTACCTGCGGGTAGCACCATCAAACCATTTTCAAACAAACAAACATGAAATGTTTTGTTCCAATTCAGGCGGCCCAGTCTATACTTGTTTGCTGCGAGCATCACATAGTAACCTAGGCTAATAACCGGAATAAGAACTACAAATGTTTTCAAAATAAGATATCATGGTTAGTAGAGGCCGGTCTTTGACCGGGCGAGCGGGGGTGCTCACGAAGTGACCTTCCCCAATCGTACCCAAGTTCCCGAGCCGAGGCAACTTTGGTGATGACGGACACGTGGCCTTTGGCACCGAGTCAGGGTTTCCTAAATTTCCCAAAAAAAATATTTAGGTGGCGACTCTGTATCTGGCAAAGCAGTCCATGTTTGGCACTTCTTTCAAAAATCTGTTTTCCAAAACGATTTGCCGGATTTGGACTCTTTGGTTCAAGATTAAGAACCGTGACACAACGAGTCCGAGCTGTAGCGAGGTCCCCGCGGGCTTGTTACAGTTTCTGGCGACTCTGCTGGGGATTTAGAGAACTTGACTCGAACTCATGATATCTTTTTGACTACACTTGTGTGTTTCTTTGCATTGCATTTGCATTGGTGCGCCTAGGACACCGTGTTTGCCATATGCCATTCCCGAACGATTTGCCGGAGGCTTGTCTTGTCAAGGCATGTCCATAAGGCTGATCGGCTCTGGGCTCTGACAGCATGGGAACACAAACCCCGGTTTTACCGGGGCACCCTTTTTGACCATTCGACCTAGTGCATATTCGGATCCATAGTGACCATTCCAAACTAGGACAGGTTGCTTACCCGTTTATAGGTTGTTTGAAACCGCTGCGTGCGTAGTGAAACCCTAGCTCCTGACAAAATAGGACAGGGAAACCCTACCCCAACATAGGGGTGTTTTGGCTCTCACTTATCTGTTATGTGCTTTAGAGTGCGTCTCTACAGGAATGCATGTATCAGTCTATAAGTTTGGGCATCAGGCCTGCGGGCATCATTCAGGCCTGCGGGCATCAGTCAGTATCTGAGAATCAGTTGTCTGCGGATATCCGATTCAGTTTTGGGGAACAGTGAAATGGGAACAGTAATCAGTGATTAAGGACAGTGTATTTTCAGCTTATCAACTGCGTGTTGTATGCCCGACTGTGTGTTGTGTGTATTTAATTTAAGCTGTTATGCTGCCCGTTTTTCTGGTCATTTATTTCCTTTTGCTTTATTATCTTTTTGCTAGGGCAGTTTTTAGCACGATTGCTTCCGAACCAGTAGATACTCCCCAAGCACTCTGGACACGAGGTCGCCGACTCAACCGATCCGAGGATCTCGTTGACGGACATCCAGTGTTCCACTCTCTACCCCCAGTTGCCAGAAGAAGGCCAAGGAGGCGCAGTGTGTCAGAGCAGGGATTACCGGGACAGAGGGCTACTTTGACAGTAAACAGCCAGGCTGAGATTTCTGTGTCTGCCATAGAAGTACATTTACCGGTCATCCAGATGGAACAGCAGAATACATCAGTGGTAGAGGCGATGATGCGCCAGATGCAAGAAAGCATGAGGCAGATGCAAGAGGATTCCATCCGCCAAGCGGAATTTTCTAAACAACAAGCCGCAGTCATGGCCCAGCAGGCCGAGCTGATCACTAGGCTGCAACAGCAGAATGCAGCGTCTGCTTCACATCAGGTTCCTCCTCCACCAGCAGCTCCTACCCGAGCAGGCACCTATGGTCAGAATACCTTGCCAAACCCTCAGAATACCCTCCCCAACACCCAGAACACCCTACCCAATGTCCAAAATATCCAAGAGGACACCAACATTCCAACGGGGCTGGCTCCGCCCCCGCTTCTGCCTCAACTGTCCAAGAATCTTACACCCAACCACCCGGACTCTCCATTCGAGTTCGAGGTAGATCATACAGCTCTGAAGCTGAGTAAGCTGGAAAAGCTTTTCAAGAAATCGCAGGGGGTGAAGGCCATCCCAGACATCGAAGATGGGTACACTGACGTGGCTGTAACATTGCCAGACAGATTAAGATGCCACAGATCGACCGTTTTGATGGGTCCGGGGATCCTATGGTCCATCTCCGGCTATTTTCAGACATCTGAGGCCAATGGGCCTAACCCGACCCAAAAGCTTTCTTTTGGCAGAACTTTGTCGGGGGTGGCGGCCATCTGGTACGCCAAGTTAGAAGATGATGTGAAGAGAAATTGGGATGAGATGGCTGAGGCCTTCGTTGCGCAGTACTCGTATAATACACAGATCGAGATTACAACACGTGATCTCGAAACGACGAGGCAAGAACCCAAGGAGTCTTTCTCCGATTTTGTAACTCGGTGGAGAGCAAAGGCATCGATGATGACCTTGAGGCCAACAGATAAAGATCAAATCCGGATGATTGTGCGCAATCTCCAACCGAAGTTAATGCAGAAGATGATTGTACTCCCCTTTCCAACTTTCTCAGACTTACACGAAATGGGGGTACAGATCGGATGCGATGAAGCAAGGTTGATTGACCAGGACCGGGAGCAGCCCCGAAGGACATTCAACCGCAATAACAACGCAGGCCCGAGTGGCGCTGCAAACACAAGGACTT
Organism: Camellia japonica; assembly: GCA_030407325.1. Lineage (NCBI taxonomy): Eukaryota > Viridiplantae > Streptophyta > Magnoliopsida > Ericales > Theaceae > Camellia > Camellia japonica. Next base: position 178,847,112 of record JAPPVO010000016.1, read on the forward strand.
CTGAGGTCGGTATGGTCACCACCACTCCCCCTTCCCAACCAAGGCCCGCAGCGGCCACACCCTTTTCCAGTACCTCCGAGAGCAGTAACCAAGCCTCGAGATTTCAGCCCAGAGGCCAAAGAACCTTCACTCCACTATACATGCCTTTGTCCAAGGCTCTCGGGGTGTTAATCAGAAAGAAGCATCTGACACCTTTAGAGCCGAGGCCACTCCAAATCCACTCCCTCCCTCTCATGACCCAGCAAAGTACTGTGCGTACCACCAACAGCACGGTCACGACACCGACCGTTGCTACAGATTGCGTCATGAGATCCAAGATCTTATCGACAAGCAGGTGATCGCACCCCTGAAAAACCCAACGTCACAACAAATCCTCTCCCACCACACAACCAAGCCCCTCCTCCCAAAAGAGTCAACCTCATCCAAACTGGGGTCATGTCTTACGATCCTAGTATCTATATTACTCCCTCTCACCTACCCAAGCCGGAGGTGATCCTTCCTGATTGCACTGACTTGTGCATGTTGGACACCTTCACAACCCAATCTAAGCCAGTGGTGGTGACCACCAAAGATGGAACTAGGCGGGTTTCAGAGGAGAGCAGAATTGTTGAGTCTGGGATGGAACAGCCTGAAAATTATGCCAGAGGAGCCTATGATCCAAGCGAGTACATCTTATCAGTGGGCCAGTCCAAGCTGAGTGTGGGGCTGCCAAAAAAAGCTGAGCTGTGCATGATTCGGGGGGACAGACTTGAACAAGGGGCAGATGATCTGACAACAGTGGAAGAGGACTTTGCCAACTTCCAGTTCTTCAACGACCAAGAATCAGGGGATGCTGCAATCAACTGGTTCGACTATGAGGAGTCGGCAGAAGTCACGGGTGGTTAGATGATCAGCCAGATGTGCAGAATTTCAATGAACAGGGCCCGGCAGGGGCGAGAGTATTGATGGCCGGAAGGGCCGAGGGTCAGAATCCACCGCCGGAGAGCGCCGGCGTTAAGAATTTCGCTCAGAATTGGGATCGTAAATACAGGGAATATTGAACAACCGGCTGTACTGACGCAGTTGGAACAACAAAGGTTTGACGATTCGAGAGAATTAGAAAAGCCAAGGCCCATGTGGGGGTCGAAAGTGCTGTGTGCACAGGAACGAGAATGTGGGCATAAAGACTGAAGGTGCTGCGAGCACGATTATACCGGAGCCGGACAGATGTCTGTCGGCTGCCGACGGAATGTGGTGGGAAGACGATGACTTATGTCTTGCCCACACAGATGAAGACTGGGATGTAACCAACCAGAGATTACCTGGTTATATCGACGAGATCGCTCATATGACCAGAGTGGGCGGTATTTCAAGCCCCAACATTGACCAACCTGAGGCATCTGGAAAGATAAAGAGCAGAGAAACAGAGAGAGAAACAGATAGAAGAAGAAGCTGTGCTCAAACAATTGAAGAAGATACAAGCAGACATCTCCATCTGGGGACTGCTTATGGCATCAAGGGTGCACAGACAGGCCGTCCTATCTGCCATGGACAAGGCCAAACTCTCAATAGACACTACACCAGAACAGCTGGTTGGGCTGGTTTTTCCGGGAGGAGGTTCCCCGGCATTAACCTTTTCAGACAAGGAGTTGCCGCCTGAGGGCACAACCATAACAAACCTCTCTACGTCTCCGTGGAGTGTAGAGATAAATGGATACCGGTGGTACTTGTTGATACCGGGTCCGCCATCAATGTCTGCCCAGTCAGAACAGCATATGCAGTTGGGTTGAAGCCCGCGGACTTCACACCAACAACTCAGGTGATCAAAGCTTACGATAATACGAGTAGGGAAGTGATGGGGATTGTCAAGATTCAAACCAAGGTTGGTCCAGGACAACACGACATCGAATTTCATGTCTTGGACGTTCCCGCAACCTTCAACTTACTCTTGGGGCGGCCGTGGCTGCACCAAGTAAAGGCAGTCTCTTCCACTCTATCAGATGGTGAAATACCCCTATGGAAAGGGAGTAGCCACTGTATTCGGGAACTCATCAATCCATCCCCCTCCGGAGGTATCTACGCCGGTCCTGGAAATTGAGCATGGCACAGAAGATGTATTCTTATCAGGATTCACTTTGGCTGAGGCCCGGGTAGTACAGAATATTATGGCTGTGAATGAAGGTGTGTACGTTAGTGCTCAATCCGTCTACCTCATGAACAAGCTACAACATATTCCCGGGATGGGATTAGGAAGCGGCAGGAAAGGAGTCGCTGCGTTGGCCGAAGTGCCACACAACCGCATACCTTTGGACTGGGTTATCTGCCCACCAAAGAGGACTGGGTGAGGAAAGGAAAGGAAATGGCCGGCAGAGCCAGAGCGAAGCAGGCTGGGAAGCCTTTTGACCTAATACACAGGCCCATTCAGGGTACCCTGAACGGACGCTTCGTCCGGGAGGGGGAGATTTTCCATTTTGCGGCTTCCCAGAGCCGTGGATAAACGCGGAGAAGAAGCGCGTCCAGGCTTCGAATCTTCTTTGATTTGCAACTATCCGGGGATGACGTTGCCACAGAGCAGACAGACCCAACAACTGAGGTTGAGCAGTAAAGCAGGGGATCCTGAGGGCACAGAATTTGAAATGGGGGTAGCACTGGCATGTCTCCTCTCTGATCCTCCGATCGACCAAGAGTGCTTGGGGGATAACTTCGTGGTTTCCATGATTGGGGATGAAACGGCTGCGAGCCACCAGCAGCTATCTTGGATGCATCAATCGCACCCTCTCTCACTTGGCAGTACGAGGAGGGATTTTTGTCCAGCAGCACCGGGTCAGGTAGTGAGCCGGAATCTGATTCCACCGAGTCTGTGAGTCGGAATCAGGTTCCAGCTCGACTGAGTCTGAGTCTGGTACTCCTGGGGATGTTAACCCGGATGCCACAGTCCTGTCTAGGTCGTCTTTTTCCTTTTCTTTTGAGTCTGTTGTAACAGAAGAATTGGACGATTTGGATGAACTTAATGAGAATGAGGTGAATGTGGTTTCCGAGTATTTCTCTGTGCCCTTGATTTATTGCATTAATTCAGACTTTCAAAACTTTGATGAAAACGACGAGGACGAAGTTCCTCCGGTTTTACAACGTTTAATTGAGCAAGAGCAAGAGAGATTTGTTAAGCCATTAATGGATGAAATCATACCGTGAACATTGGTACTGAGGAGGACCCGCGGCTGGTCCAGATCGGGTCCACGTTGTCTTCGGAGGAACGCGAGCGCTTAGTCGCTTTATTAAAAGATTTCAAAGATGTTTTCGCGTGGTCCTACGAAGACATGCCTGGAATCGATCCTGAGATTGTACAGCATCGGATCCCCCTTGACCCCGAGGCCCGACCTGTCAAGCAGAAACTCAGAAGGATCCGCCCGGATTGGGCTCTCAAGATTAAGGAAGAGGTCACCAAGCAAATTGACGCAGGCTTCCTGCTGGTATCTGAGTATCCGACTTGGTTGGCCAACATTGTTCCGGTGCCGAAGAAAGATGGCAGGATCCGGGTGTGTGTAGACTTCAGGGATTTGAACAAGCTAGTCCGAAGGACGACTTTCCCCTACCGCACATCGATGAGTTGGTAGACTTCACAGCAGGGCATGCATTGCTCTCATTCATGGATGGCTTCTCAGGATACAACCAGATAGTGATGGCACCAGAAGACCGGGAAAAGACTGCATTCACCACCCCGTGGGGGACATACTGCTACCGGGTAATGCCGTTTGGGTTGAAGAACGCTGGAGCTACTTATCAACGGGCCGCGACCACAATACTACATGATATGATCCACAAAGAGGTTGAGGTGTATGTGGACGACATGATTGTCAAGTCCAAGGAAAGAGAGGGCCACTACACCGCCTTGCATAAGTTTTTCCAAAGGATCAGGGAATTCCGGTTGCGGCTAAACCCTCAGAAATGTACATTCGGTGTTACAGCGGGAAAAATGCTGGGGTTTCTGATTACACAAAGAGGCATCGAGGTCGACCTTCCAAAATCAAGGCCATCTTAGAAATGCCACCACCAAGGACTGAAAAGGAGGTGCGAGGCTTTCTGGGTAAAGTGCAATTCATAAGACGGTTTATCTCAAAATTAACCTTGACTTGTGAACCACTTTTTGGTCTCCTGAAGAAAGGAAAGAAGTTCCAATGGGACGGCCGATGTCAAGCTGCATTTGAACAGATTAAAGAATATTACAGAACCCGCCCGTGTTGTCACCGCCAGAACCAGGGAAACCGTTGATTTTGTATCTGTCAGTAACTGAAACTACGATGGGCTGCATGCTTGCACAAGAATCAGAAGACAAGGTGGAGAGAGCCATCTACTATCTCAGCAAGAAGATGCTGGAGTATGAACCCGTATACACCGCTGGAAAAGGCTTGCTTAGCTTTGGTATGGGCTACCAGGAAGCTGCGGCACTACCTGTTAGCTCACTCTGTAATGTTGGTTTCACGACTTGATCCCATCAAATATCTCTTCGAGAAACCAGCGCTTACGGGTAGGCTAGCTCGTTGGTTGCTGTTGCTCTCCGAATTTGATCTCACGTACGTGACACGCAAGTCAGTGAAAGGAAGAGCAGTGGCAGAGTTCCTTGCCGACCACCCGGTTGAGGGGGATGAAGCAGTTGAGTACCTGTTCCCGGATGAATCAATTCTGCATATCGACGATGAAACTTGGACGATGTACTTTGACGGAGCGTCAAATCAACACGGGTATGGGATAGGAGTGTTGCTGATAGCACCCGATTCCCGTATCCCTCTAGCCTTCAAACTCCGATTCAAAGTCTCGAACAACGAAGCAGAATACGAGGCGTGCATCGCTGGTCTAGAAGCAGCCCTGGAACTAGGGGCAAGACGGTTGGACGTCATTGGGGACTCGAACCTTGTTGTGTCTCAAGCTAAAGGAGACTGGAAAGTAAAAGAGGAAAAGATGATGATGTATCACCAAACCTTGGATTTGCTGATTCCTCGGTTTGAGAAGCTAAGTTTTACTCATCTACTAAGAGAGAACAACAGGTTCGCAGATTCTTTAGCAACTCTATCTTCTATGATAGACATCCCGTGTGGAGTCCGGATGCGTCCAGTCATCATCGACCAGAAATTCGCACCTGCCTATGAGTCGATTGCAGCCATAGATGAAGTTCAGGACGAACACCCCTGGTATTACGACATCTGGAATTTCTTGGAGAAAGAAGCATACCCGCCAGGGGTAAATGCCAAAGACAAAAGAGCAATCAGAAGAATGGCAGTTCAGTTCATCATCTGCGGGGGTAAACTGTATAAACGAGGTCATCTGGGAATGCATAAACTGTGCGTTGATGCCGAAGAGTCAAAGCGTCTGATGGAAGCCATCCACGGGAGAATGTGGTGCACACATGAATGGGGTAATGTTGGCACGGAAGATCCTCAGACAGGGTTATTACTGGTCCACCATGGAGGAGGATTGTATTAGTTTCGTCCGGCGATGCCACAAATGTCAGATTCATGCAAATCGTATGAACATCCCGCCAACAAAGCTGTACAACATGACTTCGCCATGGCCGTTTTCAGTCTGGGGAATTGATGTAATCGGAGCAGTTACGCCGAAGGGGTCGAATGGGCATGAGTTCATCTTGGTAGCGATAGATTATTTCACAAAGTGGGTTGAGGCCCAATCTTATGCGGTGTTGAAGGCTTCGCACGTCGCAAATTTATCAGAAACAACATCATCTGTCGCTATGGGGTCCCAAACGAAAAATTTCAGACAATGGTTCCCACTTCAAGAAGGAGGTGATTGATTTGTTGGAGAAATACAATGTGGCTTTTCATAAGTCATCTACCTATCGGCCGCAAACCAATGGAGCAGTTGAGGCCGCCAACAAGAATATCAAGCGCATACTACAGAAGATGGTGGAAACCTACCGGGACTGGCCAGATAAGCTGCCGTTTGCTCTGTGGGGCTACAGGACTTCAATCAGAACTTCTACTGGGGCGACTCCGTCTTGGTTTATGGGATGGAGGCCGTTCTACCTATTGAGATTGAGGTTCCGTCATTACGAGTATTGGCCGAGTGTCAAATAGCCGAGGCAGACTGGCAACAGAGCAGATTTGAGGAACTCATGCTTTCGATGAAAGAAGGTTGAAAGCACTGTACCACGTCCAAAGTTATCAACGTAGAATCGCCCGGGCTTTTAACAAGAAGGTTAAGTCCAGGAATTTGAAGGAAGGAGATTTGGTGCTCAAAGACAACCGAGCTCCCATCCACGACCCAAGGGGCAAGTTCAGACCTAATTGGACTGGTCCCTACATCATCAAGTCAATCTGGTCTGGTGGAGCTGTGGTTCTGATGGATCTAGATGGCTTAGAGTTTTCCCAACCGATCAACATGGACAAGTTGAAGAAATACTACCCCTGAGAGGCTCGCTAGGCCGAAAACCCGAAAGGGCGACCTAGGCAAAACTCAGAGCACAGAAAATTTGAAATTATAAAAACTGAGCTCGCAAGGTTGAAAACCCGCAAAGGGCGGCCTTGGCAAAAGTTAGAGCGCAAAAGGAGAGTGAAAATACCCGAGCGAACCTAGCCTGAACTACGTAAGGCTTGATTCCCATCTTTGGGATACGTAGGCAACTTCGTCTTGAAGTTCAGCCACAATCTTTTCCCCGATCAACTTTGTCCATTTGATCATCTCAGTCATCTCTATTCATCAGCATTTATCGTGATCTCCGGTACAGTGCTATTCAGACTAGGGGCAACTTTCCGTTGCAATGAAGTGCTGCGGTACCTTTCAAACTAGGGGCAACTTTCCAGTTGCTAGGATCCGGGGTTGTGCATCTCAGTGACAGATCTCAGGCGTGTCCAGTTCTGATCCATATCGAAAATAGTTTTGAAAAGTTTTAATAAAAGTTGACTTTGTTCAAATTAATCTTTTTACAACTAAGACCATTTTTGGACCAAAGCGGAGAATTTTCAGTACCACAACCTTCAATTTCATTGATTTCAAAACAGAGTTCTCTTGCTCTTGCATACAATTGAAGTTGCTTTTTATTACACTCAGGAAGAAAACTTGAAAGTACTAGTAAAGCAATAAATCCGGGGCATAGTCAAGTCAGGTGTCCCTGCGCCCCCTGCCAGAGCTAGTTGAAGCCTCTGATGCCAACCTAGGCCCAACCTGTGCTTCTTCGTTGAGCCAATCCCAGCACTCATCAGACAAAGTGCAACTAAAAGTGGGAGCAGGGGCCAGAAGTTCTCTATTCCCCATGCTGCGGCCTGCCGAGCCAACTGTGCGCCTCGAACTGGAAATGTAGCCGGATACTCTATCCCCTGGTGGGCAAGTTGATCATGGCCAAACTGGCGCAGAATACGGAATGGGAAATAGAATACGCAGTGAGTCAAGCCGATCAATCGAATCCCAACCTGTCGAGACATGCTGTAGCTCATCGCCGGGAGATTGAGCCAAGGGCAGCGCCACGCAATGCGATCTGCCGACAAATTGCACATCCATTCAAACCACCATCCCTCATCAAGGGCGTCGACTAGGCGTTGTCGAAAGAAATAGCCACGGGCTGAGTAAGCAGGGCAAGAGTCCACAACTTGCAATTTGTCCATCAACCATATCTGGGGAGGGATGAAAAATGAGAGAATAAAGAATAGAGAGATGTACGATGAGAGAAAAGTAAGATGAGGGTTTTGTGAGAAAAACCGAGCCTGAGGGCCGAGTGATGTGAGCAAATACATATGTGAGCTTGGGTGGGAAACATTACCTGCAGCAGTAGTGGACTCCCTGCAAACTAGTTGTCTCCCCACGGTAGAAAGTATCCAGCCCATCAGCGTCTCCGCCAAGTCATGGCAATGCAACTCCTTCCTTCTCTCAAGCCTTGGGCCACTTCAATTAGACGGGCGCTGGATCCTCCAAAGCTCGAGGCAAACAGAAAATGAGATAACATGCATAAACAGAGGGCGTGTTGCCGGAAGCCTTGCCAATGATGGTCGCCGCGGTCACCAGCATCGGAGAACCGGTAAATCAGGCTTGGGATATCCAACATTCCGTTACAAATCAGGGATCGAGCATCATGCGTTGAGTCGCACATCCGCCCTAGGGTTTGGGCATAGCCAAAATTGAGTTGAGGCAAGATTTCCTCACCTCGTTCGGATTCTATCAAAACTTGAAAATCTTCAAAAGTGGGACATACCTCTTGCCCTCCAAGCTGAAGACGTGCGTCACCGGGTTCCAAAACCTCGCCGCGGCATGGAGGAAAGGAAGATGTAGCGGAGTCCGGCGCAGCGTGAATAGTGCATTTAAGCCGAAACCCCGGAAGTTCAACTTTTCCGAGCCGTCTAGAGAAGAATCCAAGTTGTGAGATTTTCTGCGAGAAATGCCTCCATTTTTGTGAGAAACGGTGATGAAATGAATTAGTTCCAGGGCTGGGGCTTTTATAGGGGGTAAAACACTATTCAAAGGACACGTGTCAAAATTCTGGGGTTGTGGGGAGGTGGCCGGCCGGCCATCTATTCTAGTAGGCCGGCCACCCTCTAGTCTCCAAATGCAAAATGTGTTCGGCCACGCATTGGTCCTGTTTTACCCTCCGGAAAGAAGTTTGAGGCATTTCTACGCATCGGGGATGTCGAAGGCCTCCATTTCTCTCAGTTTCGGATACGTTCCATCATCCAGATCGTCCGTCCGAAGTGCGCTTTGTTGTACTTTTGCTTATCGAGTTGTTGCTTTGTTTATCGAGTTGTAAGTTTTGTCGAGCTGTCGCATTTTGTGTTTAGAGTTATTACTTTTGCTTTACGCAATTTTGTTAGTCTTGTTTATCGAGTCGTTAACATTGTTGTACTTTGCTTATCGAGTTGTAACTTGCTAAGATTCTGTTATTTCTTGTGAGTCGAGTTGTTTGATTGTTGCGTCGGTTCATTACCTGACCTGGTAAATACACAAGGCACATTCTCATTCAATTCCCATTTTTGAACCTTTGCCCTGCACACCTTTCTCCACCAAGTAAACCATCAGTAACACCCAAGTCTCAAGGGCGGTCAAAATAGGGTGTCTACAGTTGCCCTCTTTGACAGAACTCGTAAGTCATAACAATGACAGGAGTGAGTGTCAAAGCCCAGAGACGACCCCATTTTTGACAAGACCGAAGACTTGGACAAACAGGCAATATAATCAAAAGAAATTGTGCCCGCAGGCAGGGGCAAAATGCAACTGACAATGCAAGAAGCTGAACATAACTTATGATCATGCAAAGAAACAAAAGGGACATATCCGGTGTTTTAGGAAGGAAAGAGAAACATAGGGACGTATCCCGGTGTTTCGAAAAAGAAATAGAAACGTAGGGACGTATCCCAGTGTTCGGAAGGAAGAGAAACGTAGGGACGTATCCCGGTGTTTCGAAAAAGAAATAGAAACGTAGGGACGTATCCCAATGTTTCGGAAGGAAGAGAAACGTAGGGATGTATCCTGGTGTTTCGAAAGAAATAGAACGTAGGGACGTATCCTATTGTGTTCAAAAAAAGAGCGAGAAACGTAGGGACGTATCCCAGTGTTTCAGAGGAAAGAGGAAACATAGGGAGTATCCCGGTGTTCCGCAAAGAGAGAGAACGTAGGACGTTATCCCGGTGTTTAGGGACGGTATAAGCACCGGAACGTATTCCGAATGCTCTTAACCAAAGAGGGGGAAAACATAGGGACGTATCTCGGTGTTTAGGGACATATCCCAGAGGTTAGGGACGCATCCCAGAGGTGAGGGACGTATCCCGATGTTTAGGGACGTATCCCAATGTTTAGGGACGTATCCCAGTGTTTAGGGACGTATCCCAAAGGTTAGGGACGTATCCCAGAGGTTAGGGACGTATCCCAAAGGTTAGGGACGTATCCCAAAGGTTAGCAAGGAATGTGAAACATAGGGACGTATCCCGGTGTTCTGCAAGGAAAGAGAACATGGGGACGTATCCCGGTGTTCCGCAAGGAAAGAACATGGGACGTATCCCGGTGTTTAGAAAGGTTAAGCATTGGAACGTATTCCAAATGCTCTAAACCAGAGGAGGTCTAACCCGTCGCACGCGCGAGGAAAAAGAATGACAATTACAAGTGACAAGGTGCATAACAATGCAAGTAATAAGCATAACAATGCTAGATAGATGTGCATACTCAATGCAACGATAAGCATACAATGCTAGTGAAGTGGGTGCATAACAATGCAATTGAATGTGCTTGACAACGCATATTTTGAAACAAATGCCGAATAAGGGAATACAAGCCTTAACAAGACCAATTCAAACACAACCTCCGATTTCCTTTCGGGGGGTCACAATATATTCAGCTCAAAACGGGCACACCTGTTTATATTAGAGAGAGATAACATCTGCTGCTAGCTTTAATTGCCATTCTGACTTGAAGCAGGCTTACACTTGGATAGAGGCACGCTCATTCCTCGGAACACTGACAAGGTCTGACGAGGTACATCCGGAATACAATCTCAGAATTCACTGAAGGTGAAACACACTCAGATGCTTCGATTTTCCCTCTTTTCTTTTGCTTGCAGTCTGGAACCCACATAGCTTCAGATAGGTCTTGATTTCACTGTTCTCACATGACCTGGGTTAACCCTGCAGTTTTCGAAAGAACAAATTCCTTTTTTGCACAAATTATGGAGAATGGCACAGCACTCTGAGCACCAACAAATCATTTTGAAATTGAGAAAATGAGTTCTCGACCGGGTATTGAGCCTACAACTGAACACAAGCAAAGACTACCCAACAATGGAAAATAAAGGTAACAACCTAACACGTCTATTGACACTCTGAAACGACTCAAAACAAGAATCGAGACAAACAAATGCAATGAAAGACTCAAATGCGCATAGGGAGCTGTTTCTCCGGGTATTATTTCCCACCCTTCCTTATTTGTGATTCACATCACTCGCCCTCAAGCTCGGTTTTTTCTCTCAAAACCCTTTTCTCGCTTTTTCTCTCAGTGCACATCTCTCTATTCTCATCTCTCATTTTCAATCCCTCCCCGGGGTGAATGGATTAAACAGAAAGTTGCGGGCTCTTGGCCCCTAGCATTCCGCTAGATTCTTCTTTCTTCTGCTCACAACAGTGAACTGTCCACAGAGGGGCTGCGCTACAATTGGGTGTGTAGCAAATCTGCAGCTGACATCGGTTGACGATGCTCTGCTGGGAGTTTTGGATTGATCAGATCTGTCCAGATAAGGGAGTGGAATATCTTGTCCCATTCCGGTCGTGCTTGCACTTGGCTTGATACCTCGTTGCTTGGAGGATGAGGGAGCTTTCAGCCCTTTTGCGGTCAACTTCAGTGGTGCCCTTTTCTGGCGAATACAGTGCCCTTTCGGCAGTGCGTTGATAAGGGGAAAGGACAGAAAACCTGACTCAACTGTGCCCCTATTTCAATCATTTTGACCATTTTTTTGTTTTTGCTTTCTACTAAACAATTTTGACCAAAATGAGAGTTAGATTAACATGCTTGTTCGATTTTGATTTAAAATCATGCAAGTTAGGTCATGAGCACTGAAAATTTTCCTTTTTTGGATCCAAGAAAAAGGTTCAGTTTTGGAAAAATGGAATAATTTTCGAGAAAATTAGTCAACTTATAAAAATTCTCAAAAACTATTTTGCAAACGGCCAATGCTCAATAAGCACGGAACCTACTCTTGATATGCATAACCTCGGATCTGGAGGAAAATTGCCCCTTGCTCGAAGAGAGCTGCATGGCAACGGAAAGTTGCCCCTTGTTTGAACGGCACTGCAGTGCATTGAATGGCAACGGAAAGTTGCCCCTTGTTTGAATGGCACCGCAGCGCATTGTAGTTAGTCCTCAGAGTGACGAACACAACCAAATCCTTAGCTTCAGAGAAGGCAAAGATGCTCAAACTAATACATGGACACACTTATTTTGCAGGTGTTTGTGGCTGGACTTCAGAATGAAGTTGCCTACGTATCCCAAACATGGGAATCAAGCCTTACGTAGTTCCGGGGTTAAGGTACACTCGGGTATTTTAACCTTTACTCTTTAGGCTCTAACTTTTGCCAAGGCGCCCAATGCGGGTTTTCGACCTTGCGAGCTTTGTTTTTCTGTTTTTTTTTTCTTCTTCTTTTTTTCTGTTTTTTTTCTTTTTCTTCGTGTTGTATATTTTTTCTGTATCCTTTTTTTTTCTTTTCTTTTTCTATTTCTTTTCTCTTTTCTTTTGTATATATTTTTTCTTTTGTATGCATTTTTCTTGCTCTAACTTTTGCCTGGGTCGCCCTTCCGGGTTTTCGGCCCAGCGAGCCTCTCAAAGGGTAAAAGTGTAACAAGTCCATGCCAAATGGTTTTGAGATTGAAGCCCTCTGTGTCTAGGAGAATGGCTGTTGTACTTGGTTCTTCGAGCATGTCTGACATTTTGCTGCCCCTAGTTCGAGGGGTGCTTCTGATCTGGCCACACAGGTCTCACATGGCGGCTGATCGTTAAACGTTCTGAATGGGTTCAAGGTTCGAAAACAAACGGATTGAATCTTGAGGTTGAGAGCGATCCTAGGCTGCACAATCTCAAGAGCGATTCCACACAAGTCTTCACAGGACTGCGCGAAACATTTTTTTTGAAAGTTTTTACGAAAGCGACACATCGCTCGCACTGAAGATAGTGTGGAACCAATCTGGATCAAGCCAGGGTCCTTCTCAGTACTCACACTGACAGGCATGATTTCATTCTTTAAGGGCTTAGCATGCCTTTCTTGCTCTCAGTTTGATCAAATTTTTACAAATCTTGAGGAATTCCTTCCTCTTCGTTTTCACCGCAGTGTTCAAAAAGGTTTTGAAAAACTTAGGTTAATGCAATGAGTTAAAAGGCACAGAAGAGCAGATGAAAAGCATTGTCGTTTCATTCAAGCTTCTGGCACAACTGGCGCAAGACAGAAGCGAGCACAAGAATGTGAAAATCACTGCTGTTCATTCAAATCTGTTGGTGTAACTAGCTCCAGGCAGAAACAGACTCAAAACAAAACGAAAAGACAAACACAAAACAAAATGGTGATGCCCGAGGTAACACCCCCGGAATCACCCGACCTTTGTACAACAGGACTAACTCGATACAACAAGACAGACCCTTAGTAAAAAAGACTGACTCAAGACAAAGAGACAGACTCAAAACAAAACTACAGAACTGACTCAACACCCGAGTCAGAAACTACAAAATTAGCATTCGTAAATGCTCAAAACAGTGCGTGCCAAACGCCATATCTGGAGTAAACTGAGCGTCCCCCGCAGGTGGTTCATCTCCCTCGATCACATACTCGTACTATCCCCCAAGTTCACTGATCCAGTGACGATAGACTTTACTGAGCTGGTGCGACGATGACCTTGTTGTCAATCAAATTTTGTATCTCGTGGCGGAGACGGACACAACTGTCGGTGTCATGACCGGTTTGTTGATGGAAAGCACAGTACTTAGTCGGGTCATGCTTTGCAGGGAGGGGATCGGGTAAAGGCCGTTGTTCTAACGGTTTCAGATGTCCTTTCGTGAGTAGGACCCCTAGAACTTTAGACAAAGGCATAAAGAGTGGGGTGAAAACCCTCTTGCCTTGGGGTAGATAGTCTGAAGTTCGGGGGTTTGAAGCGGATGCACCAACAAAGGGGGTGGCTGCTCTTGGTGTGGTGGTGGCGACCATGCCCATGTCTGAAGTCCTAGCAGTTGCGTCACCGCTGGTGGTTGCATTCGAACTGCGGTTGAATGCCCTCTTGGGCTGCTCTCGGTCTTGGTCAATCAGACCCTGTTTCATCGCATCCTTGATCTGTACTCCCATCTCATGCAAATCTGAAAAGGTAGGGAAGGGGAGCACGATCATTTTCTACATTAGTTTGGGCTGGAGGTTGCGCACAACCATCCGAATCTGATCTTTGTCGGAAGGCCTTGTAGCCATCATCGAGGCCTTTGCTCTCCATCTCGCCACAAACTTTGAAAAACCCTCCTTTGGCTCTTGGCGGGTGACTTCAAGATCACGAGTTGTGACCTCAATCTGTGTGTTGTAGGAGTATTGATCACTGAAGACCTCAGCCATCTCTTCCCAATTCTGTTTCACAGAGTTCTCCAATTTCGCATACCAGATGGCCGCTACACCCAACAGGGTCCGGCCGAATAAAGAAAGCTTCTGTAATCTAGTGAGGCCCATCGGCCCTAGTATGTCCGAAAACAACCGGAGATGCACCATGGGATCCCCAGATCCATCAAATCGGTCGATGTGTGGCATCTTGAATCTGTCCGGCAGCGTCACAGCTGCGTCGGTATACCCATCCTCAATGTCCGGAATGGACTGAGCTCCTTGAGACTTCTTGAATAGTTTTTCCAGTTTACTCACCTTTAGTGCTGTGGGGTCCACCTCGAGCGCAAAAGAGGAATTCGGTTGATTGATAGGAGTGGGTGCCTTGGATAGTTGAGGTAGAATCGGGGGCGGAGCCGGCCCCGTTGGGATGTCTGTATCCTCCTGGACATTCTGAACATTCGCCGTCTCCTCGGGTATTGGGACTCTTTGTGGGGGAGGAGCTTGGTGTGAAGTAGATACTCCAGTTTGCTGCTCTAACCTGGCAATTGTCTCTGCCTGTTGGGCTATGACCACGGCCTGTTGCTTGGCGAATTCTACTTGACGGACAGCGTCTTGCTGCATGGCTTTCATACTATCCTAGAGTTGGCGCACCATCTCTTCCAGACTCGACATATTGTCCTGATCTAACTGAGCAATCAGTATATCTGTGTCTGCAGTAGGCTCGGAAATCTCAACCCGACTGCTCAAAGATCACTGATCTGGTAGCTGTTATACTGGTGGTCTGTGCCTGACTAGCCTTCTCTAGCCCTGATTACCCTTGAACTGAGTCTCTGACCTGACAAAGTCTATCAGCACAAATCCGATGAACCTCGGGGGATATTGGAGCCTTCTGAAGCTATAGTTCCAGGACTACCTAGCAAAAGAGAAAACAGACAGCATCTCAGCCTGATTTTACTGGAACGGATATGAGCATAGCAGAATGACTGTGCTCAACACTGATCACTGTTCCCCAAATATCTGTCCCAAAAACTGATATCCTCTGGTAAAACTGATTCCCCAAATACTGATACCCATAGGCCTGATACCCAGATTTACAAACTGATACATGCATTCCCTGTAGAGATACATTCTAAAAGCACATAGCATGTAAAAGAGAGCCAAAACACCCCTATGTTGGGGTAGGGTTTCCCTGTCCTATTTTGTCAAGAGCTAGGGTTTCACTACGCACGCAGCGGTTTCAAACAACCTATAATCGGGTAAGCAACTTGTCCTAGTTTGGAATGGTCACTATGGATTCCGAATATGCACTAGGTCGAATGGTCGAAAAGGGTGCCCCGGTAAAACCGGGGTTTGTGTTCCCATACTGGCAAAGCCCGCAACTGGTCAGCCTTATGGCATGCTTTGACAAAGTCAAGCCTCCGGCAGACCGCTCAGGAATAGCAGATGGCCAACACGGTGTCCTAGGCGCACCAATGCACATGCAATGCAAAGAACCACATGAGTGTAGTCAAAACAAGATATCATGAGTTCGAGTCAAGTTCTCTAAATCTCCCCAGCAGAGTCGCCAGAAACTGTAGACGTCCCCGAACGTCCCGGGAGGATGACTCCCGTTTTGTTCGTTTTGTGGGTCTACTACAGTTCGGACTCGATTTGTTGTCACGGTTCTAAATCTGAACCAAAGAGTCCAAATCCGGCAAATCGTTTTGAGAAAAACAGATTTTGAAAGAAGTGCCAAACATGGACTGCTTTGCCAGATACAGAGTCGCCACCTAAATATTTTTTAATGGGGAAATTTAGGAAACCCTGACTCGGTGCCAAAGGCCATGTGTCCGTCATCACCAAAGTTGCCTCGGCTCGGGAACTTGGGTACGATTGGGGAAGGTCAGCTATGAGCACCCCCTCTCGCCCGGTCCGAAGACCGGCCTCTACTAATCATGATATCCAATTTTGAAAACGTTATGTGTTCTTGTTCCGGTTATTAGCCTAGATTTACTATGTTATGCGCACAGCAAACAAGTATAGACCAAATCGCCTAGATTGGAACAAACATTGCGTGTTTGTTTTGAAAAATGGTTTGCTACTCGCAAGTAGGCTAAAATGCAGGTTTTACCACCCTCAAGTGGGCTTTAGAAAAGAAGGTTTTGCCACTATCTAGTGGGCTTAAAACTCACAGTTTTAATGCATTATTCCAATTTAGGTGATTCAACCTCCACCCACAAGCATTCAAGCAGTTATATCACATAAGCAGCTAGCCTCATGGTAATCATGCTATTATGGCAACACTCACACGCATGCGGTATGCTAAAGCATAAAAGCTCACCTAGTACTCCAAGCCAAAACAGAAACCAGTTAGTAATCATATGCATGATCCTAGTTCATGTTAAGGTGGCTAATGCAACGTATGCAAGATGCAACTACAATAGGCTCGGCTATCCTAAAGATGGCATGTGAAATGCTGCATTAACAAGTACTCAACTTGGAATTTGAAATACAAGTGTAGTTAGCATGATGTACGACCCGGTGCATGTAAAACAAATGTATGGATGCATGCATGCATAGCATAAGGTATGCTAATTTAAATATGTCCTAATACTAACCATCAAAGCAGGTAAGTAAAAGGGAGAAAGAAGTGGGGGTTGGAAGACATGCACACATGCACCCACACTTATTACAAATACGCCCTCACTCGAAGGGACCGAATAATAATACAAACCGAATGAATAATTAACTGCCCTAGCTAATTAAATATTATAAAACCCTTAGCTATTTGACAAATTAATTAAACTATTAAAGCAGAAAAAGGCCTCGGGAAGAGGGCTCAATGCAATGCGCGCTCGGCTCCGCCCGGAAAGCCACTGCCATGCACAAGTTGCCTCTGTTTTCCCTGCTCTGCTCCTCTGAAAATTGTGCAAGTCCCAGGGATGCTTCCATGAACACTGTGGGGTGCCACCGGCTAAGAGGACTGGCCACCGGCCATGAGGAATACTCACCGGCCACTTATTAATCCATCGGCCACCAACGGATGGCCGGTCGGCACTGTAGATGGCCGGCCGGCCAAAACTTCCTGCAGAAACTGTTTGACAGCAGCAGGGGCAGACAAGGCATGGCAATGCATTTCCAAAGCAATGTTTGCACCACCACCCTCCTTATCATATTCATGACTCAAAGGAGGATGGTTCTTGGCTCTCAGGCCACCAATCGCGCATTTCCATGCATGATGGCCAAGAGTCAAGATGTGCAATTTCAATATGGAATGAAATGCACAAAACAAATAATGGGCCCCAACCTCTATCATAATCAATTCAAGAGGCAAGAGATGCATGCTATGATATGCAACCTAAACATGCAAGCTAAGCATGCAAGATGAGCATGTGAACATGCAATATGCAAACATGTGTCAACATGTGAGAATAGGCAAGCATGTAACAACATGTAACCTAACTAGCATGCAACAACATGCAAAGATGGACTTAAACTAACATGGGTAGCTCTCAAGCATGCCAAAATCAGTGGCCAATATGCTCAAGAATGGAAGCCAAAACACACACAAATAGGCATGCATGCAATGTCCAACACTTAGGCACATAGAGACAACTCTTAAGCACACTTAAAAGAGGAACAACATGGGCTTATGGCATGCATTATAAGCTCTGAAATCATGTCATAAATGGTGCCAAACCAAGTAAACAAAACAAGCAAAGCATGCATAGAAGCTTAGAATTAGCCCAAGGACTTAAACCATGATCACATGACACATGAAGCAAATGATCAAAGTGAATCAAAACAGTCCCAAATCATGTCAAAGTAAGCCCCAAAAACCACTTAGATGGCATCTAGATGACCTACACATGGAAGCATACACAAATGTCTAAACATGGAGCATAAGGCACAACCTCTTGAAGCATCAAAGGAGCATCAAATGCAAACATTTAAGCATACCATGAGGACTGAAATAACATTATAAGTGACTCCAAATCACTGAAATAGTGCAAATAAAGCATGCTAGAGGGGTCAACACTCAAGGCTCATGAGGGGGATTACATGGTAGCTATACAAAGCAAGTCATGGATGACTCAAATGACCAAAAACAGTCCCTTAGCATACTAAAACAAGCATAAAAGCTTCACAAAGCTAAGCCAAAATATGCAAGCATGGTGGTCCAAAGGCAAGATGCATTTCTAGGCAAAATAGAGGAATACAAAGCAAGTGTATGATGCATGCCAAGGGTCGACAAACCAACATGGGACAGAGATAAAACATGCTAAATAAACACCAAATACCCACTGAAATAGAGCCAACACATGTTAGAATGAGGTGCTCCTTTGGAAGGCCATGCAAGGGGTTGTTATACACATGCAAGAGGGACACTCAACATGACCAAAACAACTCTGGAAATGGCTTATGGGGGTCCTAAAACCCACTGAAAAATGCCTGAACCGAGCTCAAGAAGTGTGCAAATAAGGGCTCCTTTGAAGGGCCAAACATGCTAGTAAACAAGACAACAAAGGAGAGGATCACCCTTCTCCTTCTTAGGACCTCAAAACACCATCCCCACCACTGAAATCCCTCTGGATTTCAGTGGTGAGAAGGCCAATACAAGGTGGTCCCGAAGCTCACAAAAAGACACAAAAATGAGGCCAAACAAGGCCTAAGAGGGGTAAACAACCCCAAACACAAAAGTGATCTTGAACAAACTTAAAAATGAGCTAAAAACAAGACTTTTTCCAGTTATACACAAAGCTTAAATCAGCATGCAAGATAGGCTAAAAGCTAGTGCAAGATTGGGGAATATAAAGCAACTAACTCACCCTTGAAGAACACTTGAAGAACAGCCACTCCAGCCACCTTCTTCTGATCAAAACCAACCCAAAACTTCAAGAACAAACCCCCAAGGCCTCTCAAGTCGAAGTATGGTGTAGGAGTAGGTGACTTAGTGCAAAACTAAGAAAAACACACCTTTAGGCCCTCAAATACACACAAAAGTAGAGAGAGAGGGAGATATAGAGAGAGAGGGTGATATATATCAATATGTATGTATTAGGGCTGGTTTTTTGCTGAACCAAAACAATGGAGGAGGAGGCTTCCTTATATAGGCAAAGGAAATGGGTAAAGCTTCTCAAAGAAGCTATACAAAAGGGTCAAGGGAACCAAGCTTCTAAGAGAAGCTATGCAAGGGTGCAAGCTTCTTGAGGAAGCCAAGACAAGGGGTCAAAGCTTCCTCAAGAAGCTTTGAGCAAAGGGTGCAAAAAGAGGGTCAAATGGGTGCAAAGGGTGCAAAACAGCCACACACGTGCATGGGGAGCAGAGTCTGTGCATTCCAGCTGGCACAGCTGGCATCCATTCAATCTGTAGAATACTCCGGAAGGTCATCGGCTAGCAAACTTGGTCGGTCGGCCATCTTTTCTGGCTGGTCGGCCATCTATTTGGCCGGTCGGCCATCTATTTGGTCGGTCGGCCATTTGTTTTGGCCGGTCGGCAGGAAAAATCTGCTCTGCAAGTCTAACTTCAAACGGGCATAACTTCTTCATATGAACTCCTTTTAAGGTCATTCTTGTGTCAAAATTGAAGCCCCGGAAGTATGCTTTCCAATGGCACCAGCCTTGCATCAAACGTCCAACTGTGAATAAAGTTATGCTTGTTTTAGTGAAGGCTGCTCAGTTTCGGTCCAACCGGGATGATGCCCAACTTCAACCAATCATATCTCCGCCCTCCGATCTCAGCTTTAAGAGATTCTTGAATGAAAAATGAAGCCCCGGAAGTCGTCTTTCAATGGTGGTGGCCTCATAGCTTAACTCCAGTGTATAGACAAATAAGCTTGATTTAGCGAGGACTGCTCGTCCCTCTCTTAGCAATTCTTGCCTATCTTCTTCTCCAACTTGGTTTTCTCCCCTCTTTCCCTTTTCTTCAACTTCAAACCCTAAGCAAGGTGTTTTGAAAGATTTTTCAAAGATTTCATCTCTCTTTCATTCATTTCCACTTTGTCCTTGCTCGGTTTACCGAAAAGATCAACGTTTGACAAAATGCGAGCCTAGAACATCGCAGAAACTTTATTTCAAAAAAGTTTTGAAAGAGAGGGTTTTAAGGTCTAAAACCATTCAAAATAGCTTTGGTCCAAAATGGGGTGTGAAGTTGGGATTTGACCTCTCATTGCCGAAGAAATTGAACCTTTGCCCTGCACACCTTTCTCCACCAAGTAAACCATCAGTAACGCCCAAGTCTCAAGGGCGGTCAAAAATGGGGTGTCTACACATGGGTTTCTTAATTTTCCCAAAAGATTAGGTGGCGACTCTAAGATCTGGTGATGAAGTCCATTTGTGGCAATAATTTTGTAATAAAATGGATTTTCTATAAAGTTGCCAAATCTGGACTCTCATCTATGTTTCACATTGCACTCGTGAGACTAGATCAAAGAAATTTAGGGTCCGAATAGTTTAACGCGCGCAGGTACCTCCCAGGCGTGTTACAGTTTCTGGCAACTGTGCTAGGGATTTTTTGAAACCTTGACTCGAACTCCATAATATGACTTTTATTTTCAATTATATGTTTATTACATTGTATGCATTGGTGCATTTCAAGTCCCTGTGTTGCCCAAATACTGGTGGGAGCACGGGCAAGCTTTTTATGACACTACACCTATTTCTACGTTACTTTTGAGGCCTTGTGTTATAACCTTTTGAGATCTGTCAAAAAAGTAACTCTGCTATCTAAGGTTCTCAAACTTCGAATAGAGGCTATATTGACTCTTCTGATTTCTTGGGATCTTCATTGGTTATGAACCAAAGGACTCTTTGGTAATGTCACCTTGACTTCAACCCCTAGAGTAGAGCCAACCTTGTACATATAATGAGTTATAGTACCTTTCAAAATTAGGACAGGATGCTCTCTCGTTTCTAGGATGTATGATACCACTCGTTTGAATAGTGAAACCCTAGATCATTTCAAAGCTAGGACAAGATAACCCTAGCCCCCATAGGGGTGCTTGTTCTTTTTCTGCTATGGGCAATGTATGGGATCTGGGGTTCTCAAATTTTGAACAGTGGTTCAAGCATGTCAGTTTGTGGGAGTGCTGCCAGAATTTTGATTGAAGGTCCTATTTTTGTTTTTGCAAGGTGGTTGTAGCACTATAGCTTCAAAGTGGTCTATTATCCCCCAAGTTCTGTAAGACTCGCACCGGTAGACTGTTCAAAGTATCCTTCCTTCACCAACTAGATCATCCCCAATCTCCTCCCAAAAATCAGTGATGGCTCAAATTTCAGAGAATATAACAAACACGTTTTTATCCCTCTAAAGAAGCATAGATGCTATCGTCAATATGGTTGCCACTCACAATGATTCTCTCGCTAAATTGCAACACCAATCTAGGATGTCCACTATCTAACCACCTCTGGTGACTCATCTCGATCCACCTCCACCTACTAATGCCAACTCCTCAAAAATCAACATAGTCATTGTCACCATTACCACCATTGCCAATCCCTTTGGCAATACTAGCCCACAAACAGTCGAGTGAACCCGACTGCCAAATAAACCCTTTCATCCACTCCACATGTCCCAACTCGTGCCATGAAAATCCTCGTAGAAAAGGGGCACCTCAAGCTCCTTGATCCCCGACCTCTCCCTGATATTCTACCAGCTAGACATGACCCCAATAAATACTGCGCCTTTCACCAACAACATGGTCATGAGACTGATAATTGTTTTTGCTTACGTCATGAGATTCAAGATCTCATCAACAGTAAAGCTATAGCTCTACCTCAATCCCAAAGACCCAAAGTCATCACTCCACCCAAAAAATGCACAAAATCTACCGATGATGGGTTAATAAACTTGGGGGCTAATGCAACTAACTTTGTGATTAGGGGATGAACCACCTGCTAATTGCACATATTTCGGTCCAGACATGGTAGATGACAAGCACTGTTTTAGCAATTTGAGAATGATTTCATTTTACTTTCCGAACTGAGTGTTAAGTCTGAGTTTGATTCCACCCCGTTTGTAGATTTGGGATCTCGAGTCATTCTAGCAAGTCTAAATTGTTGATTTCGGGAATGCTAACCTAGACATCTCTATCCTGTCTAGGTCTTCTTTGTCATTTTCTTTTGAGTCTGTTGTCATCGTTGAGACATAGTTTTTTTTCAATAAAAGTACCATAGATTTTGTCTATTTCTCTATGCCTTTAATTCATTGTATTGACCAAAAATTACAAAACTTTTTTTCCCAAACTTTGATAAAAATGAAGAGGAAGAAATTCCTTAGGATTTGTTAATTTTGGTCAACTGAGTAGAAGAGAGGTGTGCTAAGCCCTTGATGAATGAGATCATTTCTGTTAATGTGGGTACTGAGAAGGATCCTGGCTTGGTCCATATTGGTTCTCTATTGTCTTCGTAAGAGTACGAGCGATTAGTCACTTTGTTAAAAGATTTCAAAAAATATTTTTGCATGGTCCTATGAAGACATGCCTAAAATTGATCTTGAGATTATACAGCATAGGATCCCTCTCGAACTGGAGGTCCGACCTCCTTAGCTTTTAAGCCTTGATTTAGAATGTTCAATAATCAACCAAAGTATAAAGCTTGCATAGCCGGAATGGATGTAGCCTTTTGTAGCTTGCTTTTCTTGCTCTTTTCGGATATGATAGCCCTACAGTTCGGACTCCCGGTTCTGAATCTGATTTCACAAATACAATGTGAAATAGAAAAAACAAAAAAAAGTCCAAATCCGACAATTCTTTTTAAAAAATCGATTTTGAATCAAAATGCCAAAAATGGACTGCTTTGCCAAATTTACAGAGTCGCCACCTAAATATTTTTGGAAAATTTAAGAAACCTGAGACTTGTGCCAAAGGCCACTTATCCGTCATCACCAAAGTGTCTCAGCTCGGGGAACTTAGGTACAAGAAGGGAATGTCATGAATTAAGCACCCCACTCGCCCGATCAAAGATCAGCCTCTACTAATCATGATGTGATTCTTATTTACATTATATGCTCTTGTTCTGATTTATTAGGCTAACTTTACTAGGTGATTCATGCAAGTATAGACTAATTTGCAAAAATTGGAACACTTTGATTTCATGTTTGTTTGAAAAAAAATGTTTTGAACACGTGTCACTTAAAATAGTGAGTTTGTATGTACATTGATCAATTTATCCCAATTTTAGCACTTAGCCTTCATCCACCGACATTCAAAGAGTTATATCACTTAACCAATTAGCCTCATGGTATTATGCTTGGCATGGCAACAATCACACTTATGCGATATGCTAAAATGATAAGTGCTCACCTAGTACTCCAAGGCAAGCCGAATAAAAAAACGATTAGAGAATATTCATGCTTCTAAACGATACAATGTGACTAATGTAATGCATACATTTATGCAATTTTTATAGGCTTGGCTATAAGCATGGTATATGATCTAATTCAAGACATGTGATAAATCACGCTTTCAAACAATGAATTTGAAATTGACATTGGTTAGTATGATGAGCAAAACCCAAATGTATATGAAACAAGTGTATGTAAACATGGGAATGTTTAAGTAAATATGATGCTTTATGCTACCATCATAAGCGGGTAAATAAAAGGGATAAAGAAATGGAGGCTAGAAGACATACACCATTATTACATATTTTTCCCTCGCGTAAGAAGGTCCGAATGAGTGTCCAAATGTCCGGATTAATAGCTAACTATTACAAACCTAAATGCGGACACTAATTAGTTGAATTAATTAACTATTTATTACGAATTCAAGGAACACTAAGCTACTTATCTAATTTATTACAACAAGGATATTTAAATGAGCAATAAACTAACAATCTAAGTTAACTAGCTATGCAATTACAAATAAACAGCAAAAATAACTACAACAATAACTAATTACAACCATAATAAGTAATAACAACAATAATTATTTATAACAATAATAATTACAAAATACAAGCAACAACGAGGCACAATGATCGCATGCACAGTGTCCAGAAGCTACTCTGTCCGCCCAGATTGCTCTGCCTCACCCTCAGCCACTGCCCTCTGTTCTGCCAAAAGCTCACTGCTTGCCAAACATTGGGAGCCGACTGCTCCTAAATGAGCTCGACGGGGCCAAAAAAGTGCTCGCCGGCGCTAAATTACATGCCAAAAAATGTTTTGTGCTCTGAGGTGAGAACAGTGCAAACAGAGCATTTCCAAGCCATGTTTGTCCCTTCTGCCCTTCTCTGTCATGGGAAACTCAAGAGAAGAATGATTTCGAGTCCAAAACCACCAACAAGCACAATTTGATAGCTTGAAGATTTCGAACACGTTTGGACAAAATTAAATAAATGTAATGGAAAACCACCCCTCCTTCTTATCATGAAGGCTCAAAGAGGGGAGTAGACACGCTCTAAGTCTTATCAACATATCATGGCTTGATATGTGACAATTCCTGGAACGATGGACTCAACATAACATCCGGCCAAATCCAACCAACTCTAAACATTTTCTTTATGTCGGTTTCATTGATTTTAGGCCAATTCCAAAGTGATGATTAAGTCCACTAAATAAGAAGAAACGTCAAACGAGAAGTGATCCTAAACATGAAAGAGAGCATATGCCTTGACGATGAACCTCCGTAGAGATTAAGCCATTGAGCATAGGTTTCTTTCTCATGTTATGAATAATTGTCGATCGGTTGAAGTAACTCTCAAACAAAACAAAAAAAGAAAAGAGGGAGGTGGCAGAAATGATCAAATACAAACTTGATTATTTAGAATGAGACTCTTACATGAAAATTAACCAAAGAAAAGCTATCAAAACATTGGTAACATAACACATCAAGCTAGATATGAAGACTTACAACACAACAAGCTAGATATTCAAAGCATACACTAATTAAATAAATTACAACAGCCCTAAAACAGCCCCTATTATGCTAAAAGTAGTAGCAAAAAGTCACGTTAAAGAGCATAAAAAAAAGGTAGAAAGAACAAGGAAATGCAAGGCTAGTGAACAAGAGTAAGGAGAGGTGGCTAACCTCTCCATTTTTAAGACCTCAAACCATATTTTTTAGCTTTTTTCAAACTCTGAAAATCAGTTTAAAAGGCAAAGAAAAGAGTGTAAAACAAGGGTGTGAGCTATGAAGTAGAGTGCAAGAAAGGGTGTTAACCCTCTCTACCCTTTAGTAGCTATTCAAACCCAAGTTCCAACACTTGAAATAGAATCAAAACAATACAAAAACACAAGAAATAGACAAAGAAAGACAGAAATGAAAGCAATACAAAGGTGGTGAGCTTATACCTCTTGAAGAAGGTAAGCTCTTGTTTGTGAACCAAACTTGGTCCAAGCACACTCTCAAGCTTGAATTGTGACTCACAAAGCTCAACCAAGGTTCTAAGTCATGGCTTCCAAGGTTGTGTATGGTGTATAGATATGGTGTAAGGGTGATCAAATATCTCAGAGTTAGCTTGCACAAGAAGAAGGAGCTCTCAAGGGTTATTTTGCTTCTTTAAAAATTTTCCAACCTTTAACACTGAGATATATGCTCGTATTTATAGAATTTGAGCAAAATAGGGCATAAACATCTTCAAAAATGGATAGCTGGCTCATTCTTGCCCAGAATAGTGTTTCTCGTTATCGAGAGTCGGCCAGCACCCAATAGTTACGGCTAGCTCCCAATGTGGTACGGCCAACTCCCAATGTGTTCCCCTGTTCCACTATTTTAAACTCAATGTAGGGTGGCACAATGTTCAAAAACTGAATTTCTGGGGTAAAAATAGTATACATGGAAGGTTTAGAATTGGTTTTAGAGCGCGAGCTTATGTTCCTTCGTTGAGACTTTGAATCACACACAACGCAACTTCATCATCAAGTGCCCAGGACAAAGCGTCCAAGTCTTGCAAGCGGTCAAAAATGGGGTGTCTACACCCTTGAACTAGGGGCAATAAGGTCGAATGTAATTCAAATTGGAAACAGCCCTTGAATTAGGGGCAACGAGGTTGAATGTGACAAAGATTCAAACTGGATCGTTTCTCAAGCTAATGAAGATCGGAAAAGAAGTCAAATCCTGGGATATGAGAGAATGACTTTTATTACTGAAGAACAATCAAGTTCCTATCCACTACACTAGGGGCGAATTTAGACCCATAGCCTAGTCCCTACATCATCATGTCTATCTAGTCAAGTGTAGTAGTCATTCTTATAGATTTAGATAGTCTAGAGATCTCACAACCAATTAATATGGACAAGCTAAAACAAAAGTACCACCCTTGAGAGGCTAGCTGGGTAGAAAACCCGAAAGGGCGACCCAGGCAAAACTAGAACAGAAAAACAAAAAAAAAAAGAAAATGAATATAAAAACAAAACAAAAAACAAAAAAAAAAAAAAAAAAAAAATAGAAAAAAAAAATAGAAAAATGAAAAGCTTGCAAGATTGAAAACCCGGAAGGACAGCATTGGCAAAAGTTAGAGCACAAAAGGAGAGTGTTAATATCTGAGTGAACCTTAGCCGAACTACATAAAGCCTGATTCCTATCTTTGGGATATGTAGGCAACTTCATCCTAAAGTTCGGCCATAGCCATTTTCAACTAACTCATCCCGTCCATATTGCCTGATGTATCTTGAGTCGACTTAGTTGTCCTATCTGCGTTTGCTTGGCTCGTCTCCATTCGCTTGGTTCAGTTCGGTTCGGTTTGGTCCAGTTCTGCTCGACTTCATTCAGTTTGGATCAGCTCAGTTCGGTTATCACTATTACTACAACAAAACCAATTTGGGATTATTTGGCTTGAGACTATACACCCTAATGGTTGATTCCATGTTGGTCGGGGTAGTGGCCATTTTCAAAAATTGGTTTTGATTATTTTGAGTGAAGCTAACTACTTTTTCTCGAAAATTATTCCATTTTTGTAAAACCAGACCATTCTTTGGACTTAAAAAAGGAAAAAAGTTTCAGTGCTCATAACTTAACTTAACAGAAAATGGAATAAGTATGCTAATTTAGCTCTCATGTTGATCAAAACATTTTTACCAAAAATCAAGAGAAAAAAGTCAAGGCAATGAACTTGGGGCATAGTCGAGTCAGAGATTCTGTCTTCTCCCTGCTCGAGTCAACTATTCACCGCCGGAAGTTACTATTCATCCAGCGGGGTTTGATTCCAAGCGTGTTGTTTCATCTTTCAGCTGGCACGACAACACTTTGGCCAGTTCATCAGTTCATCGGCCAACTTTTTGGTCAGCCCACCAGTTTCAATTTCAGCCCATCATGACAAACTGAAGAATCGCTTAGGCTCAATGGCTGTGTTTCAAGTCACGTTTTTAAGTTCCTTTCATACCAGTCAGTGTATATAAGTGTGTTTGGATTGTTTTGCTTCATTTTTCTTTCGTTAAGTCATTCTTTGATTATGGTCAGTATGGAATCAGTGTCCAATTTAGAGTTCAAAATTCAATTATTCTCAAATTCAATCAAACAAATTGTTTTCAAGCTCAAAGTGATATGCCAGTCACGCCATTGACGTGAAAAAATGAAACTTATTTTATTGAAGTCAGGGGATGCAATCCCCGATTACAGAGACACAAAAAAACAACAAAAACAAAAAAAAAATGGAAAAAAAAAAAAACAAAACAACAACAACAACAACAAAAACAAAACAGAGAAAATGAGGAGGTAATCGTTTTCTCAGTTTTCCGACAGCAGCCCGGCAACAAAGATTACAATCAGTTTCATTTGCACACAGCTTCATTGCCCGACTTTACTATCAACTGCCTCATTTCATTTTTACTCTCAGGGAGCTCTTAAAGAGTCTACCTCAGCATTGGCAGAGCTTCCGAAAGAAATTGATCATCGCCAGCCATCAAATTGGTTATGCAAGGGAACTCTGAATTGAGCCGCGGAGGTGGCTGATCATTTCAGTTCTTTATTCTGCTTTTTCAGTGCACTAATTTCTAATCGAGAGTCTTGTACATACGTTGGAACAGGGAGAGTTGTGTATTTAACTGATGTACATCAAGCATCCTGTTCTGCAATTGCCGGGACAAATTGGAGACCGCGGTGACGGTCTCCACACATGACCTCAGCGTATATGAGTTAGCTTCGATGTCAGACTGTGCCACTATTATTTGCTCAACTGACATCGTTGGAAAGCTGAAAACAGGAAAAGAAGGAAGAGCATGCGATTGAGGTTAAGGAGAGTTAGAATCAGTCATATCTATCGTGGACTCGTTAAGGTCTGGAAAGAGAGTAAGAGAACTGCGGGAAGAGGCTATGTCAGAGGAGAGTGAGGCAAAAGAAAGCGGTTGCAGAGTGGTGGCAGAGAGAGTTTGCAACCTTTTGCTCTGCCTCTTTCACAAGCCTCGGTTTAAAAAGAGAACGAGGAAGGAGAAGAAGACAAGAGGGTGAAGGTGCCGAGGCAATCGCTAATAAATTAGTGAGGGTCTGCTCTGTCGATCAGGCGCTGTGTTTGTTGAAATCGCATACCAGACACGACGTTCGGAGAAGACGAAGAGGGAGAGTGAGACAAAAACAAAGGAGGCGGGAAAGATATAAATATGTATATGTATTGTGTCTGTATGTGTATATCTTGTATGTATATTATTTGTATATATATTTTGTCAAAAGAATTGGTTTGGCTCAGTGGCCAAGGATTGAGAGGGCTAACCCTGAGGTTAGAGGTTCGAACCCTCATAGCAGTGAGTGTTTCTTTTTGTGTTTTGGTTTTGTGTATATCGTGTATATATATGTATGTATTTTGTATTTTGTATATATATATATATGTATATAGGTATATAATTTTCAAAAACAAAAAAAAAAAAATCAAAAAATTTCCAAAAAGAAAAAACAACAAAGAAAAAAAAGTCATTTTGTGTATTGCATCTGTATTCATCTGTTGTGTATCCATATGCATTTGTATTTTGTTGTCTCACATTGCCCTTTGTGTTTTTGTGTTCACTATCACACTTGCTCTAACTATTACATCTATCTGCATGGTTATAACTATTACACTATTGTATCGCTTGGCTACAATCTATTTACATCACTCGCTTATAGTTGTTCAAACACATTGGTTACAACCCTTTTCTCCTTTCACTCGATTAAAACCTTCCCCTCTCCGTATGAAATACGGTGAGGTATGCCTGTTCATTACACCACCTTTACTTCTTTCATGTGAAACATGTTAGGATTTGAAGTTTACCCGATTAAAACCTCCTCCTTCTCCATCTGAAATACAGTTAGGTACACTGTTGGTTACACCACTTTTGTTCCTTTCATGTGAAGCATGTTAGGATTTGATGTTTACCTGGTTAAAACCTTCCATCTCTCCGTATGAGATATGGTTAGGTACACCTATTGATTACACCACCTTTGCTCCTTTCACGTGAAACGTAATAAGATTTGATGTTTACCCGATTAAAACCTTCCCCCTCTCCGTATGAGATACGGTTAGGTATGCCTGTTGGTTACACCACCTTTGCTCCTTTCATGTGAAACGTGTTAGGATTTGATGTTTACCTGTTAAAACCTCCCCCCTCTCTATATGTGATACGGTTAGGTATGCCTGTTGGTTACACCACCTTTGCTCCTTTCATGTGAAACGTGTTAGGATTTGATGTTTACCTGTTAAAACCTCCCCCCTCTCTATATGTGATACGGTTAGGTACGCCTGTTGGTTGCACTACATTTGCTCCTTTCACATGAAATGTGTTAGGATTTGACGTTTTCTCGATTAAAAGCTTCTGACACTCCGTATGAAATACTTTTAGGTACGCCTGTTGGTTACACCGCCATTCCTTTTATCACATGAAACGCGTTAGCATTGCAAGTTTATTCAGTTAAAAACATCAGGTGCGCCTAGTATTCACACCATCTTTCCTCCTTTTGTATGAGACGCGTTAGGTTGTTGTTTCGCTTGGTTAAAAACATCAAGTGCACCTGATATTCACACAATCTTTCCTCCTTTCATGTGAGACAAGTTAGGCTGTTGATTTACTCGATTAAAAACATCAAGTGAATTGATGTTCACACCATCTTTCGTCCTTTCGCGTGAGACGCGTTAGGTTGTTGTTTTACTCAGTTAAAAACATCAGGTGTGCTTGGTGTTCACACCATCTTTCCTCCTTTCGCGTGAGACGGGTTAGGCTGTTGTTTCACTCGGTTAAAAACATCAATGCACTTGATGTTCACACCATCTTTCCTCCTTTCGTGTGAGACGCGTTAGGCTGTTGATTTACTCTGTTAAAAACATCAGGTGCACATGGTGTTCACACCATCTTTCCTCCTTTTGTGTGAGACACATTAGGTTATTGATTTACTCAGTTAAAAACATCAGGTGCACCTGATGTTCACACCATCTTTCCTCCTTTCGCGTGAGACGAGTTAGATTGTTGTTTTACTTGGTTAAAAACATCAGGTGCGCCTAGTGTTCACACCATCTTTCCTCCTTTCACGTGAGACGCGTTAGGCTATTGATTTACTCGGTTAAAAACATCAAGTGCACCTGATGTTCACACCTACTTTCCTCTTTTCGCGTGAGACGCGTTAGGTTGTTGTTTTAATCAGTTAAAAACATCAGGTGCGCCTGGTGTTCACACCATCTTTCCTCTTTTCACGTGAGATGCTTTAGGCTGTTGTTTCACTCGGTTAAAATTGTGTTGTGGCACATTTGTATGTGATCTTGTGGCACATTTATATGCAATGTACCCCCTGTTATGTTTCCTATCATTTGCACGAGGCTTGCCTCTCATGTTGCCATCTTCATATATCTTTATCATCACTCCATGACATTACATTGCATTGCATAATCATGAATTTTCAAACAACCGGCTTCGCCAAGCGTGTAAGTCCAACTTTCAAACTGCATTTTGAGCATGTCACTTGCATTTTGTCCCTGAACTACAATGGTTTGATTCTTTGCACAAGGATACGTAGGTAGCCCCCGAGTTCAACCAATTGCATTTGCATCTTATTTGTTTGCCCAAGTCTTACAGCCTTGTCAAAAGGGTCATCTTCGGGCTTTAACATTCACTCACGTCAAAAAATGACTTTAAACTCTGTCAAAGAGGAGCAATTGTAGACACCCCATTTTGACCGGCCATAAGACTTGGGCGTTTTCTTTTGATTACTCAATGATGAAAATAAGAATATGTTATCTCACAAAATTCTCAATGAAAAGATGGAATATAAATTTTAATCTCAACCTTACACTCGTTTTTGCCAAATTATTTTAGATCCATTCTCTATTTTATTTTACTTTTTTTATGTAATATTATATTATATACATAGTATGTTATATTATCATGTATAATATTTTATTTATTCAGTGTCATGGTTGCACCCACGCACCATACTTTTGTATATATATTAAATATTTTATATATTATTATATTATAAAAATTACTATTCCTCCTTTGAAATTCCCCAGCCTTCCACCGTTGGCTTTTTTATTTTCTTTTGCTTTAGACCCACTTTGGTCAAATTATGTTACATATTTGGCCTGATAAATTATATCTTATTAGTCCATGTATTTTGTTATTTTATAATTTTATATATTTGTGTGTGTTTTTATATTTTTTTGGGTATTTGTACATATATATTTATACTAATAATACCTTTTATATATTATTATATTATAAAATTATTGTGCATACTTTAAAAACAAACCTCCCCTCCACCGCTTCATCTTTTGTTTGTTTGCTATGTTTATTGCC
This sequence comes from Camellia japonica, assembly GCA_030407325.1. Lineage (NCBI taxonomy): Eukaryota > Viridiplantae > Streptophyta > Magnoliopsida > Ericales > Theaceae > Camellia > Camellia japonica. The sequence goes on from JAPPVO010000016.1 coordinate 178,878,797, forward strand.
CGCAAAAGGATGGGAAAAAAAAAGAAGAGAGAGAAAGAATTGGCACGAGGAGAAGAATTGAGGGAAAGAATCAAAAAGAGAGAATTAAGAGGAAAAAAAGATCAGAAAGAAGAGGAAAAAAATATTTTTTTAAGAAAAGGAAAAAGAAAATATTAGATATTTTATTTTTCGGAACAAAACCTTTCTTTCCAATACGTCCAAACCAACCGTTAAAGTTGAAATTCCGAATTTTGAATTGAGAATTGAGAACATATTCCACAACCCTGAGGGTGATCAGAAGAAAGTTTGTGAATCAGAAAATTTATCATCTCCCCAAAAGGTGAATTTTCGCAAACTTTCATTTAATTTAAAAATGTGATATAACTTGTTTAAATACTTCATTTACTGCTTTTCATAACTGTTTTTTATTGCTTTAACGGGAATGCTACACCATCCACATATTTATTGTAAATTACTGTTTTTGTTTTACCATTATAAAGGGAAGGCTGCACCACCCATATATCTGTTGTAATTTACTATTTTTTTTATATAATTGTTTTCTTGCTTTAACGGAAAGGTTGCACCACCCACATATCTGCTGTAATTTACTGTTGTATATAAAATGTTGTAATTTACTGCTTATATATAAATTGTTGTAATTTACCGCTTTGTTAAAGATGCAACCTCACCGAATGAATAGTAACCTCCGGAGGTGAATAGTAACCCCAACGATGAATAGCACCTCCAATGATGAATAGTAACCACAGACGAAAAATGCCCAGTAAGATGAATAATGACCAAAGAGGATAAATAGTAACTGCCACGGTGAATAGTATTTTCGGCAATGAATAGTGCTCCCGGAATGAATAATGCTCCCACAAAATTGAGTTCTTTTTTGAGCAAAATAGAGCGATCTCCAAGCAATGAACCAAATCATTTTTAGCGGTCAATCTCCGAGGCATCTTTCTATTTTCTTTTTATTTTGAGTGTTTTATGCGGATTTTTTTATATTATGTCGTAATATTTATTCATCTCCCTCGGATTTGTAATATTTAAAGGGTTGTAATAATTCCCCACTCCGCTTCTTTCTATCCCATTCTTTTACTTACTTCTTTTTGTGAATATGCATCATATTTTGTCTTTCATTATATCTATGCTTTGCATCCATATTTCTTGCATCTTGATTTGGCCAAGTTTGCATTTGTAGATTTAATCAATTCTTATGTAATTATGTATACTACCTCATATTCTTGTGATGACTCACATGTCATATCTGATAAGCCGAATCTTTAGTTGCATCTCATGAGTGAATTGCATTTAGATTTTGTATATAAAATCATGCATGTTTTACTAACTTTGTTTTGTAACTATTCACGGGATATCGGTAAATATGTAAGTTTTTATGTTTTAGCATCACGCTTGTGTGTATTTTTCTTATTATGTTTAAGCATTCTACCATGTAGCTATCTGCTTACTTGATATAACTGTATGAATGCTAGTGAATGGAGGTTGTGTCGCTTAATTTGAAATGATATTGATTTTTCATGTTTGTAAACTCAATTTATTTGAGTTATACATCGAAACTCTTTCAAAATACATGAAATCAAATTGTTCCAAAATGAATGGCATAGTCTATACTTGTATGCTTCACATAGTAAATTTTAGGATTTATTAAATAATCAGAATATGAACATATAAAGAAAATAAAATTCATATCATGGTTAGTAAAGGCCGATCTTTTGATCGGGTGAGCGGGAGTGCTCAATTAATGACCTTCCCCTCTCATACCTAAGGTTCCAAACCGAGATAACTTTGGTTGTGACGAACAGTGGCCTTGGCACGAGTCATGGGTTTCTTAATTTTTCCAAAAGATCAGGTAGCGACTCTATGATCTGGTGATGTAGTCCATTTGTGGCAATAATTTTGTAATAAAATGGATTTTCTATAAAGTTGTCAAATTTGGACTCTTATCCATGCTTCACATTGCACTCGTGAAACTAGGTCAAATAAATCAAGGGTCCGAACAGTTTAACGCGCGCGGGTACCTCCCGAGCATGTTACATCGGGTAGACGGGTCACCGGCTCAACCGTCGGGTTGTACCAGAATCAAACCGTGACATAATAAATATATTTAAATAAAAATATAAGTAATAAAATTAAAAATTAAAAATATTAAATTATCTTAAATATTTCTCCTAATATTTTTTTTACTAAAAAATATAATAATATATTTTAAAATATTATTAATTTTAATTTTGGAAGAGGAAATCAAATATTCAATATTTCCTCCATATGATTTTAATTCAAGTAATTTGATTGAAAGAAGATCAAAAATTTTGGAGGCATATCAAAATTTTAAATCTCTCTCCAATAAATTTGATTGAATCCCACATGGATTGCTTGAGTTTTTTTGGAAGAATTTTTTTCTTATAAATAGGTAGAGACTTTCCCAATAATTTCAAACTCTTAATGGAATTCCTCACAAGAGGAGACCCTTGAAAGAGAGTTTCCGATTAAAATTTTCTTATATATATATATATATATATATATAAATAAGAAAGCAAAGAAAGAAAGAATAAAAAAAGTTAGAAAATATAAAAAAAAAAGAGTTCAAAGTTTTCAATTTCATCAACCTAGCGATCTGTCCCCGAGTCGACCAGTTTGGCAGTTCAACTATCGGTTTTCCTGGTTCTCTCTAAATAGGCCAATATTTTGCTTCAAATGGTTCAGAAGGTATATCTAGATTGGAACCCAGACTGGTCAACGATTCAATCGGTCAAACCGGCCGGTCCGGTCCGATTTTCAAAACCATCCATTGGAGCACCATTGCTATAATTCTATCATTTTCTACTATTGATTTCCAAATTATAATAATGGCAATGCTATTATAGCATTTTCCATTAAAAATACTCTTAATCAAAAGATGCTAAAGCTTACATGACTAGGAGCACCCAAAAATGCTAGAGCTTACATGACGAGGCGTATCCAATAACTTTTCATATGAAACTTTTGAAGGGTCACTGATAAGAATAAATTCAGAAAAAACATATTCTAATATTATATTAAATCTTAAATCTTAAACTATTAGAATAAAAAAAAACTTTATTATTTAATCATAAATTTTCAAATTCTAAATTCTATACTACAATCAAGTTGCAAGATTCTGGATTCTCACTGGCTTTCACAGAAAAAAGATAGATATATCCATCAAGATAAGTAAGAATATGTAACATATGAAACTTTTGAAAAGTCAGTGATAAGAATAAATTCAAAAAAAATATTCTAATATTATATAAATCAAAATCTTTAAAAAAAAATAAAAATAAAAAAACAACAACAACAACAACTTTATTATTTATATCATAAACATTCAAATTCTAAATTATGTACCACAATCAAGTTGCAAGATTCTGGATTTCCATTGGCCTTCATAGAAAAAAGATAGATAGATCAATCAAGATAAGTAGGAATATATAACATATAAAGATGACTATGAGTATCCAATAACTTCCCATATGAAACTTTTAAAGAGTCAGTGATAAGAATAAATTCAGAAAAACATATTCTATTTTGAAACTAATAAACAATAGCCCCTCATTTTATGGAGAAAATCTCTCTCTCATTCTAAAGGGAACATCGTTCCCTTATTCCATGGAGAAAATCTCTCCCTTGTTCTAATGAGAAAATCTCTCCAACATTCTATGGAAAAAAATCTCAAATTATGAACTTTAACCTTTTTATAATTTGAAAATTTTAAAAATTTTAAAATAATGCAACAAAAAATATGAATGAAAATCAAAATACAATGTGAACATTCACAGTAAACAATAAACATACAACTACTTTTGAAAAAATAAAACACATACTAAAATATAATGTGAATGTTCACAATAAACAACAAAATACAATGTGAATGTTCACAATTTACAATGTGAATGTTCACAATTTACAATTAATATACAACTAGTTTTTTAAAAAAATAAATCCAGACCAATGTGAACATTCACACTGCAAGGTGAAAATATAAAATAAAATTGAAAAAAGTGAAAATCGACTATTTTGATTGTTCAATGGTAACAGAAATGATTGTTCAACCAATAAGCATAGTAAAAAAAATTAACAAAATACAACTAACTTTTGAAAAAATTTCAAAAAAAAACTCATATCAAAATACAATGTGAATGTTCACAATTTACAATTAACATACAACTAACCTTAGAAAAACTAAATTCATACCAATGTGAACATTCACACTACAACATGAAACAAAATTGAAAGGAAAAAAAAATGACTAATTCAATTGTTTAATGGTAACAAAAACATGGTTGTTCAAGCAACAAGTTTAGTAACAAATAACCAATGATATGTGAACATTCACATCTTACAAAATATATAATTATGTCCACATCCTCATCTTCATCCTCATCTTCATCATTATCACTATCATTAGCAATCTATAAAATTTCACTATTCCACCAATCCAAATCAAACTAAACCCACATTTGAAGAATATGTTTGTAAAAAAATTGGTTGGATATAAACAGAGCTTCGACTTACAACAACGGTGAAACATAGAATTTCAAACACAGAGCAACAATGGACAAATATAGAACTTTGAACACAGAGTGACAATGGAAGAACATAAAGTTTCACCGCAATAATGGAGAAACATAATATTATTTCACCACCATGTGTAAACTAGAATTTCTAAACCCTACCAAATAGAGAGTTTTAAAACCCTAGCACAATGAAACAATACCACAAATGTCAACGAAACTGATCAAAAAAAAAAAAAGTGAATAATGGTAACTACAAAAATAGAGATAACAACAAAAAAGGAAATATGTATATCATTTTTCTATTTAATACATACCAACAATAGACATAAGGATATAATAGTTCAACAAACAATACAAATCAATAAAATGGAATAAAAGTATAAATACATAGGACAGACTAAGTTATAATTTTTCTTAGTAAACTTATTGGGTTAGAACACCTCTACATGAGATTTATCAATAAAAAACCCAATCTAAAATCTTAAACTATTAGAAGAAAAAAAATTATTTATATCACAAACATTCAAATTTTAAATTTTGTACCACAATCAAGTTGCAAGATTCTAGATTCCCACTGGTCTTCATAGAAAAAAGATACATAGATCCATCAAGATAAGTAGGAATATATAACATATAAAGGAGAGGCCACAAAGAACATACAACTATTATATAAAGATCATCATAAATTTATTTCCCCCAACAGAGTCTCATTATCATATCATATCATATCATAGTTTCTTTGCTGTTACTAGTGAGTGCAGAGAGTAAGCAAAGGCAACATTATGCCTTTTCCACTTAAAGCTACCGAACCAGAGGAACGCCTCATTCAAGAGCAGCTGAAGAGTATTTTCATGAGGCATGACAAAAACGGCGATGGCTGTCTGTAACGCCCCGAAATAAATACAATGTACCTATCTCATAATAACCGATAAGTGGCAACATATATGAATTGATAAGCTTTCATTAATCAGAGTTTGATATACATAAGGTGACATGCGATATAAATTCATAAACAGTACATCCTAAATCTACAGCATGTGTTACAAGATTGAGAAAAGAAATTAAAGCTAAACAAATAATCTTATGCCCCAAAGGCTTACATCTTACCAAGTCAATGCTTGGGTACATCAAAAGTGAGTCTTAAGCTCAATACAATTAAAGCCCAAAGCTTGTACAAAAAAAAATGAATATAAAACAACAAAAACTAAGCCTTCAGCTCCACAGTCCTCCCAAGCTAAGTCCATGGTAGAGGCATATCACCAGCACTTGAAAATGATTTTCCCCCAATAGGGTGAGCCAAACCACAGTAGGAATAATCTAACACTATATGAATTTTAACAAAGATATAAGGGTGAAATGCATATGCAATGCCTACGTCAAAACGGTTTACATTTCTTTCTCAAAATCATGCCATACTCAAATTATATCGTAATTCTCATATCGTGTCCTTTACCATAGAAATAGGGGAAATTCTCAAATCGGTACAACCTTTCACAGATATTTCATCCGTGGGAAACCGTTAAACGGCACCCATGTAAATGTAGCCTATACAAGCGCTACTATTGCCATTTTAGGGATATTTCATCCGCGGGAATCGGCACCCATGTATATGTGCATTTTTCGGGACTTTCACCCTGGACACACAGGCCAACTTAATTTAGTAATACACACCACTTTCCAACTTTCACCTCTTTTTCTCAAAATCACATACATTTGCAATGTATTAAGTGAGCAACAATGTTCAATGCACATGGATGAGAACTTAGCTTCAATTCACCTAATCCTCATGCAATTTCTACAACAATCATAGCTATCCTCCATTGATAGCCCAAAACAGATATACAATCTCCAATATAGATAAAATTTTCAAAATTTAAGATATGAGCGATAATACATATCCAACTCCATCATCCATATCAATATTCATCCAATTTCAAATTTTCAACGTCAATTCCAATTATTTATACAAAATAAATATTTGAGACATTTAGGGCAAAACTCTTTCTTTTTTCAAAATCCATTTCAAGTATCAAATCAACAATTTTGTCATAACTCAACCTCATTTTCAATCCCACAACCATTTTCAATACATCTATTTGAAAAACCCTCTTTTGATTTTAAACCAAAAACCCTAGGTTTGTTCAAAATCCTCCAAAATGATAAGATTGCTTTATAAAAACGTATAGCTGAGTTAAAAATCATAAAAGAATATAAGAATCCCTACCTCGAAGCTAGAAGACGAAATACACACTATTGAAACTCGAATTAAGCCAAAATCCAACTCTATTTGAATGAAAACAAAGCTCTAAATGCGCTCTACCATTTTAACAAAGGAAGTAGGGTGGAAAAATCAATGGATCCAAGTGTTTTAGAAGAGAGAATGTGAGTTTAGAGAGAGAGAGAGTCTCAACTTAGGGCTTTTAGAAAGTTTAGAGAGACAGACAGACAGACAGATATGAAAAAGTGATGTAAAAAGTGATTTTTACAAACTGATATATGCACAGTCTGCTCGAACGCAAGAAGTAGCGCTCAAGCGTCCAGACACAATAAGTTATTCCGCTCGAGCACAAGAAGTGATGCTCGAGCATAGATTACACACTCCCAATAGGTTTATAGACAGAAGACCATCACTAAGCAGAAAAATGGCCGCTCGAGCGTAGGAAACACTGTTCGAGCGTAGAATACACTCTCTTAGTAGTTTTGCAAGCCTACAAAAGTACTGAGAGTTCATAAAGGCCACTTGAGCGTAAGAGCAAAATTATGGGCAATAAGGTTTTTGAAAAACAATGTACTAACCTATTCCAAACAACCAACGCATCCCGATAGCCAAGCCAATGAAGGAAAAGAGGAATAAGACAAGAATAATAATACAAAACCAAGAAACCCGAATCCAAAATATCAAATGGGTCGGGTCTTAAACCAAAATCGCTATACTGTCTCTGCCGGAAAGAGCTCAAAATGGGTTTTAAAGAACTCGATGTTTTGTTTCCTGGATGGCGATCTTGGTGTGCTCTTTGCAAAGCTGATGCTGACAGAGATGGAATCATATCCAAGGACGAGATGGACGATCTCATCAAATATCCTTGTGAATTATTAGGATATAATTAAAGTTAAGTAGTGGATTAATGACGGTTACGAATTTGTCACATCATGTGGTGGAGTGACATTACTCTTAAATATCTATGTGTGTGCGCACATGCGTGTACGTGTATGGAAACTGCACCTTCCTTAATTACTATTATGAATGAAAATAAATAAACCTTCCTTAATTACTATTATGAATGATAATAAATATAAAAAAAAAAAAATGTAACTTTCATCTTGTTTATTCAGATTCTTTATAAATTTGCTTATTTTTGGATTCATTTAATCCTCAATCATCTTTATAATTTTGAACGTCGAAAACTCTTCCTTTATTTGTTTGTATATATATATATATTTATTTATTTATTTAAAATTCTATTAATTTATTATGTAAATGTCATTTGTTTTGCTATTATTATTATTATTATTATTATATTATTATTATTATATTATTATAAAGGAATTTGTTTCAGTAATGCTATAGTTACCACCATTTTATATCATTTTTAATGTACAACACTACATTGAAGAAAGAAAATGCTCTTGATAACAAATTCAAGAAAATTTCATTTTTACCCCTATATTTTGTCTCAATGATCAATTACATTTCCAAACTTTGAATAATTTTAATTTTACCCCTAAAATTTTTGAAATCGTATCAATTTTACCCATGCCATCACATTTGGAATGGAAAAAGTTTTAAAAAATTACATTTTGGCCCCATATTTCAAAAGAAAAATCCAAACTCACTCTCTCTCCTACCCAAACTCACTCTCTCTCTTCCTCTTCTTTAATTCCTCTTCATCTTCATCTTCATCTTCAATACAACAACCCCATCGTCTTATTCATCCTCACCTCTCTCTCTCTCCAAACCTCATTACCGCACCACCACCACTCCGCCACCTACTTTCTCTCTCTACCCTTCTCTCTCTCCTCCTCCTCCAAACCCTTAGCATCCACCTCTCACACTGATCCAGAAAACCCAAAACAGAGATCACATAATCTCTCTCCTCCAAGCTTCTCAAAGACCCAATTGAAGACTCTCTCTCTCTCTCTCTCTCTCTCTCTCTCTCTCTCTAACCCAACATCTCAATCTCTATTTTTTTTTTCATCTTTAATAAGCAACCAAGGTTATTTAGAATCCATAATTGCATGATAATCTTAATTCTATCAAAACTGACAAATTCTCATCTCTTATTTAGTTATGTTTACAAATACTTTAGCTCAACAACAATTATAGATCCTGACATGATTGATATCATCATTCATTCAAAGTAGCATGTAAAGACATTATTACTCAAAAAAAAAAAAAACCAAATATAGGTAATCAAGAAGCAAAATGTGACCTTATTAGTCCTAGGGATTAGGCTCCGAAGCATGGTGAAATGACCATTAATCCTCTCTATCCTTCGCTTTTTTCGCCTCATTATGGTTCCTTAAAGCATCCAATGTTATTTCTATTTTTACCCATTTTGCCCAGGTGTCACCATAGCCTTCACAAGCTCTCCTCTCTCACCATCCAACACCAAAGACGAAGAAGACGACGGCCTACCCCTTATTATCTCCTTAAACCCATAAATCCTCGAAACCCCCTCAAAAGAACTCGAGAATTCGATCTTTTTCTAAAGAACTATCCCATACATGAATAAAATCAAACAGAAGATAAGTTATAATTGCATAGTTTCAAATAGCACTAAACCAAGAGGGCGATTGGTTGGGGATGACCAAAGAAATGCCTCTTGAATTGGGCTTGCTAAATTTTGTTCTTTTGATAGTTTCCATCACTCAAGATAGAGAAAGAAAAAGAGAGTAAGTTGTTTGAGTAACTAGGTTTAACAAGAAAACAGAGAGACTTTTTTTTTTCTTGATAATCTTGAATTGGAACATCTTTGGAGGGTACTCAGTTTAAGAATTAGGAAGAAACTCTCAAAATTCAAAAACTTGAAAGTAAAATAAAATAATCTGTGTACAGAATACAGAGAAGAGAGTCCTTTTGGAAGAGGGTGAGTTTGCATCTATCATTTGAACTTTGGGGTCAAAATGCAAATTTTTTTAAAAAAAATTTTGTGTTCAAATGTGACAGCAAAGGAAAAATTGATATGATTTTAAAAATTTTGAGGGTAAAATTAAAAGAATAATGCTTGGGAGCGCGAATCCGCGCCCCCCCGAATCCCCCGATTTTCAGAAAAGAGAGAGAGAGAGAGAGAGAGAGAGAGAGAGAGAAGAAGAAGAGAGGGAGAAAGAGAGAGACAGAGATCGGGGAAGAGGAGGAAGAGAAGAGAGGGGAAGAAGCTCGTCGCCAGCTCGAAGCTCGTCTCCAGCGTCCAGCTCGAAGCTCGTATCCGGCGTCACCCCGGCGTCACCTCGCGGCGTCTCCTCGCAGCGTCGCCTCGCCTCCGCCCCGCCTCCGGCAGCTCCTCCTCCCCCCGCTCCGCCTCCAGCCCCCTCCCCTCCCCCTCCCTCCCCTAGTTTATGGGCCCTCCCTCCCCTTCTCTTCCTCCCCTCCCCCTCCCCTCCCCTCCCCCTCTCCCTTCCTGCGTCTTCTTCTGCTTCTGGTTTGATTGAACGAAAAACGACGTCGTTTTTCGTTTTCGGGGGATTCGGGGGCCTATTTTCGAGCGACGTAGGCACGATTGAAATTAAAATTATTTGAAGTCTGAAATTGTAACGCCCTGAAATTTTTCCACAAGAATATGCCCAAACAAATACAACAATATACCCAAAAAGTCCACCTTCTCATTGAACTAAGAGATAAGAGGTTACAATTCACCATATGCATTCCCATAATGTTCAGAATTCGTATTCCAGTTCAATGAACTAGGTGGCCTTACAAAATATAAGCCTCTAGGACGTACAATTACAACAATATAAATTAATAGTCATGTTACAAAAATTTCAATTCAAAATAGCAAAACACACATGGATCAACTTTTCCAAAAAAGAGCTATTGCTTGACCAACCCTTCAGGAAGGTGGAACTCCATCATTTCCTGAAAAAGATAAGATAGGGTTGAGCTATATGCCCAGTAGGAACACATTTAACGAAGTATTTAATCTTTTAAATAAGATTATAGTATCTTTGCAACCAAACATTACATGGAAATTTATCTTTATATGTAATCCTTAACAAACATACAGATCCATGACAACCAAATAATAACAGTGGCTATTCATGTCATCAAGCACAACAATCAAACATTCACAACCATAGAACGCAAACCATGAGTCCACCTATAAGAGTCCGATTTAAAACACCCTTTACTTTTGTTTTTAAAACCAACCCCCACATTTGCCGGCTATTATACGCCAGGGAGTAGGCACCCCAAAGAAAACCATCTGTTTTTTCACTTTTACCAGCTATCATACGGCAGGACTGTGTGGACACCCAAAAATATTTTTCCCACATTCGTCTAACGATAAGCCTAGACAGGGCATTTGGGCACCTTTTTAAACTCCCCACGCGAGTACCAACATAACACCACACTTGGAAAACCGACCCTTACCCGGACTCATGCACAATTAACAATTCATTCATATTTTATTCCATTAACAACCATCCAACATTACCCAAGAGTTAAATACAACACAAGATTTAAAGAAAACAAATAACATTCAAGCCACACTTCTTTTACTATATCAACATCCACATCTTTCATCTATTTTGTTTCACAATATTTCATGAATCAAGGAAATTTCCCATTCAATGTGGTGTTTTTAACTCAAGTGGAGAATCTAGGGTTCTTACCAAATTTGGGGTTTTTCTCCTCTATTACAGATATGGCTTGTAATAACATTTATATACATGTTTTGAAAAGAAGGAGTAAAAAAATCTCAAGCAAGAGTCAAGTAAAATGGTTTATTTATGTAAAACATGAGATTGATCCAACAATACTCTCCAATTAATTCACAAATCACAACCATACCATGAAATCCCTTCAAAACAAAGAAATACTAAGGTAAAAGTGTCCCTACCTCAAGTCGTGAGGAAGAAAACCCGAAAAACTCAAGGTCAACAAAGCCACGAACTTCTCGGACCAATAGAGAGCCCTTGACAAGATCTTCAAGTTATCTCAAAGGATCAAGGTGAGAAGACAACTCTAAGAGTGTAGATCTAAGGATTGAAGTGGAAAAAGTGAGTCTTTGAGAGAAAGAGAGAGAGACTCTCGGTTTTAAGAGGAAAAATAGGAGAAAAATTATGAGAGAGGTGGGGTTTGGGTCTATTTATAGTATTAGATGATAGCCCTAAGGTCAATGAAAAAGATAAGTCCAAACACCCCCAAAAATAGGGCCCATTCAGAGTCCAAAATTCTAAAAAAAAAAAAACACGCAGAGGTCGACCCTTCAGGCAAAGGGGTCGACCCTTAAGGTAGAAAGACAATCTGACAACAAGCAAGGGGGTCGACCCTTAGACAGGAGAGGATCGACCCTATTTTCCAGCAACTAACACAGAAATTCTGCAACATAAGAGGGTCGACCCTCCCTAGACTGGTGTCTACCCTATTTTCCAGCAACACCTCCAGAAACTTCACCAACAGGAGAGGGTCGACCCTTAGGGAGGCTGGTGTCTACCCTATTTTCTCAGCAACACTTCCAGAAACATTATCAACATGCAAGGGTTGACCCTTAGGAAGGCTAGTGTCGACCCCAAGGCAAAATTTTTAAGTTTCCAAGGAACTTTTGACAAGAACAAACGCAAACAAACAAACCCAACGAGTTTAAATCGGATTGTACTCCTTCAAAATCAATAGACAACAACTCCAAAGACTCCCAAAACAAAAATAAAGATATTAAACACACCTTCCAATGTATTAAAACACCCAAGTGTTACAGAAATGTAATTGATCATCGAAGTAAAGTATATGGGTAACAATGAAATTTTTTCAATAAATTCTCAAGAAGAAAGGAAATGTAATAACTATAGGAATAGTGTGTATACTAATCCACAATCTAATGTAAGGCCTAAACATTATGGAAACTCCGTTTTATTACATCACGATAATCTTGAATTTTTTTCACAATCAAATAAAAGTGACAATAAAAATAAACATTATATTTTAAATTTTCATTTCAATTTTTCGATTAGGAGTTGAATGTGACTTCCTCCCTAAAGTTTGAATCATTGACCGGTCTCTGCCTACATGTGGGGAACTAGTTGGATAAGAACAATACATTGCATACAGTGTGAAAGATTCTTAACTTGGGAGCAAGGTGAATTTATTCATATCAAAATTAAAATAAACAAAAATTGTTTCAGAAAATGGAAATGAAAGAAAGGAACTAAAGAATTAGAGGTCTAATTAGCCCTAGACCTATTTCGATAATTTGAAATGTTCAACTTGTGAAGTATATTTATGAAAAAATTTATTTTTTTTAAAAAAAAATTATTAGATATTAGTACACATTTGACTAATGCCCCATTTGTTTGGATAGAAAACATTTTCCACGAAAAAAATTTTCTAGAAAATATTTTTTTTCTACATTTGGTGGTGGTGGTGGTGGAACAAATGTGGAGGTGGAGGTAGTGGCATGGTGGTGGGGCAATGACAGCAGTGATGGCAATGGTGATGGTGGCGGTAACCGTGGTGATGGTGGTGGAGGGTGGTGGTGGTGTGGTGACATTGATAAATTTTAGTCTAAAAAACATTTTTCGCCTTTTGAAAGTGAAAAACATTTTCTACCCAAATATGTTTGTTTTTCATTAACTATAAAAAAAATATTTTCCACTGACTTTTGTTTTTTATTATACCAAACATCAGAAAATATAAAAACTATTTTTCAAAAAATATTTTTCACCCAAATAAACAAAGCTTTACAATCACTCTCTCTCTCTCTAAACCCCTTACATTCAATTGAGTGATTTTACCCTAAACCCAAACATCTCTCTCTCTCTCTCTTCTCTCTCTCTCTCTCTCTCCCCCCCCCCTTATTTCTCTCACTGGCACACCATTTCCTCCTACTCTTCCATCACCAACTATCGTCTCCTTCTCCTTCATTGCCATTAGTGTCACACCCCAAACTCGGGTATGACCGGCCGTGGCCCACAGGGCCTTAGCCCAAGGCACACGTAAGCCTAAAACACGAATCCATAATCACATTGAACAACTAAACAATAGTCCAATAATAAATAACCAAAACTCAATCCAAACATGCCACAATTGTAAACGGCAAAATCAACCGCAATCAAACCCATCCAAACTTATGGGATATAAACAACCCACATATCAAAAATAATCCTAAATGAATTTCAATAAAAAAAATAAATATAAATATGCACAAACTCGACAAGCAACCTAAAACAAATTAAATAAATGCCCTAGAGGTCCATGAAATTGAGTCCCCGCTACGCCATGAGTCCACTCTAAGTCCTTCTAACACCTGGAAATGGTAAACAACTAAGTCAGCTGATAGCTCAGTGAGTAGCAACATGGATAGTAAATAAAGTTTTGAAAACATGGCTCAATTCCAAAATAAGATATATATCACAGAAACTAGATTGGCATACAGTTTGGTAAATACAATCTGTTTCAAAAGAAGGTTCCACAGTTCAACACTTAAAATACTCATGTCTCGCAAGAACATAATAAATGACATTTTCCACTTAAAACAGATTATAACATGAACACCAATAATTTTCTGGGTACCAAGAAAAACAAATAATATGCCACACAGTTCTCAAGGCTATAAGCCCCGTTGGATCCAATACCGAACTAAGAGTCATCCTCAGGGTGGCACCTGGGCCTTTTCTCAAAGACGATCCGATTGAAGGTCACCTAGTTGTTTTTAAAGGTCTTTTCCTTACAATCGTTGAGCACTAGAGTCATCACGGCCTAACCCGGATCTGTTCCCTAGTGGCCAGAGTCACCACACACAGTGGACTAATTTCCCTGGACTAAATACACACATGGTCCCAATAATCAATACACATCAGTTTCGCAAAACATGGTAGTTCATCATTATAAACATGAGACCAAAACAAATAGTTTACGGTATGCCAAGTTCACACATGTTTCAGAAATAATTTGATTCAATTGATAATATAATAATTTATCAAAACAGTTTAATCATGAAACAACAATTTAATTTTCCAACAGTTCAGGGTAGGGGAACATTTATATAAATATGTAGCATGAAACTACTCACCTGAAACGAAATAATATAATCCTTGAATCGAATAGAGTGTAAAAGTCCAACTAGTGCCCTGAACCAAGTATAAAAACTACACGTCACAACTAATTTAAAAATACTAAAAAAAATAGGAACTAAGTAACCTCAACTAAAGCGCACTAACCCAGCTCAACCCAACTCACCGTTACTCTTAAATATTACCTAAGTTCATGTTCTTCAAGGTTTAAAATCACCCAAGACATGGGTTCCGGTCAAAACTTAATTAATTGTGACTTTAAGATAAAAACAGAATTTCAAACAAGCTTTCCCAACCTATTCGCTAACTTTGAAAATTACAAAACCCACTCCACGCTATTCGAAAAATTTCAATAACCTCCAGATATGATCTAATATATCCTAAGTTTCAAACCCAATTGGTTTCACTTGATTTGCTTATCAAAATAATTATCTACAATTTATTATATCCAAACAGGTTGTTTTCTGCAGCACTTTAAAGAAATTGATGGTTCTCTTAATATACACGAGCAATCAATGCAAGGCCAAAAACGTACGAAACTAGACTCGTAACCGGTTCTAATGACACTAATTTGATAATTTTGGATTTATACCCAAAGAGAACAACACTCCCGAATTTACTGTTTCGGACTGGTTTCCTGGACAGATTTGAATACCTCAATTTATATGGATTTTGACTCCCAAAAATTATGAGAAAATTCAGATATTAAATTCAATATGTAATTAATCTACTGTAAAAATTTCAGTTTAAAATTCATCCGTTTGATATGGTTTCTTGATTTTTAAACTCTATGGTTCTGCACAAAATTAATGTTTTACACATGAATGTTTGAACCTTAAACATTATATCTAGACCTATACCAAACAAGGGCACCAGCCCACTGCCAACAAAACACACAAAAGATAATGCCACATCTCTTCCACAATGAGGCTCACGCAACCACACAACACCTGTTCTTCCATCATTATTTCTCATGAACCCAGGTTTGATATACTAGAATGTCCTTCACACAAGCCCATAAATTACTAGATACCTCAATGAATAATCCTTGCGGTTTCACGAACTCAACTATGGAAGATAAAAATAATAATAATAATAATAATAATAATAATAATAATAATAATAATAATAATAGAAGAGCAATTAAACAGTTTACTTACCCACAGTATTGATTACCCAGAGCCGAACGCTAAATTCCTCTCTCTCCTTGCTGTTCACCACAACTTCGCTGCCTCTCTCACTAAATCTCACGGCTGCTGCTAGGAACCCTAAAGGGCTGTTGTTGTTTTGTAAAGTAATAAGAGAGTTAGGGTTTTGTAGGTTTTGTATATATTTATTTTATACTAGTGTTGGGCACACATAGGTCAAATAAATATATAAATATACAAAACATATATATAAGTTATATATAACTCAATGATAAGAGCCTTATTTATTAATTTTGTGGTCTAGAGTTCAAGTCACACCCACCTCTCTATTCTATTTTATTTTATTTTATTTCTTTATAATAAATCTTGCCTCTAAATTAAAGACTTTCACTATAAATTTATTTAGATTTAAAATTAATTAAAGACCCACCAAATATTTAGTTTGCATTTTAGGTTTTACCATCAAAATATTTGAGATTGTAATATTATTATTATTTAATTATTTATTAATTTTTTATATTCGGGTTCTCACAATCAGCGTTGCTCCTCCCCTATCATTCATCTGCTAGCTTCAACATTGTAATCCTCCATCACCAATCTACCATCTTCGACATCGTCGTTGCCACCATCTTCCTCCATCACCGATTTAGGATGCAAAGTGTCTAATCAGGGCATTGAAAGGTGTTGTTGATCTTTTACAAACGTGTAACTAATCTGATAATTTGTTACTTAATTCAGTGATAAATTTGTTGTGATGCCCCCTCTCTTTTTCAAATCAAGTCTGCTATTTGTAAAATTTTTAACAAATTCATCAATGATAAATTTATCACTGGTTTAAACAAATTTATCACTAGTTTATCATTGTTTTAAACAAATTTATCATTGGTTTATCACCGGTTTAAACAAATTTATCACTGGTTTAAACAATACAGAGCTCTGAACTCATCAATGTCGACACACCTATCTCCATTCATGTTGATTTTCTTGATCTCTCAAATCCAAGGGCCACAGAGACAAGTGTCATGTTCACCAACACCAACAAATTCATCAATGGCTTTGAAACACGTCAATGTCAACACACTCCATCTCCATTCATGTCGATTTTCTTGACCTCTCTCAGATCTAACACCATCTCTCTCAAATCCAAGGGCCACAGAGACAGTTCTCATGTTCACCAACACCAACGAAATTCATTAATGGCTCTGGCAGTTCTCATGTTCACCAACACACTAATTCATCAATGGCTCTGGCAGTACAACAATAGGGGCAAAATCAGGATAACAAAATATAACAAGACTTCCTGGTACATGAGATAGAAACTTAGGACCTAATGGGCAATAGATTCAAATCATGGGACCGACTAGTAAAAACCCCTAATTAAACTAGCTCGCCAAAGGCTATATATACCTTCATTTGGGATGTGGGTCGATTTTTTGGCTATTTTAGCCTAGGGCTAAAAAGCCTCGTTTGGATAGGCTTTGTTAGGTTTTTATTCTTGGCAATTCCGTTTGACAAAACTCCTTTTAGTTGTGATTATATATCAATTTTAATAGAAAATAGCAATCCCAATCAAACAATCAAAGACAAATCGACACAACGATTTTACATGAAAAAACCACAATTGGAGCGTCTCCAATTGTGATAAAAAATCACGGACAAAAGCCACAAAACAATCCACTAAGAAGACATAAAGGAATTACACAAGTATACTCTCAATTACCTAGCAAATCCATGCCCAAATCGAACCGACCCCTATGTGCCTCTTCCAACCCCATCTTCACCGCGAAATTGTCTTGCCTGATGTTGAATCCACAACGTCGATGTTGAATCCACGACGATAAGCCACTCTAGAATCCACCAAAGCTTCAGGCCCAAATTCCTCAGAATCCACCAAAGAACAACTCTCTCTTTTGTATTGAATAAATAAAACAAACAAAACCCTTTGATATATTTCACTCAATTCATGATTAAACTCTCATCGATATCAAAGGAAACAAGCAAAAAAGCTCCATATGAAAATCCTAATACCCAAGAAGAAGATCTGGAAGTCGTACCCTAAAAACGGACTAAAACACATATTTATAAAAAAAACAGGTCCGCAATCTCTGCTCGAGCGCAAGAATGGCCGCTCGAGCAGATCTACTCTTGACCGCAGGAATGGCCGCTCGAACGGGAAAAAATAACTCTCAATACTTTTGCAAGCGAGCAAAACTTCTGAAAGGTCGCAATCTCCGGATTGAAAAATCTAGAAATCCCCTAAATATTGATTTGTGATTTTGTATCAATTTTAACCAGTAAATAACAATCTCAATCAAACAATCAAGACAAATCGACACTAACAATTTCAACATAGAAAAACCACAATTGGAGCGCCTCTAATTGTGATAAAAAAAACCACGGGCAAAAATCATAAAACAACCCACTAAGAAGACAAAAGGAATTACACAAGTGTACTCTTAATTACATGGCGAATCCACGCCCTAACTGAACCGACCCCTATATGCCTCTTTCACCACGGTCTTCACCTTAGAATTGTCTTGCCTAACGTTGAATCCACAATGCCGATATCGAATCCATGACGATGAGCCACTCCAGAATCCACCAAAACTTCAGGCCCTAAATTCCACAGAATCCACCGAAAAGCAACTCTCTCTTTTGTATTGAATAAATAAAACAAACAAACCCTTTGATATGATCCACTCAATTCATGATGTCAAAGGAAAACAAGTAAAGAAGCTCTAGATAAAAACCGTAATACCCAAGAATAAGATCTAAAAATCGTACCCTAAAATGGAACTGAAACACTTATTTATAGAAAACAAATCTGTGATCTCTGCTCGAGCGGATCTACGCTCGAGCGCAGAATGGCCACTCGAGCGGAAAAAATAACTCCCAGTACTTTTGCAGGCAAGTGAAACTTCTGAAAGTCACGATCTCCCCTCGAGCGCAGGAATGGCCACTCGAGCGGACAAACAACTTCAACTGTAATTTTGCTTTTTGCTTCGGGGGCGCTGCCCCTCAACCCCACCTAGGCGCTGCCCCGGACCCGACAAGTGGCGCTGCCCCCTGGACCACCACAAGCTAACTGGGCAGCTCAATCTCCGACATAGTCAGCGAAGTGGTAAACATGATAGGATTTAAATCTCAAACTCCTCTGTATAAGCACAATTCGAGTTGGATTCACATCTAAAACTCATAGCCTCATTGAAATAAAAGATCGAATATAATTACAACTGAAAGAAGTTTTGTTAAACGGATTGCCAAGAATAAAAACCTAACAATCTCCCCCTTTGGCAATGCCGTGACAAAACACACCTAACACAAAATCCGAATCACCCCAACCCATTACAGCCAACAAAAACAAACTTCTTTCTCAAGGTCATGATCTGCAAAACAGCTATTAGTGTCACAATCTCCAAAACAACTATTAGTGCCACAAGAGTATATGAAAAAGCAATAGACATATGACAAGATTATCTTGAAGCATGAAATGGAAATATGAATAGATGTAAATTGGAGATTTTAAGAACATGTAGCATGAATAGATGAAAATCCTAAGACACATGCACCCTCAAACTTTCTCCCCCTTTTTGTCATGAATTGCCAAAGAAAGCTCAAGCAACTATAGTAAAAGCATAAATCACACAAGCAAGGATATGATGATGTAATTAGCAGTAGTATACAAGAAGGAAACAATAAAGAAGCAGTGCATAGCAACATGCATAACAACTAAAGCCAACCTCCCTTACCAAACAAATCAAAGTGTTCATGCTAACAAACTCTTGCAATGATAAACCAAACTCCCCCTCACTAAAAACAACCACAAACATTGAAAATAATGAACAAGAAGAAAATAACAAAAATAATATGGTGAAGCAAGCAAGGAATTTCAGATTTGTACCTTAAAACATACAAGATTTTCCAAGAAGCACAATTACTTGAAAACACAATGTGTACAGCCTTTAGAAGATTCATGATAAAAGAAAATGATGCATTATGTGAAAAGCATAGATCCCATGAAAAAAAAGTGTATGTGACTCTTAGAGTTCGACAAACACTAGATTCAAATCCTAGTAGCGATCTGAAAGCTGGACCTCTGACAAGAGAATCTTAGAACAACTAAGAAAAGTCAACCACTAGGAATCAAGGGGTATTTGTTGAGTAAAAACGGAGGCTCCCCCTCAATCAATGAATCTTTTTTTTTTTCTTTCTTACTTTTGCACATTTTTTCTTTTCTTTCTTTTGCACATTTTTTTTCTTTCTTTTGCACACTCATTGGTGGTTGACACGCTCAAGAGTATGGAAACCGAACCAGAGAAACATGGAGACAATAAAGATAGCCTGGTTGATGACTCTAAGGTAGCCTTTTCCTCATGTCTTAACTGCAAAGAACTGAGGAAAAAGCCGTGGAGATGCAAAAAGATAAAAGGTGGTTAAGAGACTCAACATCACCCACGATATGCTAGTATAGGTCAATTCCTCTAGAAAAGCAAAAGATACAATGCCAGAAGTCCATAGAGAAAAATGATCACTGAGGCAGAAGACTCTGATATTTGCTAATCCAAGAGTGTGTACAGAATGAGACATACTAATCAAAGAACATACAATCCGAAATGAGTAATGACCAGAGAAAGAACACACATATTAACATGCAATGGATATTCTCATTAATTTCAATATGCAACAAGAATTTCTCAAAAATTTCAAGCTTGCAAAACCATACTAAGAAAATCTTTTTGGATTTTTTTTTTTTTTTTAAACAAAGCAAGATAGAAAAATGAACATCCACACATTAAATGATATCACACATTAAAAGACCCAAAAAGAAAAAACACATAGAAACCTAAAAACTAAAACGAATAAACAAATTAACACAAGTCAAGTTTTCTCACACAAACCGCTTTAGTATGAATAAAGTTGTGAGAATTACGGTTCTTTGGTGGTGTCTTCACGTTGTGGTTCCCTTCCCCTTCAATGGGAACACGTCTCGACTTGGTTTCCAACCACTTACTCCAAGGTCTAGACAAATGCAAACTCACTTCATGTTTGGTCTCAAGAAAATCAAAATAGCAAGGTCTATTATGACCCTTAACCTTATTACGACCAATGAAGTGTCTCTAACCCACGAGATGTTGGAATTTCTTCCATCTCTATGAGACACTCTCCCATGCAACTCATAACAATAAGGGCGAATATGACCATACATACCACAATGATGACAAACAAAAACAGGGTGTTCCTTCTTTTCTTTGGCCTTACCAACTCTAAAAGGTTTGAGAAGTCCATCCTCATGTTGAATATTTTGTTCTCCCTTTCCTTGAGTTCTTGTATTATGAGATGTAGATGCACTCGATTTTTGCTCTTTGTTATCACCAAAGCCAATGCCACTCTTGTCAGAACACATTTGTTGAGACCCAATAATATTGTCCAAATTCTTTGATCCTTTGTTCCAAAGACCAATGGTAGCCATAGCACACTTTAGCTCTTCCTCTTTCTTGATCATTAATTCTTCAAAGGCAACTTGAGACATCTCGAGAGTTTCAATCTTTTCTTCATACGTTGCATAGATTTGTTGTGGCTCATTCCTCTTTGTCCCACAAGTCAAGAGTTTCACACAAAGAATACAATTATGTATTATTGGCTTTTTGCTTTGGAGGCGCTGCCCCTTGACCCTGCCTGGGCGCTGCCCTGGACCTCTGCAAGTTGATCCGGAAGCTCAATCCCCGACATAGTCAGCAAAGTGGCAAACATGATAGGATTAAAATCACAAACTCCTCTGCATAGGCACCATTCGGGTTGGATTTACATCTAAAACTCATAGCCTTACTAAAATAAAAGATCGAATACAATTACAATTGAAAGGAGTTTTGTCAAACGAGATTGCCAAGAATAAAAACCTAACAATCTCCCCTTTTGGCAATGCCGTGACAAAACACACCTAACACATAAAATCCTAATCACCCCAACTCATTACAACCAACAAAAATAAACTTCTTTCTCAAGATCATGATCTACAAAACAGCTATTAGTGCCACAATCTCCAAAACAACTATTAGTGCCACAAGAGTATATAAAAAAATAATAGACATATGACAAGATTATCTTATTGTGGCACTAATAGCTGTTTTGCAGATCATGACCTTAAGAAAGAAGTTTGTTTTTGTTGGCTGTAATGGGTTAGGGTCATTAGGATTTTATTTGTTAGGTGTCTTTTGTCACGGCATTAACAAAGGGGGAGATTGTTAGGTTTTTATTCTTGGCAATCCCGTTTAACAAAACTCATTTCAGTTATAGTTTTGTTCAACTTTTATTTCAGTAAGGCTATGAGTTTTAGATGCAAATCCAACCCCAATTATGCATATGTAGAGGAGTTTGCGTTCTTAATCCTATCATGTTTACCACTTCACTGACTATGTCGGGGATCGAGTTGCCCAGTTAACTCGCTGGGGTCTAGGGGGCAGTGCCCCTTGGCGAGTCCAGGGCAGCGCCCAGTGGGATCGAAGGGCAGCGGCCCCGAAGGAAAAGGCAAATTTGCAGTCGAAGTGGTTTGTTCGCTTGAGCGGCCATTCCTACGCTCAAGTGGAGATTACGAACTTTCAGAAGTTTCACTCGCTTGTAAAAGTAAGAAGACAATTCCGAGGTGAAGACGGGGTTGGAAGTGGCACATAAGGATCAGTTTGATTCGGGCATGGATTCGCTAGGTAATTAGAGTACACTTGTATAATTCCTTTTGTCTTCTTAGTGGATTGTTTTGTGGCTTTTGCCCACGATTTTTTTTATCACAATTGGAGGCGCTCCAATTGTGGTTTTTCAACGTTAAAATTGTTGTGTCGATTTGTCTTGATTGTTTGATCGAAATTGTTATTTAGAAATCCCCTAGATTTTTTGATTGATTAAAAAATCTAGAAATCCCCAGCAAAATTGCAGTTGAAGTTGTTTGTCCGCTCGAGCGCCATTCATGCGCTCGAGCAGAGATCGCGACCTTTCAGAAGTTTCACTCGCCTACAAAAGTACTGAGAGTTTTTTTTTTTCCGCTCAAGCGGTCATTCCTGCGCTCGCGTAGATCTGCTCGAACGGCTATTCTTGCACTCGAGCGGAGATCACGGATCTATTTTCTATAAATAAGTGCTTCAGTTCGATTTTAGGGTACGGTTTCCAAAACTTCTTCTTGGGTATTAGGGTTTTCATCTGAAGCTTCTTTGCTTGTTTCTTTTGATATTTGTGAGAGTTTAATCATGAATTGAGTGAAATATATCAAAGGGTTTTGTTTGTTTTATTTATTCAATACAAAAGAGAGAGTTGTTCTTCGGTAGATTCCGAGGAATTTGGGCCTGAAGCTTTGGTGGATTCTGGAGTGGCTCATCGTCGTAGATTCGACATCGATGTTGTGGATTCAACGTTGGGCAAGACAATTCCGAGGTGAAGACGGGGTTGGAAAAGGCACATAGGGGTCGGTTCGATTCGGGTCTGGATTCGCTAGGTAATTAAGAGTACACTTGTGTAATTCCTTTATGTCTTCTTAGTGGATTGTTTTGTGGCTTTTACCCATGATTTTTTATCACAATTGGAGGCGCTCCAATTGTGATTTTTTCACGTAAAATCGTTGTGTCAATTTGTCTTTGATTGTTTGATTGAGATTGCTATTTTCTGTTAAAATTGATACATAATCACAAATCAATATCTAGGGAATTTCTAGATTTATCAGGCTTTTTGGATTTTTTTGACTTTTGTGAGAGAAAAAATAAAATGATTATAATTTGGATGTGATGTTTTGTCTTATTGAACTAAAAAGCCTATTTTATTTTTTTGTAACTATTTTAGCCAAAACCCTATATGCCAAACAAAGCCATATATATATATATATATATATATTGATTTCTTCATATCCATTATGGGGCTTTTTTAAGTTATTTGTTTCTTTTCCGTTATAGTCTTTCTTGTATTGTACAATTAGTGTTAGGCTTCACGAGTTTGTATTGTCAAATTTTTTTAAATAGTTAAAACAAAAAAAAAACAAAAAAAAAAAAAGGAAGAAGAAGAAGAAGAAGAAGTGAAAGATTAGTTAAAATACTTAATTTGAAGCATGTTGAAAATGCTTTAAAATCCCACCATGTTGCGTAGATTCTCAGTAGGTGTCTTTACACAAAAATAGAGATTCATCCAGATAACTTGGAATAACATAAGGTCTTGAATAGACCATGAACATAAGAACCCTCTCTTATATAAAGCAATTATGCTACTTATACAAAAATCAATCTGAAATCACACTACTTTGTAGATTCGGAGTTAAGCCTTTATAGAGAAAGAGAGGCTCAACCAGATAAGTTGGAATAACATAAAGTTGTAAACAGGCTACGAACATAACTCTTGTATAAAGTTCATTATCACCCCTAAACATTGTCAAGCGACAAAGTCTCATATCTATTCCACACAACAACTAACATGCCTCTTTTCGCATCTAGATTTGATTCTAGTTATAAGGGTGATGGCAAAATCGAGATGACGATCGAATAGTTCAAAGTGTGGTTGATGAGAGAATACGATGCAGACAAAGATGGCCGAATAAGCAAAAATGAACTCCGAAAGCAGTCCATGCCGCCAGAGGTAGGTTGGTTTTCGAAATGGAATAGCAGCCATGGAATAAAATCTGCTGACAAGAATGGCAACGGTTTCGTCGATGAGAACGAGATCAATAACCTTGCTGATTTTGCACAAAAAAAGTTGAATGTGCGAATCCGTCGTTTCCATGCATGGCCATGCAGGATTTTTTTTTTTTTTGTTTTTTTTTGCAATTGGTAGAAAGGGAATAATGGTTAGGAAAGCTGTATAATACAGCGAGAAGACTCGAATTCAAACATTATGTCTAATAAAGGAGTGTACCTCAACCATTAGATTAACTCTTGGTCTATGTAATTGTTTGTTAAGGAAGCCTAGTTATGCACTTGGTTTTTAATATGCAAAGTATGGTGTGCACCTTGTCTAGAGACTTTTTTTTTGTTTTTGCTTTTGTTTTGTTTTTTTGTATTTTTTTTTTTTTTTTTTTTATTGGTTTCTTCATATATTCTGAAGAGAGAATAAATTATTCACGGACGTCCCGCAAATGTGGGTTTTTATGGGCATCCACTTATATGGTGCCACATAAGCAAAAATATGGTCCACAACAATTATATCCCACATTTCATCTCTTTGCTCTGGTTTTTTTCACCGTCCTTACCTAAACTCACTCACAATCTTTGCAACCTCACGATTTGGATCCTTCAACAAAAGCCCCTATCATCCATATCAATAGCCATCAACAGCCGCTAAAGAGCCCACGACCACCAACCACCACCATATTGTAGACGCGCCCGTGGGCTTCGCTCTACAGTTCGGACTCGATTTTGTGTTGCGGTTCTAAATCTGAACCAAAGAGTCCAACTCTGGCAAATCGTTTTGAGAAAAAAACAGATTTTGAAAAGAAGTGCCAAACATGGACTGCTTTGCCAGATTACAGAGTCGCCACCTAAATATTTTTTAATGGGGGAATTTAGGAAACCCTGACTCGGTGCCGAAGGCCACGTGTCCGTCATCACCAAAGTGACTTGGCTCGGGAGCTTGGGTACGATCGGGGAAGGTCAGCTATGAGCACCCCCTTTCGCCCGGTCCGAAAACCGGCCTCTACTAACCGTGATATCCGATTTTGATAACATTATGTATTCTTATTCCAATTATTAGCCTAGAATTACTATGTGATGCGCACAACACAAAAGTATAGACTAGATTGCCTAACTTGGAAATAAAACATTGCATATCCGTTTTGTCTCGAAAAACGTGTTAGATTTTGCTACCCGCAAGTAGGCTAAAATACGGATTTCAATGAGTTGTTCCAACTCAGACAATCCAACCTCCACCCACAGGCATTCAAACAGTTTATCTCATATAAGCATTTAGCCACATGGTAAGCATACTGTCATGCAACATTCACATGCATGTATTTGCTAAAGCGTAAATACTTACATCGTACTCCTGCCAAAACAGTAAACTAGTTAGCAAACATGCATGACCTAGTTCATGTTAAGTGGCTAATGCAACACAGACATAGATGCAGTCTAGAGTAGGCTCGGCTAACCTAAACATGGCATGTGAAATGTGCGAATAGCACGTATTCAATTTGGAATTGAAAAATTGCAATGCAGTTTGTATGATGTACCGAGCCCGGTGCATGTAAACAAATGCATGATGCACGCATGCATTGCATAAGGTATGCTAAATTAGACGTGCCCTAATCTACCATCGTAAGCAGGTTAAATAAAAGGGATAGAAAGAAGGGAGGCTTGGAAGACACACACCCACTCACACACACTTATTACATGTTTGCCCTCACTCGGAGGGACCGAATAAATAAATAATACAGACCCAAAAATAAACGAATAATTAATTATTACAAAATTCTAAATATTAAAATTAAAGCAAATAACTAAAAGAAATGGCCTCAGCCCTGCCTTGGATGTGCGAGTGATGCGTGCTCGATCCTTCTTGCCCGGAAAACCCGTGCCATAGCACTGTTGCTTCTGCTTTTGCTGCCTGCCCCTCCAAAAATTCCCAAAGTTCCATAGTACCTTCCTTGCATGTCATTGAATGTCACCGGCTGGAGAGAGAGTTCACCGGCTGTCTATAAATTCCACCGGCCACTTACATGGTTTATCGGCACAAAAATAGTGCCGGTCGGCACTATTTACTCCGGCCGCGCAGAAAGTCCCTGCAGCAGACAGATTGACAGCAGCAGCAAGACAGCAATGCATGGCATGGGTTTTGGGACATGTAAGCATGGTCATTGCCTCCTATCATGCTTGGGACTCAAGGAGTATGACCCTTGTTCTAGGGCCATCAATGATGCATTTGATGCATGATAGCCTAAGGAACCAAGGTTGCATGTTTTAATTGAAATGCATGCAACACAAAAGATGAAATCCAAAACCTTATCATGTGTTAATCAAAGGTCTTGGTGACTGAGGATGGAGACAAGTTTCACCACTCAAGTGTGAACTCCCCTCGATCCTCATGCTTGGCTTGACAATCCCCAAGCCAAACCATGAAATGCAAGTACAAAAATGGCTCAAATGCTATGCAACCTATCATGTTAAGCATGCAAAGAGCTAAAGTATGCAAGGTACAAATGTCATGCACATGGACCAATTAAGCATGGAACTAGCATATACTCAAGGCTTCATTGACCAATCATGCAACAACCATGTAATGAGCATGCAATAATGGATTTAAGCCATAGGGGCAGTCCTCAAAACTCCCCTAAAACAGTGGCAAAACATGCCTTAAAACAAGAGCAAGGTGATAAACAAGCATGCAAGCTATGAGGCCTAAGGCTAAGGCACAAAGTGGGGCATTGAACCACCACTTAACAGGACCAAACATGGCACATGTTAGACAACCAAACAGATTTTCAGCATACAAAATGGCACCCAAAACCCCGCATATGGCAGCCCCAAAAATGCCCCAAACATGGAAGCATGCACAATGTTCAATCTAGACATACTAGAGCACACCCTATATGGCATGAAATAGGCTACACATGCATATATACAAGCATGATTTATGGACTGAAAAATGACCCTAGATGATGCCAAATCATGGGATCAAGACAAGTTAAGCATGCTAGGAGCCAAAACATACAAGGCTTACAAGCCTAAAGTACAAAAAACAACCATGTGAAGCACACCAAATGGGACTAAAACAGTGGCTCACAGCCCTCTAACATGGCAAAATATGCTAGCATCTCCATGAAACTAAGCTAAAAACATACTAAAATCAAGGTCTCAAAGTATGGCATGCTTTTGAGCATAAGAAGGCATTTCAAAGCAAGTATGAGAGACATATTAGAGGTGACAAATCCGACCAAAAACAGAATTTAGACATGCTCCAAAACACTCAAAAAAACTCTTAAATGAAGCCAAACAAGACTATGCATACATGCTATTTTTGAACCCAAAAACAAAGGCAAACAAGGGATCAAGGGGAGAGGGGTGTCTCTCCTTAAATGAGGCTCGAAAATAACATCCTCACCACTGAAAACCCACTGGTTTTCAGTGGTGAGAAGGCCAAAGAACACCAAGCAAGCAAGGCCTCCAAGAAAAGCACAAAAGGACCAAAACAAAGCCTACAAGAGTGAGCTTCACTCAAATGGACAAATGACCTTAATGAATGTTCTTGAGCTAGTAAAAACAAGACTTTTTTATCTTAAACACAAACTCAAAAACACAAAGCAAAGAGGGTAAAAAAAGGTTGCAAGAATGGGGAATATAAAGTGATGTTCTTACCCTTGAAGATCCTTGAAGATCAAGTGGTGCAGCTACTCCCTAGTGCTCAAAACCAGTCTAAAACCAACACAATAAACTTCCAAGTCTCTCAAACTCAAGCTAAGGTGTAATGGTGTGTGTAAAGGAGCAAAACTAAGACAAAATCACACTTTTTTGGCCTTAATCACACACACAAGGGGAGAAGTGATGATATAGATATATGACAGAGATATATGCCCCAAGCTCTGGTTCTTGATTCTCAAGAGCTAACCCCATCCAGGAGAAGAAGCTCTCCTCTTATAGCATTGCAAAGCTTGTCAACAAGCTTGAGAAGTGCATCCCCTCCATACACGTGTATGGAGGGAGAAAAAGCTACAAAGTTGTCTGAAAATATCTCAGAAAGCAAGTGCACAGTAGTCGGCAGGGCAAAGTGGTCATTTCGCCAAAAAAGAGCGACCGGCACAATATAGTGCCGATTGAAACTATAGCCAGCGGTGGCCTCTAGCCCCAGCCGGTGGTGTGTAGGGATGCCTCACAAAGCATTCCCTCCCCTTCAAGGCAAAACACAAGTGTTTGGTGCAAAACCAAACACAAACGGTCGAGTCCGGAGGTCCTGAGGCACGGCGCCGCAGCCGAGAACTCCGGGAACTCCAAACGAACACAAACATGGATAATCACCGAGTGTTCCAACGGTGACGTCCAAGTCTTGAGGACGGTCAAAAATGGGTGTCTACAGTTGCCCCTCTTTAACAGAACTCGAAAGTCATAAGAATGACGGAGTGAATGTCAAAGCCCAGAGACGACCCATTTTTGACAGGCCGAGACTTGGACAGACATACAAAGCGCAAATGGTTGAACTCGCAAGCTGCCTACGTATCCTTAGGGAATCAAACCAGCGTAGTTATGCAGGAGGCACACATGCCAAAATAAGATATGCGCCCGTAGGCGGGGGCAAAATGCAACTGACAATGCAAGAAGCCGAGCATAACTTATGATCATGCAAAGAAAGCTGTAATGAAGCAATACATGCGACATTATAAGCTAACATGCAACAGTCTACATCACAATGCAGAAAGGATGTAAGAGAATTATGCAATTCTCAAAACGTCTCACTCGGGAGATACAATACCTGTGCGGCTCGCCTGGTTCCACCAGCGGTAAATGAACCGTACATACAATATCGTGCCTGAAAAGAAAGCAAACTTAACAGATACAATATTGTTAGCAACATGCATGACATATGTAATGCGAATGCTAAATAATATGCAACATATACAAAACTATGTATGAATAATGCAAATGATATGCAATGCAATTGAAACTATATGCAAACTACATGCAGGGCAATTGAATCATGATTCAATCATGAGCGGTTCGAAACCACACGAATGTCAAATAGATTGATGGAGGTGACAAGTCCGTCTACCATAGAAAAGGTGTCGAAGCCCTCAGAGCGCGAGCGCACACAGAACTATGAGTAATGTAGACAGACATAGAACAAGTATTGGGGGATGATATAAGTGGGGTGACGACCCGCTAATGAGGGAATAATGATCCTAATGCCGGATGCAACAATACTACACTATAATCAATGGAATGGATACAATGGATATGGCACGCGGGCCAAACGAGTCTTGCTAGGAAAGGCATGTACACATACAAGCCATGTCTAACACAGAAACGGTGCCGCTACCTCAAGCTCGGACACAAAGCTCGACAACTGTGTTTTGACACGAAAAATATGGGCACATACCAGACCAAGCTCAACAAGGAAGGCGCAAGCATAGATGGAGGTGATGCAGTGGATGCATGTAACTAAAATGCAATAGAAGTGGATATTGATACAATGGAATATGGCACGCAGGCCAAACCAAATCTTGCCTAGGAAGGGCATGACACATAAAGCAAAAGAAGACGGTGCCGCTAACCCTCAAGGCTCGGACACAAAAGCTCGACAACTGTGTTTTGACACGAAAAATATGGGCACATACCAGACCAAGCTCAACAAGGAAGGGCGCAAGCCATAGATGGAGGTGATGCAATGAAATGCATGCAACTAAAATGCATGACAAATGCACTATACTACAATGAAATGCATGACATATGCATGTGTTGTGTTTTGGTTTTTTGAAATGCATGACATATGCAATATTTACAAATGATGCATGATAATGCATGATGATGCAACGGCTACGATTGCAGCTTTCCCTATCTTACCAACAGGGCGATATACTAGGTTGGTTCAATATCCAGAATCGAGGCGTAAACACGCCGCCTCAACCTATGGGGCTTCCATACAGATTTCAAGCCGAGGGTACACCCCCCTGGGTATTTAAACCAGACTTTAGTCTCGGAGATCTCGAACCTTTGCGTTCTAGGCATAAGCCATTCAAACTCTAGTTTTCACCGTCCCAGTTGGTCTTCTAGGAACTCACCGCAAACACAGGCTGATGGCTTTACCAGACCACCGAAAGTCGTTCGGGCACGACGAACACCAAAGGAATTGCACCTTCAGAGGATTTAAGGTCTCCTAGACCGGGATGCACAGCGTATGCATGACGATGCAAATGATGCATGATGTTTGAAATGCGTGCCAACGCACGGCTTTTGAGATGCATAACAATGCAAATGAGCGGGTTTAAGGTCTTGCCAGACCGTGCGTGTTTTCGGTCCCGCCGGGCCCTCGTTGGGGCAATTTGCATAATGTGACACACGTGCCACACGGGATGTAAAAACAATGCAAGTGAGGATAAAATGAAACATGAGGCACGCATACCTCATTGGATGGAAAATGAAGTGCAAATGGGGTGCGCACTCGGCGCGACGCGATGTATGCCAAATGCAATGAGGTGTGCACTTTAATGCACTGAAGGTCTTACACCTCCCGAGGATTTAAGGTCTCCTAGACCGTGCGTGTTTAAGGTCCGCCGGACCGTCGTTGGGCAATTTGCATAATGTGACACACGTGCCACACGGGATGTAAAACAATGCAAGTGAGGATAAAATGAAACATGAGGCACGCATACCTCATTGGATGGAAAATGAAGTGCAAATGGGGTGCGCACTCGGCGCGACGCGATGTATGCCAAATGCAATGAGGTGTGCACTTTAATGCACTGAAGGTCTTACACCTCCCGAGGATTTAAGGTCTCCTAGACCGTGCGTGTTTAAGGTCCCGCCGGACCGTCGTGTGTAAGACGTATGCAAGATGCAAAATGGAATGCAAAGTGGGGCACGCGTACCTCACTGGAATGCAAAATGATGCACGTGAGGTAGTACACCGCACGTGGACTAAGACGAAATGCAAATGAAGCACGTGAGGTAGTACACCGCACGTGGATCAAGATGAAATGCAAGATGAAAGATGATGCAAGACGAGGCATGCGTACCTCGAGATGCAATAGAATGCGAAATGAGGCACACGTACCTCATTTGAATGGAAAATGATGCAAGTCACAAAGGACGTGTAAGATGACGCGACGCGAGCGCAGGCCGGACAATGTAATGGATGCGTGCAATGCGCACGGGGCAACTTTGAATTTTTACGAAAGACAAAAGGATACGAAAAGGATACAATTCTTGCTTGAATCTCAGCGCCATGCACAGAAGACACGGCCCGAGGTCGAAACGGAGGGGAGTGCAGAGGGGACGAGGGACGGGCTGGCCCGCTCTTCCTACCATGGTGACTTATAGGGGGCAGAGAGGGGAGACCTACCAGATCCCTTTTGCTCCTCCCCCGGCTGGCCATAGTGAGTTAGCCGGTATCCCCGACTTACCTCCGGTATGTGCTACTTTATTTCTGCATCTTGCATTGTTATTTCATTTCAGTTCATTCAAATATCCCACAGAATACTGATGTATTTAATATTTTTGCAAGCTTCCTCCGAGTATACCCGTCAGTCAATGGAGCTAAATGCCTCCCTGATGGGGATGCTACAGCGGACTCTCGACGCCTTGGCCGTCTACGGCCTACCGGTATGTTCTTCTGACCACAGTTCGAATCACACTCTGTTTCGCACAATCTGCTACACTGCACAAAAATCTGATAAACTGCTCACGGCATTCATACACTGCATTCTGTACTGATAAACTGCTCACGCATTCACCACACTGTACTCATACACTGCATTCTGTACTGATAAACTGCTCACGGCATTCATACACTGTACTCATACACTGCATTCGTACTGATAAACTGCTCACGGCATTCTGATGTGTTTGTTCTTTGTATTTTCAGCCTCCTTTCCCGATCCCTCCAGTGGGTGGCGCTGATTCCAGCTGGGCCTCCCCTCTCTACTCGGGATGGCAGGATATTCCCTCGCACTAGAGGGGGACGTGGCCACGTGGGGAGCAGCTCACGAGCTCCAGTTCCAGGAGATGGTGAGTCGGAGGCGGGGACGGAGTCATTTGCGGAGGAGGCCGGGGACAGCTCGGGCTCGGGCTCCGACAGTGACAGCTCCGACGGTGCTTATGTGCTTTTGCCCAGGAAGAGGGCGAGGACTGATCCTTAGGCATGAGGCCTACTGCTGATGATGATGATTTTGCTGCTTCTTTTCTTTATTTCTTTTCTTGTACTTTCTCTTTTTGGTAGATAGAGTACTATGTACTGCCGCAGGCAGATTTTTTTGCTTTCTTCAAAAAGTTGTACTTTGAAAGAGATTATATAAAAACAAACTTTTGTCTGAAAAGTGTTTTATCTGTACATCTCTGCGCATTTCATACTGCATTGAATTGCATCATTTTACACCTCAAATGTAAATGGTTATTGATCCATTGTCTGAAATTGAGCATTTGCATGGTACTGATCAGATAACCGACCAACTACAGCGAACAACCCATACAAACCACTGCAACCCGAACACACAGTTCGTAATCTACTGGGGATTGACCTGCTGGGGATTGATTTGCATATAGCCCATAAACACAGTATTTTGGTTTATTCCGCACACGGCAAACTTTGAACAAGTAACCCGATCTAACAAGACGGATCTCAAAACTGAAGTGGTTAAGGTTGAAACACTCGGATGTCCCAAATTTTCCCTTTTCTTCTCTTGCTTTGCACGATGTAGAAAATGGCACAACATTTAGAGCACAAACGATTAATCTTTGGAAAAGGGGTTTCACAACCGGGGTATCGAGCCTACAACTGAACACAGTAGAAAGGACTCAAGTGAAGAAAATAAAAGGCACACGACCTAGACACAACGAGATACACTCGGAAAAGACTCAAAACCAAATTGAGACCGACAAATCAAAGACACGACACACAGACATGTTTACAAGGGGGGTCCTCGAATTTCGAGGAGCCAGTTCCTCCGGGTATTATCCCCACCCTTTCTGATTTGTGTGATTCTCACGCCGCTCGGCCCTCAAGCTCGGTTTTTCTCTCAAAACCCTCTTGTTCACTTTTCTCTCGGCTTACACCTCTCTATTCTTTACTCTCTCATTTTTCAATCCCTCCCCAGGGTGGTTGATGGACGAATAGAAAGTCACAAGTTCACGCCCAATATTGTTAGCTCACGGCTATTTCTTCTGACGAATGAAGCGCCTTACCGGCGAGCGCGTTGATGATAAGGGGGGGAGACAGAACACCTGGCTCAACTGTGCCCCTAGTTCGCTACTTTGACCATTTTTTTTCGTTTTCTTTCTAAAACAGTTTTGATCAAAATGAGCGTCAGATTAACATGCATGTTCAATTTTTGATTTGAAAACCATGCGAATCAGGTTGTGCGCACTGAAAATTCCCCTTTTGGGTCCAAACATGGTCCGATTTTGAAAAATGAAATAGTTTTCGAGAAAATAAGTCAACTTCAGTGAAAATTTTCAAAAACTATTTTTGCAAACAGTGAACGCTCAACGAGCGCAGAACTTACCCTTGAGATACGCAACCTCGGATCGGAGGCAATGGGAAATTGCCCCTGGCTTAAAGGGGGATAAGGCAACGGAAAGTTGCCCCTAGTTTGGACGACGACTGAGGGCAACTTATGGCAATGCATGGCAACGGAAAGTTGCCCCTTGTTTGGATGATGCCGCGGCATTGTAAACCAGTCCTTGTTGACGACGATCGGACCCTCGGACGCGGAGGAGACGGAGACGGTTTGAATCAATATATGGACACAGTCACCTGGAAGGTGTTGGTTGGACTTCAAGAAGAAGTTAATCACGTAATTCCAGGTTGCTGTAATTGAGACGTTGGATTCGGATTTCAGAGGATGCAAAAGTGATCAAAACCATGACATGGACTGAGACGCTATGAGCGTTGGGGGCTGGACTTCAGGATGAAGTTGCCTACGTATCCCAAACATGGGAATCAAGCCTTACGTAGTTCCGGGTTAAGGTACACTCGGGTATTTTAACCTTCACTGTTTAGGCTCTAACTTTTGCCAAGGCGCCCAACGCGGGTTTTCGACCTTGCGAGCTATGTTTTTCTTCTTTTCATTTCTTTTTCTTTTCCTTTCTTTGCTATTTTTTGTTCTTTTTTCTTTTTCTTTTCTTTTGGTTTCTTTTTGTATTTTTTTTGCTTTTTTGTCTTTTCTTTTCTATTTCTTTTTCTTGCTCTAACTTTTGCCTGGGTCGCCCTTCCGGGTTTTCGGCCCAGCGAGCCTCTCAAAGGGTAAAAGTGTAGCAAGCCCATGCCCAATGTTTTTTTTTCGAAATGGAAACCCTCTGTATCCGGGAGAGCGACTGTTGGGTTGATTTGCAGGACAATCCATCACGGTTGCTTCACGAGCCTTGCCGGGCGGGATCTGATCTCCTTGGTCTGACTTTGATGCCTCTTGCTCGAGGGCTGCTTCAAAATGGGCCACACAGGCGTTTCATGGCACAGCTGAATGTTCTGAATGGAAACCGGTTTACAACAGATAAATCGAATCTTGAGGCCGAGAGCGATCCTAGGCTACACATCTCAAGAGCGATTCCACACAGATCTTCGCGAGACTGCACAAAACATTTTGTTTTTGAAAGTTTTCAAGAAAGCGACAAATCGCTCATGCTGAAGATAATGTGGAACCAGTCTGGGTCAGGCCAGGGTCCTTCTCAGTACTCACGCCGACAAGCATGATTTTATTCATAAAAAGCTTAGCATGCGCTCTTTTTCTCAAAATGATCAAAATTTTACAAAGCCCGAGGAATTACTTCCTCTTTGTTTTCATCACCGCAGTGCTTGAAAAGGGTTTTGAAAAACTTAGGTCATCATAACGATGTTCAAGGCGCAAAGGGCAGGCGATATGCTGTCGTTCCATTCACACCCTCTGACGTATTTGAATAGCCAAATACGGAACGATAGCCACGGCTGTTTCATTCAGATTTGTTGGCATAACTGGCTCCCTGACAGAAACAGACTCACTCAAAAAAAAACTGTTTATGAAAAAAACGGTGTTTGAGGCAACAACCCCGAAATCACCTGGTACTCTATACAAGAGGGACTGACTCATTACAATTAGACAGACCCTTAAGCAAAAGGAATGTCTCAAAACAATGAGACAGGTTCAAGACAAAACAAAGACTGACTCGACACCCAAGTCAGAATTTACAAGGTTAGCGTCGGCAGATGCTCAAAAATGCGTGCCAAACGCCACATCCAAAATGTACCAGACACTGCCCACAGGCAATTCATCTGCTGATTATATACTCACGGTATCTGTGTCCTCCGTATCTGTGTCCTCGTACTCCAAGAACTCTGTAGTGATGGATTTGGCCGAGGTGGGCGGGAGGATAATCTGTTATCAATCAAATCTTGTACCTCGTGACGGAGGCGGAAGCAGTTATCGGTAGCATGGCCTGACTGCTGGTGGTACGCACAGTACTGAGTGGCATCATGGCCTGCTGGAAGGGGTTTGGGGAGTGGCCTAGGATCGAGGGGTGTAAGATGCCCCTTTTTGGCCAAGATCAGAAGTGCCCTAGACAAAGGCATGTGGAGAGGATGGAAGGCCCTGCGCCCTCGGGGCAGGTACTTTGGAGCCTGAACACTCTTGCTAGATGCGCTAGCGAATGGGTCAGCGGGTGCGGCTTTGGATTTCTGATTCTTTCCGGATGCAGGCTGGAAGCGGGAAGAACTGTCTTGGCATGACGGGGCCTATCCCGATTCTCTGATTGACTGGAACTGCCCTCAGGCGGAGTGGGGAAAGCACCCTCCACAGCTTTTGTCATAACTGCAGATACCTGTTGCTTGTTCATCCCCCTGGCTTTCAAAGCCTCTACTGCCCACAGCAGTTGTTCGATAGGGTCGGCATCTGCCTCCATCTTGCCTTTATCTCTGGCCTCGGCCTGATTCAGAACTTGGTTTGATGCGTCGTTACCATAACTGGAGGTCATCTCCGGTTGGTTGAGTTCAATCACAATTCGTCCCAGTAGCGGGGTCCTGGGGTATAAAGCCTCCGACGTATGGTGCGGCTGGCGGAACTGACATTCCATAGGCGAGATCCGTCACGGACCTTTGAAGATCACCTATCATCATCCCATTAGTTCAAATGTAGTGGGCTCGCGAGCCTGATACAGCTGAGGGGCCCAAACCGGGTGCGCAGCCGGCGATCTGGGCGGATGCGGCATGTCAACGGTAGTCTCATCTTGTAGGATGATCCCCTGATTCAATGCGGCCGTCATGACCACAAGCTCTTCTGGATTCTGCATCATGCTAAATTCTGCCTCAGCAAAAACACTAGCTATCCTAGCCCAACTCTCTGAATCTCTGAACTGAAACAGAAACAAACGACAAACGACTTCAGCACCCAGACAGATCAAACACGGGTGTAGCCAAACAACGGTACTATACTGCTGATCACTGTTCCCCAGATTCACTGTTCAAAACTGAACTGATACCCGCGGATATAACTGATTCCCCAAAACTGATACTGGTGCCCTCGGGCCAAATATCAATATAAAGATTGCAAACTGATATGTGCGTTCTCCCTGCAGAGATGCATTCTAAAAGCACATAGCAGATAAAAGAGATCCAATACACCCCTATGTGGTAGGGTTTCCCTGTCCTATTTTGTCAGGAGCTAGGGTTTCACTACGCACACAGCGGTTTCAAACAACCTATATCGGGTAAAGCAACCTGTCCTAGTTTGGAATGGTCACTATGGATTCCGAATGCACTAGGTCGAATGGTCAAAAGGGTGCCCCGGTAAAACCGGGGTTTGTGTTCCCATACTGGCAGAGCCCGCAACCGGTCAGCCTTATGGTCATGCCTTGACAAGACAAGCCTCCGGCAAACCGCTCAGGAATAGCAGATGGCCAACACGGTGTCCTAGGCGCACCAATGCACATGCAATGCAAAGAAACACATACGTGTAGTCAAAACAGGATATCACGAGTTCGAGTCAAGCTCTCTAAACTCCCCAGCAGAGTCGCCAGAAACTGTAGACGCGCCCGTGGGCTTCGCTCTACAGTTCGGACTCGATTTTGTGTTGCGGTTCTAAATCTGAACCAAAGAGTCCAACTCTGGCAAATCGTTTT
Source organism: Camellia japonica (assembly GCA_030407325.1). Lineage (NCBI taxonomy): Eukaryota > Viridiplantae > Streptophyta > Magnoliopsida > Ericales > Theaceae > Camellia > Camellia japonica. The sequence continues at coordinate 178,916,453 of JAPPVO010000016.1, forward strand.
GAGAAAAAAACAGATTTTGAAAAGAAGTGCCAAACATGGACTGCTTTGCCAGATTACAGAGTCGCCACCTAAATATTTTTTAATGGGGGAATTTAGGAAACCCTGACTCGGTGCCGAAGGCCACGTGTCCGTCATCACCAAAGTGACTTGGCTCGGGAGCTTGGGTACGATCGGGGAAGGTCAGCTATGAGCACCCCCTTTCGCCCGGTCCGAAGACCGGCCTCTACTAACCGTGATATCCGATTTTGAAAACATTATGTTCTTATTCCAATTATTAGCCTAGAATTACTATGTGATGCGCACAACACAAAAGTATAGACTAGATTGCCTAACTTGGAAATAAACATTGCATATCCGTTTTGTCTCGAAAAACGTGTTGATTTTGCTACCCGCAAGTAGGCTAAAATACGGATTTCAATGAGTTGTTCCAACTCAGACAATCCAACCTCCACCCACAGGCATTCAAACAGTTTATCTCATAAAGCATTTAGCCACATGGCATCCTGTCATGGCAACATTCACACATGTGGTATGCTAAAGCGTAAAACTTACATCGTACTCCGTGCCAAAACAGTAAACTAGTTAGCAAACATGCATGACCTAGTTCATGTTAAGTGGCTAATGCAACACAGACATAGATGCAGTCTAGAGTAGGCTCGGCTAACCCTAAACATGGCATGTGAAATGTGCGAATAGCACGTATTCAATTTGGAATTGAAAATTGCAATGCAGTTTGTATGATGTACCGAGCCCGGTGCATGTAAACAAATGCATGAATGCACGCATGCATTGCATAAGGTATGCTAATTAGACGTGCCCTAATCTACCATCGTAAGCAGGTAAATAAAAGGGATAGAAAGAAGTGGAGGCTTGGAAGACACACACCCACTCCACACACTTATTACATGTTTGCCCTCACTCGGAGGGACCGAATAAAAATATAAACAGACCCGAAAAATAAACGAATAAATTAATTATTACAAAATTCTAAATATTAAAATTAAAGCAATACTAAAAGAAATGGGGCCTCAGCCCTGCCTTGGGATGTGCGAGTGATGCGTGCTCGATCCGTCTTGCCCGGAAAACCCGTGCCATAGCACTGTTGCTTCTGCTTTTGCTGCCCTGCCCCTCCAAAAATTCCCAAAGTTCCATAGTACCTTCCTTGCATGCCATTGAATGTCACCGGCTGGAAGAGAGTTCACCGGCTGTCTATAAATTCCACCGGCCACTTACATGGTTTATCGGCACAAAAAAGTACCGGTTGGCACTATTTACTGCCGGCCGGTAGAAAGTCCCTGCAGCAGACAGATTGACAGCAGCAGCAGCAACAGTAATGCATGGCATGGGTTTTGGGGGACATGTAAGCATGGTCATTGCCTCCTATCATGCTTGGGGACTCAAGGAGGTATGACCCTTGGTTCTAGGGCCATCAATGATGCATTTGATGCATGATAGCCTAAGGAACCAAGGTTGCATGTTTTAATTGAAATGCATGCAACACAAAGATGAAATCCAAAACCTTATCATGTGTTAATCAAAGGTCTTGGTGACTTGAGGATGGAGACAAGTTTCACCACTCAAAGTGTGAACTCCCCTCGATCCTCATGCTTGGCTTGACAATCCCCAAGCCAAACCATGAAATGCAAGTACACAAAAATGGCTCAAATGCTATGCAACCTATCATGTTAAGCATGCAAAGAGCTAAAGTATGCAAGGTACAAATGTCATGCAACATGGACCAATTAAGCATGGAACTAGCATATACTCAAGGCTTCATTGACCAATCATGCAACAACCATGTAATGAGCATGCAATAATGGATTTAAGCCATAGAGGGCAGTCCTCAAACTCCCCTAAAACAGTGGCAAAACATGCCTTAAAACAAGAGCAAGGTGATAAACAAGCATGCAAGCTATGAGGCCTAAGGCTAAGGCACAAAGTGGGGCATTGAACCACCACTTAACAGGACCAAACATGGCACATGTTAGACAACCAAAACAGATTTTCAGCATACAAAATGGCACCCAAACCCGCATATGGCAGCCCCAAAAATGCCCCAAACATGGAAGCATGCACAATGTTCAATCCTAGACATACTAGAGCACACCCTTATGGCATGAAATAGGCTACACATGCATATATACAAGCATGATTTATGGACTGAAAAATGACCCTAGATGATGCCAAATCATGGGATCAAGACAAGTTAAGCATGCTAGGAGCCAAAACATACAAGGCTTACAAGCCTAAAGTACAAAACAACCATGTGAAGCACACCAAATGGGACTAAAACAGTGGCTCACAGCCCTCTAACATGGCAAAATAATGCTAGCATCTCCATGAAACTAAGCTAAAAACATACTAAAATCAAGGTCTCAAAGTATGGCATGCTTTTGAGCATAAGAAGGCATTTCAAAGCAAGTATGAGAGACATTTAGAGGTGACAAATCCGACCAAAAACAGAATTTAGACATGCTCCAAAACACTCAAAAAAACTCTTAAATGAAGCCAAACAAGACTATGCATACATGCTATTCTTTGAACCCAAAACAAAGGCAAACAAGGGATCAAGGGGAGAGGGGTGTCTCTCCCTTAAATGAGGCTCGAAAATAACATCCCTCACCACTGAAAACCACTGGTTTTCAGTGGTGAGAAGGCCAAAGAACACCAAGCAAGCAAGGCCTCCAAGAAAAGGCACAAAAGGACCAAAACAAAGCCTACAAGAGTGAGGCTTCACTCAAATGGACAAATGACCTTAATGAATGTTCTTGAGCTAGTAAAAACAAGACTTTTTTATCTTAAACAAAACTCAAAAACACAAAGCAAAGAGGGTAAAAAAGGTTGCAAGAATGGGGAATATAAAGTGATGTTCTTACCCTTGAAGATCCCTTGAAGATCAAGTGGTGCAGCTACTCCCTAGTGCTCAAAACAGTCTAAAACCAACACAAATAAACTTCCAAGTCTCTCAAACTCAAGCTAAGGTGTAATGGTGTGTGTAAAGGAGCAAAACTAAGACAAATCACACTTTTTGGCCTTAAATCACACACACAAGGGGAGGAAGATGATGATATAGATATATGACAGAGATATATGCCTCTAAGCTCTGGTTCTTGATTCTCAAGAGCTAACCCCCATCCAAGAGGAGAAGCTCTCCTCTTATAAGCATTGCAAAGCTTGTCAAACAAGCTTGGAAGAAGTGCATCCCCTCCATACACGTGTATGGAGGGGAGAAAAAGCTACAAAGTTGTCTGAAAATATCTCAGAAAGCAAGTGCACAGTAGTCGGCAGGGCAAAGTGGTCATTTCGCCAAAAAGAGTGCCGACCGGCACAATATAGTGCCGATTGAAACTATAGCCAGCCGGTGGCCTCTAGCCCCAGCCGGTGGTGTGTAGGGATGCCTCACAAAGCATTCCCTCCCCTTCCAAGGCAAAACACAAGTGTTTGGTGCAAAACCAAACACAAATGGTCGAGTCCGGAGGTCCTGAGGCACGGCGCGCGCAGCCGAGAACTCCGGGAACTCCAAACGAACACAAACATGGATAATCACCGAGTGTTCCAACGGTGACGTCCAAGTCTTGAGGACGGTCAAAAATGGGGTGTCTACACATATATTTATACTTAGAATCTCCTCTAATTGAACCCGTCATTACCATCACATATACAAATGAAAAGCCAAGTCAAAGAAAATTAGATTTATGATGGGTTTCTAATGAATGACTGGTGATTTAAAATTTTTTGTTTTTTTTTTATTTTTTTTAGGGAGGGAGAGCTCCACTTTTATGTTTAACCCAATGAGAAATATGTGTGTGTGTATGTGTGATGATCTGAGACTTATCCTTCAACAAAACGTCCATCTTTTGCATCTTCTCTTTCTCTCTTTTCTAATTATTTCTCTTCAAGATCAGAGCCACTAAAAGAGACCCCTTTCTCAATCTAGTACTCTGTTCTCTAATGCTGCTGTTGTTGGGCAAATTCCAGAAATACAATGCGTTAACCTCCGAGTTTGTCTTCCCTCACATACCAAATCTTTATACCTTTGTTTTGTTGGAATATAAAATATGGTTATAATCTTTATAATAAAAAAGATAAAATAATAAATTAAAAAAAAACAATTTTGTATTGGATTCTATGCAGACCATCGATTGATCTAGATGATATGCAATGAACAACTGGGCTATTCAATTTCTCAGTCTTATACGGTAATCAGGGGTTCAGTAACATTTTTTACCCCAATCAATTTTGCATGATTGAAGAAATAGATAAAAGGATTAGGTCAATGGCTCAGTAATGGCAAAAGAGAGAGACGGTGATTTTGTTGGAACAATCTCCTATGTAAATAAAAAAAACTGAAAATTAATTCAAACAAAATAAAATAAAACTTACATAAATTATTTTGTTGAACCAAACAAAAATTAGAAGACCAAGTCGAGTGTGTGACACTCTGTCCTTAAGACAGATTCGCCCCGCAATGGTGCTTACGGTTGAGTGGCGTCTATCTCCCAGGATACAATGATCTTTAATCAACTTGTAGTAGCACTCCAAAACAAATTATTCGGCGAACCAAACCTGTGTTCTAACTCTCTAAATATTTATTCTTAAATCTAAAATGAAGAATAATGCACTAAAAGTAATTTGGACAGCAAAAAGACAAAAATTGAGACTATTTTTTAATTCATTCCAAGACTGTTGGTAAACCCATGTATTTATAGGCAACTACATAGACCGAATAGGTGCTACAATTAAGTGAAAAGGTGCACCTCTCAATTCAAACCAATTTTGACCGAAAGAACCTGAGCACTAAATTTCAAACAATTTTGAAAAAAATGCCGTTGGGCCGTTGGAGCAACAGTTTCCAACTGTTGAAACTTTTATTAATTAAACCATTGAAATATATATATATATATTATATTATAAACTATTTGAATAGTTTAATAAATAAAGAAATACAAATTTTAGGAAACACTAGGAACCTAAAATTTGAATTTAGAATTAATTAAATTAAATTCCACATTACAAATTTTAGGAAACCACTTAGGAACCCAAAATTTGAATTTAGAATTAAATTAAATTCCCACAATAATTTTTATTGAAAAAATTCAAATGAATTTTATCTAAAAAATTAATGTTAGACCCGAAAACGACGTCAACTTCCCATTCACTCATAAATGGTTTTGACGTTCCGTCTTCACCGTGTGACTTGCCACGCGGCAAGGAACACTTCACCTCTTCGGACCCACCCCAAAACACGTTTGGGGCCCACTTAAATTGGGCTAAAATATGCCTATATTAAACCATTTTTCCAACAATCCCCCACATGAATGGAATTTGACGAAGAGAAAATGCAACAACATGATCTAATTACAGAGAGTACAGAAATTGGAAATATTCTGCAAAGGATAGGTAGCTTTTGGCTTTGAACCTTCCCTTGTGAGACACTATCGGATTTACTAGCTAACAGTGAACATGATGTCTTGAACTGTTCAGCCGTTTGTGTAAACCAAGACAATAGAACTCACACAGTATATTCCCAGACACAGTTTAGTTCTCACTATTGTGTTCATTTTGGCCCTGAACAACCTGGTCTTCATGAGTGCTCTAGAGAATTGTAGCCCTTCACAAATCTCACCGGCCCAGTTCACACTCACATAGGTGATTCTTATGAAGAGTATCCTGCCATACTCCACTAGGTTTACCTAGATATAAGAATCATTAAAATTTTACTTAACCTAAACGCTGCAGACATCACTATTTCATCAAGAAATGGGTAGGAGTTGACTCCCAGTGATCCTTCTGAGTCATCACAACTCGGTTGTCCCTTTGAACCTAGATCTTGGGATCTCCAGTCAACTAGGTTGGGTTGCCGTTGTGGTAACTCTTATTTAATAGGCTTAAGTCCCATTCCCCTCGATGAATTCTCAACTAACTCTCTTGCTAACCCTTTGGTTAGTGGATCCGCTATGTTGTCTTTAGACTTAACATATTCTATGGAAATAATTCCATTAGAGAGTAGTTGTCTTACGGTGTTATGTCGACGACGAATGTGTCGTGACTTACCGTTATACATATGACTCTGTGCTCTACCTATAGCTGATTGACTATCAATGTATGCATATAGCAGGCACCGGTTTTGGCCATATTGGAATATCTTCAAGGAAGTGGCGAAGCCATTCTGCCTCTTCCCCTGCTTTGTCTAAAGCTATGAATTCAGATTCCATAGTAGACCTAGCAATACAAGTCTGTTTGGAAGATTTCCAAGATACAGCCGCCCCACCAAGAGTAAAGACATACCCACTGGTGGACTTCGAGTCTCTAGTATCCGATATCCAATTTGCATCACAGTATCCTTCAAGTACTGCTGGATATCTAGTATAATTAAGCCCAATGTTACGAGTAAATCGGAGATATCTTAGAACCCTTATAATTGCTTTCCAGTTTCTACTCCCGGATTACTCGTATATCTACTTAATTTACTTACTGCATAAGCTATATCTGGGCGAGTGCAGTTCATCAAGTACATTAAGCTTCCAATAATTTGGGCATACTCTAATTGAGAAATACTTTCCTGTACATTCTTAGAAAGATACAAATTAACATCTACAGGTTTCTAGCAAGATGATCATCATCTTTGCTGAATTTGTCAAGTATTTTCTCAATGTAATGAGATTGTGACAAAGCATATCCTTCTGATGTTTTGGTAATTTTCATACCAAGAATTACATCAGCAATGCCCATGTCCTTCATGTCAAAATGTTTATTCAACATTTTCTTGGTAGTTTTAATCATGTCATTATTACTACCAATGATGAGCATATCATCTACATAAAGACATACAATGACATAACCTTCTGTGTTTTTAATATAAACACATTTGTCACACTCATTAATTTTAAATCCATTTGACATCATTGCCTTGTCAAATTTCTCATGCCATTGCTTTGGCGCTTGTTTTAAACCATATAATGATTTAACCAATTTACACACTTTCTTTTCTTTCCCTGGAACAGAAAACCCTTCTGGTTGTTCCATGTAAATTTCTTCATTTAACTCACCATTTAAGAAAGCGGTTTTAACATCCATTTGATGAATTTCTAGATTGTATAGAGATGCAATGGCAATTAGCATTCTAATGGATGTTATTCTAGTAACCGGTGAGTATGTGTCAAAGTAATCTAGACCTTCTTTGTCTAAAACCTTTGACTACAAGTCTTGCCTTGTATTTGTCTTTGATCCGATCCATTTTTCAATTTTCTTTTGAAAATCCACTTGTACCCAAGAGGTTTACAACCTGGTGGCAAGTCCACTAATTCCCAAGTGTGATTTTGCAAGATGGATTCAACTTCACTGTTGACAGCTTCTTTCCATAAAGGAGCTTCAGGACTGGACATAGCCTCTTTAAAAGTTAAAGGCTCATTTTCTAACAATATGTTAGAAAATCTGGACCAAAAGATTTTGAGGTTCTAGCACGTTTACTACGCCTAGGTTCCTCTTCCTCATTTTGATCTAACTCTTGCTCTTGATCATGACTAGTAATAGCATCAAAGATCTTTTATTACTAGTCTCTTGTCCAGTCTTATTTGGAAATACATGTTCAAAGAATGATGCATTCCGAGACTCAATAATAGTATTTACATGCATTTCGGAATGTTCTGATTTATGAATCAAAAACCGATATGCACTACTATTCTTGGCATAACCAATGAAAATGCAATCAATGGTCTTAGGACCTATCTTAGTCTTTTTAGGACTAGGAATAGCCACTTTAGCCAAACACCCCCACACTTTTAAGTATTTGTAGGATGGTACTCTTCCATGCCACAATTCATAAGGTGTTTGATTCACTTTTTTCGGGGTACTTTATTTAAAATAAATTAGCAGAAAGTATTGCTTCCCCCCACAAGTTCTGAGGTAATCCAGAACTTATTAACATGGCATTCATCATTTCTTTTAAAGTCCTATTTTTCCTTTCAGCAATTCCATTTTGCTGAGGTGAGTAAGGAGCGGTGGTTTGATGAATTATTCCATGTTCTTTACAAAATTCACCAAAAGGTGATTCATATTCACCCTCTATCCTCTATCACTTCTAAGTTTTTGATTTTCTTACCAAGTTGATTTTCAACTTCATTCTTATATTGAATGAAAGTTTCCAAAGCTTCATCCTTGGTTCGAATTAAATAAACATAACTATATCTAGTATAGTCATCTATAAAAGTGATAATACTTTTTCCCACCTCTGTTTGAATTGATTTAAAATCACAAATGTCACTATGAATTAATTCAAGTGGTTCCGTACTTCTTTCAATTGAATGAAAAGGAGTTTTAGATAATTTTGCCTCAACACAAATTTCACATTTATGATTTGAATCAATGTCAAATTTAGGTAAACATTCCATATTAATTAATCTACGCAAAGATCCATAATTAACATGTCCTAGTCTACCATGCCATAAATTTGAAGACTCAAGCAAGTAAGAAGAAGTATTATTATTAATAACTGAGGGTACAACGGTCATTACATTTAACTTGAAAAGGCCATCAGACATGTAACCTTTTCCTACATACATCCCATTCTTAGTAAGTACAAATTTATCACTCTCAAATACTAGCCTAAACCCATTCTTACTCAACAAAGATCCGGAAACAAGATTCTTGCGAATGTCCGGTACATGCAGCACATTGTTGAGAGTGAGTTCCTTTCCTGATGTCATCTTGAGACAATCTTTCCTTGTCCTTCAACTTTGGAAGTTGAGGAGTTGCCCATAAAAAGTTGTTCACCATTGTCCACTGTAGAATAAGATGTGAACATCTTTTTGTCGGCACAAATATGGCGAGTAGCACCAGTGTCCACCCACCATTCTTTAGGATTTCCGACAAGATTTGCCTCGGAAACAACTGCAGAAAGATTGATGTCATCTACACCATTGGAAATATTGTCCACTTCGGTCATATGGGCTTGAGCAGGCTTCTTGCTTGTTCTTCTTTTGCTTTTGCCTTTGCTACGGCAATCTTTGGCCCGATGTCCCTCTTTGTCACAGATGTAACATTTGCCATTAAACTTGTACTTTTTATTTCCCCCCTTTAGAGCCTTGTGATGAACTTTCTCCAGAAGACTTTCGTTTCTTGGTTTTTGAAGCATGTTCCACCACATTTGCCTTAGACTCCATAGGAAGCTTACCAGCCCGCTTTTCAGAATTGCGGTTGTCCTCCTCAATCCTCAAACGCACAATTAACTCGTCCATAGAAATTTCTTTGCGCTTGTGTTTAGGTAGTTCTTGAATTCCTTCCAGCCTTTTGGTAATTTTTCAATTAAGGCTGCAACTTGGAAGGATTCACTGAGAGACATACCTTCTGCGTGAATGTCATGCAGAATGAGTTGGAAATCTTGAGCTTGGCTGATCACAGTTTTTGAATCAACCATTACAAAATCCAGGAATCTGCCACAAATTTCTTTGAGCTGGCATCTTCCGTTTTGTACTTTTTCTCCAACGATTCCCAAAGTTCCTTTGCTGTCTTGATTGGACTGTAGACGTTGTATAATGTGTTGTCAAGTCCGTTCAAGACATAATTCCGGCAAAGGAAATCGGCATGTTTCCAAGCATCAACCGCAGCAACCACTTGCCGGTCGGTTTCATCCTCTTTCAGGATAGGAGCATCTTCACGGAGGAAACGAGCCAGGTTCAGAGTTGTAAGATAGAACAACATTTTCTGTTGCCATCTTTTAAAGTCAGTTCCTGAGAACTTCTCTGGCTTTTCACCATGATTTACCGGTACTGTCATCACAGGAGAGGGGGTTGGTGCAATCGCAGCCACCACAGTAGTACTTGTTTGGGCATTTGTTTCAGTAGCCATCAATTCTAATTTATAAAACAAAATTATAATTAGAATTTACACACAGAAAATTAAACCAAATGCACAGAATTAAATTCTGTAAAAATAAAAGAAACAAGAATGTAACTTTTATTTTCCAATTAATTTGAAAATAAAATAAAATTTTATTTAAACAAATTAATTCCACACAGAAAATAAAAGAAATAAAAACTATAACTTTTATTTTTCAATTAATTTGGAAATAAAATAAAATTTTATTTAACCAAATAATTCCACACAGAAATTAAATTCTGTAAAATAAAAGAAATAAGAATATAACTTTTATTTTTCAATTAATTTGGAAATAAAATAAAATTTTATTTAACCAAATTAATTCCACACAGAAAATTAATTTCTACACTTCAATAATTAAAATACTGAAAACAGAATTTTAATTAATGAAAACTCAGAAAATAATTTCTAAAACCAAAATTAATTTCTGAAAAAATTCCACAAAAATATATTCTGAATTGTTAATGACACCAGTATCGTACTACTAGTTGTTGTCAAAGAAAAGAGACAGTATATTACTACTATCTGTCAAATAGCATATAATCACTATTTGTTTTTCCAACCAGAATATTATTTTGTAAATCCACAGAAAATAATTTTCTTTCGAAATTATTTACAAGAATGAAAAAGGAAACAAACGAAAAATTCTGTAAACAGAATAATTCGAATCTGTCTTAAGATTGTTGGAACAATCTTCTGTGTAAATAAAAAAACTTGAAATAAATTCAAACAAAATAAATAAAACTTACAATTTATTTTGTTGAACCAAAAAAATTAAAGACCAAGTCGAGTGTGTGACACTCTGTCCTTAAGACAGATTCGCCCCGCTACGGTGCTTACGGTTGAGTGGCGTCTATCTCCCAGGATACAATGATCTTTACAAATTGTAGTAGCACTCCAAAACAAATTGTTCGGCGAACCAAACCTGTGTTCTAACTCTCTGAATATTTATTCTTAAATCTAAAATGAAGAATAATGCACTAAAAGTAATTTGGACAGCAAAAAGACAAAAAATATGAGACTGTTTTTTAATTCATTCCCAAGACTGTTGGTAAACCCATGTATTTATAGGCAACTACATAGACCCGAATAGGTGCTACAATTAAGTGAAAAGGTGCACCTCTCAATTCAAACCAATTTTGACCGAAAGAACCTGAGCACTAAATTTCAAACAATTTTGAAAAAAATGCCGTTGGGCCGTTGGAGCAACAGTTTCCAACTGTTGAAACTTTTATTAATTAAACCATTGAAATATATATATATATATATATATATTAACCTATTTGAATAGTTTAATAAATAAAAGAACATGCACAAATTTTAGGAAACTACTAAGAAACCTAAAATTTGAATTTAGAATTAAATTAAATTCCCAACATTACAAATTTTAGGAAACCACTCAGGAACCCAAAAATTTGAATTTAAAATTAAATTAAATTCCCACAATAATTTTTTATTGAAAAAATTCAAAAGAATTTTATCTAAAAAATTAATGTTAGACCCGAAAACGACGTCAACTTCCCATTTACTCATAAATGGTTTTGACGTTCCGTCTTCACCATGTGACTTGCCACGCGGCAAGGAACACTTCACCTCTTCGGACCTACCTCAAAAGACATTGGGGCCCACTCAAAATTGGGCTCAAAAATATGCCTATATTAAACCATTTTTCCAACAAATTTATACTTAGTAAAGGAAGAAAGGGAGACGGTGCAAAGAGAAATAATGGGATAAGTTGATGGCTTATGTGTCCGCAAAGGGGACCGTAAATATAGGATTTACAGCTAGTCCGTGTATAACTTAGTCTCTTTTGAAGAATGTTTAAGACATCTAATTTATCATTTATAAAAATTATATTTAATGATGTATCTAATAAGTGTCAAATTTTGATTTTTCAAACATTCCATTATGTGGGATATAACCTCAATGTCACATTATTAGAGGTCTTTTAGGGGTGATAAATTAGGGGGATATAGCGTTGTTGATAAATTTTAGATCATATATACATATATGAATTTCAATAAGACTAGAAAGCCTCTCCAATTTACCCGAAAATATACCAACTACCCACATGGCAACCCACCTCAAAGTGGAAGCTTTTAAGGAAAAAATAATGTTTCAATTAATTAGGTTATCAACTTGTTATTACCATATAGAGACAAGTAAAGAAAATAGGTCTGTATTTCTTTTTCTTTTTCTTTTTTTCTTCTCAGAATATGTCTTAAAATTGTAACACCATTATACACAAAACTAAAAAATAAAATAAAATAAATACGTGCTCCAAATATATATATATATATATATATATTATGTTTGGTTGAGTTTTTAGAATTTGTGTTCTTTTTTTTTTTTTTTTTTTTTTTTGCCCTTCAAAAAATAGAAACTAGTTTGACAAAAATAAATACTAAAAATTACATTTTTAATATTTTTAAAATCACTATTTACCAAAAAGGGGAAAATCATATAAAAAGAATGATTTTTTTTTTTTTTTTGAAAACTCAAACAAACAAATGGAATCAGAAACCTTAATACAGGTTCATTGTTTTTTTAATTAAATGAAAGAAAAAAAAAATATTCATATTTAAAGATGAATTTATAAAATTGGGCAGAGAAGAATAACAAAATTGAACGATGTAAAAACTAAAATGGCTTCTGAGAGGGAATAAAAATAACCACAAGAATTATGTGGGTTTAGGCATTACCACGTGGCATGGTTATGGATTATCACATGTATGACAGTTGTCAAATTCTTATCAAACACTGCATTAGTGTTTTATGTTATGCAAAACTCATCAGGATATGAAATCTTATCGTTATAGAAGTCCTAAACAACCGAAGATTGTTTGGGATAGGACTTCTGAAACATCTAAACTACTTGATAAGTAAGTCAATTGATATTATAAATAGGCAATACCCTCATGGGTTGAGGTACACAATTTCTCTCTATAAATTTATCTATTAAATATTTTGATAATATTGAAGGACTGACTTGGGCGTCGGAAGGCCCCTAGCTACAGCTTGGGATGTTTTGTCTTGTAGATATCAATCCCGTGGTAGTACTGATCATCTTCTTCATTGGATTTCTTTATCATCAAATACGATTTTTTTTTTTTATGTCCATATAGTTTCAAAACATCATCCGAAAAATATCAGAAAACGCATACCTATGCAGTCGGTGAGAGGGAAATAAGGAAGAGGGAGAGAGAGAGAGAGAGAGAGAGAAGAAGAAGAGGATGAAGACACTACAACATATAGGAGTTTTAGAGACCAAATTTTTTGGTCTCTAAAAGTGAAAATTTTGTTACTAAAGACATTTAGCGACCAATTTCTATCGTCGTGAGGATAGTCGCTAAAAGGTCGTCTCGAAAAGTCAAATTTTAGCAACAAAATTTTGATAATGTCACTAATAAATACACTTTTAGAGACAATAATTTGGTCTCAAAAGGATTTATTTTTTGAGACAAAAAATTTGGTCTCAAAAAAAGAATAATTCATCACTAATGTCCAATTTTTGTTGCTAAAAATATAATAATGACACTTTTCGCAACAAAAATATTTGGTTTCTAAAAAATAATTTTGTCCCTAAACTTTAGTCTCTAAAATCTTAATTTTTTGTAGTGAGAAAAGAAGACATATGTACCATTCGAGGTCGCAAGAGAGAGAATGAAAGGATGGAGCTTCAAGTGATGCGTGGGTTATTTCTGGGCAATAAAAAATTAGGGTTTCATTCAAAACGACGCAGTATTGAAAAATAAGTTATTAGCGACCAAATTCATTAGGTCGCCATAAATGTAGCCCACATTTTCCATGACTAAATAGTTGTTGTCGCCAAAAAGTTACATTGGTGACTAAAATTTTAGTCGCCATATATTAAATTTGTCACCAAAATTTTTCTCTTGTTCCAGCTCTGAAATTTAGTCTCGCACCAAACTCATCCGCGACCAACCATGTTAACTCGTCTCCAATAGTTTAGTTTTTTAGCAACCAACAAGTATATTGTCGTCGATTATGTACATTTGCCGACTAATATCTGTTCAGTTGCCAAAAAACGTCGCCGAAAATGTTTTTTGTTGTATAATTATTCTTTTTGTAAATTGTTTATATGAGGCTTAACTTAATTAATTGGTAATTACTTAAATTGAATTTATTCTTTAAAGATGAATTTATTATTTTTGTACATTGTGAGGCTTAATTTAAAGATGAATTTATTCTTTTTGTAAATTATTTATTGTTTATGTGAAGCTTAACTTAATTAATTGGGGATTACTTAAATTGAATTTATTCTGTGAAGATGAATTTATTCTATTTGTAAATTGTGAGGCTTAATTTAAAGATGAATTTATTCTTTTTGTAAATTGTTTAGGTGAGAAAAAATTCATCTTTAAATATTAACATTTCTTTTCTTTTCTTTTGATTAAAAAATTAATGAATCTGTATCAAGGTTTCTGATTCAATTTGTTTGCTTGAGTTTTCAAAAATAAATAAATTTCTAAAAAAATTCAGAAATTAGTTTGGTAAGAAAAAACCTCATTCTTTTTATCTGATTTTCCCTTTTTTGGTAAATATAATAATTTTAAAGACTTTTTAATATGCAAAGTATGGTGTGCACTTTCTCTAGAGACTTCTTTACGTTGATTTTATTCTTTTTATAAATTGTGAGGCTTAATTTAAAGATGAATTTATTCTTTTTATAAATTGTTTATGTGAGAATAAATTCATCTTTAAATATTAATATTTTTTTTCTTTTCTTTTGATTAAAAAATCAATGAATCTGTATCAAGATTTTTTATTTAATTTGTTTGTTTGAGTTTTCAAAAAAAAAAAATTAAAATTCAGAAATTAGTTTGGTAAAAAAAAACCTCATTCTTTTTATATGATTTTCCTTTTTTTGGTAAAGAATAGTTTTAAAAAATTTTAAAATGTGTTTTTTAGTATTGATTTTTATCAAACTAGTTTTTGATTTTTATAAAAAAAAAATTAAAACACAAATTCTAAAAACCAACCAAACATAATTATCTATTCTAATATATAACGTGAAGACTGCTGGTGGTGTTAACAGATTTGTGTCTCATATTTTTTGTTTTCACGAAATACCCCTATCATTGATGTTTATGTAAAAAAGTAGATGACAAGACTTGAAATTAAAATCATGAGTTTGACAAAACAAACTCTTACCACTTGAGCAACACATACTATATATGTGTTTTTCTTTCTCACTAGTCTTAATTACCTTCGTTTTTTTTTAAATTACACGCATTGCGTGTGCAGCTCGCTAGTATATATATATTTGGAACACGTATTTATTTTATTTTATTTTTTAATTATGTGTATCATGGTACTACAATCCTAAGACATATTCTAAAGGCGAAGAAAAAAAGAAATACATACCTATTTTCCCTACTTGTCTCTATATAAGAATAACAATTCGATAATCTAATTAATTCTAACGCTATTTTTTCCTTAAAAGCCTTCACTTTGATGTGGTTTACCATGTGGGTAATTGGTAAATTTTCAGATAAATTAAGCAGCTCCCTAATCTTATTATTTTAATTTTTCACATGGGCAAGCACAAAATAACTGCATTTATTAATAAATAAATCCAATAAACAATTGAGACCTCGTTTAACATTCAGTTAAAAAAATTACATTTTTACCAAAGTTTTTGTCATTTGTGATTATTTTACCATATTTTTTTCTTAACACTTCCATTTTTCTAAACATCTCTCTCTTGTACATGATACATATACAATGATTTTAATATTAAGAATACTATACTGACGATAAAAAAAAAAATTAAAAAAATTACTATATTTTTTTTTTTTTTTTTTTTTTTATCAGCGAAAAGAACTTTATTCAATAAGAACCAAGGAGGGAACCTTACATCTTACATCAATAAAGAAAAAACCTGGATGGAACAAGAAAGCCACCCAAAAGGGAGCTAACACAAGCCAAGGGCTAGTTGGCAAGAGTTCAACCAGCGAAAGGGAGCTAACACCACAAAAAACACCCCAACACAAGCCAACAGAGATAGGAAACAAAACCAGCAGGAAGAAACTGCAACTAATGGTCACACGAAAAAAAACACCAACAGCAGCAGAGAAGGGGCAGCAACACAGAAGCAGCACCAGCAGAGTGCTAGTTTCTAACACAGAAGGCAGAGTGCTAACACAGAAGGCAGAACCAAGCAATGCCATCAGCTTAGCAGCATGCCTACAGCAGCACCCACCAGCAGAAGCAGAGCCAGTGCAGCTAACACACTGCAAAGCTAACACACAAGGCAGAAACAGCAACTAAAGGGCAGAAAATTGGATAAGGTTGTGTACCATATACAAGTTATTTATTTGTAAGTTTGATTATCATAAATGGTATAATTCTATACTATAAAAGCTATAATTTTAAAAAGAAAAATTAAATTATAATTAAACAATTCTTTGATCATAATTAAAATAATGTCATAACCAATATTACAATGTGTTATAATTAATAATATAGTAGATCATAATTAAAAACATAAAGATCATAACTAAAAGTAATAAATAATATCAAAATGATGTGATAATATTATTTTGTAAATAAAATTTATCTGTATAAAGTTCTGCTTTAAAGTAAAATATTTACGTTGATACATGTTTAAGAAAAAATTAAAAATTAATGATATATTTTGTAAATAAAATATATCTTTCAATAACCCATCCACTTACACCTATCAATGACGCGGCACTTCTACGTCAGCCAAAAATAAAAGATAAATATCACATAGTAGAGTTTTGAAAAAATAATTAGAAATCAGTAAAATTTTTATAAATATTAATAATTTTAATTATAATTTTTTCTTTTTTCTGAATATATATATTTAATTACCAAAAAAAAAAAAGAACAGCGCCTGTGTCAGCTGTCTCTCTCCGGCGAACTAGAGATCTCCATCAAAGGCTCTCTCGAGGGTAAAATTTAAGATCAAACTCTGAACAAGAATCATATACGTCGATCGCCTCTCAATCTTCAACGACGCGGAGGGCTATGGATGTTTCTCACCTCTCTCTCCATCTTCCACTAAGCTTATGCCTATGGTCAACATAACTTGTATACTGTATTGTTTCCTACACTTTTTGGTTAATATTTCAATCAAATTATTATGATGTTCATTAGTTGTTTGATGAAATGTCTCAAAGAGCAAACATTCATGGATATTCAAATTTTTTGGCTACAACAACAAATTGCCCATAATCCATCTTCCTGTAATTACTAGCACCCACCAAGTTTGAAATTGAAGAAAACAAGTTGGTTTTTTTTTTTTTTTTCCCACGCTGTTTTGAAGCTTTTGGGGTGTAACTTAGTTTGGATTCACCTATAGGGCCTCCGTAGGCCCACCAATCCCGTCACGAATCATTCAAATTCAACGTTTAAGGTGTCTTGACTTCGTACCAAATACGTAGGTGTTCATTCCAAATGTAATTTGATACCACGTCAGTAAATTTTGTTTGATTGTAGACGAAAATAAATAATAGGTAATAAATTGATTAAATTTAAAAAAATTAGGAATTAAATTAAAATAATGTCAATATGTGTCAAATTAAAAAATGTGTAAGAGTTTGAGGGGTAAAATAATATTTTCTCTAAGTTAGAACTCCCTATAATAACTAAAAATGTCAAAAAAAAACTATATAAAAAAGTTAAAGATTTTTTTCTTTTCTATTTTTTATACCTTTTTTTTGTAAAAAATCAAAAAATTATTAAAACAGCCTATTTCTAGACCAACATAAAAAATAATAATAATATAAAAAGACCTAAGAATGCTGGTGTGTCTTGAAGTCACAACAACTTGATATGCCCTCTCGTGAAAACTCGTTCCAAATCTCTTTCGATAATTTGAGTCGAGAACATTATAAAATTTGTCGAGAACATTATTCATGTAAAAAAATCAAATTAATTAGACATTCGTAAACCCATAAATTATTCAAATTCAACGTTTATGTTGTTATTCTTATCTTGTGATGTAAAGTAAAGACTAGAAGGAAAAAAACAATGACAGAAAGATGTTTTCATTTTTCTCGATCTCTCCATCTATATGTAGTTAGATTTCAATATTGTTTTGTCATTATCTAATTTTGGCGAGGCATGGTCTATTTTGCTTTTGAGGATAGAAAATGTTAGCATATAAAAAATTTAACCAAAACAATGTGGATAAAATTCAACCGGTTATCCCGACCCACGAACCGTCCATTTTTCTTTAATAAAAAAAAAAAAATTTGTCCACTCCCTATCCTCGTTCACATCCATATGACTGCAATACTAAACAACCTTTTCTCTAGACAACGTTTAATCAAAAGTGAAAGCACAAAATAAATAAATAAATAAATAAATAAAATTGCATTTTCAATTTATTACGAACTAGCATATCACCCGTGCTATGCACAGACTATGTTTACAATTATCTATATATGTGATTGTGATTTTTAAATGTTTTTTTTTTTAAATATTTTCTTTTTTTTTTCTTTTATATTATATTAAAGTTTAATATTTTGGTAATAATCATATGTGTTGGACTTTTCAAAAATTAAATTTCTTTTTTTATTATATATATTAAAGTTTAATATTTTGATAATAATTATATGTGTTGGACTTTTCAAGAAATTTTTTTTATTTCTAGCATATCACCCGTGCTATGCACGAGATTAAATTTAAATAAATCAAACTAATTATAATCACATTTTTCTTATTTATGATTAAATTTAAATAAAATCAAACTAATTATAATAAAACTTTAATCATTTTTTCTTATTTATCCAACTTTAATCATATTATATTTATCCAACTTTAATAGATAAACTAATTATATTTATCAAACTTTAATCATATTAAAAATCAAAAATAAAATTAAAATAGTAAATAAAAAGATTAAATAACATTAAAAATTAGTTAATCACAGTTTTTTTAACTATTAAACTAACTACAATCACATTAAAAAAAAGAATCATTCAACTAATTATAATCACATTTTTCTTTTTGTGAGAGTTTATATTTATCTAACTTTAATCATATTAAAAAATTGAAAATAAAATTAAAATAGTAAATAAAAAGATTAAATAACATTAAAAATTAGTTAATCACATTTTTTTAACTATTAAACTAACTACAATCACATTAAAAAAAAGAATCATTCAACTAATTTAATCACATTTTTTCTTTTTGTGAGGGTCTATATTTATCTAACTTTAATCATATTAAAAAATCAAAAATAAAATTAAAATAGTAAAAAAAATATTTTACATTAAAAAAAGACCATTGAACTAATTTTTGATTAACTACAATATTAAAACAGTAAACAAAAGAAAAAGTTAAGAAGGAGAAATTATAATCACATTTTTCTTTTTGTGAGGGTTTATATTTATCTAACTTTAATCATATTAAAAATTAAAAATAAAATTAAAATAGTAAATAAAAGATTAAATAACATTAAAAATTAGTTAATCACATTTTTTTTAACTATTAAACTAACTACAATCACATTAAAAAAAAGAATCATTCAACTAATTAGAATCACATTTTTCTTTTTGTGAGAGTTTATATTTATCTAACTTTCTCATATTAAAAAATTGAAAATAAATTAAAATAGTAAATAAAAAGATTAAATAACATTAAAAATTAGTTAATCACATTTTTTTAACTATTAAACTAACTAATTAAAATTAGTTAATCACATTAAAAAAAGAATCATTCAACTAATTATAATCACATTTTTTTTCTTTTTGTGAGAGTTTATATTTATCTAACTTTAATGATATTAAAACATTATTTATCTAACTTTAATCATATTAAAAATTAAATAAAAAGATTAAATAACATTAAAAATTAGTTATCACATTTTTTAACTACTAAACTAACTACAATCACATTTAAAAAAAGAATCATTCAACTAATTATAATAACATATTTCTTTTTTTGAGAGTTTATATTTATCCAACTTTAATCATATTAAAAAATTAAAAATAAAATTAAATAATAAATAAAAAGATTCAAAAATTCAAATAATAAATAAAAAGATTCAAAAATAAAATCAAAAAAACCATTGAACAATATTAAAACAGTAAACAAAAGAAAAAGTTAAGAGGAGAAATTATAATCACATTTTTCTTTTGTGAGGGTTATAAAAAGATTAAATAACATTAAAAGTTAAGGAGAAAAACAAAATAACACTTACTGTTTGCATACGTAGTCACTGAAGTTGGAAGTGTAGAAGTGAGAACTAAAGAAGGAAAAAGCAAAAAGGAAAATCACTGTTAATATTAAAACAGTAAACAAAAGAAAAAGTTAAGAAGGAAAAAACAAAAATAACACTTACTGTTTGCATACGTAGTCATTGAAGTTGAAAGTATGAAAGTGAGAACTTAAGAAGGGAGAAAGCAAAAAGGAAAATCACTGTTTACAATAGGTATGTGAAAAGTTAAGAAAAATGTGTATTGGAAAAGTTATAAAGGTTTGAAGAATTTAATAAGTGTTTTTTTTTTTTTTTTCAAAAACAAAACAAAAAAATTAAGAGGGAAAAAAATTAAGAGCCATTTACACATAGTTACATGGGTTTTTTGGGAATGCAAAAAATTTATATCTATTTCTAACCCATAAATTTTTGTGGAGTTCCAATATAATATTGGGGTTGCTTGGTGATTGGTTCAAAGATTATAATATGGCTTACACTATTGATAAATATGGTTCTTATTTACACGCCACCACCCAAGAGACCCATGCAATCATGGGTCAATGACTTAATTTTTTTCTCTCTTAATTTTTTTGTTTATTTTTGAAAAAAAAAACACTTATTAAATTCTTTCAATATAATTTTTTTCTCTCTTAATTTTTTTATTTTTTTTTTGAATGTAATCATGGTGTCAATGGCTCTTAATTTTTTTCTTATATCTATTTCTAACCCATAAATTTTTGTGGAGTTCCAATATAATTTGGGGTTGCTTGGTGATTGGTTCAAAAGATTATAAATATGGCTCTTACACTATTGATAAATATGGCTCTTAATTTACACGCCACCACCCAGAGACCCATGCAATCATGGTGTCAATGGCTCTTAATTTTTTCTCTCTTAATTTTTTTGTTTTGTTTTTTGAAAAAAAAAACAACACTTATTAAATTCTTTCAATATATAATTTTTTTCTCTCTTAATTTTTTTGTTTTTTTTTTTAATGTAATCATGGTGTCAATGGCTCTTAATTTTTTTTCTCTCTTAATTTTTTTTTTTGTTTTTTGAAAAAAAAAATAACACTTATTAAATTCTTTCAATATAATATTGGGATTCTTGGTGATTGGTTCAAAGATTATAATTACACTATTGATAAATGAAGGAGATATTTTTGAAAAAAAAATAACACTTATTAAATTCTTTCAATATAATATTGGGATTGCTTGGTGATTGGTTCAAATATTATAATTACACTATTGATAAATGAAGGAGATAGAGGGTGGGAAAATAAAACAATAAATGAAATGTGAGAGAGAGAGAGAGAGAGAGAGAGGCTGTGGCTCTTAATTTACACGCCACCACTTTTGCTTCCCCAAGAGACCCATGTAATCATGGTGTCACTGTAATTATTATAATCTTTGAACCAATCACCAAGTCAATTTTTTTTAAAAAAATAAAAATAAAAAAATCAGGAAATTAGGATTGGCATATTGGAGCTTCCACAGGCCTTGGGGGTTAAAACACCATTTTGCTTAATATATAGTATAGATGTTATATTAATAATTTAAGATCATCACAATTTCTGATCAACTTGTTTTTTATTTTAATGGGCCATTTAAAATGAATGGTTCAAATTATTAAATTGGATTATGGTGAACTCATATTGGGCCAACAATACTATCTGATAGGAATAGACACGGGTTGGTTGCGGCCACAGAATTTCTAATCCGCCATCCGTCCATCAGATTGGCAAATTAGAGAAAATCAACCTATATCCGTCTGTCAATCCGGCGAATGTGGATTGAACTGATTGACGGATTGGCGGATGGATGCAAATCAATTTGCCAGTTTAAAATTTTATAAATTTTTAACATAATTCAATTTATGCACTTCCTTAAAAAAAAAAAAGTATTACAGTCAATGACTTAAAAAAGTATTAAAATCACTGTATGCCTCATCCAAAGAAAGAAAGTTTTAAATTTTAGAATATTACAATCACTATATGCATCATTCACATATTACAATTACAGTATGCCTCATCTACATAAAATATTACAATCTGTAATTCTTAAAATATAAAAACAATTCAAATTACCAAAATCATGAACAGAACAGTAATACAAATTGTATGCCTCTGTATTGTTACATTTATATCTGTTTTTGAAAACAAAACCAACCAGCATATATCATCTTTTTTATTTATAATTGTTTGAGTTAGAATTAAAAATCGAAAAATATAGATAAATAATACATTTATTTTTTCAATTTAAAAATAAATTCAAGTTGAAAACTCTTTTTTAATAGAATATATTCAATAGAATATTTAAACTCTTTTACAATTGAAAACATAAATAGAATATCTAAATAAAATGAAAACACAAAATCTTACAAAATACTAGGGTGCTCGCGGTTTGGCAGTTCGGTTGCAGCCAAAGAAACCTCAAATCCGTCATCCGTCCAAAACTAGGCGGATTGGAAAAAAATCAATTCGTAACCATCTGCTCGTCATCACGCATCCATCCAAAATGCGGCGAATCAGTTCAGTTCGATCGATTTGGGCGAATCGGTATATCTGCTGCTTACCCTACCATCTGATCTATTATTTGGATGAGAGAGAAGCTAAATTCAAAATTTATACAATTTATTTTAAAATAAAATATAAAATAATTTAATATTTATAAAAATGACATTAGCAGGTAGGGTTGGGCATAGGGTTATTCGAACCACCTAACCCGTCCAATTCGAACCAATCTACATACAAATGGGTAGTTTCGTAAATACAATGCAGACGGATGTGGTTTGAAATATGGTATTATTGCAGGTTATAGGTTTGACCCGCACCCGTAAGAATCCACCCACACTTGGACTTTTTTTTTTAATCTGCACCATTGATTTCATTCATCATATCCTAGATATTTTTGAATTTTGAATGATTTTACTTTAATTATATTATTGGGTAGCGAATGATTTTGATGATTTAGTTTTGGATTTTGAAAATTGTGCATGTGTTAATTTATGATTTTATTTAAAAGTTTAGGACTTTAAAAGATTTGCTTGTGTTAGGAATTAATTTTATTGTGTTTTTAATTTTATAAGTTTTAATTCATTAATTATTAATGTTGAGCATTTTAGAAAATGGAAAAAAAAAAGACCCAAAATAAATATTTACAAAATGAGAAAAAACGGCTCAAAAATTAATTTTTTAAGAAAAAAAGTCCAATCCGCAAACCGCCCACAACAGTCCCCACAAACCGCAACCCGCTCTGCGGGTGATTACGGGTTCAATTTTTCTCAAACCGCACATATGCAAGCGGGTCGAAACTGCAAATCGAACCGTCCAAAACCAAACCGCAAGAACCCCTATTAGCAGGTCATTTTTTATGTTCTTTATATTACAAAATAACACTTTTAAAGAGAACCAACAAAAATGATATAATTAATACTGTCAATTTTATAAATAAAAATCATCTTTTTATGTATTTTGTTTTTAAAGTGAAATGTCCTCTTAAATCACGCCATTCTATATTTTTTTTGTTTTTCCTTTCACTTTTTGGGGAAGAAGGAGAGTATACATTTGAGAGGGATTCATGGTCTCCTTCAGAGTGGTCTGGTATGGGTGTAAATCCGGCCTGGCCCATGTCAGGTTTTGTGGACTCTTGTCAAAATTTTGGATGGATTGGGCCGGCCCACGGGCCAAAAAATTAGGCCCAGACCCAACCCTAGGCTCAGGGGTATTCGGATCTTGGACGGACCGGTGGGCTGGGCCTCAAGCTTGGGCGGGTCTGACCATTTTTTTCATTTTTTTATTTTTTCTACCAAAATTTTATTATTTTTCACTAAAAAAGACACTAGGCCTCGGGCAGGCCGAGCCTTGAGCGGGCCTTAAGCGAGCCGATGGGTCGAGCCAAGCGAGTTGGGCCCACGGGCCGAGTTGGGCTTCAAAATGATGGCACAGGCCCAGGGGCTCGAGCTGAACTAGGGCCTAGGCCCAAACGGGCCGGGCCCACCCCAGGCCGTGGCCGGGCTTCGGGCCGCCCACGGGCCGTGGGCTATTTTTACACTCCTATCGTTTGGCAATGCTAGTAGTAGTAGTTGTTATTATTGTATCTGGCTTTTAAACATTATCAAAAGTGTTTTCTGAAAATAGTTTGGTATTAGTTTTCGAAATAATTATTAGAAAATTTATATTTTTTCTTTTTTGTATTTTAATATTTTCAATGAATTTTTTTTATATTTTAAGTAATTTTTTAAAATTTTTAGACATACCTAACATAAATACACTTAAAAAGTATAATATTTATAAAAAAAAATCTTTAAAAAATACACTAAATATCAAAAAAATACAAAAAAAAAAATGAAAATTCAATACATTTTTTGTTTTTGTGTATTTATTAATTTTTTAAAATATTTTTTCACAAACATTTTACTATTTAGATACATCTAAGTAAAGTGTATGTAAAAATTTTTAAAAAAAATTGCTTAAAATTTTAAAAATATTCACTAAAAATAAAAAAAATACGAAAAATAAAAAAATAATATTAGGGATCATGAAAAAAAAATCATGAAATGCTTCATGAAAATTTTTTATCCCTTGATTAGTGTGTAGTGTTTTTTTATATATATAATTTAACGGTAGAGAATCTTTCATGATCATTTTCATAATATTTTTTTTCTACGTAACATTTTTTTAAATAAAAAACTCAATTTTAAAAAAATTAAATTCAAAATACTGAAACCAAATATACTAATGAGTAGTGATGGAAAACTATAGATGAACATGGAAGAGTTCAAAAAGTGATTGAAGCAATACGACGCAGACAAAGATGGCTGAATCAGCACTTTCGAACTCCGAGAAGCCATCCGTGATGCCGGAGATTGGTTTTCGACGTGGAAAAGCAAGCGCGGGGTGAAGTCTGCTGACAAAAGTGGCAATGGTTTCGTTGACGAGAACGAGATCAACAACCTTGTCTAGTTTGTACAAAAAGAGTTGTGTGCGCGAATTGTTCCATACTCAAGGTTTTGAAAAGTGGTAGTGGTGACGTAGTTGTAGTTGCGGGATGTAAAAGTTGTAACGTAACGGTTGCGGTAACTAGGACTGTGAATTTTTTTATTTTTTGCGCAATTTTAAAAAACTTACCGATACGTATATTTTTTTCCATAATCATATTTATTAGGTTTTAAAATAAATATTGATCAATTTTTGTAAATTTTTAAATATGATCAAATATATTTCATATTTTTAAATCACTATAAATTGAGTTTTTTACATTTTATTTTAATAATTAATGACTTTCTATGTCATAAATTCATATTATGCTTGTGGCAAAAAATAAATTATTGGACTTTGATGATAATATTATTTTTTTTAATTATTATACTTGTGGAAGCATATGCAAATTTAAACTTGAATAGTTTTAAAAAATAAATTATACATGCTAATGTAATTATATAAAAATTAAAAATATATATATATATGTAAAGGATTTTTTTTTTTTTTTTTTTTGGTTTAGATCACTTCAATATTCATTCTCTTTTTGGATAACCTATAAATAAATTTTTAAAAAAAATTAATCAAAAAAAATTGACATGTATAAAATATGTATTAATATATAATTATAAATGTTATGTTTTCTAGATATTTTATAAAAATAAAAAATAAAAATCAATCACTAATTATATATAAGATAAACAATGACAAAAATAAAATAATAAATAAGAGCCTATATATATATATATATATTAATCAAGTCAAATAAATAATGATCACACTTATTATTATTATATTATTATTATTATATTATTATTATTATTATTATATTATTATCGAACAATATATAGATAGACAAACACAAACAAAATGGTTGAGTGATAGCAGCTGAATAGAATAGCATAAGTCTTACAGTTTCAACAAATTAATAACATGTTCTTCATCTTCCCTCTTCTCTCTCTATATATCTAACTCCTACGTTTTCTCTCTTCATCTTCCCTCTTCTCTCTTGATCCCTTTTCTCCCATTTTCAGCTCTCTTTTTTTTTTCTGAAAGAAGCGGTTTGGAACTGTTACGTAATGATACGTAACAGGCCGTTACGGTACCGTTACGACTGCTATAGCCGACACACCTGTGAATTTCAATCACACCACAAAAGCAGTCATAACGGGTGGCGATAACACCACAACCGTTATGTAATGACGTTACTTAACGATGTTGCTATCGCTTTTTAAAATCTTATTCATACTAAACTTAAGTTGACTATTTTTTTTTTTTTTTTTTAAATTGGATAATCCAACAAAACAACGAACTACACAGCTTCACCCATAGCAAGCAACATTAGTGGAGGAGGAACTTCTTCAATCCACACTAGTGACACTACAAGAAAAAGCATAAATGGCGACTAAAATTCAGAATTTCGTCGCTGAAAGTTGGCCAAATGGCGACTAAACTGGATTTAGTCGCCAAAAATGAAGACCTTTGCCGACTAAAATGAATTAGTCGCCGAATACCAGGGTTTTAGCGACTGAACTGTTTGTTGGTCGCCGAATGTAGCAGTTTTACCGACTAAAGGTTGTTTGGTAGCCAAAAGTGATGGTTTTGGCGACTAAAAACCATTTTAGTCGCCGATTATAGGTCTTTTGCCAACTAAAAAAAGATTAGTCGCTGAAAATGAAGGTTTTTGTCTACAAAAAAAAAATTAGTAGCTAAAAACAGTGAATTGGCGACTAAATTTCAATTAGTAGCCAAAACGGGACGTTTTGGCGACTAAAACTTTTAGTCGCCAAAAGTGCTATTTTTAATTTAAACATATTTTTTAGCGACAACAAATTAATTAGTAGCCCAAAAATCATAGAATGAATTGGCGACTAAATCATTGATTTAGTCGCCAAAAGTGGCCTACATTTTTTTTAATAAATAATTTATTTTTTTAAAATTATATTCAATAAAAATAATTATATTTACATATATGGTTTTGTATGAATACCGGTCAAATAGTATATAAATAATATATATTGCATATATAGTCATGTGATGTTCAAAGTGGCATAGTGGAGGAGAGTATGTTGGTAAAGGTGTTGGCAGTTGGAATGGTTCACGGTTCGAATCTCAGAAAAACCAAAGAATTTGTTTTTTTTTTTTTTTTTTACGGAAGGACCTTTGGCGACTAAACTTTTAGTCGCCAAAAGTGTTATTTTGGGCGACAAAATAGTTTAGTCGGCGATTCATGGACTATTGGCGACTAAAATATTAGGCTAAATGTGTGATTTTAAAAAGTGTAATCAGCAATGGCGACTAAACAGTTGGTCGCTAAAGAGCTCTTTTTTGCCGACTAAAAAGTTTAGTCGCCGTACTCTCGCGACCACATATGCGCAACAAAAGGGGCGACTAAAAAAATTAGTCGCTGAAAGTAAAAACTCGACTTCGGCGACGAAAAGCGGACTTTTGGCGACTAAAAATTTAGTCGCCAAAAATGATTTTTATTGTAGTGTGAAACCCATCCAACCCACATGCCATGCGGGCCAATCCACGAGCCAACTAGTTTTAAATAACAGTATACATATATCGATATTGAATATATATTATTAAATAATAATATTAAGACTCGAAAATTTTGATACGTTATTACATGACTTGATTTGTGTTTCTCCAACTTGTCGATATACTACTTGTTTGTTAAGGAATTTTTTTTATTTAAAAACCGTTAAAAATAAAAGGGAAATTACATTAATACCCTTGAGATTTAGTCCAATTATACTCACCCCTTGACGTTTTGAAAATTACATCTCACCCCTGTAGTTAATAGTCTCATTTCACAAACCCCTTACTTATATAAAAAGTAATAACTCCTAGTAAAAAAACAGAGGAAATTACATTAAAAAAGAAAGTTAAGGAAAAGAGAAAAAAAAAAGAGAAAAAGTAAAGCAAAGCAAAAAAAGAGGAAAGTGCATAAATTTAATGTCTTTATTCCGTCTAAATAATTACAATGACAAGGGAGTTAGTGTAATTTTTCAAACGTCAGAGGTGATATGTATTAAACCTAAACCTCAAAGGGTGTAAGTGTAATTTATCCAAAATAAAAATAATACATACATTTTTCAGTTGGATCCGAAACCACTGTTGGCCTAAGTTACATTTTATCACCATGAATTTTAAATTCTCTGAATGATCATGCAAGTGGATGGCTCTGTGCCTTGCTTGGGAGAAGTTGATTTTATTTTATTTTTGATGAGCGAAAGTTAATAATTAGTTGTTAAATTAGCATATTTTATCTACTTGCAAAGTATTTTCATTTTGCCTCATATTACACTATTAAAAGTGAAATCCAAAACTTCCTTTTAAGAGAGATTTTGATAACCAAAAGATTAGTCACACTGGCTACAATCCTTTGATTTTGGCAGAACTTGATTAATCTATGTAATAATTGTCAAAAACACTACTTGATTAAGGTTATAAATATTAATCAAATAATCTAGTTTAATTTGCCACTCAACGCTTTTAGATAAGAGATGGAGGCAGACATGAATTGATCATTTTTTTTATAATGTGATAATTTTTTAATTTTTTTCTTTTTATATGCGGGTATTTATTGTATATAGTAGTTTTGTATTAGACTTCTGGGTATGTTTGTTAGAAATTTTTCTTGTGTGATTATTGGGTATGATGAAAGTTTTATAATATTTGTAAATTATCTTTTATCAGTTGATTAAAAAAAATTTCAATTTTCTTTTTCAAAAATCTATATGAATAAAGCTTCGTAGCTCGAAAAAATTCGGGCTCGAATGGCCCGACCTCTCTCTCTCTCGCTCTCTCTCTCTCTCTTTGCATCTTTCTTTCTCTTTCTTCTCTATCTCTTATCCTCTGCCTTGGTCTTCTTCTTCTACCTTCTAAACTGCGGCGGTGATGGCGGCGCCAAAGGGTTTGTAACAGTGGGCTCTCTCTCTCTCTTATATATTATATATATATATATAGATCTGCGTATACACAGATCTAACCAACCAAGGTGTTATATATATAGATCCGCGTATATCGGCATTTTTTTTTTTGCCGGCTGGGGGTTTCCTCCTCTATTCCCCTCTTTTTTCTTTCTTTTTTTCCTTCTCTTCCTCCATTTTCTCTCTTCTTTCGCCTCTTTGTTACCAGTTTCAAAGAGGGGAAAAAAAAATCGCCAAATGTTTGGTTTTGATTTTGATTTTGGGTTTGGTTTTGATTTTGAGTTTTGATTTTGTGGGTTTGGTTTTGATTTGACTTTGGATTTTGGGAACAAAGAAGAGAGGGGGAAGAAAAAAGGAGAGAGAATCCATTGTTTTGATTTTGTCTCATAAAACCAGCATCCATTGTTTTGATTTTGTCTCATAATATTAGCACTGTTTTGATTTTATCTCAAAAAACCAGCACTATTGTCTTCTTCTTTCTAGAGACAACAAAAAAAACAACAAACAACACACACAGAGAAAGAGTAAAAAAAAATGGTCGAGCCATGGCTTTTTCGAGCTGCCTAACGAGATTGAATTTATATTGAATGTAGATCTTATTCGATACATCTTCTTGAATAAGTTTTAAAATATAAATTTTATAAAATAAATAATGTGTAAATTATACTGACATTATCTGAGATTTCTATTTAATACAGATCATCCATCACATTTTAAAAATTACACTTACACTCTATCAGATTAAAATGACATATTTCTCTTTTAGCCTTTATACCTATAAAATAATAAAATAATATAGATATTTTTGTTTATGTCGTTTCAAAAGAAATAACAATCATCTTATAGTTTAACTCATATAAAAATTAAGTTTTTTTATTTTTCGTATTTTTTTATTTTTACTAAAAGATTTTGGGTAAATTACACTGACACCCCATGAGATTTATGTTTATTACAGTTCTCCCCTCACCTTTTGGAAATTACATCTCCCTCCCTGAGATTTAAAGTTTCATTACAAATTCCCCTCCTCAGCAATTTAATTTTTTTAAATACCAATTTTGCCCTCACTGGGTAAATTCCATTGATACCCTCACATTTTAGAAATTATAATCCACTCCCTAAGGTTTAAAGTAGCATTACCAATTACCCCCTTGGTTAGTATTAGTTGGAAAAAAAATCATTGAAAAAAAAAATTAATTGGAAAAAAAATTATTTGAAAAAAAAATTTTTGTTAGTAAAATTTTTAAATTTCTGTTTAAAACCAACGTAAACACATTTTTTGAATTTACATTTTTTCCTCAAATTTACAAACTGAGATAACCATTTATAAACCAAAAAAATTATCAAACAAGTTTTTATGACAGTTTTTTTAATTTTTTTAAATATAAATTGAAAACTGAAAACGAAATGGTTACCAAACAGACTTCAGATGGTAAAAATGTCGTAAAATTAACAAATAATTAAATAAGTTATCAACGTAAAAAATGACTTATCAAAAGATTTTTAGGCTATGCATGGTTTGATTTTTAGAAAAAAATTTAAAAATTAAAAATTAATTTGGTTAAGAAATAAAAAAATAATAATTATCATTTTCTATAATTTTTATCTTCGAGTGGTTAGAAATATTTTTTTACAAATTAAATTGAACAGCCATACATATGTATATAACTTGCCCAAAGTTAAAATGATAATTATTTTTCATCCTTAAGTGATAAATTTTTTTTTTTCTTTTTTATGTCTTAACCAAATTAATTTTTAATTTAAAAAAAATTTCTAAAAATCAAACCATACATACCCTAAGAATCTTTTAATAAGTCATTTCTTACGTTGGTAACTTATTTAATTATTTGTTAATTTTACGATATTTTTACCATCTGATGCCTGTTTAGTAACTATTTCGTTTTCAGTTTTCAATTTATATTTATAAAAATTTTAAAAACTATCATAAAAACTTTTTTGATAATTTTTTTGGTTTATAAATTGTTGTCTCAGTTTGTAAATTTGAGGAAAAAACGTAAATTCAAAAAGTGAGTTTATGTTGGTTTTTAAACAGAAATTTAAAAATTTTACTAACAAATTTTTTTTTCAATTAATTTTTTTTTCAAATAATTTTTTTCCAATTAATTTTTTTTTTCAATTAATTTTTTTTCCAACTAATACTAACCGAGGGGGCAATTGGTAATGTTACTTTAAACTTTAGGGAGGGGATTGTAATTTCTAAAATGTGAGGGGTGTCAATGTAATTTACCCAGTGAGAAAAAAATTGGTATTTAAAAAAATTAAATTGCTGAGGGGGAAAATCTGTAATGAAATTTTAAACCTCAGGAAGTGAGATGTAATTTTTCAAAAGGTGAGGGGGAACTCTAATAAACATAAACCTCAGGGGGTGTCAGTGTAATTTACCCAATTTTTTTAATATTTTAAGCAATTTTTTATTTTTAGATACACATAATCTAGATATACTTAAGAAGCATAATATTTTGTGTTTTTTTTTAAAATTCACCACAATACCAAAAAAATTAAAAATAAATAAATATAAAAATTCAATATATTATTTTATTTTGTTGTATTCAATGTATTTTTTTAAAAAAAAAAATTTGCACACATTTTATTCTTTTTAAATATATATAGATTAAATTGATCTAATCTAGATATAATGATAGAAATAAAATAAAAATTATATTCATATATAAACTTTATACATAAAAATCATAAAAATGTTGTGATAATAATATTGTTGTAAATATAAATCATGTTTATGGGTGTTTTGTTTTAAAGTGAAAAGTCACCATTAAGTTATATCATTATGTTTAAATTATATATAAAATTTATATCTGTATATCATCACTTAATAAAATTATGTTCAAGTAAAATTTAATAATGGAAAATTGTAGAACGTAATCATGATGATAGAAAGAAGAAATGATAAGAAAATGGTAAGATAGTCATTTAAAAAATTTAGGGCATGACATCAACAATCAGGGGCAATTTAAAATGAGATTACAAGCCTTAGGGAGGGAAATATAATTTTTTAAATGTGAGGAAAGATTTGTATTAAGTAGTAATCTCAGGAGGTGTTAATGTAATTTACCATTTTTATTAGATCAAAGAAATTTACAATATATGTTGCGTAACGGTAGCAAAATCACCTCACAAAGGGGGGTGTTTGGTGTGGATTATAGAGGGTGATTATAGTTTATTTTAATTTGGGAATCTGTGTCAGACTGTTTATTGCAACTTATGCTTACAACTTTTTAGGCAGAAATAGCTTAAATAGGCTGAGAAAAACTAATTATTTAGAAACTTGGGAAGGGATACTTTTGATTTCTGCTTTCTAATTATTAATTTTTAACTTACAATAAGTTACACCAAACTGTACCAAATTAGCATATTTTGAGTTTTTTTTTTTTTTTTTTTAAATATATTAGCATATTACTTCCTATAAAAAATATCTCACCGAAAGTTGGTTGACTTCGAAATGTATATTATTATAAAAATATTATAATGTGGGGCCGAATATTGGGAGACGTAAACAAGCTGAATAATTGGACCTGGAGAGTTAAATATTTACATCACATTCGGCCCCGTCTTACACATTTGAATCCTGCCCTATTCGGCCAAATAGCCGGTTGAGTAAGGGGTCGAGTGGAAAGCGGTTTGCAGCAAAAGGAGCCGAGTAAATAACTATACGGCGAATCGAAAGTGGGCCTAGTCCCGAGGCCCAAGAAAGAAAAGATATAAATAGAAGAACATCAGCTAGAAGAGGTACGTGAGAATCACTACGCTTAACTTAAAATACAAGTAATCCAGAGAGTAGAGACTGACTTGTCCGTCAGAGTGCTAATTCCGGCACCCCCGACCGGAGTGTTTATTCATTTTCAGGTTGTTAGTTGAGGATATCGAGCGCCCCAGTGGATCAAAAGAGTATTTCCAAACCACCTTCCCCACAATTGGCGCCGTCTGTGGGAATACTCAACCACATCCATGGCGGGCGCAATGGAAGATCCTCCGATAATCGCCGATAAAACTACACCGAGAGATGATCTCACTCCAACAAACATGCTGGGACCAGAGACTATCGCCGTAAGACGCGCCTTGAACTTTGACTCGCCCTTGACTTCAGCGCATGAGACAATGCAAGCAATCATGGAACAAGCAAAGCAAAACGAACAGAAGTTGGAGAACATGATCGCTGAGAACGAGCTTCTCCGTCAGGATTTGGCCTTGGAAGTGGCGAAGTCCAAACAAGCTATATGCCAAGATCCAGAACGACCTCTGGAGGCAGGTGGTCGACGACCTCGAGCCCGACAACAAGACACTGACAGCGACTCCGACTCATTATCCCCGGAGCCCAAGAAGAAGGGACGACCCGAAACTACCAGTTCCTCTGAAGAGAGTCCACGTATAAGGCATAAGCGAAGACGAAATGATTCAAACGAAGAGGATCAGCACGATCCCTTTGTGTGACGGATCGCAAAGGCAGTACTACCCAAGAAGTTCAAAGCCCTGTCGTTCACCTTCTACGACGGGAAATCGGATCCCACGAATCATATCCGTCACTATAAGCAAGCCATGACGTTGCATGCGGACAACGAAGCTCTCATGTGCAGAATGTTTTCGAGCAGTTTGGAACCGTTGGCAGTCAGATGGTATTATAAGTTGGAGCCGGCGTCGATTAAGAGCTTCCATCAATTACAAAAATCCTTCAGGGCAAGATTCATCACCAACGAGGTTCAGCCGAAACAAGCCGACTCTCTCTGGGCAATGCAGATCTAGCCAAAAGAAACACTAAGAGCGTATTCGGCGCGTTATTGGGAGTGCTTTAATCTTGTTGATGATGCTTGCAACAACTCCATGGCCATCACCGCCTTTAAAATGGGTTTGTATCCTGACAGTGCTCTCTGCAGCTCCTTGACTAGAAGACCCCTCAAAACAGTCTGGGCGTTGATGAAGAAAGTTGAGGAATACTGCAAAGTGGAAGATGACGCCTTGCGGGTTAAAACCGGAAACGTGGCCAACAAGACGGCCCCTTCTGAAATTGCTCAGCTGTTAAATTCTGTACCACCTCAGAGCCCTGAACCACGGCATCAGGCTAAACGAGACAGGAGACGGGATTTTCGCCGATCAAGCGACCAATGCCCCCATCGAGCAAATGAACAACTGTAAGTCGATGGCAGGTGCACAAGGTGCGCAGACAAGAAATACACAGAGTTGTCAAAGCCGATCAGCGCAGTTATGTCCAAAGTCCAACACCTTCCGTTCTTCAAATAGCTGTCCAAAATGGTGGGACCTCCTGAAACGAGAAGACGGGATAGGCGGTGCGCGTATCACAAGGATCACAGCCATGATATTGAGAGTTGTTATGCATTGAAGAATCACCTGGAGGAATTGGTATAAGATGGTCGGCTACAACAGTACGTCCAAAAAGGCAACTCAACCAAAGCAATAGCCTTATGACAGGATTCACCTCCACTCGGCGTGATCCACATGATTTACAGCCTGCCGATGTCATCCGCGGTGCATACAATTCAGTCAAGTCCCGACCCTCAAAATCAACTCACTCCAGCTAAACGGCCCCATGAAGCTGCAAGCATTGTTTTCGATGATTCATATTTGGCCAGAGTGACACTTCCCCACATCGATCCCTTGTTAATCGAGTTACACATAAACCGATTCACCATTGAGCGCGTACTCATTGATCCGGGGAGCACATCGGAAGTTATGTATTACAAGACATTCACCAAACTCGGCTTCTCCGAATATGATATTTCTCCAGCTCCTTACCCATTATTCGGCTTCAACGCGAATCTAGAATACCCATTGGGAAAAATCAAACTACCCGTTCGAGCGGGCTCCCGAATAGTGGATGTGGAATTCTTGGTCGTCAAGCTGCCATCGCCGCATAATCTCATCATGGGGCGAACTTGGTTGCATACTATGTAGGTCGTGCCAAGCACCTATCATCAGCTGCTATGTTTCCTGACAGAACGCGGCATTGAGCAAATCCGTGGCTCCCAGAAATCGGCACAAGCATGTTATCTCCTTGCTGAAAAGACGCCAAAAGAGTTACAAGTGAATTCTATTGAGGTGCCGGATCGAAAGAGCCTCGACGATGTTGGGCGGCTCCCAAGTGAGAAGCCCACGGAAGCCCTAGATCGAGTTGAGATTGACAGCAACCCAGACAGGTTCTTCATGGTCGGCGCCTCCCTGAATCAAGCCGACAGGCAGCAGCTAATTTCCTTCTGCAACCTTGATGTATTTCGTGACTCCATATGACATGCCGGGTGTAGATCCGTCTGTTTTGCAGCACCGTTTAAATGTTGACCTAAATGCAAGCCGATTATTCAGAAAAGCCGACGGTCAACTACAAAGCACACTGCCGCCGTTGTTGAAGAGGTTGACCGGTTGCTTGACGCCAGAGCTATCAGGGAAGTGACCTACCCCAAATGGCTCTCGAATACTGTGGTTGTGAAAAAAAAGAATGGGACTCGGCGTGTCTGCGTTGATTTCACCGACCTAAACAAAGCTTGCCCTAAGGATTGTTTTCCCCTACCCAGAATTGACCAACTTGTAGATGCTATGGCACGTCACCAGCGTATGAGCTTCCTTGATGCCTACAGAGGCTACCATCAAATTGCCATGCATCCGAAGAACCAAGACAAAACTGCATTCCTCACCCCAAGAGAAACCTATTGCTATAAGGTTATGTCTTTTGGGCTGAAGAATGCAGGGGCAACTTATCAAAGACTAGTCATTACCATGTTCAAGGAGCAACTCGGCCACACCATGGAAGTTTACATTGACGATATGGTGGTCAAGTCCAAAGAAGAGCAAACTCATCTAGCCGATTTGGAAAAGACATTCGGCATTCTACGCAAATATAGAATGATGCCGAACACTTCCAAATGTGCCTTTGGGATTGGCTCTGGCAAATTCTTGGGTTACAATGTCAACCATCGAGGAATCGAAGCCAATACGAGGTAAATCACCGCAATCCTAGAACTCGGCTCCCTTCGATCGGTCAAGGAGGTTCAAAAGTTGATGGGGATGGCCGTGTAGACACCCCATTTTTGACCGACCTTAAGACTTAGACGTCACCGATTGAGCACTTGGTGATGTTGTATACTGTGCTCGTTCTGAGGTTGCGGAGTCTCGGCCGTGAGCCTTGCCTCCGAACTTCTGGACTTTTCTGTGCCTTGCCTCGGTTTGCGAACCAAGCTCGGTTTTCTCTATTTTCTCTTCTTGAGGGGAGGGAGAGGTCTCGTAGATCATCTCTCAGTGGCCATAGGCTACGTTTCATGGTCGCAGGCCATTTTTCCCATTTCGGAGCCCGGTTCTCGGTTTTCGGAGCCGTCAGGCCGTGTGCCTCGGTTCGGGACCGCTTAACCACCTCCGTTTGCCCCGATTTCTGGCACTTATCTTATTTAATCCCTTTTGAAGGACACTGTGGCCCGAGAGACCAACTTCGTGGTTGAGCACCCCTCCCGGTGCTTAGCAGCCCACTTTCGGGGCCTCGAACTGCGTGTTTCGGCTCCCGAACCTTCATTCTACATTTTTGGGCTCCGACCCGAACTTGAGATGGTCATATTTTGAACTCCTTTTCATGTTTGATTAAGGACCTCTTGATGTTTGACATCTCCATATACCACTTGCTTCTTTACCCCTCGTTTTTCCCCTTTTCTTGCACGATAGTTTAGGCCTACTTCTATTCATTTTCGTGGCTTGATGTAAACTACAAAGTTTCTTTTTTTGAGCCCCTCTTCAACTTTGTTGAAGGGCTCTTTGCCATTTGGGACCCGAAGCTATCACTTGCCCCTTTACCTCTCCTTTTTGGCCTATTTGGGGGGAATTTTGAATCCGAATTTCCCCCTCCCCCCCTTTTTTCCCCCTCTTTTTCCACCCCTTTTGCCTATATATACAGCCCCTCCCCTTTCAGATTTAAGGGTTAGAAAATTTTCTTTGAGGCTCTTGCATTGTATATCTCTCTTCCAAGCCTTAAAACCCTAAAAGCCCTACACCATTTCTTCACCACCACCACCACCACACCACCACCACCACTCCATTCCAGCGGCTTGGAGGACCTTCTCAGAGGCAAGGAGCATCTTTTCTCAAGCCAAGAGGTTGCTAAAGACTAGTCTTCAAGGGTGAGTCTCGTTTTTTCCTCTTTTTGCTCTTTTTTTGGCCTATATTTTAGCTCATTATGCTTGCACATTTGAGCTCCGACCATAACTGGAACTAAGCTTATTTTGAGCCATTTTTCATCTTTCATTAAGGGTCTCTCACTATTTGAGACCTCCTTTTGGCCCTTGCCTCTTTGGCCCTCTTTATGCCATAATTTTGTATAGTATTTTTGGCCTATGTGTAATCTGTTTTGGAGCATGATGTAAACTGTAGATAGGATTATTTTGAGCCCCTATTCAACATTGAAGAAGGGCTCAACACTGTTGGGGACCTCCATGTATCACTTGCCATTGTACCCCTCTTTGGTCCCCATTTTTGCATGATTTATTAGCTTATTGAGCTTCTGTTTTTGGACCTTGGTCAGAACTGAAAATAGCCCTATTTTGACCCCCTCTACATGTTTCATAAAGGGTCCATGGCTGTTTGAGACATCCTTTTTGTACTTCATGTTATAGCCCTCTTGTGGCCTTAATCTTGCATTGTATTTTGAGCATGTTTTTATACTGATTTGGGCTTGATCATCTACTGTAAAATGCCATATTTTGGGACTCTCTTCAACATTGTTGAAGGTCCCTCACTTGTTTGAGACCCCCATATATCAGTTACTTCTTTGCCCCTTCGTTGGCCCATTTCTTGCATGAATTGTTTTCCATACTTGTATCTGTTTTTGGGGCTTGTCATATACTGAAAAACATCATATTTTTGGCCCCTCTTCAATGTTTTAGGAGGCCCCTTTCCATTTGGGGCCAAAATCTGTGAGTTGCTTCATCACCCCTCTTGCGGGCCCATTTTTGCATGCTAATTTAGTCCCACGTGTGCTCACTGTCTTGCCACGCTTTGTACTGTAAAAATGCTTGTCTCAGGGCTGCCTTGCTTCTGGCTTTACACTTCATGTCCTAATTATGCATGCTTAGTATAGCTGTAGGCCACTCCGCATGCCTAGTTTTGCATTTCGGGAGAGATTCCATGCATCGGGTGTCATTTCGCCTTGTTTCGGGGCTGTTTTCCCCCTCATTTTGCTACTGATTTTTGCATGTTTGCATACCATATTCCATGTCCTTGCCATGTCTCATTAGAGTGGCATTTCGATGCCTGAGGGTCCGTCCTCGGTTTGCGTGCACGCATGCACACATTTCGAGGTGTCTCGTTTTCATCTGATGGCCTCCTATGTAAGTGTGGCTGAGGCTCTCTCATGTTGGTGTAAGCCCATTATTGCATTGCACATGCCATTTCATTCATAGCATTGCGTATGCTCGGTTGTGTATTACATCGTATAGCGTGTATGCCATTCCATAACATTGTGTATGTTAGGATTGTATCTTAGTTGCATTTCATGCATATCATACATGTTGCATCGTGTTCGGGATAGGAGTTAGCACGGGCACGGGAAACGAGGTACGTTCCGTACTCCGAGTGACGAAACGTGTCTCAATTCCCCAGTCACCGACACTCCGGACCATCCATGATGGAGTTAGGTCTTGTTGTGTTTTCATGTGCATTCATCTCATATTGAGTTGTGCAATTTGGCTCCTCGGCCATCATGCATCAATATACGTGATTGGTGGCACGAGGATCGAGGCATGCATACATTTGTGAAAATACATTGCTATGCCTCTTTCCTGCTCTCTGTTGCAGCAAAATCAAGAATCAGCAGTCTTCCGAGGCTTGGCACGCATTTCAAGAACAGGTGCAAACAGAGGCTAATTGAGGTATCCCAGTGGATTTCCGCGCAAGGCAGCTTAAACATGCATCATTCATCACCCGGAGCGGAATCAAGGCAGTCCCTGGCTTGCATGCCAGTTTTACAGCTTTCTTAGTTAATTTGTTAATTAATTAGGAATTTGTACATTATTTGGACTGTATTATTTGGACTGTACTATTCTTTTATTCGAGACTGTATATTTATTTGGACCCTCTGCGCGAGGGCATAATTGTAATAAGTGTGCGTGAGTGTGATGTATGTCTTCCAACCCCATGTCTTTTTTCCCTTTTATTTACCTGCTTACGATGGTTAGATTAGGGCATGTTTCAATTAGCATACAGTATGATAGCATGTTTGCATCATTCATCTGTTTTGCACGCACCGGGCTCGGCGCATCATACTAACTGCATTTGTATTTCAATTCCAAGTTGAATACATGTTAGCTGTAGCATTTCATATGCCATGTTTAGAATAGCCGAGCCTGCTATAATTTGCATTTTTGCATGTGTTGCATTAGGCAATTCTGTGTATCTAGGATCATGCATGGATTTCTAATGAGCTTTTGTTTTGGCTTGGAGTACTCGGTGAGTTTTTTATGCTTTAGCATCCTTGCATGCGTGTGAGTGACTGCCATGAATAGCATGCTTACCATGAGGCTATGTGCTTATGTGATATAACTGCCTTGAATGCTTGTGGGTGGAGGTTGGGTTACTTGGAGTGGGACAATTCATCAAATGTTTGTTTTAAGCCCACTAGATAGTGGCAAAATCATGTTTTCTAAGCCCACCCGAGGGTGGCAAATCCACGTCTTAGCCTACTTGCGGGTAGCACCATCAAATCATTTTCAAACAAACAAACATGAAATGTTTTGTTCCAATTCAGGCAACACAGTCTATACTTGTATGATGTGCGCATCACATAGTAACCTAGGCTAATAACCGGAATAAGAACATACAATGTTTTCAAAAATAGATATCATGGTTAGTAGAGGCCGGTCTTTGACCGGCGAGCGGGGGTGCTCACGAAGTGACCTTCCCCAATCGTACCCAAGTTCCCGAGCCGAGGCAACTTTGGTGATGACGGACACGTGGCCTGTGCACCGAGTCAGGGTTTCCTAAATTTCCCAAAAATAAAATATTTAGGTGGCGACTCTATATCTGGCAAAGCAGTCCATGTTTGGCACTTCTTTTAAAAAATCTGTTTTCTCAAAATGATTTGCCGGATTTGGACTCTTTGGTTCAGATTAAGAACCGTGACAATTTGAGTCCGAACTGTAGTGACCCCAATATGAATGGAACGGGACTTAACCCTCCCGGGGCGTTCGGGGACGTCTACAGGCCGCCGCACTCAACAGGTTCATCAGTCGTTCCACGGACCGCTGCCGACAATTCTTTCAGACACTACGACAAGGTAAAGCTTTTGAATGGACCTCCAAGTGCGAAGCTGCTTTTAATGGTCTGAAGGCTTATCTCCAATCTGTTCCACTTTTTATGACACCATCGGCAAGCGACCCGTTCATTTTATAACTGGCCGTTTTCGACCGGGCTGTCAGCGCCGTATTGTTGAAGGAAGAGCTTGGAGAACAGCGACCAGTGTATTATGTGAGCAAGGCAGTGGTTGAAGCCGAAACCCTCTACCTTCCACTGGAAAAACTCATCCTTGCCCTAGTCATGGCGGCAAGAAAACTGATGCATTACTTCCAAGGGCATAGCATTGGGGTACTAACAGATTACCCCCTCCGATTAGTACTAC
Organism: Camellia japonica; assembly: GCA_030407325.1. Classification (NCBI taxonomy): domain Eukaryota; kingdom Viridiplantae; phylum Streptophyta; class Magnoliopsida; order Ericales; family Theaceae; genus Camellia; species Camellia japonica. Next base: position 178,957,072 of record JAPPVO010000016.1, read on the forward strand.
GTAGTGCAGAAGCATCAGGACGCGTTTTGAAATGGGCCCTCGAACTCGGCCAGTACGATATTCAATTTCTGCCTAGAACCTCAATCAAGGGGCAAGTGCTTGCTGATTTTGTAGCCGAATTCACGGGGGGTGTTGCCAACTTCAAGACCGACCAAACTCAACCCATGCCGAATTGGAGAATTTATGTGCGGGACATTTGGCAGTTGTATTGTAACGAGTCATCCAATCAACGGGGCAGTGGAGCCGAAGTAGTAATCATGGCTCCCGACGGCACAATAATTGAACAGGTTGTCAAACTCGACTTCAAAGCATCAAATAACGAGGCCGAATACGAAGCCCTTCTAACTGGTTTGCGGAATGCACATCTTCTGAGTGCTCAGCATTTGCTTATATTTTGCCATTCAAAACTGGTGATCAATCAACTAAAGGGGGAGTACGCGGCCAAAAATGACCGTATGGTGACTTACATGAAAACAGCTAACTCCTTGCTGGCAAAATTTGACCATCACGAATTGAATCAAATAACATGTGATCAGAACACACATGCAGATGCCCTAGCTTGCCTAGCCTCCGCCATTAACTCAGAGATTAAACGGACCATCGAAGTAGGTTTCATCTCGGAGCCGAGCATTGGCCCTTCGGAGGAAGTCCAGGTCAATGTCATAGAGTCAGGACCAAGTTGGATGGACCCCATTGCTGCATTCCTGTCTTCCGAATAGCTCCTAGCGGATAAGAAAGAAGCACACAAGTTATGAACAAAGCTCTGCGATACTACTTGGATCCGCAAGGAAAGCTTTATAAAAAATCCCTTTCTGGTCCATATCTGGAATGCGTGCATCTGAACAAAGTCGAAGAGCTTCTGACTGAAATACATGAAGGCAGTTGTGGCACACATTCTGGCGGGCGCTATTTGGCTCATCGAGCTGTGACACAAGGGTATTACTGGCCGACAATGAGAGCCGTTGCCGAGTGTTACATGAAAAGTGCGAACAATGCCAGAAGTTCTCTCCTTTGACTCACCTGCCTGCTGAAGAGTTAAGCTCCATAACCAGCCCTTGGCCGTTCATTCAATGGGGACTTGACATCGTCGGACCGCTGCCACGTGCTCTAGGTAACAAGCGATTTCTGATCGTCACGACTGATTATTTCATGAAAATGGGTAGAAGCGGAGGCACTAACGCACATCCGAGATACTAACGTAAAGCGTTTTGTATGGAGAAATATCATAACGCGGTTCAGCATTCCCAGAGCACTGATATCAGACAATGGCACCCAGTTTGATTGTGGAGTCTACCGGGAACTTTGCAGCAAGTATGGTATTCGGCCCTACTTCTCCACCCCGGCTTATCCACAAAGTAATGGCCAAGTTGAAGTCTCCAATAAAACCATTTTAGACGACATCAAAAAGAGGCTGGAGAAGGCGAAAGGCCGATGGGTTGAAGAACTACCGAGTGTATTATGGGCTTATCGCACAACACCGAGACGGTCCACCGGGGAAACGACGTTCGCTTTGTGCTTCGGAACACAGGCAATCATCCCCTTGGAGATCGGTTTCCCAACTTTGAAATCAACAATTTTTTATTTGAGCCGAAACGACATGATGTTGGCCTTGGACTTGATTCTGATTGAAGAGCAGAGAGACTGCGCCCTTGCATCCATGGCACGGTACCAGCAACAGCTGGCTAAGTCATATAATCAGCGTGTTCAACTGCGCCGCTACACACCAGGAGAGTTGGTTCTGAAGAGAGTGCTTCCAGCTGCCAAGAATCCGGCTGATGGAAAATTGGGACCTAACTGGGACGGCCCTTATCAGATTGACTCAGTCGCGGGAGTAGGGACATATCGGCTCAAAGACATGTCTGGGAGGAGTCTGCCACGGCCTTGGAATTCCACGCATTTACGTAAATTCTATCATTGACCCGACTTGTGCGGCTTGATACTTGTACATATTTCACTTTTGCAATGCAAAGTTTCCCGTTTCTTCATCATGCAATTCAGTTCAAAAGTCTCCGAATTCGGAGCCCCATCGGTGCATGACACCTTTGGGTCGATTAAGCCTCCGGATTCGGAGCGCCCTTCATGGATATCACGATTGGCCAAGATTTAAGTCTCCGAATTCAGAGCCCCATCGGTGCATGACACTTTTGGACCGATTAAGCCTCCGGATTCGGAGCGCCCTTCGTGGATATCACGATTGGCCAATATTTAAATCTCCGAATTCAGAGCCCCATCAGTGCAAGACACTTTTGGGCCGATTAAGCCTCCGGATTCGGAGCGCCCTTTGTGGATATCACGATTGGCCAAGATTTAAGTCTTCGAATTCGGAGCCCTATCAGTGCAAAACACTTTTGGGCCGATTAAGCCTCCGGATTTGGAGCGCCCTTCGTGGATATCACGATTGCCAAGATTTAAATCTCCGAATTCGGAGCCCCATCGGTGCATGACACTTTTGGGCCGATTAAGCCTCCGGATTCGGAGAGCCCTTTGTGGATATCACGATTGACCAATATTTAAGTCTTTGAATTCGGAGCCGCATCAGTGCATGACATTTATGGGCCGATTAAGCCTCCGAATTCGGAGCGCCCTTCGTGGATATCACGATTGGCCAATATTTAAGTCTCCGAATTCGGAGCCGCATCGGTACAGGACAATTATGGGCCGAATAAGACTCCAGATTCGGAGTACCCTTCGTGGATATCACAATTGGCCAATATTTAAGTCTCCGAATTCGGAGCCAGAGCCACGCATAACACGTTTGGGCCGAATAAGACTCCGGATTCGGAGCGCCCTACACGAAAGTTAAAGCATACAGATTCAAAGTGAAATGCTTCGTTAAGATTGAGCTGACACAAACTGTATTTCATTAAATGTCTAAAACACGCAAACGTTTAAAAGCCGAATATTTTATTAAATTAACCAATATAACCAATAAATACATTCAGATCAGTACATTGGAGCGTTTACAATATGTTCAGTTCTATTCGGCGTCACCCTCGGCATCGCTCTTCTCAATTTCGAAAGCGCCATAAGGAAAATAATGGCATTGGTATAATAGCGATGCCGATTCAACTCCTGCTTCTTGGAGAGCCTCTACGGCTTGAAGAGCCTTAATCCACCCGTGCCTAAAGCCCCGGTTCTCGTATCGGCAGACCTCCTCCGCGAGTTTCTCTTTAGTCTTGTCTATCCCGACTTTCCGGCCGTCGTGGAAGCCTTTTTCATAACCCATGGTCCTTGCATTTTCTACGACAAACATGCTTGTCGTATCTCGATCGGCAATCGCGTGACTTAACAGCCGTTGGGTCACTCTCTCCTCCACGACCGGGTTAGATTGACCTGCCGCACGCGGCTCGGTGGTTTGAGCCTTCCTAAGCTCACGCTTGGCCTTCTCCGCGCGAGCCTCCAAATTTTGAATTTGTTCGTCCTTCTTCTCTATTTCTCGCCGCGCGGCGTGTAGGTGCATGCCGACTTCATAAGTAGTATACAGCCCTTTCACCGCCCATGGATGCCCTCTCGAACTACTTCGAAATCCTGTCGACCAATCATCGACTGCTGGACTTCCGGTGGAAAAATCTGTCGAGCGAACTCGACTGCCACACCTGGGTCGTTAACAATAGAATCCGCCTCCATTATCGATTTATTCCCCACGAAAACCGCAAAACTCAACGGTCGCCGCGTCGCGTTGGGCTCATTTCTCGGTCGCGATTGCGGGGAGCTTCCCCGTTGCTGTTTTTCTTTTCGGGGTTTTGCTTCCGATGACTTGGGGGCTGACATTTTTTCCATTCCCTGGACGTCCTACCTCCCGTGCGTGTGGGTTCGCTGCTACGATTCATTTTAGTGTCTAGCTCAGCCAATGTTCGCCCTTCTCCTCTGCTGATTGAAGAACAGTCTATTTGACATTCGCACTTATCTAACCTTCCGCAACAAGCTGGTTTATATTGAGTCTGAACACAATAAGTGGAATCACTGGCGCGAAGAACCCACCCCATTTATTCCTAATGCATGCAGCGCTCCCGAGGCGATTTCATTAATGCTAAACTCCAAAAGCCCGATGCCGATCGAATTATTCATGAACTAATAATATTCGGCTTTTGGAGCTCATGCACTGGCTGGGGCAAGGGCAGATTTATTAATCTGATCGGCCAAATATCTAAACCTGATGCCAATCGATTTCTGCCACAGCCACTCCATGAACTAACAATATTCGGCTTTTGGAGTTCATGCACTGGCTGGGGCAAGGGCATATTTATTAATCTGATCGGCCAAATTTCTAAACCCGATGCCGATCGATTTATGCCACAACCACTCCATGAACTAACAATATTCGGCTTTTGGAGCTCATGCACTGGCTGGGGCAAGGGCAAATTTATTAATTTGATCGGCTAAATATCTAAACCCAATGCCGATCGATTTATGCCACAGCCACTCCATGAATAAACAATATTCGGCTTTCGAAGTTCATACATTGGCTGGGGCAAGGGCATATTTATTTATCTGATCGGCTATTCGACGAGGGTAAATTACTAAACTGCCTAGCTATCTAATCGACAAGTGTACGCGAATGTTTTATCCAAAGTAGCGAAAAGCAATACCATTCATTAATAGCAAAATTAAGCACAAATAATAGCAAAGTACAAAGAAAATTTTCATTAGTAAATCGGGCACAAACTGTAGCCATTTTACATGTGAAAACTACTAAACAAAAAGCTAAAAGTTCGCATAAAAATGCCTAGCAAAAAACTTAAGTTGTAACAATACATTCAAAATCCTTAAACAAAAATAACTACTGTCGCCTTAATCAATCCTCGGAGTCAGACTCCAGCGGCTCAACATCCACTTGCTCGTATGGAATCGGCATAGCCAATGTCACATTAGCAGCAGCAGCAGGGGCTTTGAGCCCCGTGTTTGAATCCCCGATTCTCGAATTTGGGGACTTCTTCCACATAATTTGCGAGGGCAGCGCTTTGCCCAGCCTCATATGCCTTGGAAGCCTTAGAGTCAGCTACTTCCTTCACCGCCTTTGATTCTTTTAAGTCCGCCTCAAGTTTGGCGATCGCCTCTCGGGCTAACTTGAGCGCAGCTTTGCTCGCGTTCGCCCTCTCCTCAGCGGCCAATCTGAGCTGGTCTGTATTTCTTACCCTCTCCATCTCGGCCTCGGCCCTCACGGCTTCCATCTTCGCCCTCGCCACTTCGAACTCGGCCCTGCTCCTCTGGCCCTCAACTTCCGATTATAAACAGCCAAGTCGTTCGACGGCATCATGCTGGCGAACGGCCTATCTCGGCTATCCTTCCGATCGTCTGCAAAACCAGAAATTAAAACCAAAACAATATTTGCATAAAAGGGAAAGACAAGGTCAAGGTATATACCAGAAGAGCCGATTGAGCGGCTAATGTTATTGCCAGCAGATCTGGCTCCGCCCGAAAAGCCGCCTTGTCAGCTAGCAATGAGACGGACGTAGCCATGCTCAACGCCACGGCTGGGTCTTTAATAGCCAACGCATCATAGGAGATCGGCGTGTTTTTTATCTTTGGTTGAATGACAAAGGGCACAATCACATCCGACTTCTCTAAACGTGGCCATTTGTCAGCGCGATTTTCTTCAAAGCCGGCCTCGACCTCGGCAGGACACTTCTTCATCCGCTCAGTCTCTTCATTGGTCTGCACAACCGCCTCGGACTCGGCACTTCGAGTTTGAGCCGTTTCCTCCTCGATAACAGGCAGGGAGGGCTGAATTTCGGCGGCAAGTGGCACTTCAGATCGAATGGCCTTTGCTCTTTGCCGCGCGGCCATTCTTTCCGCGTTTTTCTTTTTGGCGAATTATGTGAGGCTTAACCCAGCCATGTCTTCGGGGTATGCGCCGGGAAGGTCCTCTAAACCAGTAAAAATGTCGTCAAACGGAAGGTCTCCTCGGCTTGAAGTGGACGGAGGGTTGGCTAAATTGAGGCCGACTTCCTCAAAGGCCAACTTCAAAGCCTCGTCTACTTCGGCTTCAAACTAGCCTGACTCAGCGACCTCAATTACTTCCGCCCGCTCCAAATCGGACCCCTCGAAACCAACTTGTCGCAAGTTTTTGAAGTCGGTCAAAATAAGAGCCGTAAGAAACTCTTCACCCCTCGGAATTGGGATGTTTCTCTGCTGCCGAAAATGTCGTATATGTTGGCTCGTACCGAAGGAGAACGTGAGCTGCCCTCCCTTGTTTCTAAAGACTCGGACGGCCGAAATATTTGAGCGAAACTTTAATTTTCGAAAAAACGGCGTCGTCGGTTGAAGTCAAGACTTTCTTCAAATCATTTCCTGCACAAGCAAAACCATGAGATCTCAAAAATGAAGCTTTATAAATATAAGAAAAATAAACGCAAGAAGCTATACAGCCACCTGGTTCATCCCTCCGTCTGGGAATAGGATCAAGGCGATCCTCACCTTTGCCGAATTCCAAGTTACGTCGGACAACGACCATAACATCATCAACTCGCTTCCCAGAACTGGAAAGCATAGTCACTAATTAATGGTCGGTGTCCTTGGCCCTAAGGAAATAACGTCCATGCCGACCAGAAGACTTGGCCAAGGCATAACAATGCCGAATAGCAGGAATACCGAGGTTAATCCTAAGGTGACAGTTTAGCTCTATAATCCCCATTACGATTCTAAAAAAGTTGACATTGGGTTGGGAGGGGATTAGACCCCAATGGCGAAGGACAACCCTAAGAAATGGGTGAAGCGGGAAATGGATTCCGCCATCGGCAAATGATAAGAGAGGGAAGACGATTGTGCTTTCATCAACCCTTTCCATATCGAGGGTGCTGTCTGTCACAAGCGACAGACAGACGTCATCAGGGACAGAAAAATGGCGTCGAAAGCCAGAGATTTGGTCCGCGGAGAGGAGGTATTTCAGATGCTTTGCCATTTCGGTCAGCCTGTAGGAGCGTACTAAACTAAAGGCAAACTAGGAAAAGGGATTCAAAGCAGAGAGGAAGAGAACTTACAAGAGACGGAGAGGACAGTGAAGAATGAATGGAAGTTGCAGAGTTGAGTCGGAAGGCAGTCCAAAAACTAGCATCCAAAAATGTGTGTTTGAAAAGATGACAAGATTTTAAATCATAATAAATGGAAGCGTACGAAGGGGCAGGAAGTTGAAATGATAACCGAGAGGCTGTGCTCTGACATCTGCGTTGGAATGAGGTTAGCCGCTGAATTTCGGCTCTGACTTTTCGAGTTCGAAACCAAACACTCCAGCTAACTGTCGTTAGTGGAGTGCTTGGGGGGCAATTGTGGGGGCCGAATATTGGGAGACGTAAACAAGCCGAATAATTGGACCTGGAGAGTTAAATATTTACATCGCATTCGGCCCCGTCTTACACATTTGAATCCTGCCCTATTCAGCCAAATAGCCGGTTGAGTAAAGAGTCGAGTGGAAAGCAGTTTGCAGCAAAAGGAGCCGAGTAAATAGTTTTACGACGAATCGAAAGTGGGCCTAGCCCCGAGGCCCAAGAAAAAAAAATATAAATAGAAGAACATTAGCCAGAAAGAGGTACGTGAGAATCACTACGCTTAACTTAAAATACAAGTAATCCAGAGAGTAGAGACTGACTTGTTCATCGGAGTGCTAATTCTGGTACCCCCCGACCGGAGTGTTTATTCCTTTTCAGGTTGTTAGCTGAGGATCTCGAATGCCCTAGTGGATCAAAAGAGTATTTCCAAACCACCTTCCCCACATATAACTGTAACAACCCCATCATGTATAATGATTAGTACTTAATTAATTAAGAGGATTTGAGATTTAATTGCCGAGTATTATCATTTATTTGGGATTTATGAGAATTGTGGAATTTGACTCGTATATAATTTTATTGAAGCTTTATTTTGGAATTAGAAATTAAGGGTCCAAATGGCTTAAGTAAGTGAAGTTAAGAAGTCGAATCAATTTAATCTTAATTATGGACCCATTTGGGAATTTAATTAAATATTCGATTCAGTTTAGTAAAATTGGGATTTGATTAATTAGGTTATAATTGGAGTTGATTAAATTATGAGGATTGCGAATTGTGGTTATTATAAATTAAATTTAATTATGTGTCCAATTTGAATATGTAAATTATTGTTGAAAATTTGAGTCTGATCAGAAATTAAAGGCCTGAATGATTTGAGAAATCGAAATTGATAATGATAATAAATTCAATTTAATATTTGGAACCTTTTGGGAGTCTAACTAGAAATCTGATTCGGATTGATAAAATTAAACATAATTAACAAATTAAATCAATTAAATTATGAGGGATTTATGATTAGTCATAATTAATTTAATGATGTGTTAATTGAAATTTATTAAGACTAAGTGTTGCCTAATTAAATAAATTCTAAACATAAATTGAATCTAGGATTAAGAATATATGTGTGGGTGTGTACAGAGAAGCATGTGTGTGTGTGCAGAAAAAAAATCTGGTGGGTGTACTGAGAAACCAGATTTGTGTGTGTATGGGTGTGTGTTGGAGGCTTAAATCAAGGTGCACGTGTGCATGATGTGTAAACAAGATGTGTGCATGTATGTAAGTGTTAAAGGAGTTGAATCAAGACCCATGTTTGGGTGTTCTGCTGGGAAGAAAAACCGTGGGAAAGAGAGAGAGAAAAGAGAGAGAGAGAGTTCAACCCAGGAAGAAGAAGAAAGGAAGAGGGTTGTATGAGTTGCCAAAATTCAAACTAAAAATTGTGGAAAAATCATCTTAAGGTAAGAAATTCTATCTTCTTTATAGTGTTGTTTAAATAATCTAGATATAAATTGATTCAAGATGAATTTTGAGAAGATTAAAATGAAGATTTGTAGATCATTTATATAAATGGATAGAAATTAGATTTTTGCATGTAAATCAAGTTAGGTTGAAGGATATGAGTTATGATTTCTTAAATTTGTTAAACTTGGACTCAAAATCATGTAATTAATAGGAATTAGCAAGAAGATGAAGAAATTTGAATTATGTGTTAAGATCATGGAAATATATTTGGAAATTAATTAGTTAGAGTTTGATTTCTATTGTTCTTCACAAATTGAAATTCATCCTTGCATGCATGTTGGAATTTCAAGGTTTTAGATTTAATTCATGTGTAAAAGATTGATAAGTTTAAATTTGGGTTAGATATGAAGGAAATTGGGTTCTAAACATGAAATGGGTTGCATGCATGTGGATGATTATGGAAAATAAATTAGAAATTAATTATTTTAAGTTTAATTTGTGTTATTCCTCTTGAAATTGGGCTTCATCCTCCATGCATCATGAATTAAGAAAGTTATGGAATTAGTCTCATGGATTTTGTAAGAAATAAGGTTTTAAGTAAGGAATGAAGTAGAATCATGGTTGTGGAAATTAATTTGGAAAATTAATTGTTTTGACTTAATTTTGTAGTATTTTCTTGTAATACATGAGTTTTAAAAAAATTGAGCCATTTAAGTTCATATTTTGAAAAGAAAAGGGAATGTTTTATAGACATCAAATTTATGGAAATTTAGAATTAATCCTAATGTTAGATAAAGTGTTGATTTTATAATTAGATTTTAATCCATACTTGTAATTTGAGATTAAACATATTTTGGGACATCTATGGTTATGAATTAAATTGAGGCTATGAATTAAGTTAAGATTAAGATTATGTAAATTAGTTGGAAAATTTATAAGAATATAAAACTAGTAATTTTGATGTCAATTTCATACATGTGAATAATTTTCTAAGGAATTTATGACTTTAATTTCATGCTTGGAAGGAAAGTAGAAAGAGCTTGAAATCAATTTTATGTAACTAAAAAGAAAATGAGAGAGTGGAGCCATGTTCAATTTATGGAGATTAATTTAGAGGTTAATCATTCTGGGTTGGGATTTGGCTTGATATGGAGAAAATAAATTAAAACTAAATTTGGCAATTGGGGCATGATTTTGAATAGATGATTTTTGAATAGATGATTTAGTAATTTATGACTTTAATAAATGGTTCTCCATGTTTGTATACCAAAGTACATATTTTGAAGCTTTGAATACCAAATTTGAACTTTAATTGCAATTTTGGAATTTCAGAATTTTCGTTGTCCGCTCGAGCGAGGGAAGTCTCGCTCAAGCGTGAAAATCGACCTTCCAGTAGTTTTTCAAATTTTACAGTCCGCTCGAGCGACCAAAGTGGCGCTCGAGCGAAGACCCATTTTCAGCACATTTTGGAAAGTTGCATTTAGTTCATATTTTTATCCTCATCTCTTTCCAATGCATTCTAGACATAATTTATGACTCAATAAAGAATAACAAGCTACTAATCAACATAGATTAGTTAGTTAAAGAATGAATCATTGATCTTGTGGTAATTATTTAAGACGCCAAGTAAAGGATCAATCTATTTGGAAAAGAGGGACTTAGTAATGAAAGAATATATGAAATAAGAACCCGGTTTATTTAAATGAGAAAGAATAAACGTAGTAGAATTTCGGACCATAAAGACTAGAAAGGACAAGTTTAATCAAAGGAGTAATATTGTATTTCAATGTGTATATGTTATGTGCTTGTGTAGGTCACGCGCCATTGTCTGCCTGATTTTCCCAATATGTCCAGTCTGTCTGATTTGCTTCTGCAGCCATCTGTGAGTAATAACTTAGTAAAGATATGTTCAACTGTACTTATTTTCTGTGTGACAAAATGATATCTGTTTTCTGAAATGATATGTTCTGTACAATGAATGATTGTCCAATTTCTGTTATGTATTCGTGACATCCTTAGCATCATGTGATATATGTTAGCTGCCCAGTATCGGAGGTTCCATTATGGAACTTATATCTGTCTGCACTCTGTTACCCGTACCGGAGGCCTTGTCACGGGGGCTCAGCTTCTATTCTATTCTGTTCCCGGATCCGGAGGTTCCTTTATGGAACTAGGTTATTCATAACCTCACGCGTATGCATTCTGTTCTGTTCTGTTCTGTTCTGTTAATGCTAATGGATGTATCACGTAAACTTAATCATGACTTATGATTTCTATCTGTATATGATCTGGACAAATTATGAATTTGTTACGAAACTGAATTATGATTTCTGAATCTGTATTGACTCATTCATTAAAACCCTTTACTCTGTTATTATTCACTGGGCTTTAGCTCACTATATTATTTATGTATGTAGGTGATCAGGCGCGTGACCAAGCTAGAGGCTTCTGTCTAGAATCTGTTTTGTTAGCCAACCTATGTGCCTCCCGTGGAGGTTCCGGATATGTTAAGTGTTATCGTTATGTGATTTAAAATTTAAGTTATGTTTTCTTGTTTGGTTCAGTAAGTCATTTGTATTTTGAAAAAGGGACTAAGTCCCTTTCTGCCTAATATGTATATATAATATGACATGAGGATGATGTGTATATATGTACATGAAAAGTTTAAAATTTTTCTGTCTCATATAAGTCTGCACATCTCAATGGACGTTGTATATTGTTATTTGCTTCCGCTAGCCCCTAATATTATGTTAATCTGTCTCAGAGGCCTTCGGTAATCTCAAGATTACTGGCCGGTTACGATGCTAAACCTATAGGGGCGAGTTTGGGTCGTGACAATAACAATGCTACATTTTTTAATTTACTACTCATAAATCACTTTTAATGATATGACATTTAGATTAGATTCCACATGATATATGTTTGACAAATTAAAATTTAACATTTGTCAAACGCATAATTAGGAGTGTTTTGGGAACATTAGCTTTTTAGCTTTTTTGGGTCACATCATGGTAATTCTATTTACACACCATTACTTATCTAAGTACACATCATTTACTCTGTTCACACCATACACAAATTAAATTTTTAATTTTATCTCAATACATACCAATAATTTTCAGATAATACTAAACTACCCTCATATTGTCCAACAAACCCTAATCCTAACCATTACCAGCAACCACCGCCTCCTACTAGCGACATTCCCTTCTCAACCTCCCACGAAAACCGCCCCTCCCTAGCCTCTTTCCCCCTCTCACCACTACTTCCTCCTCTCCAATCTCCCTTCCTTTCATCGCAGCCCCATTCTGTCAGTCCCTCATCATTGTCTCCTTCTACCACTGCCGTCGCGCGCTGTAGCTCCCTTCCATTCAATCGCGATCGCTAGATCGCGATCTCTTTTCCACCTGCGATTTCTCTATCTCTTTCAATCACAATGACCATCAGCCTTCGCCACCATCATCACCGGCAACCCCTCTAGCCTTTCATTCCCGACGACAACGCTGTAACCTCCCACTGCTAACAATCCCTTTCGATAACACTCCGTCATGATCCACCCTTCATCCCGCTAAGGTTTGGTTTCAAGATCTAAGGTTTGAACAAGAAGAAAAGAAGAACATGGGGTTTCATAATGGACTGCGGGAGATATTGGAGTTGGGCAAGAGAGGGACAAGGCTAGTTGTAGAGGGTGAAAAAGGGCGGAGGACGACAGAGGGGTGGACAACGGAGGTGAGGAGGCTCAATTGGATTGGGGAGAGTATGTTGGATTGGGAGAGAGGATGGTGGTGGCTACGGTGGCGAGGGCTGGAAAGAGACGATGAGATGGCATTGACAAAAGAAGAGGAATGCTATGAAGGTAGTGATGATCGGAAGGGGGGGAGGTGGCTGCTGGTGATCGGCAATAGCAAAGGTTAGGGTTGAGTTGAGAGAGAGAAAAGGAATGAGGGGGGAGGGAGGGAGGGATGTGTTGGTAATTTGATTCAAGGATAGAAATGTAATAAAAAATTTTTGGAGAAATGGTGATGTGTAATAGAATTACTCTCACATCTCTCTATTTTTTTACACAAAAAAGTCAAAAAAAAAAACCCAAAAGTAAACTTTTTTACATCTTCCCAAAACACCACTTAGTGGTGATTTTTAAAGGTAATAAATTAGGTATTTCAAATATTTTTCATATAATGTACTGTGAAGTTTTATTCTGAAATTTAACCTGAATTAAGGTATATGGTGTAAACTTAAAGTTAATATTTATTTTTTTGAATATTTTTGTAAATAATTTTATTGGGCATGTAATATTGCTGATATTATTATTATCATCAAGTTTTCTCTCTTTCTCATCAAAATGCTCCAGTTCAAAGAAATTGGTTTGTCTCATATTTGAGAGATGTCTGGTTATTTTCAATTGGACTCGTAAATTTTATCATGGCCTTATTTTAATAATCTATATCACTCACCTCTGAAAAACACAAATTTAATAAAATTTTGTGATTACAATTAATGAATCAAACTAATATTTTCATAAATGATTCACATATAAAAATAAAATAATAAAGTCTCGTTTATGAATAATTATTTTAGTACTATCTTAATTCTTTATAAATATATATATATATATATGTAAAAAAACATATTAAAAAATAATTTGATAACTTGTATTAACTTTTTAATTTTTTAACTAAAACTAAAACTTGTCAAAAGAAACCTAATTATATTAAAAAATAAATAAAAACTGCAATAAGATCCACGGTAAATCAATCAATAGTACTCTATTAAAAAATCAGTTATAGTTTGACCTTTATAAGTTTTGGGGTTCTTTTCTTTACTCATCTCCTAAAGTTCTGATTTCTTTTTGTAAAGTGCAATTGCACTTTGGAGCAAAATATTAGTGGTTAATCCGTGTGATATATTGGTTAAATATATTTATTTTAAAATATTTTTTTCATAAAATTTAATTAAATTATTTATATTTGTGAAGATATAAATTTTTTTAAAAAAAATTTTAATCGGAGAAAAAAAGAAGTAATAATTCAAAATTTAAATAATGATTCTAATTATTTATTTTAAAATTTTTGTTGTATCATTCTATAAAACGTTAATTAAATCAACTCATACACTAATTTAAATAAATTATTTATGTGTATTTTAATAATTTTAGCTCTATCATGTTATAAAAATATAACTTATATAAATATATTTATTTATTTTGATAATCATAGTCCTATCATTTTATAAAAGTCTTATTTAAATCAACACATATAATCATTTAGATAAATTATTCGTGTATATTTTAATAATTTTACCTCTATCATACTATAAAAAATATAAATTAAATAAATATATATAATAATTTTAATTATATTAAATTATAACACAAAAAAAAATTCATTTGATAATTTTAACATTTGATGCTACAAAAATGAAACTTAAATATATATATATATATATATATAATAAATTTATAAATTATAACTTGATATTAGAAACAATTGTTATAAAATTAAAAGTGATTCTAATAATTTAAGAAATTTAATATAGTTAATATTATAAATAAGATAGACATAAAATAAGAAATAATTTTAACATTTTATTTAAAAACAAGTGAAAAATCTATAATAAAATTACTTGGTAAAATACTTTTAGTATTTATAATTTTATTAGGTTTTGTTTATGGGTAATTTAGATTAAGTAGAAGTCTTTTAATTAATAAATTTTAGAAAGAATTTTGGTAAAAAGATATATTGATGTGGCATTTTAATAAATAAACATATATAATAAAAAAAAGAAGAGAGATGTGCCACATAGGACAAAGAGAAACTGAGTGTAAACACTACTTTTAATAATAAGAGAAGGATCCCCTCCTGTCCAGATTTTGGACTGGAGGGCGTTGTTTAGGCTTGTAGGGCCTACCACGAGCCCCGATGATTCAAACTGTTTATTTTATTCGATATTTTGTATATTTCATCTACAAAAAAATTAAGTCGACCGATAGTTATAATTTGTTCAATTTTTTTACTAAAAAAATAGACAATAATTGTGGTTTTAAAAATAAATCATACTTTTTTTAGTGACAAACGCAATAAATTGAATAAATTATAGTTATTAGATCAACCTAATTTTTTGTGTGGACGAAATACATGAAGTGCTAGACAAAATGAACAGTTCAAATCATCGAAACGAAACTCATGACAAACCCTATGGACCCAAACAGCGCATTCCAATAAAAAAATCTAGACTGGAGGGGATCTTCCTCCTTAATAATGTGGGTGTTTGGGAAGTGGCTATTTTAGAAGTTTTTTCACTTTTTTGCTATTTTAGTAAGCTATTTTAGTTTTTGTGTTTGGAAAAATGGGATGGATTTTTATTTGAGTTGGTGTATTGAAAAATGTGTTGTGAAATGATTTTTGAAGTTAAAATGACAAATTTGTCCCTAATCTCTCATTTTTCAAATTAATCTAAAAGGACAAAATTGTAATTTACCAACTGTTACTGTGACAATGGTAGGCTGTGCTACAGTCACTATGACAACCCCACAGCGGACTATTTTATTTATTTTTTTATTTTTTTTAAACCATTGGTTTAGGGGCTATTAGCTTTTTTTTGTTTTTGAGGCTATTTTAATCTTAAAGTTAGGTTCCCAAACACCGTCAATAATATATATGATTAGGTAATTTTTTCTCAAAGTAAAATACATAACATGTGTTCCTATATATGTGTCTGTATTGATCCGAAAAGGTCCAAAACTGTTTTACACAATGTTACCCCAATTTACCCCTGATTAGTTTTTTCATTGAGTCTATTGTTTAAGATCACTTAAAATATATATATATATATATAGAAAAATTAATCAAAAAATACTAGGTTTTGAATTAATTTTTTAACTTCTTACAAAAATAAGTGAAATGAAATAATTTATAAAATAAAAAATAAGTAAATTGACAGTTTTGGTCATAAACCTGTACTCACCTGTAGAGGAAATGATGCGTTGACGCAACAGTCTGCCGTTTGGCTGTGGGAGTCAGTTGGCTTTTATTAGGCACTTATTATTTTAAGAGTAATGCCTCGTAGCTCGAATGCTACGAGGCTCGAAATGGCTCGAATGGAGAAAGAGGGAGAGAAGAGAGGAAACGGAGGAGGAAGGGAGGAAGAAGAGAGGAGGAGGGAGGAAGGAAGTCCTCGTCGCAGCCCAGCCCCGCCGTGGGTCGTTCGCCCGGCGTCCTCATCAGACCGTCGATCGTCGCAGGGAGGGCTCGTCGTGGGAGGGAGACAGCCTCCGATCGTCTCGCCGCCCGTCGGTCGTCGGCCCAGCAGAGCTCGTCGCAGCCTCCGTCGCCTCCGCCGAGCTCGTTGCAGCCCCGCCGAGATCGCCGAGCTCGTCGCAGCCCCTCCGTCTTCTTCCTCCATTTTTTAGGCCCCCTCCAGTCCCCCTCACCCTCCCCCTCCCTTCTCTTCTTCTCCCTTCTTCTTCTTCTTCTTCGTTCTGCAAAACGAAGCCAAAACCAGGAAAGAAAAGAAAAGAAAAAAAAAAAAAAAGAAAATTGAAGACCCAAAACGACGTCGTTTTGGGTCTCGAGCCAGATTTCGAGCCAGTGATTCGAGCTACCAATCACTGCCGTTATTTTAAATTGTAGATAGGTTTGTAAGATAAAATGATAGATTTTTAAATTTTTTTAATAACTTTTTAACTTTTAAATTAAAGTGACTGGATACCAAACGAGGCCTTAGGGGGAAAAAAAAATTTAATGAAAGTGTATCACTGACATGGGACCAGATGTAATTGCACTCTCCTATCTGTTAATAATAATTATAAAATAATAATAATAATATAATAAAAAAAAAGACATGGGCCCGGCTGAGCTGCCTCCACAATTTTACCTAGGCTTATAAAAGATATAAAATAAAAAATAAAAAAAAGGAAAAATTGTCCCCTCTAAATTTCATTATGCCCTCAAACTTTTTCTCTCTCTTAATTAATTTATTATTAAATTAATCAACAATTAACCTACAATAATTAATGATATTAAAAATAAATTTATGAGTGATATTTTTTTTTTAAATATATATATATTATATATATTTAAATTTAGGATAGGGGATTTTTTTTTTTTTTAAACTCCCTAGTATTAAGATTTTATAAGATAAAGAATATACAATATTTTTAGTAGTTAAAATCCCTTAACATTTTCACAGAGAAAATTCGACTCACAAAAATTTCGCCCTACTCCAAAAAATTTCACCTGACTCAAAGAAATTTCAACTCCAACACAAAG
This sequence comes from Camellia japonica, assembly GCA_030407325.1. Classification (NCBI taxonomy): domain Eukaryota; kingdom Viridiplantae; phylum Streptophyta; class Magnoliopsida; order Ericales; family Theaceae; genus Camellia; species Camellia japonica. The sequence goes on from JAPPVO010000016.1 coordinate 178,974,062, forward strand.
AAATTTCTTTGATATAATCATAGATAAATCTCGTCAAAAGACCATAACTAATAAAAAAAATATTTTAAATTTCTCCTACTACATAAAATTGAAAAAGAATGGTTCACTAATTTTTCTTTTAGGATATTTTAGGTTTTGAAAGCTTAGAGCATACCTACCAATTTATCTAAGTTTTGTCCTAAAATATTATTAAAAAATTCATTCCCTATTTTAGGAATCACTTTTTCAATTACTTCTTCCAACAGACTTCCTATTCTTTCTCTATTCTATTAACAAACTCCCTAGTTTTTTTTTTTTATTTTATTCAAATATAATTTTTAATTATAAATTTAAAAAAAATAAAAATCATAAATTTGTAATGCAATCCCTAAACAAAGCAAAACAAATATATATATATATATATATATAAAATTACAGTGACTCTGTATAAATAGAAAGTTATTGTAATTAAAATTAATTTAAGAAATTATTTAGAGGAGCTGATATAGGTATATTGAGAGTCATTTACCGCTTAAAATAATTAAGGAATGGGTTTAAGGGTTATGATGAGAATGCTCTTAGCAAGTGGGCCGACTGGAAGATATTTTTGCTTTTGGTAATTCCGAAGTTTCGGATATTTTGATGATATTCTGGTACGCTCTCACAAAAATATCTGCCTCAACAGTAATCAAGACGACGCGTGTAAAAGCGCGACAGCTATCTCAGCTCTCTTTTTTAAATTTTCCTTCTTCTGTTTTGAGTAAATTACACTGACCCCGGTAAAATTTTTGTTTGATTTGTACAGTTTCTTTTTCATATTTGAAAAACTATTTTTTTCTTTCTAAAATTTATAATTTCATTACAAATTACTTTTAAAATTATTAATGTCATATCTTAAAATTTTTTAAAAGATTATCTTACCATTTTTTGTACCATTTCTTCTTCTTATCATCATGATTACATTTCACAACTTTTCATTATTAAATTTTACCTGAACATATTCTTATTAAGTGATGATATACAAATATAAATTTTATATAGAATTTTCAAATACAATGATATACCTTAATGGTGACATTTCACTTTAAAACAAAACACCCATAAATATGACTTATATTTATAAAAATATCACTATCACAATATTTTTATGATATTTTTTGTATAAATTTTTATATATAAATATAATTTTTCATTTTTATTTCTACCATTATATGTAGATTAAATCAATTTAATTTAGATATATTTAAAAATATATAATCCATACAAAAAAATTTTAAAAAAAACATTGAATACAACAAAATAAGATAATGTATTCAATTTTTGTATTTTTGTATTTTTTTTTTTTTTGTATTTGGTAAATTAAAAAAAAAAACACAAAATATATAATTCTTAAGTATATCTAGATTATGTGAATCTTAAAAATAAAAATAAAAAAAATTTCTTAAAATATTAAAAAAATTCAATAAAAATAAAAAAAAACTCAATTATTTGTGTGAGTTAAACCAAATAAAATTATTATTATTTCTCTTGAAATGACATGAACAAAATATCTGTATTATTTTATTATTTATATATATATATATATATATATATAAGTTAAGGGTTAAATATGTTATTTTAATTTAACAAAGGGATAAGTGTAATTTTTTAAATATGAGGAAGATCTGTATTAAAAAAATCTCAGAGAATATTAATGTAATTTATCCTAAAATAAATCATGTATAACAAAAGTTTTATAATTTAAGTGAGAGAGAAAAAACTTAACGTGTCTTCTAAAAAGATAAGGATACTTTGATCATTGACACATGTAAAAAAATTGTGAAACTGGTAGAAAAAAAAATCCAAAAAAGAAAAAAAATTTGCAAGTTGGCCACTTTGCATCTAGGTGAAGCATCTTTTAAAGGAAAAAGAATGATAAAGAGATTTTCCCTCATTTTCTAATTTCTTTTTTGAATAATATATGTAGCGTGGAGAAGACTAAAGTATAATAATTTGTAATCACATGTTTTAACCACTTTAATTTGATTCTTATTCCAAACAAACCTAATTAAGCCACGTTCATTAATTGTTTTTCCAAAACAAAGACCAACAACACACTACTATAAAATTGACAACGCTTCATACATAGATAGATGGCAAAACCTTAGCTAAGTTGTTTCGAGAAATTTAACACTAGTCACTACCATGGCATTCACAAATTACGCAACCCGTGCCGTCTCGAGTGATGGCAAACGCGAAATGACGATCGAGGAATTCAAACAGTGGTTGAAGAAATTCGATGCCAACAAAGATGGTCGAATGAGCGAGCATGAGCTTCGAGAGGCAATCCATGTCGCCGGAGGCTGGTTTGCCGGGCGAAAGAGCAGGATTGGGGTGAGGTCTGCTGATGCAAATGGCAATGGGTTCATTGAGGACAGTGAGATCAACAACCTTGTTGAATTTGCACAGAAAAACTTGGGTGTTCGAATTGTGGCATACTAGGTATACGTCATACGTATTATAATATTGAAGTGTTGAGCATTTTATTCAGCTTCTTGTAAAATTTGTGGTGTGTGCTGTTTTAGTTGGCAGTGTTTGAAGTAGTTTATGCAACCATCTTTAGGAGGGTTTGAGTTACTTACAATGACATCTTTCTTCAGGATGGAGTTGATTGAGCTTTTGGGTGTTTCTTTGTGTTGGCTTTAGTCTCTGTATTCTTTTTCCTTTGCTCCTCGTGTTTTTGTTTGGTTTCTCACCAAACTTGGCCCGGTGCATGCACATGATTATGCATTCATTTCGGTACCAACCTAATTGGATGGTTATATTCTGTTATCATACTCTTTACACTCACCCCTTTTTCATTGATGTATTGTTACTATTTTTGAAAGCTCATGTTTGATGTTTCATCAATAACAAGTTTCTTTTGCTGTTAATTACACTTGGCAGTCCTAAACTTTTTATCAACACACCCTTCCCACCGTGATCTCCTCTCTAACCGCCCTCACCCACTACGATCCTTCTCTAGGAATGGTAATAGATATCCTATCCAGTGAGTTTCCATGAAAATCCAACCCAAAATACTAGGGTTTTTTTCATTTTTCTACTCGTCGGGTCGGTAGGTGGTATAATTTGAATGGGATTGGTACCCGCTCATTCCTCTCACTACAAGAAAAAACACCTTTGGCGACTAAATTTTTAGTCGCCAAAAGTCCGATTTTCACTTTTCCCGACTAAATAATTTCGTCGCCGGTTTTGTCGTGAATATGTGGTCGCAGATGGAATTGGCGACTAAAAGAGTGTTAGTCGCCAAAAGTCAGTAAAACAGCGACCAACGCATTTGTCGGCAATACTGAATTCCTTTTTTGGAAATTATGCATTTGGCGACTAAAATTTTAGTCGCCAATAGTGTTTATTTATTTATTTTTTTTTGAGTTTCCTCGACTAAACTGATCGTCGCCAAAACGATTAATTTTCGGCGACTAAACTCTTTAGTCGCCAAAAGCATGTTTGAAAAAAAAAAAATTTCCATCTGCTGAGAACCTCAGGCGGTTCGAACCTTGGACCTCCAACTTCTCAACATTCCAAACCTTCACAGCACAGTCCCTTCCACTATGCCACTGAATCCTCACGCGAATATAATTGCAACTTATATTATTTATACATTATTTTCACCGGTTTTAATAAAAAAGTACATATAGAAATATAATTATATATATTAAATATAATTGATGTAAAAAATAAATTATTTATTAAAAAAATATATAAGCCACTTTTGGCGACTAAAATTTTTTTAGTCGCCAAAAACTTTAGTTTTGGCTACTAAAAATAATTTAGTCGCATCAAAAATTAATTTCCGCCTAAAAAAACCACTTTCAGCGACTAAAGTGATTTTGGTTGCCAAAACTGTCACTTTTGCCAACTAAACTCAATTTTAGTCGCCAATGGTCCACTTTTCAGCTACTAAATATTTTTAGTAGCCAAAAACATTCACTTTTGGCAACTAAACTGAGTTTTAGTCGCCAAAATCCCTCCTTTTAGCTACTAATTTTTTTTAGTAGCCAAAAACATTAACTTTTGGCGACTAAATTGAGTTTTAGTCGCCAAAACCCCTCCTTTTAGCTACTAATTTTTTTTAGTAGCCAAAAATCTCACTTTTGGCGACTAAATTGAATTTTAGTCGCCAAAACCCCTACTTTTGGCTACAAAATTGATTTTAGTCGCCAGTAAGTAGTATACATTTGGCGACTAATTTGTTTTAGTCGCCAAAAGTCCTCAGTTTTGGCTACCAAACTGTTTTTAGTCGCCCAAGGTGCCACTTTTAGCGATGAAAAATTTATTTTTAGTCGCTAATTGTGCTTTTTGTTGTAGTGTCTATATGTTTTGACTACCCCTCTCTCTCTCTTCCTTAAATCATTTTGGATTATTTTTTGTTTCTCGATCTCAGCCCTTTCGATCGCAGTGGATTTGCTCTCTCGTTCGCCCAAACCCATCTCTCTCCCTCTCTCTCACACACACACACATACAAACAAACCTTTGGATTACGAATCTAGGTTTTAGAAGGAAGATGGATGGGTTTTGAATCTGGTACAGGATCGATGAGGGAAGGTAAAGAACTCTTCAGATCTTGAATTGTGATCATGTGAACAATATGATGATGATGATGATGATGAAGATGAAGATGAAGTTGAAGATGAAGAACTCCAAGTATGTTCACAGATCACATAATCTGATGAACTTGCTCCATTTGGGTCTATTTCACAAATTAATTTTATGATTTTTCTTTTTCTTAATTTTTATGTTTATTTTCAATAATTTGTTGTAGAAATTTATATATTGTTCAGATTGTGTTTCATATATGTTTGTTGCTTGTTGTTGGGAACTTTGAGTTGAAATTTGTATATTGTTCAGATTGTTAATTGTTTCTGGTGGTTGTAAAAAATTGAGAGGAAATAATCTATTTGAACCTGGAACTACTCATACTAACGTTATAATTTAGAAATTACGAAGTAGTCATGAGAGCTCTATCAGGATTGTAGTGGGATCTTCTTAGGGGTGGGTGCGGGTCGGTTGTGGCCACAGAACTTCCAATCCGCCATCCGTCCGCCAGATTGGCGGATTGAAGAAAATCAATCCGCATCCGTCCGCCAATCCGGCGGATGTGGATTGAGCGGATTGGCGGTTTGGCGGATGGATGCGAATCGGTTTGGCGGTTTAAAATTTTATAAATTTTCAACATAATTCAACTTGTGCACTTCCTCAAAAAGAAAAAAAAAAAAAAAGAAAAGAAAGTATTACAGTCAATGACTTAAAAAAGTATTACAATCACTGTATGCCTTATCCAAAGAAAGAAAGTTTGAAACTTTAGAATATCACGATCACTGCATGCCTCATCCACAATTACAATCACAGTATGATTCATCCACATAAAGTATTACAATCTGTGATTCTTAAAATATAATAACAATTCAAACCACCAAAACTATGAACAGAACAGTAGTAGAGATTGTATGTCTCTGTATTGTTACATCTACATATGTTTTTGAAAACAAAAAACCAACCAGCATATATCATATTTTCTATTTATTATTTTTAGAGCTAGATTTAAAAACCAAAAAATATAGATAAATAATACGTTTATTTTTTTCAATTCAAAAAATATATTCAAGTTGAAAACTTTTTTTCAACAGAATATTTAAACTCTTTTTCAATTGAAAACACAAACATAATATTTAAACAAATTGAAAATACAAAGTCTTATAAATTACTAGGGGTGCTCGATTTGGCGGTTTGGCGGTTCGGTTGCGGCCAAAGAAATCTCAAATCCGCCATCCGTCCGCCAAATTGGCGGATTGGAGAAAATCAATCCGCAAACCGTCCGCTCGTCATCACGCATCCGTCGAAAATGCGGCGGATCGGTTCGGTTCGGTCGGTTTTGGCAGATCGGTATATCCGCTGCTCACCCCTAGATCTTCCGATCCTTGTCTGATCTAGTAGAGTCCCAAAATGATCCTGTATAGGTCCTATGATTGTTGAAGTATTCTCTCTAATTTGTTGGAATCTTGTTTGGTTTCAGAATTTTGAATTCACTTAAAATTGATTTTTTTTTATTTTCCATATATATATATTTTGTTTTTATTAAATTTTTTTTAATATTTTAAGAATTTTTAAATTTTTAAATACACTTAACATAAATACATCTAAAAACTAATATTTGTAAAAAAAAAAAAAAACCTTAAAAAAAATCACTAAATACCAAAATATAATATATATATATATAATATATTATTCAATATATTTTTGAATTCTATATATTTATTGATTTTTTTAAATATTTTTTACAAATATTTTATTTTTTTAAGTATATTTAGGTTAGGTGCATTAAAAAGTAAAAAAAATTACTTAAAATATTAAAAAAAATTTACTAAAAATAAAAAAATAAAAACTCAGGTGATAACCATTATATTTTCATTTTTCAGTCTATATAATTATAAAAATTTTAAAAACTACAATATAAACTTGTTTGGTAAATTTCAATTTTTAAAATCGGCTGGAAATGTAAATAGAAAAAAAGATGTTTTCGTTGTTTATAAAACTGAAAAGCAAACCAGAAAAAACACAGAAGGTTGAAAAAAAGCGTAACTCTAATGCTGTGTTTGGTTGGGGGATTTGAGGAGGGATTTAGAAAGGGAAATGGAAAAGGTAGGTAAAATGTGAATAAAACATGTTTATATTTCACCTAATTTTACACATCTTTTACCTTTCCCTTTCCAAATCCCTCTTTAAATCCCCCAACCAAACACAACGTTAGTCGGTCACGGTTTCAAAACTAGGGAGCAACAATTTTACTATTCTTACCAGAAAAACTTTACCACTCTTGCAACGGTTCAAGAGATTTCTTGTTTTTTCAGTCCAGGTATCTCTCTGTTTTCTCTCCCCCCTCTCTATCAGCGCACCGAGTTCTGATTTCTCCACTCTTACACCCCTAAGCATGGTTTGGATTGGATCAATTTAGTCGTAAATCAAGACCAATGAATCAATTCATCACCTACAATTCCATCAAATTTGAAACCAAACCAATTTATAAAAAAACAAAATTTTCGGATTTAAATAATAGACCTATACAACAGATTTGTCATAAATAATTAACATAAATAAATATTTTATGCTTTAAAATTAACAAACATGTTTTTGGGATTTTATTTTTTAAAATTTTCAAACATTTTGTTCGATCCAAATGTGTTTATAGTTTTTGTTTTTCTAAAAATAAACAAAAACTAATTTATAATTTTTTAATAAACATAAACAAAAAAATGTAAACGTTATCAACCGCCACCTCAATTTTCAAAAAAAATTGAGTTCAAAAATTGGAACCAAACAAGCTGTTGTGGAAAAGATGGGGATGCACAACAAAATATAACCAACTGTATAGTTCTATGGTGTAAAGAGCTCCTACAAACCCTGAAGAGTTTAACCTCTTGTACTAATCAATGATGAGAAATAGGTTAAAGCATTCACATACTGTCAATCCATCACAGACAATGCACAAAATCTGATAATCTATTAATCAATGATGAGAAGTATGTTATAGCCTGGAAATAAATTTCACATTAATTCATATATATATACCTACCCTTACAAAAATGTATGCTTACATGAGAAATTGCAGTGTTCATGGGATCAATAAAAACACTATACAAATTTATGCGTTGAATTGATTTAGAAAAGTAAAAAAGGATTTGTATCATCCATTGAATCTGAACTGTAGATTACCTCCCACTGCCAATGGTCTGCAAGCACATCAAGTAGGATATCAGCAATTCGGAGCTCTCTTCAAATCCCGTTGCCAATATATCTATAACCCAGACCAGCATAGAAAAGCAAAACATAGGTCAAATGGATCTGTCTCAGCATCTGAAAATCATCCATGGATTAATCTCCAAATGTGAGACGGCCACGAAATTGCCTTAAAATGGAAATTCTACCACTAGTCAATTCCTTTGCTGAACACCATGCCCCTGTAATTTGTGAGCAAAATTGTTTATTAAGATTGAAACCAAAGCAACACAAAATATACATAATTCTAAAAGTTTAAATAGGGCTTGTGTGAAATGAGACGAGTCAAAATGAGTAGTAGATATAGTTCAAAGTTTGCTAGAAAACTAAATAAGTTTCAAAATGTGTCGAGTCGATCTCAGACAAGCTTTAAACAAGCCAAATTCAAGTAGCTTATTTTTCTACAGTAAATAAAAACTTATCAAGCCGAATAGTAGATTGTTCAAACTTGGCTTAAAAACTTAACGAGTTTTAAAATGCATTTAACTGTGAGTTTTACATAATGAGCCAATATCGACGAGCATTTAACAAGCCAAACAAGAGTCAAGCTCAAGTAGCTTGGCTCATTTAACAGTCCTAATTTTAAATCATATAAGGTGTGTGGGCATGATAAAAAGAATGTACAATAAGTTTTCATTGACTTATGTCCTTATAAGTTTGAACTGGACTAAAAGGTTGTCTTAAAACCTCCTTGACTGTTTAACTTCTAAACAAGATCTTAATGGTGGAACTTGATTGCAAGGTGCATTCGAGCAGGGGTCATGGCCAGTCCTGCAGGGTTGTCCAGAAAGGGGTGAACAGCTACTAGTGTAAGTGCACTTGCATAAGGGTGTGGATGGAAGCTCAATTGAGTGGGCCTATGGGCACTCGAGTGAGCTGTCTGCCTAGGCATGCACGGAAAGGCAATTTTGATCTGATTTTGACGTCTGGACTCTAATCCTAGTAACCCTAGGCTTTTTTCGGGGCTAGCTCTATAAATACTCATTTGCAACTCTATTATAGTAGTCTTGAGAGTGTGGGAAACCTATATATTAGTGAGATCAATAGAGTGAGTTTGTGAAATTGAGTGTGAGAAACTCTTGTAATTCCTCTATTAAGATCATAGTGAAATCACAACGAATCCATAGATGTAGCCCTTTTTTTAAATGAACCATGTAAATCTTTATGTTGCTGTTGTGTGTTTAATCTAGTTTCTGTTACAGATTCATTGTTTGTGCGTGTGGTTCCTCAGGTCCTAAAGGTTTTGGAATTTATTCCACAACAGCCTTCTGTCCAAAATCTTACTGATCATTTTGCATGGCAAATGAACAGATCCTACTTCATTACACGGACAGTTTTGGTTTTTTTCAACAATCACAGATTAAAATTCTGAAATCGTCAAAATGCATCCCCATACAATAGTTCTAAGAAAAATGTCTTGTTATTTTAATTGTGTCAGCTGGAGAACACAACCGAATTTCCTGTCCCGATTTCCAACCTACAATACATGCAACTAGAATATGAAGATACCTTGATAATTTCTGACAAGCTGGCCGGCATCCATATGATTCCAATTTTAAATGTTGAAGCAATTATTTCTTTTGAGACCTTCAAATATCCAAAGCAGGAGGCAGTTTCCAGTAATTCCATGAATTATAATCCTCCTGGAACCAAGGGGGAAAATGGGTGGGAATTGAGTTAGTCAACAAAAGAAAGGAGATAAACTGACAGTACCAAAACACAATTTCTATTCAAATGAATGGTGAAGAATAACAAAAATGGAAAAATCATAGACAGGACACGGCACACTAGTGTCCTTGGGGTTAACCTCATTCAAGTGTATCCATTATCGCACTAAAAAAGATCCCTTCAGTGATTACAGTTTCAAAACTAATCCTCCATTTGTTTCAGCAGAAAACATTTTTCAATGGAAAACATTTTCCTATGTTTGGTTGCGTCCTTGGAACTAATGTACTAATAGTTGTATTAATGGTGGTGGCGGTGGGGAAGTAGAGGTGGAAGTGGAGGTCGTGGTGGTAGTAGTGATAGTGGTGGCAGCAATAGGAGAGTGGTGGTGGTGGTATTTGTAAGACTTTTATCTAGAAAACGTTTTCCACCTCTTTCAAAAGCAAAAAGCATTTTCTGTCTAAATGAACTTGTTTTCCGTTAACAACAGAAAACATTGTCCATTAGACTTCGTTTTCCATTGTACCAAACGTCAGAAAATGCGGCACAAACGGAGCATGAGGCCCTTCTATATTTCTCGAGTTCAAACTCCCACATTTGAAAGAGACGAGGTGGGGAGGGTGTAAAAGTGGACAAATTAACCCTGAAGTAGCCTCATAGTTGGTTTGTGAAACAACCCCCAGAAAAGAAAATGAGAGGAAAATTTGATTTTAATACAGAAAATCTATTGCGAAAGAAAAAGAAATCGAAAAAGAAAAAGAAACCTGCTCAGATGAGGTCATGGGCGGAAACATGTCATGCACAAGACCATGAAGCGAAGTATACGATTTTGTATCAACACGGCGGTGCACAGCTACTTCCCCCTGCAAACTCAAAGCCGTGACAAAAGTTTTTCAAAGTCATGTTAGACACGCTGAGATCTCATGCAATTCATAATGGAGTCTTTTCAGAATTACCTTGGGATTAATGATGAAGATTTTTCCCTTTGGGATTCCAACCTTAAGATAGCTAAACTCATCAGTGTCTCTATTTCCAAAACCAGCATAGAACGGGTTGCAATCCGCGGGAAATAATGCCTTAATATCCTGGAAAATTGTAAACTAACATAATTAAGAACCTCTCTCTTCCAGACATATTAAGATACTTGTGTAGTAGAGATGACTAGAACCAACCTCTAAGCAAGCAATTTTGAATTCATGAGGAGCTCTTCTGATGACTGCAAAATTTTGATAAGATAATCTCTCAGTGCACTAAATATATGCAAGATGTACGTATTAATGGAAGCTATTTGCAGAGATTGCAAATCATTCCTATTCTTTTTTTCCAATAATGGATCAAGCAATATAATTTGCAAAAAGCCCAAAATGTGCGGATTGTTACACTTGCATGAAAATAAAGTTGCGGAATTCACAAAAATCAGGCAATTCATGAATGAGTTTCAATAAACAGAGCACTACACCAAGTACCTTCTCGAAACAAGGAAGGAAACAGTCCGTCAGGGGAAATAACTACAGGCCCTTCTGGTAAAGCCTTTCCATCCTGCGAAAGAGAGAAATGGAATCTGTGAGGAAACAGACAGCAGATAGCACCAATCACTTTCTGACATTGACTCTCCATCCATCACCTGCTTAAGGTTGAATAGGAATTGTCTAGTGTGATAGGCCTGTGAGATAGCACGTGCACTTAGAAAAAGTAAATGATACCCATTTTCCTGCAATACGAAAGAACAGAATTGGTTAATGGAAATTTTTAACAATCTTGTAAGTAGAGATGTTTTTCAGAATTGTGATTCCAATTACACAATCAAGCAGTAAATAATAGAACAAAAGCACACACGCAAAAACAAGACACAAGATATCCGTTGTTCGGCAGAGTGTGCCTACATCTACTGCAGAATGGAGAACAAATCCACTATACTCAATAAGGATTATAAGAAGACTCTCAACCTCTCAATGCAGCACAGTTTTCTATAACACTCTCTATGAAACTTACCCAAAAAAGGCCCCTTACAGTACTCTAGAGTGAATAGTAAATACAAGACACCTCACAACAAGGGAAGTAGTAAAAGTACTGAGATAAATAAAATGTACAGAAAATTGTCCATTCTCAAACTCCAGAGAGAAGTAAGAAATGAGAAATAAAGCAATGCAAAGCCAATAGTGTAAGTCACAATGACAAAATGGAGTAAATACATGATTGCATAGGTTTTTGGCCCAAAAAAAAAAAAAGTGGCTGCAAATGAAAATATTTATTTGAATTATGGAGTCGTGAATTGCAATATGCGTCATTACCTTAAACTGAAAAGAATAGATGAAAAATTACAAATAAATAAACACATAAGAGGGAGATGCAAGAAACCTTAATAGCAGAATATAGATGTGCAACACCAGTCTGTGACCAATCCATTCCAACCAAAGGCATAAATTGTCCTAGAACGTCAGATCTGTAATAAATAAACAAATAAATAAAAGGAATCAGACGAGCCCAAAAGGAAAGCACAGCCTCTTGCAATGATAATACTTCAGAAAAAGAACATGCAACCAAAGAAGCAAGTTAGGATGCTCATAAATTTGACTTCTCTAACTGAAAGAAATACGTATCATGATGAGCAACAAATAAGGTCAGTAGTCGAAAGGCAATGCCAAATTTTTAAGAGCTTAACAAAATGGAAAACAAAGGGCTAAGTTATTAGTTCTTTGTTTTTAGGAGACCAATATGCCCAAAGCATAACCTATTAAGGAATGGGCCCAAGAATGTATATCAAACTCTCACACCGTCCTAGAGGTGCGACTCTTACTCTTGCACATTGAGAGATAAACTACCACGCAAATAAAAAGGGTGCACAAACACAAACAGGACACAGAGCACAAGAAGAAGCATGATTGGGGGAACAAATGGAAATGATGAGATTTGAACTCAAAACATCCGGCAACCAAATCACATATACCATGTTAGATGACCAACTGTCCCAAAAGCTTAAGCTGTTAGAGAGAGATCCCAGCAACATATATCAAACACTTACATTCTTAAATCTTAATATTAGGATGCAAGAAAAAGAACCGAACAACAAAAAAGTAAATTTTTATTCTTAACCATCTATCAATAAAGAGTAGTAGTAGTAGTAGTAGTGATAAACTCGTGCTAGAAAAAAGAAAGAATAACCTTACTTGGTAATTGTCCCATCAACATCTGAAATGACTATACGAGAGTCCCATTTCCACAAATATATTCTAGCATCAACCTGTTAAGTAAATACATCAAGTGAGACAGAGATCCAGCTAGAAAGAGAAAAAATTGTAATTGAACAATGCAGAACAAATAACCTGCTGTGGCCCTAGCATTGGAGTTGAGAATGTAAAGGTTACGGTGTTCTGCCCAAGCTTCAGATTCAAGGACGCCAGCTGTTCAGGAGTTGGAGTGAGTCCCCTTGATTTCTTGTTCTTCACGTTGGGTTTAAGCATATCTTTTTCCCCATCCATGCTAGTAGAGCTCTCCAAAGTACTCTCCACATTAGAAATTCTGCTAGAATTTTGAGCTGGCTGGGTGGCTTTCATGCTTCTTGATCTTTTGAAAGAAAAAGGCCAAACACCCCAGCTTCCATTGGAGTCATTAGTAACTTTAGATGGATCACCTGCAAAAGATTTCTCAAATTGGTCAAAGCTTATCATGCCTTTTGGTTCCAATCTATGTTACATAAACTCGGGTACAAGTATTGGGTGGGAGTCACCCCTTGGGGCCACTGGAGGTTTGCCCGGTCGTTAACTTCAGGGCCCTCAGGATTAGTCCTGGCTTCCCTTAAAATCAGCGGGTTGGGGATACCTGAGTTATCAAAAAAAAAAAAGTATTGGGTGGGGGGTACATGTTCAAGTGTCGGACCTTCATAAACTTAAATCTTAGGATGATGGGATATGTATCCAAAAGTTGGATATGGATACAGGGATGTGTCATGGACACATAAATATTGCATATTGTATAATACTTAGAAATATCATTGAAATTAAATAGAATTTAAAAAAATTATGATCTCTGTCATCCCCATGAACCCAAAGAAGCAAATTTATCCATATCCAATTTTTCAGCATCAGATGCCAGGGAAGTGGCAACAGGCCCCATCCCTTCACATATAAGTGTTTGCAAAGAGATATCTCTGCATAAAGCACAGTGCATCTGTGACTCACTAAAGTTCATCGCTTATATGAGGGGTTTTTTTTTTTTTTTTTAAATCTAACTTCATTCAAGTGTTTGGACATGAGAGAAAATAAAGCTTTGTATTTTCATTTCTATGGACGTTTATAGGGACACATCAATCCTCAATTGAAATTTTAACCAAAGAACATGGAGTAATCACCATAAATGTCATGAAAATGGAAATAACATCGTTTCTCCAAATCCAAAAATCAACTTATACATAACATGAAAAAATAAAAGTGACTCAATGACAATTCCATATAAAATGAATGGAATGATTCCATTTGAATTCAGTGTTTAAACAGCCCATAATTATGCAAGTTTCGATCTATAAGTGGCATATAAGCAAGTAGTTCTCTTACCAGCTGCAGGGCTGGCAGGTCCATTTTTGAGCTCCTCTGAAATTTGAGCATCCTCGACTGTTGGTTGTGCCAAGGATACTTGATCATCGTTGTTTGCATCTGATTTTTTCCAGCTTGAAATGTCTTCCCCGAGTGGTGTCCACGTCGAGGATTTATATTTTGAATCTAGAGAATGTCCAAAAGAACAACGGTCATCTACAACCAAATCATTGGTGTGAGACCACATATTAGGTAAGGATTCAGCCCTCCCAAGGTCCTCACCAGCAACTTTATTACTTTTAGGAATATTAATGCTACTTGAAACTATCGTTGGCTTTGCACTTAAGTCTTCAACATCATTTGGTGTATTCTCTTGAACAAACTTGTTTGAAGATGAATGTGGGTCATCGTTTGGGTTGAGTGACTCAATCACTGCTTCACTACGTTTCGAAGTGTCTGAGGGATGATTTTGTTTCTCCACATGATTTGAAATGTTTGACTCCATGCACTTAACCTTCCCATGATTGAAATCATCAAGATCACCTAAAAGTTTTTCTTCCTCGGAACCTTCTGACGTAGTAAGAGTTTTTGCTTCTGTTGAGAAACAATCACTCCTAAATTCTTGAGAATCGCCAACAGTCTCTGAAAAATATTGGAGCTTCGTCATGTTATCTTCATCCCCTGTGTTTTCTCCATCTTGCACTTCATAAATTGAGTTGTTGAAACCAGAAATAGTGTAAATGCTGCATGACTCGACTTCTTTTACTGAACCATCTATTGGGTCAACAGTCACCATTTGAGCATATGTTTTGGTTAGAGTACTATTTGCATATGAGTTTGAAGGAAAATCCAAAGGATCTTTTGCTACTAATAAACTAGTTTCTTGAACAGAGTTAACCTCGGATAGTAACTCAGCTGTCTCATGAACCATTTTGGCATGTACACAGACTTCTGCACCTCCCCCACAAGAAACGTACAAAGTCTCATCTGTCTGTCCACCAGAATCATCTAATTCTAACCTCGAGCTATCTAATGCTTTGCTGTAAACTAAAGATTCAAGTCTATCAATGCCCTCCTTAAAAATGTGTTCTTCTTCAAGCTTCTTGCCAGGACATTCATCGAGCTCAGCAGATTTTAGATCAGAACTGATGGTCTCAGAGATTAAACCCATAGCATTCTTATCATGATCTGCACTCGTTACTCCTATTTCATCAATCTCCCTTAATGTCTGAAAATTCAAATCATTTTTTTCTTGCAAACCACTTTCACCTAGACTGGATGTTCCAATATTGCGCTCAGTGTTTAAACATGACAATTTCCCAAAATCCTTATCAGAACTAATGTTGATTCCATTGTCATGAATAACAATTCCTGCATGCAATACAGTAGGGTCCAAAATAATTGAAGGCGAGCCCATCTCAACCTGTCCATAACTAATTGGCAACTCCTTATTTGCTTCACACTCTGAGCTCTCTGAAATGATAACCAGTGATGCATTATCTTTCCTGTGCCTATTAGACGCAAGATTGGTAGACCACTTCATCTCCAAGAGGTCAGCTGCAATCTCAGCACGCTCCAATGAATCTGCACTGACAACATCAGGGCCGTCCTCGTCCACCCTACTGGCACTGCTATCCTCTTTCTTTGACTTCCTTCCAAAAACAAGGCCCAGAATACGATTCTTGCTGGAATTTGTCCTAGTGAAAATCTTTCCATTGGTGACATCAATCTGAGTAACCAAATTAGACTGATTTGCATCAAAGTTGCAACTTTTGGATTTCAATGGCAAATTAGACAGACCACCAGCATCAAAGTTGCAACTTATGGGTTTCATCGGAATCCTATCACGAGACTGACCATCAGTCTCCTCACCAGAAGACGAAGGATAAAGTATAGAATCCCCTTCTTCTTCGCCGTTCTCCTCCTCCCTAAGAAAGTAGGCTTCCCCTTTATGATCCAAATACATATGGAAATCGGCTTCGACTCCATTAACACTTATGTTAATCATTTTCTCTTTTGTCTTGAGAACCCCTTGAAATTTCCCAAACCTAACATACCAAGGGGATGATTTGAAGCTCCCATCTTGCTGTTCCACAACAATGATATCTACGGCACCGCCAAACGGATGGAACGGGCCAGAGACCGTGTAAACCCCCCGGGTGATGTAGCTGCCGAGCCTCCCCACAGCATACATCCTCCAAGAAATCAAATTTCTCAGACCACCCAGATCACAAAATCACAAACCCTCATCAATAAACTAACCCCCAATTGATTGCCCAGCGAAATTGCGAGACTTTTAGGTTATAAATTATCTCCTCCGATATTCCAATAACAAGAGATTACAAAACTTAATAAAAAGAACACAATTTCAAGAACCTAAATTGATTGCCCTCCAAATAACCCAATAAAAAAGATCACATGAATGAGATAGAGAAAAGTTCTATTGGGGAATCAGAATCAAAATCAAAATCAAAATCAAACCCAAGAAACCACAAACAAATTCATAAATTTGGGCCGCTCCAAAATCAAATAAAAAGGACAAAATAGAAAAGGAAAACTCAGAAACGCGGAACCGCTAGGAGAGACGGGTCGAAGAAGAGATGAGTGGAAAAGTATATTCGTTTTAAGATTATTCGAATGTGCTGAACATCAAATCATTAACACACCCAAAGAAAATGACATATATATACAAATTTATATTTTAAAGATTAAAAAAGAACACCCATCTTAAAAAATAAAAATAAAAAAAAGACTAGAAAAGAAAAGAAGGCCAATTGAAAACGGTTTTGGTGAAAAGGACTGACCTGGAGAGAAGAAAGCCAGTTTTGGAGAGTTAACGGCCAACAGCTTTCTCAGGCGAGAGAGAGAGAGAGAGAGAGAGAGAGAGAAGGAGGGGGTGGGGAATTGAAGAAAGATCTGGGTGTTCGTTTTCTCGGGAAAGTCGATAGAAAGCTGCGTGAATGGGTCGTGACACGTCAGACGTCAGACGGGTTAAGTGAATTTGGCGCTAGACATTTTTTTTTTTTTAAAACGTGCATTTCTTATCATATTAAGGATTTAAAAATTTAATAATTTTTTATTTTCAATAAAAATATTCTTTTGCATTTAATTTGTGTTTTCGTATAGAAAATAATATGAAAATTGACGAAAATAATTTGAAAAAATTATAATCCACTATAATTTTTTTTTTTTAAATATCCATTCAATAGTAAATTTTATGCACTATAATAATTAAATTTATAAATATTTTCATTAATCTGTAACTGTTTTTTGAACATATCACTAAACTGTATTTTTTCCTTTTATTTTGTGACGTTTATATGGAGAGGGAATATAATTGGGGGAAATAGTGATATCTTTCTTAAGTTCATGCTAAAAATCTAATCTATGTGAAAGATGTTTTAAAATTGAGGTGTAGAGGTTTAAATAATTTGGGTTGTTTAAACGAAGACTCCTTTAACTATTAAAAATGATCACTTTGATCCTTAAACTATAAAATGATATAAATAGACTCTTAAATTATTAAAAAATATCACTTTATCACCTAAATTATAAAAACGTACAAATCGATTCATGAAACTATAAAAGCGAACAAATTGAACCCCTTAACAAATGAGGTCAAAGTAAAACATATCAATAATTTAGGGGCTTATTTTATACGGGGCAACCTAATACTTCTCAATAATTTAGAGAGTTTCCATTTAAATAATCCAAACAATTTTAAGAGATTCAATTTTTTGTGACTGATTTGTCTTGCACTTTTATTAAAGGGTAAATTACAAACACACTTCCTGAAGTTTATTTAAATTACAAATTACCCTTATAGTTCTAGAAATTATATTATGTTCCCTAAGATTTCTAATTTCATAACAAATAAGTCATTTTATTAATAAATCATCAAATTAATTAACAGTTTTTAATAGTGTTAAAATTTTATTTCAATTAATAATTCATATAATTTTATTATTGTATAGGTGAACAGTTAGAAATTTCACTTTTTTAATTAATTCTGTTAAATAAAAAATTCTGACAGGAAGATATTTATGATTTTCCAAACCACATAGAGCAATTCGTATTTTAAACAAATATCAAGAAGTGTATTTGTAATTTACCCTTTATTAAACTATATTTGAGATGAAGAACAACGGTAACAATTGAAAGATCAGTGACAATCAAAGAGCTTAGTAAAATTTCCAATGATATTATGGTTTATAATGGTGCTGTTTGGTGCAGCTTATGATAAGCTAAAAGTTGATAATCAAAAAGTAGAAACCAAAAGCACTCATTTCCCAGTTTCTAAATAATTTACTTTTCTCAGCTTATTTAAGTTATTTCTGCTTAAAAAGCTGTAAATAGAAGTTGTACAAATAGTCTGACACAGATTATCAAATTAAAATAAGTTATAATCACCCCCTATAATCCACACCAAACACTCCCGTTCTAGTGATATATATTATAAGTTTGTTGTTCTTAAAAAATAAAATAAAAAATAATGTTAGTACTTTTATTCGGGACAGTAACTGTTAGATATATAAGAACTCATTTGACATAAAAAGATGGAAGATTTTTTGGCTATTTTAATCACAAAAAGACAAAATAGATAAAGTCAATAACACAAACTATTACATCCAAACCATAATCATTTTATTTTTTCTCTTACAAAAGTCAAAAAAACTAAAAAAACTCATCCCAAACAAGGCATAGCCAAAAGTCAAAAAGTCAAAAAACTAACACATATCCCAAACGAACCCTAAATAAATCTCATTTATTATTCATTGTCTTATTCAAAATAATCCTTTTTCAGATTCTATCTTTTTTTCTTTTTTTTTTCCTAGATCTCGTTTTTCAAAACAATGAAATTTCACTATCGAATGTGAAATTACAAAGAACAGTGAAATTAGGGAAAATCAAGGTAGTGCGTGTTGTAAATTCTGGTATCTTTATCCACAATATTGTGCAAATAACCATGAAATTTTCATTAGATCGAGATAAAAGTAGGAATAGTTACCAATTGTGCTTCAATAGGATTTTTTTCCCCACTGAATGATAGTTTTAGGGTGGATTTTTATTTATTTATGGCTTATTTTTTTACTTTCTTACATATTTTGAAAACATGTGCAGAAATAAAGAAATAAGTTGACCCAAATAAATTAATAAGTCAATAAATTACTCTTTTATTTTTGGTTGCCAAAACAAACGTTATTTTTCAACATAGCAAGTTTGGGGTAAGAAGTATTGGCACTCATGCCCCTATCTCTAACCCTAACCTCAATATGTTAAAATTTCTAATATTTTAGTTATATAATTTTTATAAAGGACAAATTATTCAAACTCTCCTTACATATTATCAAAATTATAGTGCCTCTAAAAAATATAAAATAATAAAATAATAAAAAAACTTAATAAACGAGAAGTCAACCAATGAGAAAGACCGTCAATATTTTAATGATTTTTTGATTATTTTATAAGATGAAAAAGTTATATATTTTGGATTATTTATAATTTTTTATAATTAAATAAATAATTTTTAAAAAAATAATTAATTAATGTGTAAAATATAATATATTATTATTATTATTATTTTGTCATTATTAACTAGAATAATGTCTGAGGGCCCGAAAATGGAGGCTCGAATTGGCTCAAAACCCCAAAACGACGTCGTTTTGGGGTTTTGATTTTTTTTTTTTCTTTTCTTTTCTTTTCTTTTCTTCCTTTTCTTCTTTTTCTTTCTTCTTCTTCGTTGAGTTCAACACAGAGGCGAGAGAGAGAGAACACCGGCGAGACAGAGAACGCAGCTCGTCGTCGGCGTCGCAGCTCGTCGGCCGATCGTCGCATCGCCGCCTCCGCCTCTGCCTCCGACGGCTTCCGCTGCCCCGCCCGCCTCCGCCCGCCTCCGCCGCCTCTACCTCCGCCCGATTTTAATGGCCCTCCAGTTCCTCTCTTCTTCTTCTTCCTCATCTCCTTCTTCTTCTCCTCCTCTCCTTCCGCTCCTCTCCTCCTTCTGAAATTCGAGCCGTTTGGCTCGAATTTCTTCGGGCCCTCTACCAGTTCTGTATTAACTATTCGCAAGTGTTATATTTTGCTGGACTTAAGAGTCAAGCCGCCAATATTAGAACCACACTCTCAAAACCTATATGTACAAACGACAAAGTATTTGTGTTAGATCTGTTGAAATGATGTTTATGTATGTCTTATGTCATGGGATAACATGTTATGTGAGTATATAATTAAAAAAAAAATAAAATAGATTCATAATTTATTCACACAATTATTTTTCTTCCGAATCCTTGCAAATGGGATTCTTACCGACAAATCTCATTTTAAGAGACTCGAGAGAGAAAAATTATGTGAATAAATCATTGCTAAAAAAATTATAATGAACGTATGAAATGAAATATTAACTTCTATTAATAAAAAATGTAAAAAAATATTACACAGTTATATCATTAGTTATTCAATGTATATAATTACACATATATGATAAAAATAAAATAGAATATGTATCAACCTTTATCTGGTTAAGAAATCATTGTACCTGTTCTTTTCATCAACATTTAGTACAACTACAAAATGTTAATGAATCTAACAGCAACCTGTACAACCATTATTTGCACAATGCTAAAATCAAGATTGGCAATGATGAAAGAATCAATTTCTAAATGGGTCATGGTTGGTAGCTCGAAAGAGCTACCACCGAATCCCCGAATTTGCAGAAAACGAAGAGAGAAGAAGGAAGAGGAGGAGGAGGAGGAGGAGGAGGAGGAGGGGGAAGAAGAAGAAGAGGAGGAGGAGGCGGAGGGAAAGCCGAAGGACTGGAGGGGGCCAAATAAATCGGGGTGTGGAGGCGGAGGCGGGGGGCGGAGAAGGAGGCAGAGGCAGAGGCAGTGGCTGCGACGGCGAGGAGCTGTGACGGCGGGCGACGAGCTCTTCCCTGCAACGAGCTCTTCTCTCCCTCTCCCTCTTTCTCTTTCTCTCCCTCTCCCTCTCCCTCTCTCTCTGTCTCAGAGCTGCGTGAAGAAGAAGAAGAAGAAAAAAATAAAAAATAATGCCCAAAACGACGTCGTTTTGGGCATTAGGGGGATTAGGGGGGTATTTTTCGAGCTCTCAAACATTATCCTTTCTAAATTGATAATTGGATAGGTACCTTTTGTTTGAAGTCCCATTTTCCTAGATTATACTACTTATCAATGGAAAGAGACATATCTTTGTATATGCAACGGTCTAGGGCCAAAAATCAGAACAGCTGAGTATTCAACTTCAAAAGACCCTTATTGGCATGTAAGGAAGATTGTGACAACCTAACCCGTACTATGTTTAATTATGCATGTAATTATGTATTTGATATGAATTTGCAAGTTTAAGTATATGAATTATGTGAATTTGGAATAATATCTATTGAATGTAGGAATATCTGTTGCAATTGGAACTTTGAACTGAAAATTGAGAGTCTTAGAGATGCGATAAGCCAAAACCGACTTCATATTTGTGATTAGCATGATTTTTAGAGCCTTCGGCAAAATTTTTAAAAAGTTATGATTCGTAATGTTTAATTGGCCTAATTTATATATCTCTAGCTTATTGGGTTCTTCATTTTGTTGAGAGACTTGCAAGAAAGTGAGTTAAAGAGAAAGGAAGAGGAGAAGCTAGGATTTTACAAGAGATTCAAGGGGAAAACCCTAGATTTGAATTAAGGTATGATAATCTACTTATAATCTTTGCATATAGTTCATCTTTTGCTTGAAATCAAGAAGAAATTGGGAATTTTGAGCTAGGGTTTTGAGTTGTGTAAGAGTTTGAAATAAAATCATGAAATCTCCTCATTTTTATTTGATTTGAGTCCATTCTTGTGATTGATCCATGAAACAAACTCTAGAAGGTTTATACAACCAAGATTTGTTGGAAGATTCACAATGTTCGTATGTGTATTGAACTTGTTTATGTAATTTATGAATATAAGAAAGAGATGAGGCCATGAATTTAAAGTTGAGGCAAGATTGACATGTTTGAAGTGAAATTACACTTGTATCATGCTAGTATATCATGTTTTTGGGTTAGTTTTGCATGAATTTGGGGTTGCAAATGAGTTTGGGAAGTTTGCATTTTTGTACCATTTTCGGACTGTCTGATTTTGCCCAGACCGCACAAGCGACCATGGGCTCCGCACGAGCGGAACATGAACAAAAAAAGGAAATTTCATTCTGCTTAACCCACCGCTCGAATGGCCAAGTCCACCGCTCGAGCGGCCCAATCACCACACGTGCGGCCAGCCCTGTTTCAACTTATATCTGGTAATTTCAAATAGGCATATCTCCTTCATCCGGACTCCGTTTTAAGTGATTCTTGAGCCTAAATTCAATTCTTGGAAGTCTAGCTTCTAACAGTGGTAGTCTCACATCCAAATTTTAAGTACACAAATAGATGTGCTCAAATTAGTGAAAACTGTTTATTTTGTTTTAACCGTTTCATGCCATTTCCTACCCTAACTTAGTTCCCTTCGCTTCTTGTTATTTCCTTAAACCTTATATATGTAAACATGATATTTTCAATGGAAAACATATGAAATTGTTGTAGGAAACATTAATTTAAGTCATGAACATGTAGGGCTGTTTAAAGTACATCTTTGACACAAGCTTTGTACGTAAATCACATGTAGAGAAGTTTGGCATTAAACACTTGAGAGGGATTAAAGAATGGGAATGATTGAATGGATATGTAATGAATAAATAGATTGAGTGAATTGAAGGCAATATGTTTTAAAATATTATGCTTGGTTATGTTTCTGCAAGCTAAGTCGTTAAGGAGTGTCATCCAGCCAATCACTGTGAGTAATTTCTTTGTAACGGTATTTTCTTGTGAAATACTTTGAAATTGTGAAACTTATGCTTTGTATAAATTATGTGCCTTTATGAGTGTTTTCGAAATGATAAAATATGCTTGAAATAAACTAGAGCAATTATGCTATGACAAGTTTTTGAAAGAATGTTTTGATAAGAATGAATGAGTTTCCTTTTGAGCAATGATTATGATAAATTGGGAAAATGTACTTTGACCCTCAGTAACTGTAACTTGTCTATGATCCATCTTAGACATTTTGCATAAGCTAATGATTCGTGATAAACGTTATATATGATGTCAACTTTTGACGATTGTCCTGTATGGTAATTCAGCAAGTTAATTAGGGCCTTCAGGTACTCCGCTACGACTTGGAGTTATGAAAGGTTTGATAAAAGGTTTGGTAAGCAATATTTGATACTATGTGATTTGAAACAAGCTTTAATGTAATTTGGAATCAGACTTAAATGCATCATTTGATCGAAATGAAGGAACTTCATTAATATTATATGACATGTGCAATTTGGACCCGAGGCCGCTTGTTACATGTTTGGGCCCGAGACCGCTTGTTATATGATTGGGCCCCAGGCCACTTGTTATATGTTTGGGCTCGAGGCCGCTTGTTATATGTTTGGGCCCGAGGCCGCTTGTTATATGATTGGGCCCAAGGCCATTTTGAATATATGAATATATGACTATGAACATTGTAAGAATCTTATGATCATCTATTTACACTGCTTAACCGTATTTTTATTCACTGAGCTTCGCTCACCCAATATTATGTATGCACATGTAGGTGATCAACAGCATGGAGCATAACCCTAGAGTCAACTTCAAGAGCTATTTTGTAACCCAATCGAGTCATGCCTCTAACATGGAGTTTTGTTTTTGACTCACACCACACCTTGACCTTATTTTGTTTTTGCCTTTATGGTCTTGGGTTTGTAAACAATATGTGTAAATTTCTTGTGGCACTTATATGTATGCTTGGGCATGTAAATGTGTTAATATGTCATGAGGTTATCTTTATAATTTTTGCTCATGAATCTCACAGCTCAATAGACTTCTCTTTTTTATACACTTCCATTTATGGCCCCATTAGCATAAATATTATGTATGATCGTTTGAGGCCTTCGGTAATCTACAGGTTACTAGCCGGTTATGACCCAAACTTTTAGGGGCGTGTTCGGGTCATGACAAAGTGATATCAGAGCACGAGTTATATCTCACACAAGTGTCCATTTGAGCAATAAGAGTTGTAGAATAGAATTGAGGATTGTATTCATCTGCTAAATGTTCATTTATCTGATAAGTATTTAGCGAGCAATATTTGACAAGTACGCAATCATCTGTTACGTATGCATTTATTTGGTACGTGTTCTGTATGTTATCATCTATCAAATATATGATCAAGTGTGCACCTAAGATATGTGAAATCTGAATATGAGAGTATATGCTTATGTGTAAATATGCCTATGTGCATGTGTAACTTTCTATATTTGTTAGAAAATAGTGAGAACAAGAGGAAATGAACTAGATGAGTCAACCTCCTCAATACTAGACAAAATAGAAAGAATGATACATGAGATGGTGGAAAGTATAAGACGCCAACAACAATGGCAACAACCGCCACCTTTACCCCTAATGCCAATACCGCCTATGAAAGAACATCAAACGGGTGACCGAATTATCGTATTGACAAAAGAGGTCAAGAAAATGAAACCACCACTGTTCCATGGAGGACTCCAAAAGTCAATCCAAGAGAAAGCTAGTGTGCTGGAATTAACAAAATACGTTGATGTGTTAGATCGGGTATTGATATTTGAAGTTAATATCAACTGATCTTCTGTATGGAAGGGAAAAAGACAAAGTAATGACGAGAATGAGGAATTTTCAAAGACTAAGAAAATCGAAGTTAGGAATATCGAGCCAAAATGAACTCGCCTAAAGGAATGGTTTAGCATCAATTTGTTATAAATGTGGGAAAATGCACCGAGGAATCTGTTATTGAATTTTCGGAGCTTGTTATAAGGGTAATAACCCTCATTCTTGTCTTAGCCACGTTCATGTGCATTTTTATGATTTTGTCTTGTTAAGCTTGCATTTGTAGACTTTGACTTGTTTTGCCTAAGTAAAGATCTCTGTCTTGTTTTGTGCTTATGTGTTTTGCCTAAGTGTTATATGCATGCGTTGTTCCTTGCTTGCTATCTCAAGCCTAGGTCATCTTAAGCCTAGGTCACACCTTTGAACCTCTTATACCTAGGCCATTGAGCGCCAACACCTAGGACCATCCTGGAACCACTTTGGTTGACCTCCACCATCACCTAGGCATATTGGCCGAGATGTTATCATCTAGGCGTCCCAGATCTTTGATCCTTGCACCTAGTGATCTTGTTCCTGGGCTGGTATGACCTAGACCGAGGTGTGGCACATCTAGACCGAGGTGTGGCACAGCTAGGCCAAGTGTTATCCTTCCTGGTCGAGATCAGTGAGACCTTACTTACTGTAGACGTCCCCGAATGCCCCGGGAGGGTTAAGTCCCGTTCTGTTCATTTGGACTCACTACAGTTCAAGGACTCAATGTCACGGTCCTGTATCTAATCTCGCAGAGTGCAATGCAAGACCGATGAAATCATCAAAGAGTCCAAATCCGGCAATCGATTTTTTGAAAAAGATTAAAGAAGTGCCAAACATGGACTGCTTTGCCAGATACAAAGTCGCCACCTAAATGTTTTTTTACGGGAAATTTAGGAAACCCTGACTCGGTGCCAAAGGCCACGTGTCCGTCATCACCAAAGTTGCTCGGCTCGAGAACTTGGGTACGATTGGGGAAGGTCACTTCGTGAGCACCCCGCTCGCCCGGTCAAAGACCGGCCTCTACTAACCATGATATCTTATTTTGAAACATTGTGTGTTCTTATTCCAGTTATTAGCCTAGGTTACTATGTGATGCGCACAGCATACAAGTATAGACTGAGTCGCCTGAATTAGAACAAAACATTTCATGTTTGTTTGTTTGAAAAATGGTTTGCTACCCGCAGGTAGGCTTAAAATGCAGATTTTGCCATCCTCAGGTGGGCTTAGAAAAGATGATTTTGCCACTAT
Source organism: Camellia japonica (assembly GCA_030407325.1). Taxonomy (NCBI): domain Eukaryota; kingdom Viridiplantae; phylum Streptophyta; class Magnoliopsida; order Ericales; family Theaceae; genus Camellia; species Camellia japonica. The sequence goes on from JAPPVO010000016.1 coordinate 178,999,984, forward strand.
CTAGTGGGCTTAAAACAAACATGTGATGAATTGTTCCAATCCAAATAACCCAACCTTCACCCACAGGCATCCAAGGCAGTTATACCACATAAGCACATAGCCTCATGGTAAGCATGCTATTCATGGCAGTCACTCACACGCATGCAAGGATGCTAAAGCATAAAACTCACCGAGTACTCCAAGCCAAAACAGAAGCTCATTAGAAATCCATGCGTGATCCTAGATACACAGAATTGCCTAATGCAACACATGCAAATGCAACTATAGCGGCTCGGCTATTCTGAACATGGCATATGGAATGCTACTAAACTAACACGTATCAATTTGGAATTGAAATACAAATGCAGTTTGTATGATGTGCCCGGTGCATGCAAAACAGATGAATATGAAACATTGTCATGTGTTGCTAATTATATGCCCTAATCTAACCATCATAAGCCGGTAAATAAAAGGGAAGAAAGACGTGGGATTGAAAGACATACATCACACTCACCCACACTTATTACAATTATGCCCTCGCGCAGAGGGTCCGAAATAAATAATACAGTCCCGAATGAAAGAATAATACAGTCCGTAATACAGTCCACATAACATACAGATCCTATAATATACAAATTCCTAATTAATTAACAAATTAACTAAGAAAACCTGTAAACTGGCATGCAAGCCAGGGGCTGCCTTGATTCTGATGAATGCATGTTTGGGCTGCTTTGCGCGGAAATCACTGGGATGCCCCATTAGCCTCTGTTTGCAATGTTTTCGAAATGCATACCAGACTCCGAAAAGTTGCTGATTCTCCATTTTGCTGCAACAGAGAGCAGGAAAGGGGCATAGCAATGTATTTCACAAATATATGCATGCCTCGATCCTCGTTGCCACCAATCACGCATATCGATGCATGATAGCCGAGAAGTCGAATTGCACAACTCAATATAGGATGAATGCATATGAATGCTACAACAAAACTAACTCCATCATGGGTAATCCGGAGCGTCGGTGACTTGGGATTGAGACGTTCCATCGCTCGGAGTACGAAACGTGCCTCGTTTCCATGCCCGGGCTAACTCCTATCCGAACACGATGCGATATGCATGATATGCATGAAATGTAGCTATATGCAACCCTAACATACACAATGTCATGGCATACACGATAACGAGGTATATACAACCGGGCATACACAATGCTATGGTGAAATGGCATACGCAATGCAATAATGGGCTTACACCAACATGAGAGCCTCAGCCACACTCACATAGGAGGCCATCAGATGAAAACAAGATACCTCGAAGTGCGTGCCCGAGAACGGACCTCAGGCACCGAAATGCCACTCTAGATGAGACATAGCAAAGACATGGAATATGATATGCAAACATGCAAAATCAGTGCAAAATGAGGGGCAAACAGCGCGAAATGAGGCAAAATAATACCGATGCATGAAATGATCCCGAAACATGGATTTTAATGCATAAAATGGCCTACAGCTATACCGTACATGCATAATTGATACATGACATGAAAAAGAAGAAGCAAGGCAGCCCCAAAACTCACATTTTACAGTACAAAACAAGGCCAAACAGCAATCACAGTAGGGCTAAGATGGCATACAAAATGGCTCCGCAAGGGAAGTCATGAAGCAAGTGGTAGATGCAAAGCCCAAATGGAAAAATACCCTTCTAAACACTGATAGGGGTTAAAAATATGAACATTTACAGTAGATGACAAGCCTCAATCAGTATGAAAACATGCTCAAAATGCAATACAAGATTAAGGCCACAAGAGGGTTAAACAAGTAGACCAAATATCATCAAATGACCAAAGACCCTTAATGAAACATGCCAAGAAGGTCAAAATATAACCACTTTCAGTTCTGAAAAAACAGAAGCTAGATAGCCTAAAAAGCATGCAAAAATGGGGCCAAAGAGGGTATAATGGAAGTACAACATACAGTGTTGAGCCCTTCTGCAATGTTGTATAGGGGCTCAAAATAAGCCGACTCACAGTTTATATAATGCTCAAAAACAGATCACACATAGGCTAGAAATACCATGCAAGATAATGGCATACAAGAGGTATTGAAGCAAGTACCAAATGGGGGGCTCAAACAGGGTTTGAGCCTTAAGAAAACATAAAGAATGGCTCAAAACAATGACCCTTTCAGTTAGGGTCGGAGCCCAAAACAGCAAGAAAATAGGGATAAGAAATTGGACAAAAAGTGCTACAAAAGAGGGAGATTGGCACTTACCCTTGAAGACCACTTCTTTGCTACCTCTTGTACCAAGGAATGTTGCTTCCTAGCTGCTGGAAAGCCCCCAAGCTGCTGGAAATGGAGTGGTGGTGGTGGTGCTTGGTTGGTGGTAGCGAAGAAATGGAGCCAAAACTTGAGAAAATGAGAGAGAAATGGAGAGATTGTATGTGTATCCTCAAGCAAGTTTTTTAACTCCTTGAGGAGAGCTAGAGCTGCTGTGGTGTATCCAAGGATGGAGGAGAAAAGGGAGAGAAAAATGTGTAGTCTTTGGGATTAGTTTCCCTCTTTTACAAAAAGTCCCCGAAATCAGATATTTTGGGGGAAAAGCTATACAACTGCAAGGCCACATCTCAAGGAGCATGGCCGGCCTGCTATTTTTGTTGCAAGTGGGCCGGCCAGGCCACCCCCTATGGCCGGCCAAGGGTCAAAAGGCTCAAGAAGATTTTCTGGCCGGCCACCAGAGAAGGTGTCCTCCCAGGTCTCCTCATCACAACCCTATGGTTCAAAATTAGAAACTCTAAAACAGGAGAGAGAATAGGCCACTTTTATGAGGGGTTCAAAAGGTTCAATTTGAATTACTGGCCGGCCATAGACTTTCAGGGTCCTCCCATGTGTGTACAACACAAATATGTGGTTTGGGGTTGAAGAAAATGGCCCTAGGGTGGTCAACATTGGCACGGAAGTGAGAAAAACGGGCGTCGGAGGGCGCCGGAGGAACATAACTGGTTGCTGAGACAATTGCTGGCCTCCCACCCTTCAGTGACCGTTCTGGTGATAAAACAGAGGTACCTGCCAAAAATGAACGAAAATCGATGCAAAACGAATGCTCGGGGGCCAAAACACGCAGTTCGGGGTCCCGAAAATAGGCTGTTAAGCACCGAAAGTGGCATTCGACCACGAAGTGGGTCTCTCAGGCCTCAGTGTCCCTCAAAAGGGAGTAAACAAGATGTATGCCAAAAACCGGAGGAATCGGAGATGGTTAGACGGTCCCGAACCGAGGCACACGGCCTGACGGCTCCGAAAACCGGGAACCGGGCTCCGAAATGGGCAAAATGGCCTACGGCCACGAAATGTAGCCCACGGCCACTGAGAGATGGTCTACGGGACCTCTCCCTCCCTTCAGGAAAAGAAACAGAGAAAACCGAGTCTGGTTCGCAAACCGAGACAAGGTACAGAAGAGGGTTCGGAAGTCCGGAGGCAGGGCTCACGGCCGCGACTCTAAGACTTCTAAACGAGCACAATATGCAACATCACCGAGTGCTCAATCGGCGACGTCTGAGTCTTGAGGTCGGTCAAAAATGGGGTGTCTACACTTACCGAAGCCTATGTCCTAATCCGAGATCATTGCCTTGTCAGAGTGCCCATGCCACCTTACTTGTTATATATACTTTGTCATACTCTTGTCTTGTCATTCTGGCACCTTTTTGAAGAGATCCAACCAGACTTTGCCACGTGTCCTAGCAGAGGGTTAAGTCAGCTAGCAGTAGAGAAAACATATCATTTGCTATATCTTTGCCCTAGGAGAGAAAGAAACTCTAGGAAAGAGGAAGAAGTTCTTAGAGTGAAAGAGCTAGATTCCAAGCTTGATCTTCACACCTTGAACCATTAGATCCGTGTTTTGATGTTAGATTCTTGATCTACTCTTGTTGTTCTTTATGTTAATCTGATCACATTGCATGATCTAGCATGATTCATGAGCCATGCATCGATTTAAAGTTTGTTTTAGAAAGAGAAAGTGATGTTCATGTGTTCTTGAAGAAAAACCATGTTTTGATTCGAAAGTTTGTATCAAGATCCATGTTTTCGTGTTTGTTTTCATGAAATCTCCAAGTACGAGTACCCAGGTCCATGTTTTTGAACTTATCTCATGAAATCTCAGATTTTGGAATAGAAGTTATGATTTTTGCATTCATGTTCTTCATGTTCATGTTCATGTTCATGTTCTTCAAGAGAAAACCCAGATTTCCAGACTTCATTTGCCTAAGTGTGGTCACTGAAACCCACTCTTGCCTAGATCTCACACATAGGCCAAGCATCGTATCTCACATTGGCCTACCTTGCATGATCACTTGCACCTTAGCCTATCTTGCATGCACACCTAGGCCGACCACCACACACCTAGGCCGACCTTGGTACACCTTTGCCGGCACCTTGTAATATCTCGGCAGGCAGCCACACACCTAGGCCTAGGAGACCCCACCTCAGCCAAGACCCCATGAGTTCACCCAGCTAGGCCATGTTTTCCTAGATCATCTCTGTGCATCCATTCCAAGACCTGGTTGGTACCCAGCATGTTTTCCATAGAAGAAAAACAGTGTTTTGACTCCCAGCATGTGTTTCCCTGGAAGAAAAACAGTGTTTTAACTCCCAGCACATGTTTTGCTTTGTCTTGACTTGGTTTTGGAAAAAAATGCCGGGATCTTTACCCTCATGTAAGGCTTGTTTTGAAAGTGCATTTCATAACCATCTTTGAGCATTCCTTCTTGTCTTCTTGAAGTGCATTCAATGGACTTTTAATATGTATTTGTAGGTCTTGGCTCCTTGCCTTAATCCCTACATCCGAAGAGCTATGTGAGTGGTATTTTTAATAAAGCTATGTTATAATGTTTTGATAAAAGCTTTGCTTTGCTTTGCTTTGTTTTGGAAAAGTATTTGATCAAGCATGAATGATTATCCTCTAATTTTTGTATCAAGTATTATGTTTGTTTTGATAACATTCTTGGAAGGTCCTTTCGTGCTAGGGGACGTTAAGCCTATGTAGCACCTTTGTTTGAGATATCTCTTTGCCATCGACGGTCATGTACGGATGGTACCACCGACGGTCTTGTACGGGTGGGCTTTGTTTTGCCACCGATGGTTTTCCAGGTGGGTTGTCTAACTGATTCCGGGTCGGCTACCGATAGTCATGAACGGGTGTGCTTCGACTCCGGGACGGTTATTCCTTTGTTTTGTTACGAATGTCATCCTTTGTATTATGTAGATGTTAGTAAACATCCCAAGAAGCTTTGAAAGACTTTGATTGATGAACTTGATTCATCCCATGTTTTGTTACAAGCTATGATATGTATTGTTTTGATAAAGATCTCGGATATCATTCATTCAAACCTTTATTACTAATATCATTCACTGAGTATCCAAGCTCACCCTCCCTTTTATATATATGCAGGTGACGAGCAAGAAGGCGATGACGCCTAAGATGTTATGTGCAAGATGTTTTGAGTCATGTTTTGCATCATCTTAAAGATTATGCTTCATAGTTTGTAACTCATTCCTTTTTGTATATTTCGACTTGAGAAACTTTTTGATCAAGATGTAACATATACTATATTTTATTTATATTCAAGTTGTAAAACCATGTTAAAATGTATGTCATTTCATTTGATCTATGCACAGCTCTTATGGACTACTTAGATTTAAATTTGCTTCCGCACATGTAAGCCCCATATGTATACTTTGATTATGTGTGAATTTTTCTAAGTTGGCCTTTGGTAATCACAGATTACTGGCCATCACAGCACTATTCTACTAGGGGCGGAATGGGGTCGTGACAATAAGTGTGGTAAGATGGGCCATACAGTGAGAAATTGTCATCAGGCTGGACAGACTATGAATAGACCTACCGCTAGCTCAGCTGGATTAGTACTAATAACGAGACTTGTTATTACAAGAGTGAATGCAAATCAAGGTACCTCTATTAATGTGAATAATTACCTATGTGTTACTTAATTTTGGACTGATATATATATATATATATATATATATACCTTTGCTCAGAATGATTGTTATGTTACTTATTCCTATTGACTAGACTATTGAAACTATAATTCTATGATGATTATGTGACTTGGTTGAATATCTAGGATAGTGAGCCCTATGCTATACTTAATTGTGAACTTGCACGCCTACATGTGGACTTATTTGAGAATTGTTATATTAAATACGATATGATACCCATTGATATGACTTTGAGATGATATGAACCATCACGATATGACTATGATACAATTGTGAGAACTGATGAACTTAAAACAAATGACTGCCCATTTGTCTATCTGGATGATTTGATTATAACCTTTGGGACAAACTTTGTTTGAGAATGATGGGATAAAACTGCATTTGATTTGATTACGTTACGAGAGGGACTATGAATTGGTTATTAATGAATGACCAAGTTATGTCTACTAAGGGAAATGATAAACTAAGAACTTGAATCTGTTCTGAAGACTTAACATATTTTGAAGACTTTATTCGAACTGCCAATAATAGACTATCTGATATGAATAATATATAAATCCACACCTCCGATTGATTGGGAATATATCTTAATACCATGGGTTTCATGGTTTTAGAGAATGGTTGCATCCATGTCACTGTATTTTAAATCTGATGCTAGGGGAATTGCTAACAACGGATTATATTGAATGTAAACACTATTTGGGATCAAAAACCTCAACTACGTGGAGGTATATGGATTTAATACGTTTTACAAACAACTGCGTCAGTATTACCGTACTATATAATTGATTCTATGGGATATTGGTTATATGAATTATGAACATTGTGTTATTAACTACTTCAATGTTGCATCTGTTATCATGGGATTGATCTATAAATTACCATCCATTTCTAAAGACTTCTGAATAACCTTTGATAATTATGATGGATCATTGAACTGTGAACCGTTAAACGATTGAGATTTGAGTTGAACTTCTATAGCAAAGTTGAATGGGGGAGAAACCACTTGGGAAAAGGAGAATGATATGAGACTGAAATGTCAACTTTTTATCCGACGCAAGGTAAATAAGTTTGGAAGACCAAACTTCCTAAAGGAGGGAAGACTGTGACAACCCAACCCGTATTATGCTTAATTATGCATATAATTATGTGTTTAATATGAATTTGCAAGTCTAAGTATATGAATTATGTGAATTTGGAATAATATCTGTTGAATGTAGGAATATCTATTACAATTGGAACTTTGAATTGAAAATTGAGAGCCTTAGAGGTGCGATAAGCCAAAACCGACTTCATATCTGTGATTAGCATGATTTTTAGAGCCTTCAGCAAAATTTTAAAAAATTACGATTCGTAATGTTTAATTGGCCTAATTTATATATCTCTAGCTTATTGGGTTCTTCATTTTGTTGAGAGACTTGCAAGAAAGTGAGTTAAAGAGAGAGGAAGAGGAGAAGCTAGGATTTTACAAGAGATTCAAGGGGAAAACCCTAGATTTGAATTAAGGTATGATAATCTACTTATAATCTTTGCATATAGTTCATCTTTTACTTGAAATCAAGAAGAAATTGAGAATTTTGAGCTAGGGTTTTGAGTTGTGTAAGGGTTTGAAATAAAATCATGAAATCTTCTCATTTTTGTTTGATTTGAGTCCATTCTTGATCCATGAAACAAACTCTAGAAGGTTTATACAACCAAGATTTGTTGGAAGATTCACCATATTTGTATGTGTATTGAACTTGTTTATGTAGTTTATGAATATGAGAAAAAGATGAGACCATGAATCTAAAGTTGAGGCAAGATTGACATGTTTGAAGTGAAATTACACTTGTATCATGCTAGTATATCATGTTTTTGGGTTAGTTTTGCATGAATTTGGGGTTGCAAATGAGTTTGGAAAGTTTGCATTTTTGTGCCATTTTCGGACTGTCTGATTTTGCCCAGACCGCACGAGCGGCCACGAGCTCCGCACGAGCGGAACATGAATAAAAAAAGGAAATTTGATTTTTCTTAACCCACCGCTCGAATGGCCAAGTCCACCGCTTGAGCGGCCCAGTCACCGCACGAGCGGTCAAATTGGGCGCACGTGCGGCCAACACTGTTTCAACTTATACCTAGTAACTTCAAATAGGCATATCTCCTTCATTCGGACTCCGTTTTAAGTGATTCTTGAGCCTAAATTCAAGTCCTGGAAGTCTAGCTCTAATGGTGGTGGTCTCACATCCAAATTTTAAATATACAAATAGATATGCTCAAATTAGTGAAAACTATTTATTTTGTTTTAACCGTTTCATGCCATTTCCTACCCTAACTTAATTCCGTTTCGCTTCTTGTTATTTCCTTAAACCTTAAATATGTAAACATGATATTTTCAATGGAAAACATATGAAATTGTTGTAGGAAACATTAATTTAAGTCATGAACATGTAGGGCTGTTTAAAGTACATCTTTGACACAAGCTTTGTACGTGAATCACATGTAGAGAAGTTTAGCATTAAACACTTGAGAGGGATTAAAGAATGGGGAATGATTGAATGGATATGTAATGAATAAATCGAACGAGTGAATTGAAGGCAATGTGTTTTGAAATATTATGCTTGGTTATGTTTCTGCAGGCTAAGTCGTTAAGGAGTGTCATCCGACCAATCACTATGAGTAATTTCTTTGTAACGGTATTTTCTTGTGAAATACTTTGAAATTGTGAAACTTATGCTTTGTATAAATTATGTGCCTTGACGAGTGTTTTTCGAAATGATAAAATATGCTTGAAATAATTCGGAGCAATTATGATATGGCAAGTTTCGGAAAGAATGTTTTGATAAGAATGAATGAGTTTCCTTTTGAGCAATGATTATGATAAATTGGGAAAATGTACTTTGACCCTCAGTAACTGTAACTTGTCTATGATCCATCTTAGACGTTTTACATAAGCTAATGATTCGCGATAAACGTTATGTATAATGTCAACCTTTGACGATTGTCATGTATGGTAATTCAGCAAGTTAATTAAGGCCTTCAGGTACTCCGCTACGACTTGGAGTTATGAAAGGTTTGATAAAAGGTTTGGTAAGCAATATTTGATACTATGTGATTTGGAATCATACTTAAATGTATCATTTGATCAAAATAAAGGAACTTCATTAATATTATATGACATGTGCAATTTGGGCCCGAGGCTGCTTGTCACATGTTTGGGCCCAATGCCGCTTGTTATATGATTGGGCCCGAGGCGACTTGTTATATGTTTGGACCCGAAGCCGCTTGTTATATGTTTGGGCCCGAGGCAGCTTATTATATGTTTGGGCCTAAGGCCGCTTGTTATATGTTTGGGTCCCAGGCCGCTTGTTATATGATTGGGCCCCAGGCCACTTTGAATATATGAATATATGACTATGGACATTGTAAGAATCTTATGATCATCTATTTACACTGCTTAACCGTATTATTACTCACTGAGCTTCGCTCACCCAATATTATGTATGCACATGTAGGTGATCAGCAGCATGGAGCACAATCTTGGACATTGTAAGAATCTTATAATTATCTATTTACACTACTTAACCATATTGCTCACCCAATATTATGTATGCACATATAGGTGATCAGCAGCATGGAGCACAACCCTAGAGTCAATTTCAGGAGCTATTTTGTAATCCAATCGAGTCATGCCTCTAAAATGGAGTTTTGTTTCACACCACACCTTGACCTTATTTTGTTTTTGCCTTTATGGTCTTGGGTTTGTAAACAATATATGTAAATTTCTTGTGGCACTTATATTTATAATTGGGCATGTAAATATGTTAACGTGTTATGAGGTCATCTTTATAATTTTTGCTCATGAATCTCGCAGCTCAATGGACTTATCTTTATTATACGCTTCCATTTATGGCCCTATTAGCATAAATATTCTGTATAATAGTTTGAGGCATTCGGTAATCTACGGGTTACTAGTTGATTATGACCCAAACTTTTAGAGACGTGTTCGGGTCATGACAAAGATGAACTACAAAGACTTCATGATGTTCTAGGAGAGGGTCTTGAATTGAGATTGAAATTTAATGGTAGTATTTTGTGAAAAGTTGATCTTGCAGGTATTTTCAGTGTTAAAGGTGTTGTTAACTTGTGAATCATCAAATAGACATGCTCTAAAACTACCTGACTTGATCTGGCACAATCCCTCTCCACCTAAAGCCCAATTTTTCTCTTGGTTGGTCTGGAAAGGGAGGATAAAGACTTCAAATTATTTACATATAATTGGTATCCTAAGTGATGAAGTCAGTAATGAGTGTGTGTTTTGTCATGCAGAAATTGAATCACTTAATCATGTTCTATTGATTTGTCCCTTTGCTTGGAAAGTATGGTCCACCATAATCAAGTGGTGGGGTTTGCAATGGGCCTCCCCTTGTTCAGTGGACATCCTAATGCACGAGTGGATAGGTTGGAATTTTAGAAAAAGGGAGAAGCAACTGTGGAGATCAGTTTTGATTGCTGGTTTGTGGTACCTTTGGAAATGCAAGAATGACTGTTTGTTTAATGAGTTGTAGCGTATTTGTGATGATCTTTGCGAGTTAATTAAAATTAGAGTGGCCATTTGGATGAAAGCACACTCATTTGGGCAAGGGTATGAGGTGGACGAGTTTGTCTTCAACATTCAACAAGTTAGAAGTTACTTATAGTACCTTTGTTGGGTCTGTAATAGTGCTCTGTTGGGATTGTGTGGATGAAGAAGATGAGGTGTCATGGTCTGAGATGGAGTTGTGAACAGAGGAGATCTATTGATGCTGTTGTTTTGCTGTTCTCTGTCATTGTTGCTTTTGGTTTTGTTTAGCTATTATTTTAGGTGAGGTTGGTTTTTGTGTTTGTGGTTGGTTACTCACCAACTCTTGATGCGCATATGATTGAGCGGACATATCGGTGCCAACCTAGTTGGGATTGGTTTGTTTCATTATGATATTTTTTGCACTCATTCCCCCCCCCCCCCCCTTTTCTTTGATGTAATATTCTCTTAGTTCAGCTGATCAAACAAACAAAAAAAACATTTAGTACAACTCAAAAATTGTTAACATTTTTTTAGACATGATTGAAATGAAGAGATTCATTACATAATTTAACAGTTGTGAAAAAGATATATCAATAGATCTCTTTTTTGGGTGAATTCAATAGATCTCGATTTCAAAAGAAAAAAAAAAATAATGAAAAAAAAAATAATTTAAATTAAATATAATAATAATTGATAGTAGAAGTTTAATGACATGTAATAATCTTATTCAATGAAATGGACATCTCAATTTCAACCATAAATTAGAAAAGATCTTAATTCATTCTCCTCATCGTTCTCCTGGCACTTGCCACTTCCCTTCTTCATTCATTCACCAAACAAAATGTATGTACTAAACATTTTATTTGTTTTCACTTTTTGTAAAAATAACTAAAATATTTCATTTTTCTTCTTATAACTAGAAAATTAAAAACTAAAATCGTTACCGAAAATAACAACCAAAACATTTAAAAAATCTGATGAATGGGCTCTGTAGTTAATTCTATTTTAGATGCTGATCAACGCGTACAATATGGGGCGACCCATCATGAGCATTGGGCTAAAATCCATCCAAATTTCAGAAGATAGGCCTGACTTTTTTCTTAGGTGGGCCTGACCACATTAGGTACACGCTTGTGCTATAACAAAAGTAGAACTATAATGTAACGTATGGATACAGACATGGAATTCTTGACACAGACTCTTGATAAAAAAGGTAAATTATAAATACACCCCTAATGTTTGATTAAAATACGAATTATTCTCTGTAGTTTTGAAAATTACATTCCACCCCTGATGTTTCTAATTTCACAACAAATCGCCCCTTTTATTAATAAATCATCAAGTCAATTGACAGTTTTTAATAATGTTAGAAATATGTTTCAATTAATAATTTAGGTAATTTTATTATTGTATAGGAGAGCAATTATGAATTTTATTTTTTTAATTAATTCTGTTAAATAAAAAATACTAACAATGAGGTATTTGTAATTTTTCAAACCACATGAACAATCTGTACTTTAAGCAAATCTCTGAGAGTGTATTTATAATTTATCCTAATAAAAAGCATAAAATAATTGGGCCTCACTTTTATTTATTTATTTTTTATGGGAAAAAACATAAATTTTTTTGAAAATATAATAGTTACCCGTTACTCTTAAATCAAACTCTTAATGTATCTCTTCTATAATAGGTGACTGACTTTGACATCAGAATGTTCTCAATCAGGCACCTACGGTGTTCACTTTTGTAGATTTTGGACGTGTAGCGGCTTCATTGATCTTTTCTATTGGGTTCTTATCATTGACAAGTACAATATATTTATTTTGAAATTTTTTTTTTTTTTTTTTGAAAAATGGTTTATCCCTCTAATTTTACTCCCCAATTCCACCTCTAATTTTATCCTCTAATTCCACCCCAATAATGTAGAGTTAGAGGGAGTTAAAGATGAGAGAGAGGAGTGTGGAACCGTTTCACATAAATCTTAGTCAAGTCATTAACGGTAGAATTAGGGAATCTCAATTACTGGATGTAGTAGGACGGTAGTCCTTTATAAGAAAAAAAATAGGAGTCAATTTAAGTACTGTACATTACTAATATCACTAAAAGAAAATCCAAAATTGCAGAAAAATTATTAAAAAAAGAAGAAGAGTACATCAAAGAGGGCACTCATCTCTTCTTGAATTAGGACAGATGAAGCCAAACAAGGAGGGGTCTGAATTTTCTGGTATGGAGTACCAGATTCTCACACAGCTTGTCTACGCCAAACAATGTGCTACTTACTTGCAATTGGCACCAATCACACTACATTATTATTAACTTAGTTAATCAGGATTATTTGTGCCAAACAATTTGAAATTCTTTTTGTTTCGATTATACAAAAGGCATGAGACCCCGTCTATCTAAAAGTTATGGAAGTTCCTACACATAAAGCATCACAAGAATGATATGTCAATGTCATATTTGAAAATAAAAGTTTTAAACAGTATAAAAACTTTGTAAGAATTTTATGTTTGTATATCATTAGGTACTCTTAGAGCAATGATCGAATTCAATTATAAATTGGACTTTATTGTTTCGACCAATAACTATTAATTTAGAGTATCACTAGAATTTACTCAAAAGTACTGAATAAAAAAAATTATGTTAATTCTTTAAGTTTATGTAACTATATATCAAATGCTATTTAATTAAGAAGATTTTTGGAGTTTCAATCATGAGAATAAAGTTAATCGTCCTCGAGCCCCAGCAAATAGAAATCACCCTTTTTTAGTGGAGGCTTCCTTTGATGGACCGAATAAACTGTGTGTTCTAATCGGCAGCTCAAAAATGGTTTAATTAAGAGTAAAAAATCACAATTAAAGTGTGAAAAATAAGTCAGTTTTTGACTATTTTCATAATTTAGGTTTCAGAAGAACATCACTTTGGCATGTTATTTGTCACTAGATTTATTTCATCTTCAATTACGTGTAGATTCCGGTAACAAGTCATATGTATATAGGATTAACTATATTTTAAAAAAAATAGGTATTTACTATGCCACGTGAAAAACTACATAAGAGGCAAAATATTCTGATGATAAATAGCAGTCATTTTTTTTTGTTTTTGGAGCTGTTTGTTCTAGAAAGTTTCTACTACTTCCAAATATCCAATTCAAATTTAACTCAATTTACTAGTTTTGGTATTTTTTTTTTTCTTGATTGAATAATATTAATCTCTAGTAGTGAATTTCTCTATCTTTATTGTTCATATTATTTTGGCATTTTTAATAATCAGCAAAATTATTATAAAAAATAAAAATAAAAACAATTTTAGTGCACAAATTCTACTTTTGCACCACTTACCCATGAAATAATTCCAGCAAGGCATGTTTGTAACTTGTAAGGGAGAATTGTTTTTGCTATGTAGTGCCCTTTTTACTTAGTGCCAAGTGACATTGGTGCTCTTTTAAACTAGTAGTGCTAAGTGACATGGTTTAAAAAGATTCAAACACACTTCAATGTTCAAACCCAGAAAACAAGAAAGCCCGCTTTCATGTGAGTGGGGACTTTTCATATAGCACAACAATTATATTATTATTATTATTAAATTTATTAAAACACTTCATTATTTATTATTAAATTTTTACTATACAACTTTTGTGTAAATGTCAAAACAGCCCTTCACAAGAGATAAAGAAATAAGTGTATATATTTGAGGAAGGACAGTTGAGGTAGTTTCTAAAGTATGGAATACTTCATTATAACTTTGCCTAATGAAGACAAAAATTAAGTGTTTTTTTATGAGACAATTATTTAATAATCAAGGACCAATGTGTTCCTAAAAGAGAAAAGACTCTTCTAGTCTCATCAATTTAATTGCACAAATAATAACAATTACTGTTATAAAGTTTAAAATTAAATCCACATCAGCAACCAATAAGTGATAATCATGTTGTGAAAAATAGACCAAGTACCCAATGCATTATTGGTGTACTTGTGTTTGCTTTCTAAAAAATATTTCCATGGCCATCATCAACTTTAATGAGAGACCCACAAGCTCTGCTCAGGAGTTGCATGGATATGTAACAATTAACTTTTATCAGCTTCTACCATTTGCCTCACCACCATAAATGGTTTCATCACTCTTTTTCATTGTTTTTTCTTTTTTTTTTTGTGGGGACTATTAACCTATGCTCTTTGACAAGACAAGAGATTGTTCATCATCTTAGTAGTACTATTTAATCAGTTATTGTAAAAGCTGACCATATACTAAATAAATCAGTGTAAAGAAATAGAAATAATTACAATATATATATATATAAATGGAATTTGTAATTTGGTGCAAGTAACTAGAATATAGAATCAGTTGCGAGTACATATTTTTGCAAGTATTTCACTTTTTCCCATTAATTTACAATTTTACATCAAATATTTACTGGTGTGGGGCTCCTTGGACCCACTCTGCACAATAAAATCTAAATATTTGTAATTTTTCACAGTTTATAGGTATTAAACTTTAAAAATTAAATTATATTTAACATAATTAGCCTCATATAGGTATTAAACATTAAAAAAAAAAATGTAATTAGCCTCATATTTTTAACATAATTACATTGGTCTCTTTTGAGATTTTAATTTACATGACAATTAGATTTTATTTTATTTTTTTTATCAATAATTCATTACTCATATAAATAGAAAAAAAAAATTTATTGTCATATTTTTTTATTAAAATATGTATTTGTTGTTGTTTATTTCAATATCAACCCACCATTTAATTCTCAAGAGAGGTGAATATACCCAACTTAAAAAAGTCCGAATTTACAGGTTTGCAAGATTATATATGGACCCTAGCTAGGGTTCACGGGCCTGGGTTAGAAGAGCATATCATTGAAGAAGTATAAAAACAGGAAAGAGACATATCAGGCAAAGAAGAGGATTGACCTGTCTAACCTTAGATTGTTGATTGTATATTCGATTGGATTCAACATATATGCTGTTGCTCAGTGCTCATATAGCTAGCTAGGTTCAACTTCGGAGTAAAAACATGTAGTGGATACACTCAGTAGATTTTTTGACACAGTTTATATATAAAAATATGGAGAAATAACAATGCAGGGTATGGAAGATCAAAAATTTTTTGTAAAATATGGGAGGTGCAACTCCTTGTGTGGTGAGGTGCAACTCAAAGTTGTAGCCCTCTATGTGTTTGTAATTTTTTTTTAAATTTATTTCTATTCCATTGAGATGTGATTACTCTTGACAATATACGGCTTGAATGTGACTTATTATTTTTAAATAAATTATTTATTTAACTAATATTTAATTACAAAAATACCACAACCACATTATTCTAATGAAAAATGATGTATAAATAACATTTTTCATATTTTAAAGCATAAAATAGAAACATTCATTTTCAAGCTCCCATGACACAATTGAATAGAGAAAAAATTCTTTGAAATCTTCAACATTCCACATTCAAAAAATTCAAAAGTCACCAGCGCAATCACATATAGAAAACACAACAAGGCTCGTAGAAATTGACAAATTTTGTTGAATTTAGTACCTCTAAACCCATGACCCACCTTCATTTTCAAACTCCTTTTAATACTACAACTATACACTCAAATTCCATTTCTATACACGAGAATTTTTTTTAAAAAAAGAAAAAATTAAAATCTCATACATAAATCATCTAATTAAATTATTACTTTATGTATGCTTTTAAGAAAATTAGATAAGAAATTCATTTGTGTATAACATTCCGAATTGGTGAACCTAACCATGATTAGCATTTGATTTTGTCTTCCATTGCAATGGAATTCTTGCAATGAGCAATGGCAGCTTGAATCGCAGCCTGCAACTCTTCCATGGTGCTATCACTCGTCGAATTCTGAACCGCCCCCGTCGCCACCAGAAGACCGCTGTTGGTCGGCGAAGTCCTCATCGATGCCGGTGCCGAGTACTCCCCTCTCCTCCCTCTCAACAACTCCTGCTTGTTCCCTTTCGGACTCATCAAATTCCCCGAAAACGAATAAGGTTGTCTCCTTAACTGTATATTACTCTCTCTCCTCCCTCTGAAAAACAACATAGGCCTAACCATTCTCATGTACCTCTTCACTACATGACTCACATCGAACCTTAGCTTCCTCTTGCTCTTCTCTTTCTCTTCTTCTTTTTCTCTAACATCGAACCCTTTTCGCCATTTCGATAGCCCGAACAACGAGAACGATGATTTCGATGACTTGGGTCTTTCTCTTTCTCTTTCCTTTGTTTCGCCATTGTTGTTGTTGATAGTAGTAGTACTATTGTTGTTGTTGTTTTCTAGTATTTCTCTGGGAAGTGTGAAACTGTCGAGAGAATTGGTGGAGGAGCGAGGAGAGACAGGGAGGTGGGAGAGGAGGTGGAGAGGGAGGAGGTGGCCGTGGAAGAATATCTCGTCCGCCGGAGATAAATCCACGGCGGCGATTGAAGGAAGAGATTTGGCTTTTTCGGGGTTTGTCGAGGACTGTGGTGGTTGGTGGAGGGAGATTGTGAAGGAGAATTCATGTGCAGGAGAGGAGGAGGCTGAGGGTGGTGAGGCAGTAGATGATGGTGGTAGTGGTGGTGGTTGATCTTCAACTTTGTCTCTCATCTTGTGGTGGTGGTGTGGTGGTGGTGGTTGTGGGTGGTGTTCATAGCTCTCAATCAAAGATGGTGTAAATAACAACAAAGATCTGATTCTAAGTTGATGGGATTATTAATTTTCTTTGATGTTTAGCTGTTGTTTGGGATATGGATATTGGCAAAGTCTATGGGAAAGAGAGACTGAGAGGGATAAGGAGATTAGGAAACAGTGGAGAGAGAGAGAGAGAGAGAGAGAGAAGTCCTGTCAATGTGTAGTTGGGCTTAAACAGTCTTTCGCGTACAGTGCAACAATTATATATTATTTATAATATTTTTTTATTTTTTATTTTTAATATGTGAAGGAGAGGGGGTGTGGTGGTGGCAAAAGGAGATAAATAAAAAAATAAAAAATGAGATGAGATGTTTAGCTATATGTGCTGATGAGATATTGCAAGTTCATTGCTTCAGCATACTTGGAAAGTAATCATCCTCGTTGTCAGTATGTAAAATAGTAATTTAATAAAAAAATAATAATAATAACATGATTGATTTTAAATAATAATTGTATACGCATAAATATTCTCACTCAAAATCAAACTAAAAGAAGCTAAATAATCTAATGATGTTTGAATACATATATTTTTAAGTAAGATTTTTAATAACAATTTTAATGAATTTTACTTAAATATCCAATGATGTTTTGATTTTAAAAGTTGTAATTTGTGAGTCCTTGTACTGATTTTGGAAGATACAAAGTTTATTATACTTGGATGGATAGTAAAGATAAGTTTATTATGCTGATTTGAAATATTCAATTAACCTAATTATAATGTGATCATTTTATTTCTATTTAAAAAAAAAAATTAAAAAAAAGAGCATGCGTCATTGTATCCTACTGTTTAAGAAAGATCTTTGTGAAGTCATGAGTGTATCTTCTCGTTTACACAAAATCAAATTATTTTAAGGGAAAAGTTAAGAATCATAAAAAAATTTCATAAAAATGATCATGAAAGAATTATGATCCTTGGATTATCTTGATTAGTGAGCGATGCTTTATTCTAAGTGTAATCCAAGGGTCACAAAACTTTCATGATTATTTTCATGAAAGGTTTTTCATAATACCTAGTATTTGCTGTTATTTTAATACCTATATATTATAAATACAAAATTTTTTATATAATATGATATAAATGTGAATTAAAGAGTAGTGTGGTGCTATTCTAACATAAAAGTTAGACTTACTTTTTAAACTCTCAATGATATAATAGTCTATTGGAATATCTAAATTAACTCTTTCTATTATATATTTTTTAATTATCAATCAATTTTTTATTTTTAAATATCACTTAGTTTAAAAAGTAAAATTCTATATTATTTTCTGTAAAATAAATAATAAATTTCACATATGTTAGATAAAATGAGATATAAATATAAACTAAAAAACAAATCAAAATCTACTCAACGTGTAAAAACTCACTACTTATCCCACATCTACACTGTAAATTTGTTCAAAATAGGTACACCTAATAGGAGAAGAATCTTTAATTATAAAATTTTAACTGCTACAACATAACGCAACACCCTTTCAGATTCAGAGTTTCTATGCTCTCTTTTTGCACGCAAACTACGTTGGAAGAGGTGTTTTATTCCATTTGTAGTCTCGGACTCTGGGTTTACCAATCTATCCTATTGTTATTTTTTAGTGTTTTATGTTTATCTCTATTCTATCTATGCAATATTTGAATGATTAGTTTATATGATTATGTTTTTTTATCTTTTTGTATGTATGAAAGTAATTTATAGCCCCAAACAAGGGTCGGTACCATGATTTCTATATTAGTATGTTTTTTATTGTATTCCTTCTCTTTTTTTCTTTTGTTACCCATTGTTCAAGCTAATTTATGTGTGTCTCAACTAATCTCAAAACTTATGTAAGCGTCTTCTCTAAGTGGATCAGACTCGAGCATATCGCTCAGACGTAATCCCAATGAGTTGATAATACTTAATGAGAGTTAAACTTGAGATTTCGAGGAATTGTCCATGCCTCGAGCTGCACCCACTAAGACTTATTTTGGCAACATGGTTAAAAGTCAGCTTTTTAACTTTTTAGCTTTTTTTAGTCGAATCACTTCTTTATTTTTTTGCACATTTTTTCAAAAAAAGTCAAAAAAATTAAAAATTAACTTTTAACCTACTTTTCAAAATAGATCTAAGTCACATCCCAAATCTGTGTTCTTACCACAGTAAATACATAATAACCATTAATATAACTTAACCGTTCAAATTTAACTTTCACTTATTCTATTATTTTTCTATCAATTTAATTTTAAATTTCTTAACAACTATCTAAACGATCATTAATTTCATAACTACCATCTTCTCTTGACAGCATCTTTATCACAATATTGTTCTCAACCTTTCTGTACCTAATGCATTATTAACTTGCACTCTTGACTATTTGATATAATTGAATATTTAACATAATGTGGATGTTTGGTAGAGTTTAAATCCAGTTTATTTCAACTTTTAGCTTAAATTAAGTGATTTTTGTGTGTTTGGTGTAACTCAAGTGATTAGCTTTTAACTTAAATTAAAGTCAAAAAGGTGATTATTCTTTGAGTGGGAGAGGAGGTACTTTTCAAATTCAACTTAAGCGCGCAACTAGAATTTGAGGGGCAAAATGACTTAAATGCCCTCACAATTTCAAGTTATTACAAGTGTGCCATGTATATAAACCAAACACACTCATTTCTGTCTCTCACTCGAACCAAAGAGGTGATTTCTGGCGATGAGAGGTGATTTTCGATGAACCAAAGCTCTCTATCTTCTCCTCTCTCTTTCTCACACGAACTAGTGAACCAGAGCTCTCTCTCTCTCTCTCTCTTCACAATCGACAGCGTGACAAACCCTAGCTCTCTCTCCCTCCTCACGATTGACGCCGTGACAAAACCCTAGCTCTCTCTCTTCGCGATTGTGGCTAGGGTTTTGTAAGAGGTTACCGGCGATGAGATGATGAGGAGGAGGAAGAGAAGAAGAAGGGGCTGCCGACAATGGATGAAGAAGAGGAGGAGAAGAAGAAGGGGCTGTTGGCGATGGGTGAGAAAGGACTGCTGGCGGTGGGTTAGAAAATGAATTAATTGGTATTATTGTAATGAATTAATAAATTTAAAAAAAAAATTATATTATTAATTGGTATTGTAATGAAAAAAAATCACAATTAATAATAATAATAAAGAAAATAAATACATAAATAAATAATTAAAATGAATATAAAAATAATAATATGTAATGAAATCACAACATTAATATAAATTAGAACATGAATATTAATTGGTATTAATTTTAATGAATTAATAAATTAAAAAAAATTAACAGCAAAAAGAAGAAAAGAAAATAAGGAGAAAAAGAAAATAAAATAAACTAAAATGAAGAAAAAGTAAAAAAGTATTATAAATGAAATCACAAATCTTATAAGGGTAAAAAAGACATTTACACAGCAAAAAGCTATTTTATAGCTTATTCAACTAAATACTACTCTGCTGATTAAATTTATATTACCACAGTTACACCAAACAAGTTAATAACTTATATTTAAAGCTATAATCTATAATCTGTTAAATTATAATTTATAATAATTTTCTCACAGTTACATCAAACGGGGCCAATATCATAGTTTTAATTGATGAAAGTGTTGCATCCTTTCTTTCACTGAAATTCTTTCAACACAATTCTTAAAAAGGATATATATCATATATACTTTATTACTTATTTTTTTAATTCGTATTATGTTATGATTTTTGTAACATGTAATTTTATGATAAAATATGATATTTGAAATTCAAAAAAAAAAAAATAATTAAAAAATATGTATAACACTACTATAAAATTATGTAATTTTATTTTTAAATTACAAATCGTTGTAATTCTATTAAAAAATTACATGACAAAATAAGATATCTATGGATTCCTAATTCAACTCCGTTTTGTAGCTCGAATTTTCCGTGGCTCGAGCGGCCCGAAATCGCAAAACGACGTCGTTTTGGAATTTTTTTTTTTTTCTTTTTTCTATTTTGCCCCTTTTCTTCATAACTCATAAGAAGAAGAAAGAAGAAAGGAGAAGAAGAAGAAAGAAGAGGATCTGGAGATCATCAACATGGAATCATCACCATCATCATCATCGTCGTCGTCATCATCATCAACAACCAATATACAGAAGAAGAAGAAGAAAGAAGAAGAAGAAACACACAAATCAAATCCCCCCCCCCACACACACTTCTGGAAAATCAAACCCACACACACACACAAACACAAATCAAACCCCCCTCCTCCTACACACACAGAGTAGCAGTGGAAGCACCCGCACACACAGAACCAGCACGAGCCTCGTTGGCGGCAGCACCAATCTCGTCGGCACACACAGAAATCGGCGAGGCGAAAATGAATAAGAGGGATGAGGCGAGAGAGGCAAGAGGGATGAGGCGAGAGTGAGAGCATCGAGGAGAGAGATAAGACGAGAGTGAGAGAGAGGCTCGAGTGAGAGTGCTGATTTTGTTTAGAGAGGGAAGAGAGTGAGAGGAGAGAGAAATTTTTAATTTCGAGCCATTCGAGCCCGGTATAATTCGAGCTACGGATGATTTTTCTTCCTAATTTTAGAGTAAATTGAGAAGGAAAAAAAAATATTAAATTTTGGCGACAGAGTACACGATTTCCTACCTTTCCTAGCAACAATATCTTCCATCCAATCATACTACTGTTTAATGATGTAGTCATTAGATATCTAAGCGTGTGGTCACCTCCGATTATTACATGAGAAATACTATGTATGTCTTCTGTTATTAAAAAAAAAATGATAATTTTTACATTATATGATTTTTTATTTTTTATTTTTTTCTCTACATAATTCATAAACAAGATTGCTAGAAGAAAATCACATCTCAGGACACAGTGGTCATCCTATTCCTCAAACAGATTTAGAAAGATATTTGTAATGTTAATGTTAGGGTTAGGCTTGTTTCATGTTCAATATAAGAGAATTTAATGCTGTGTTTGGTTTGGGGATTTGAGGAGGGATTTGGAAAGGGAAATGGAAAAGGTAGGTAAAATGTGAATAAAACATGTATACATTTCACCTAGTTTCACACACCTTTTCCCTTTCCTTTTCCAAATCCCTCCCAAATCCCCCAACCAAACACAACATAAGGGGTCATAAAGACTACAACATGTTCCGTTTTGATGATTTGAGTCGTTTACTTTTTAAGATTCATTAAGTAAAATATTCATGTAAAAAATTTAAATGATCAGACATCAACACTTGTATGTGTTCGAGTTAAATTTGTATTACAAAAAATGAATAATTATTTTTTAAATTATATTTGTTGTCCATTTTTTTAAAATGAATATGATTCAAATATATAACTACTAATATCTAATTATTTTTATTTTTTGTATAAATATTCTAGTTACCGAATTCAAAAAACGTGAATGGTTCTTATCACCATAATCGATTCTAAAATACGTCTATTAAATCCAAACACTCTCTCAAATTAAGACGACAATTTGAAAAAAGTCAAACCCTTAATATATACTTAGGAATCCAAAATGATTATTTGTCATGGAAAGAGTTGAAGGTCCCATGCACGTACAGTGATTTGATTACATACAGAGACATTATTGTGTTTTGATTTGGATTGCAGAAAAAAGTGAGGAAAAAAAATTATTTTCTTTTTTCTTTTGGTGTGTAGCAAATTTCATTTTATTTTATGGTTTAATTTATGAGAAATGCTAGGTTTCATGAAAACTGTTAAGGAAAACCATCATGAAAACTGTCTGCACTGTTAAATCAGATATGATCTCATGATCCAACGGTGCAGATGAATTTTCATGATGATTTTCATGAAAATTTTCATGAAACCTAGCATGACCCTTAATTTATATGCAATATACCTTGTCATTTTAATTCACGTAGTTTACGAATTACAATGAACCGTCAAGCTTTTTGTTCAAGTGACAAAAACAATTAGAAATAAACTGCATATGAAATAAGTATGGAGGTCAAAGTGAATTTTGCTTTCTAAAAAATGACAAAAAATGTTTATGATTAGCGTAATGAAATTACTTATGTATTTTAATTTATTTTCAGATAAAATAAAAATTATGTGCACGTGAGCTCACCACCAGTGGGTGAAAGTAAAATTTGCCCCTTTTATTCTACCACAAATCACTCCATCCAAACACAATCTAATTATGACTTTGGAAGTCATTGTTTGGTCTCTTGTTTACCGTTAAGTATAATGAAGGAGGAGAAGAAAAGAATGTCTGTGAAGGTAGGTCACATGCATGCATGATCAGGGTATAACATATTGCAACCGTCTGATCTAAGTTGGATGGCGATGATTGAACAAGGGTTAATAGTTAGGTATGGAGATGTATGTGTGGGTGGGTCCAGACACACGTGTACATTGTGGTCCTCAAGAGTACAAATCCAGCATAGAGGAATTTTGTTTGCTTAGTTAAGGTCAAAATCTCAATCATGGAGGCATTATTTGGGTGGACAATGGACAGACTCATCTTCTCCACTCAAATAAATCATAATATTTTGTGTATCTAAAGATAAGGAAGAGAGAGAGAGAGAGAAGCAAGCAACCATTGCATAAAACAAAGACTTCACAGTCATCCAGCAAAGATCCCTTTGGGTGGAGAAAACTTTTTCATTTTCTGCTTTTGCCACTACACCCATCAGCCACTCAAAATCTTATTCTTTCTCCAAAAGACAGAAGAAGAGTCGTAGGAAGAAAAAAAGCACACATGCAAACATGGTATGAGACAAAAACTTTACAATCTCCCTCTTTTTTTTGTGGGTCAAGTGAATTTCCTATTATTTTTTCCAGTTTTTTGGGTTCAACTCAGAAACAAATAACACTGAATTTGAGCTAGACAATGAAAATGGAGCTTTGGAATCAATCCATCTTGGAAAAGGCAACAGCAGATATCAACTCTATGTTTCAGTATTCAAGGTACCCTTACCAACGCTTACATTTTTCTAAGAAATTAATCACATAATATCTACATATACAGAATTAAATCATAAATATACAAAACTAAATCATAAAAAAAATATTTAAAATATACACATCAATACGATGACACCCACCCCTAGTGAAAATGACAAAGATATCAATGAAGGCGAGCCCATTGTTGAGACAAATGCATTTTTGATGTTTTTATATGACTTGATTCTATCTATGTAAACTTAATCTAATTAGCAGCATAGACATGAATAAGAAATATGAGAAACCAATCTCATGACAAACCATGCCAAAACTTGACGAGATCAAAACCTTACACAGCTACATTGAAGAAACTTACATATATTAAGATGGTTATTTTCTAAATTTTTGAAACTGCGGTTTTTTCATTCATCAATTTTGAATTACAATGCAAACAAAAATAATAATAATTTTGAATTACAGTGGTGGAAACTACAGAAACATCAGTCTGCTTCTTTTCTGAAGGTTTTGCCTAGGAACGAATTAATGTTTACATGAACAAGTTCAATATCAGAATGATCACAGAAGTTTCTCCTATGCAATGAATCCTAATAGTACACATTCAACTTCCTATAAAAGGATATTATACTGTAGAGTGAAGACTGATCTCACTTGATGTTAGCTCTAGGAAAGGGACGTACCTGTAAACAGTTGAACATATTCAGGAAAAGGAGATGATTCTCTCAGTCGTGTAACCCAGTCAAGAGTGTATCAACATCTCATATGAATCTTCCAAAGGAGGTAGGCAGGCATGAAAAACCTCCCCGAGTCAGAAACTATTTTTCAATAACACTACATCAACCTGAATCTTTGATCTTCTGACTGGGAGCAAGGAAACATTAGGAAAAAATCCCGAATGGGTCCCAACTAAAATGTCAAAATGGATTGAAATGCTCAAACCGCTCAATCAGAGACATGAGTGGAATTATATGGTGAGAAGTTCTGCCTTCCCATTTGTGATCATTCCAGGAACAATAGTTAGTGCTTAATTAATGCTTGAGAAAGGTTGACTAGTCACTTCCGCTACTATACCTTCCAGCTGAAAACACCAGAACATGAAAAACACAAAAATAAAAACAAAGCTTCGTGACAAGAGGTTTTCACAGAATAATATGATTGAGCTGACATACCTCCAGAAGGTCTTTTCCCTTCCATGGCTTCTTTCTTCTCTTGGCAACTTGCGCAAAGGAAAGGGCCATCCCAAGGCCGCACTTTTCCCGAATTTGAAACACCGGCATATATTGAAATACCCTCTCCAGGTTTCATCTCTACTTGACAAACTGCACACATGAACAACTTGAACACATTGCAGATTGGGTATTTTGTGTCCAACCTGCATCCAAATATGCACCTCATTTTATTAAAAAAAAAATGGTATTTATTATCAATAAAACAACGCGACCAACACAATGAACACATTCCATAATTCTAGTAATGGAAGTTTTAAATTCAGCTAACAATATTGACTTGCTCTGTACAAACCTTTCTGAAAGCATTGCAGATCCATCCTCAAATATTTCTTCTACCACATCTGGCTCACAATATTCTTTATCAATTTGAGAAGATGACTCGGAGGATTTCTTACGAAACATGGACATAAAAACTCCTTTGCCGCCCTGCTTCTTTGGAGGTGGCAAAGGGACATTTAGCTTCTCTGGAAGTCGTACATCAATCACAATACAAGTTGTATCATCTCGAAGTCCTTTCATTCCTACAGCATCCTGCAAAATGGAGCAGAAGGGTGTAACTGGATATTTGAATAAGCAACAGACAATTGAAAATCATTAATAATAAATAATAAATAAATAAAAAACCAAACCAAACCAAATTAAGCCTTAAGTCCCATCAAATGGGGTCGGCTACATAAATCCTTCTTATCCACGCGACTCTATCAAAGGCCATTTCGTTAGTTAAATTAAGTAAATCCATATCTCTATTTACAACGCTAACCAACGTTAATCTAAACCTACCATGTCCCCAAACACTTCCATCTACCGTTACAGTATCGCATCTCTTCACTACTACCTCTGTTGGTCTCCGTTGAATATGACCAAACCATCTCAATCGATTCTCTCTCAGCTTATCTTCTATCGGTGCTACTCCTACCCATTCCCGAATACACTCATTCCTAATTCTGTCTTGTCTAGTCTTGCCACACATCCACCTTAGCATTCTCATCTCAGCCACGCTCATCTTATCTACATGTTGTTTCTTAGTTGCCTAACACTCCGTCCCATACAATATCGCTGGTCTAATAGCCGTTCTATAGAACTTATCTTTAAGCCTAGTGGGTATTCGTTTATCACACAGTACCCCAGACGCACTTCTCCACTTACACCATCCCGCCTTAATCCTATAGGCCACATTCGCATCAATCTCCCCTGCTGTTGTGATAATCGACCCTAAATAACGAAAATGTTCACTCTTAGGCAGTCCTTGATTCTCGATCTTCACTTCTCTTCTGCTTTCATTGTTACTGTTACTGTTACTGTTACTAAATTTACACTCCATGTACTCTGTCTTAGTTCTGCTTATCCAGAATCCTTTAGATTTAAGAGCTTTTCTCCAAACCTCAAACTTTGTATTAACTCTTTCTCTAGCACTATATCGTCTGCAAAAAGCATACACCATAGCACGTCATCCTGGATATTTCTCGTCAACTCATCCATAACTAAAGCAAAAAGATAAGGACTTAAGGTAAATCCTTGGTGTAGCCCTACAGTGATAGGAAATTCATTTGTCTCTCCAGCATGCGATCTAATAGTGGTCACCACCCATTCATACATGTCCCTAATCACATCAATATAACTTTTTGTCACCCCTTTCTTCACTAACACCCACCATATTATATCCCAAAGCACTCTATCATATGCTTTCTCAAGGTTGATAAATACCATATGAATGTCTCTTTTCTTTTCTCTATACTTTTCTATTACTCTCCTCAAAAGATAGATCGCTTCCATTGTTGACCTGCCAGGTATAAACCCAAATTAATTCTCTGACACCTCTATTATATCTCGCAATCGGCGTTCTATCACCCTCTCCCACACTTTCATTATATGACACATTAGTTTGATTCCTCTATAGTTGTTGCAATTCTGTACATCTCCTTTATTCTTATAGATTGGCACTAAAATACTCTTCCTCCACTCATTTGGCATGTTCCTAGTCAACAAAATTTTGCTAAACAACCTAGTCAACCAAGCAACTCCCTTTTTTCCCAAACACTTTCAAGCTTCAATAGGGATATCATCTGGTCCTAAAACCTTATTTGATTTCATCTTCTTAAGTACAATCTCCACTTCAAAGTTCTTAATCTTGCGATAGAACCTATAGTCTTGGTTTATCGTATTACTGGCTATTTCTTCCCCTATTGCCGTACCTCCATGTTCTTCATTTAATAGTTTCTCAAAATAGTTCTTCCATCTTTCCTTAATCTCTTCATCCCTCACCAATACCTTAGAATCCTCACTCTTGATGCACTTAACTTGATTAAAATCTCTTGTTTTTCTCTCCCGTATCTTAGCAAGTTTGTATACCCTTTTCTCTTCCTCCTTACTATCTAGTCTAGTGTATAGGTCATCATAAGCTTTCAACTTAGCCTCTCTCACTACTTTCTTTATCTCCTTATTAACCAATTTATAACTCTTAAGGTTTTCCTCAGTTCTATGCTTTTGCCACTTTTTAAAGCACTCTTTTTTTGCCTTAACTACCGCTTGAACCTCTTCCCTCCACCACTAAGTTTCCCTAGAGCTGGGTCCCGTTCCTTTCGACTCTCCAAGCACTTCTCTTGAGATTCTCCTCATATAATTGGCCATCGAGTTTCACATAGTGTTAGCATCATCTTCCAAGTCCCAAGTACCTTCCTTATCCATTTTATTCTTAAATATTTCTAATTTATCCCCTTTTAGGTCCCACCATCTCGTCCTACGATGCCCACCATCCTTCCTAGCTTGGTATTGCCCTCTAAAACATAAATCTAGTACCAAAATCCTATGTTGAGAGATTAGGCTCTCTCTAGGAATCACCTTACAATTATTGCATTTTAGGCAGTCCACTTTTCTCACTAAGAAGCAATCTATTTGGCTCTTAACTGACCCACTCTTAAAGGTTATCAAATGCTCCTCTCTCTTCTTATACATAGTATTGGCCACCACCAGGTCAGAAGCCAACGCAAAATCTAAGATACTCTCTCCAGCCTCATTTTCTGTCACCAAAACCGTATCCACCATGCACCCTTTCATAGCCTAGTTTATCTATACCTACATGGCCATTAAAATCTCCACCTATAACCAGGTTCTCTCCTACGGGTGTCTCCTGTAAGATCTCATCCATTTGCTCTCAAAAATCCCTCTTAGTCTGATCATCTAATCCTACTTGAGGGGCGTATGTACTAATAACGTTCACTATATTCCCTCCAATAACTAGTTTAACTAACATAATCCTATCCCCTTTCCTAATGACTGCTACTACATTCTCCACAAGACCCTTGGCAAAAATAAATAAATAAAGAGTAAACAAATAAAAACTTCAAGTTGTTAGCATACTTTAACAATCTGTGAAGCTGCTGCATCTGGTGGCATCCCACGACAACAATCAAATGCTGTCTCCGCAGATAAAGCATCCCAAACACCATCGCTTGAGATAATAAGCCTGCCACCAGCAGTTGATAGCTGCAGAAATATCATTAGAAAATTTAATAAAAAGATTTCTAAGATGAAACTTCACATGATTTACTATAGTTAAATTCAAGCTAACACAATAATTACTAATAATCAGAAGTCATACATATTAAGTCACTAATTTTCCCAAAAGCTTAAGCTGTTAGGACATGCCACAAATAATTATATCTTGATATTATATTATCTAGGAATATATCATAATATTACATAGTTATATATGTGCATAATTTATACAAAATTAAACAATTACTTTATACCAAATGAATCTTGAATCTAATTCTCTTACATAATTTATTAGACTACTAGACCATATTAGTTAAAAATCAGACAACTTAACAAACATATAGCTCATCCTCCTAAGCAATCTGCTAATACATTTACATATCTTTTTTATTTTTCATTTAAGTTTATGTGAAACTTCTATAGGATTATTCTTAATAATTGTATGTTTTTTAAGGATATAAGACATTTGTGTCAAATTCTCAAATTTCAAAAATTGTGTGTTTAGCAAATGTCCAAGAAGTGTTGGTTTGTTTTTTTTTTTTTTTTGTTTTTTTTTTTTGACCAAGAAGTGATGGACACATCACAAAATGAATCTCGGACATGTCCAAAGTTATGATTTTTTTTATTTTAAATTTTGGACACATAAAAAAGAGTATAGGACACATGTCCAAGCATGTCCAAGGAGTGTTGGTGTCTAACATGGATACGTCAATTTCTTAGAAATGTCTGTGCTTCTTAGATATTGGGCATACCTACATTTCTTACCCACTAGATACAAGACAGTTGAGACCCAGCGGTGAATTAAATTAATATATTTAATTTTATGTTGCTTCAAAGCCAAGCTAAAAGAAATACTCAAAGGCACTAGCAGGTTGTTCAAGTTCTAAATGTTCCGAAAAAATTCCTCAAGAAACAAAGATCTGGAGTAGCTATCAGTGGTTATTCTTCATCACCACGTTTCCAACTGTGGTTTTCACCTGTTTCCAACTGCTCATGATAGACAATTAATAACAGCAAAACTGAAAGAGATAATGGATAATTATTTTGAGACTTTACGTCAACCATTCAAATTTCACTCATGTTCATTATAGATTCTAGAAGTCAAATTTTAAATATAAATCCAATTCAAATCAATCCAGAATCGATGGTCCTAGGGAATGGCAGTTCTCTCACAATTTTGTAATTTTTGTCCCATAATTAGCATGACATTTAACAACTATCAAACACTCCTTTTTTTTAGCTAATTACTTGAAATCGTGATTGGAAAACTGAAAATAAATTTAATGAGTAACAAGATATATCCTCATTAGATGACTTTAAAAAAGGATAAAATTTTTCTAGACTAGAAGCCTTTGCTTGGGAAGGTATCCTTTTTTGAGCTTGACTTCCCACACAACAATTATTTTAGTACTTTTTCTATCAGCCCAACCACTCACCAAACATATGTAAAAAGTCTTAGGTTGCATTTGGTAGAGCTTTCTAACTATGATTTAAGAATAGGAGTCGTATTTTGAATTTGTAAGTTTTAGAATTATGATTTGAGTGTGGAAAATTTGTTTGGTAAAAGAGTTTTGAAAACAGTTTTGAATTAAGTGGAGAATTTTTGATGTGACATATGATATTTGATACAAAAACTTACAATTCATAACCAAACATATAACTCAAAATTCTATTAAAACACATAAAAAAAATTTAAAAATTTGGAAATTATTTTTTTCGAATATATAAAAATTAACATGTCAATTGCAAAAAAAAAAAAAAAATATTGTACTGTTCTGGTCAACCAGCCTGATGACCGGTGAGACATCCGGTAGGACATTCGGTGGGACGACCGGTTAGTCTAAATTTTCCCGTTTTCAACCGCGTTTTCAAAAGTGAGCGTGGAATTAAGTTTTGAAATTCGTAAACAAACGCCGTGTTCAAATTAAGCTCTGGAACGTTAGTTCCAGAGCTGTACCAAACACAGCCTTACATTCTTAAAAACCAATTTTTTAACAAATTGAAACAAGATAGAACTTGAGTTGAATCTAACAAGCAGAACTTCACCCATCAGAAGCTAATCATCATTCAGAATGTGGGATCAGCAACAAAAGCTTTCTTGCCAATTCAGTCTGTAACATGTGGCTCTTCAGAGAATGTCACATGCTCATGAAAATTTGTAAACTAATAGGACATCAACTTGGATTGTGCTGCTCAAGGTCCAAATATTTTAATGATAACTGAGAATATTTCACTAGGTTCCCTGCTACCAAGGAAATTAAATTCCAACCAAAAATGCCTTTACTGAAGTTTTTACCACTATAATCTTGTGTCTTGAGCATTTCCTTGACATGTTATTATGATTATCAATATTTAAAGATTCAACAGAGATTTGTGTTAGGACACAACAAGAGGAATTCATCAATAATTAAAGCCCTTCATACAAAACTGTGGTGAAATTATTTGAGTAAACTAAGGAGTATACAATTATGTATTCTTCTAGATATCACAATCTATATAATTGCAAGAAAATCAACCATTCCAAAAAATAAATAAATAAATTCAATCACAGTGATCATGATCAAGAAAGGTGAAGTACAACAAATTCTGTTGATAACCTTTGAATTTGAAAGATTAGCCACCTCCAAATTATTAAAAAAAATAATAATAAATACCCCAAGTTTAGTCCCTATTGGATGGAGGTCTGGTAGGGTAGATTGGATTCAAACCTATCCTTTGGCATTATTTGCACGAATGTAAATAGAAAAAGCTTTTTCCCATTTTATAACAATGGAAAATAAAAGAAACTTGAAATAGAAGCACGTAGAGAGAATTATGGCTAAACTACAAAAAAAAATTGTGTAAATAAAAAAGATGAGAAACAAACCTTCACTTGTTTTACATAAGGAACAGGGACAATGTACTCGCCAACATCCAAATCTCCAATGGAACGTGAAAGGCACAAGCCACCAGGCCAACATCTTAGAGGACCGATCTAAAATGAACATGCCAATAAGTCAATTTTCAAAAAATGCAAGACAAGACAAGCTTGGAACACATTAATTTTTTTATATTTTTACAAATTTATTGTATGTCATATACATAGTTGTCAAATCGGGATTCGTATCGTGAATCGAAATGGCCTCGTACCGAATCGCGAATCGAATCGAATCGTGAATCGTAAAGATTCAGTCACTTTTTCTAAATTACTTAAAAACATATATCTATACATTTAAATGTTAAATATATCTATGAATGAATATAAAATTTAGACTTAAATCAAAAAAATGTTATTTTGAATGATAATCACGTAATTTAATAGGTAAGAAGTTAACAAAGGTTCCTATGTAAATCACCATCTTATTTTTTTTTATTTTTTTTTTTTAGACATTTTTTATCAACCATTCTTAATAAAGATAATAACCAAATAGACAAACTATTAATTTCTAAAGTAACAATAGTTAACAACGATATTGATATTTGGACAATAAGCATATATACTTTTCTAAGTAAGAGTGAGCAAATAATAAGAAAGAATTATTTAGGATATTTTATTTTAAAGTCTAAAACATTTTAAAAGGTATAATTGACCTCACACATGTAATATTCAATTTAATAAAACAGTAATAGATAATTCATAGTGTAACTTTAATCTTAAACATCTTTAGAAGATATATTACAATTTTTTGAAGGGAAAAAAAATGAGAAGAAAGGTTAAAAATATGTTAGGTCTGACTAAATCTGATTGGATCCTATAAAAAACTCCATGATCACTAAAATAACAACAAATCATATATACATGTTGGTTATTTTGGTATTAAATGCTATTAGAAGTTGTATTATGTCATTTTCACTAAAAAGATAGAAAAAATGAGTCGAAAATATATCGAACACAATAATTTTAAAAATTGCATGAATCGTAAAAAGTGAATCGAATCGTGAATCAATTGTGAATCGTGCGATTCACTAGAGATTCACTTCCAAAATAGATTCACTCATAGATTCGTATCGATTTTGCAAAAATTGCGTATCGAATCGCGAATCGAATCGCGAATCGTAAGATTCTGATAACAGAGGTCATATATATGAATAATTTATTCAAAGTTAATGAAAAATATACAATATTAACTACATTAAAAAGCTATATGTTTCATTAGTCAAACATCAAGATATCATTCAAGCAACCATTACATTCTAAATAATACAAACAATTATATAATATTGTAATACACAGGATGTTTTCATCATATAAATGTTTCAAAACATATTTAGAGTGCATAAGTTGTGTTTTGAACTTAGTTGTAGGAATCATGCAACCAGGTGGCGATTCTGAGTAAGAATCGCGATTCCGCGTTTCCTAGAAAGAAACGTGTAAGAATCGCGTTTTTATGGAGAGAGAAACGCGATTCAGTCCAAGATGGGATCGTAAAGGGGAGAGAGAAAGAGAGAGAGAAACCTGGTCTCGCTGTCGCCTTCTCCTTCGACATTGACGTCGACCTTCGACATCGCCTGGACCTTCGACATTGACCTTTGACGTCGACTTCGCCTTCGATCTGCTCTCTGCTCGCGATCTACTCACATTTGCTCTCGCCTTCAATCTTCTCGACATCGCCTTCGATCTGCTCACCTTCTTCTTTATTCTTCTCTCTCTCTCTCTCGTCGATTTGTGTTTTGTCTCTCCCCCTCCCATTTTTAACATATAATAAATATAATAAATAATATAATTTGTTATATAATAATAAATCTAATTAAATCAAATATAATCAAAAAAAATCAAAAAAAATCTATAAAATAAATCATCCAATTTTTATCTTTTATTTATTTTAACATATTTTATTATTCCTTATTTGTTATATTTTTTATTTATAATATATATCAATTAAAAATAAAAATAATTATATAAATAAATTAAAAATATTATCAATAAAAATAATACCTAAGATAAAAATAATAAATACATTTAAAAATAACTATTTAAACTCACCTTATATAATAAATATATTTTAAAAATAACTATTAAAAATATGTATATATATTACCGCTCCCCGAGGCGCTCCCAACCTAAGAAACTTCTATCGGCTCACGTTTCCTCACTCCCGCCCCCGCTCCCTCTTCGTGCAACTTAGGTTCTGAACAATGCATAACATTGTTATTATGAACAAAGTCATCACATAGGACGTGTTCAAAGGGTTTAACAAGTGTCGCCGAAGTGTCCACAAAGTGTTAGTAAAGTGTCCAATATTATAAATTTGATTTTTTAATTAAGAGACGTCGTGTCGGACACCACACACTTCCTCTGCAGAAGTGTCTGTGCTTCTTAGTCCATAGACAATAAAGTAATAAGTACATATAAATAATAATGATCTATTACAGGGAACATAGCAAAACCATGTTTCTCATTAACTGAAGTCAAGCATGTTTTTTCTCTACACTCATGGTCATCATTATATGGGAAGACATCACCTTTCCCAAATAAGTACAAATAATTGGAGAGCAAAATTCATTTTAACTTGTACATTAAATATGTTTACTTAACAACATTCTGCTTTTCAGATCACATGATTTTTGGTCCACTATGTAGACATGCCCATGTAATTAATGATTTGTGGTTCCACTTATCCATAATTTGAATACAGTTCATCAATATGGGCATTCAAGTTTGTGTACTATAAAATATTAAGTGTACAGCTAAAATGAACTAAAAGTTATACCTCTGTACCACCACCAGTATTAAGCCGACCAACCTCACCACCACTTGCAGTTATACGTTCTCTCCTGATGAAAGATTAAGAGGTAAAACCTATGTAAAACATGACTCTAACTTGTCGCTAAAGCAAAAAATATATATAACTTACTCTTCTACACTGCATTCAAGCCTATGATCTGCAGACAGATAATATATTTCACCATCAGCCGATTCAAGTACACAACGAGAATCACCAACAGATGCTACAGTTATGAACCATCCTTCAATAATCATAAAGGTGACGGTTGTTCCTGAAGTTTGTGCTGAAATGTCATCATATCGATGTGTAAGTACCATATACATTTGAGAGAGAGAGAGAGAGAGAGGGCTCCTACTGAATTTCAATAAGCAATTACAATTATAAAGAAAACCAATGTTGTAAGAAAATAAAACAATTAACTAAAATAGACATATATTTACAAAATGCTACATCAAAAAAAAAAAAGAAGCTAACATGGATGTTGATGTATATGAAAGATGAACTCAAATGATAGTGGAAAAAAAAGTTTGGGAGGGAAGCTAAATAAAATGTCCTTTGCTTTCTACTTAAGCTACATGATGGCCTCTTGACCGTGACATGACCAGACCAGCAATGGAATGTTAATAAGACTTAACACAGATCCAAATCATACCTCTCTCTTGAAAATCTTTATCAGTTTTTACAAACCCCGCAACCAAAGCCCTTGGCAGTGCTGCAATCCATTCATCTCTGTTAAGGTCCGAAGGAATACAAGCCAAAACATTATTTAGGAGATTTTCCTTAGAGTATATGGCAGCCGCAGGCCCATTGTGTCCATCAAATAGCTGCAAAATAAGATTCAAACCAAAAAAAAATTTAATCTAACTATGACGAATTATGAAGTAATAGCGGCAACTAGAATCAGTGATGAAGACAGCCCAAAGACACCAGTCTCCTGTGATTGCAAAAGTGGGTAACAATTCATTGGTATCCGTCAAATGAAATGCACAAGCAAAAGATAGCATCAATTCTAAATTCCTCGAGAACAATAGAGAATATTAGTACACTTTTAACAAAAACATAAAGTGAACTATGTTCTATGTCATTAGTACCAATTTAGTGGATCAATATAAACCTATTACATGCATAAGATACACGGGTACTAATAAGCATACAATATTTAACAAAATTCGGTGCCATTAAAAACGTCCCTTTAAAAATATATTTCTTGTCCAAGCACAGGATGACGGAACTCATAAATTCCTATATGAAGTCTATTTAAGAATCAAGAATTTACTTGACAATTGACATCATCATGTAGAGAAATCAACTGCCTCAATATCTGCCTGAACAACACAGGGACAGAAAATTCTAGTTTACTTCTTCAATTACCAAGTCAAAGGAGTGGTTCCCTATGGGTCAAGAAAAAGAAAAAGAAAAAGAAAAAGAAAGAAAACGAGGAAGGGGGAGTATACAATAGTTGACCTCTTCTTAACAAAACAAAGTACTGCACATATATGTGTATATGGTAAGGACCAATTCCTATAGCGTAGATGCCGAAGAAGACTAACAAAAACACAAAGAAGAAGCTGAAAATCCCCAAGGATGGATGCAAGAGAGAGTTTTCAAGGACAAATATGGAAGGAGAACCCCTGTAAATAGATGTACAAGAAACACACAACAAGAATAAGAAAATAGATAGAAAAAAGTCAGTTAGCCCAGCCCAACCAATAAAACTCAATGTTTGACTTGTTTTGTTGAGTTAAGATAGTGGCAAAGAAATGGAAATGTCGACAGCTAGCAACAATGACCAAGCACAAATTGCACCTTTTTCCCTTTATCTTTGAGCATTATAAATTTCTGCCATAGCTCACCAATCAGATCAAATTTTAAAAAAAAAAATTGCATACTAACTGTAAACATGCATACCCCCAAAATTAACCCAACTAGTTAATATAAACAATTGTTCTTTCAAACACTAAAAATCAAAGCAATTGATTGTCCCCTGGCTTTATACAGGCTAAACCTGCAATATTGATACCATAAGCCTTCTTCCACCAAGGTATCATACTATGCTAAAAAGCATTAAGGCACTATAAGGAGATTTCATTGAGTTAATTCAGACAACCACAGACAAATTCTAAGCATAGATACAGGATAAAGCATAACCACATTGGTTTAAAAACACGAAAAACATACCGCAAAAACAGAATATGTAAAAACCTCATCTCCTACAACGCGTTGGCATTCGGTCTTGACAAATGTGAAGTCCTCCCCTTTCTTGCTTTGGCTAGCCTGACCATGACAAATCTCTGGATTCTCAATCTTCTCATTCGCTAATTCGCGCTTTAGCAACACCGAAAGCGGCACCGTCTGATGTTCACCCTTCGAGGACATTGTTCACCTCCTTCAAATCCAAACCAACCACTCTTTAATCCTCATTCCTCCATGCGATTTTTTTTCAATTTCTAATCCTGAACCAAACACATCAAACAAAAACAAAATCAAACAAACAAACCTTCTCACCAAATTACATAACACAACAACAACATTGCTTGATTTGAAATCAAAATTATGGGGATCTTCAAAGAAAAACAATCAATTTATCACATACATAATTAAAATAAATCTGGATCAATTGACGAAGACAATAATTTAGAGAACAGGTTGGTGTAAGTCAAGTCAATGCGGATAAAATGTTTTCACTTTATGCGAGAATCGAGAGAACAATGACCGGGAAAGAAGAATAAAAATGCGAGAAAAAAAACAAACAAACAAACCTTTATCATGAGAAGAATATGAATTGATAATTAGTTGCAGAAATCAAAAAAAAAAAAACGCAGATCGCGAAGTCGATGCAAAAATATCATCGAAGAGAAAGAAGGTAGAGAGAGAAAGAGTGAGGAACGCAAATGAAGGTGTTCGTCTATTTTGTTTGTGTGTAAATTTTTTTTATTTTTGGGTTTGGGTGTTTTCTCATTGTCTTTGTCATGTCATGTGCTAGACATTGCCAAAACGCACCGTTCGTTGGGATTCGGCGTTCACTAGCCAAATCTGAGCTGGATTCAACGTGCGCCTTGGCCCTACACGCAGCTAACTTGCGCTTGTGGGCGCGCTTTGGCTGAAAAGTCCTCCACTTTTTTCCATTTTTTTTTATTATTTTATTTATCCGTTTTCTTTTTCTATGCAAATTATTCTGTTCTGTTTTTTGCTACGCGAAATTGTCAGACCACTTTTCAATCGAATAGATCCCAGCACCAACTGTATGGCCCGTGTGGATTTGTTTTGAACCTATTGTGATTATTTAGGATTCGGCAGGAAGGTTTGGATTGAATTGGGATTATTTTAATTACAATAACATACAATAAGTTAAAAATTAATAAGATAAAATATCATATTGGTTAAGTTTGGCATTTTCAAAAAAAATAAAAAAGTCAAACTCACAATCCTATTTTATAAAAAGTCAAAAAGTTATTATTTAGAACATCTCAAACAACCCCTTAAATCATAATTATTTCATTTTTTTCTTACAAAAGTTTAAAAAAATCAAAAAATTCCAAAACGAGATTTTTTAGTCCTAGATTAAAAAAGTCGAAAAACCAAAATGCCAACTCACATCTCAAACGAAGGCTTAGATATCTGAATTGTAATTAGAGATTGGTTAGGATGATCTGTTAATTTTTTTTATTTTTTATGAAATAATGTGTAATGTAATAGAAATGTGATAGAACCCAAATAAAAAGTGATGTAACCTAAAAGCTTGGTTTGGCATCTTTAAAAAAAGTCAAAAAGTTAAAAAGTCACAATCTTATTTAAGTCATATCATTCTATATAAGTCATATCACCTCTCTACCACATCACTTCAAACCCAACTCGTATTTCATAAAAAGACAAAAATTACGCTTATTTATATGATTTTAAACAAATCTTAAATAAGATAAAAAATGTGCTAAAATAATACATGTCAAATAACCCCTTAATTGACATTTGTAACAATTAAGAGTGTGTGGAGTGTGATTTGATTTGATTGAGAATAAAATTAAAACAAAAAAGTTACTATCCCAAACATAAGAGCCCGAAATTTTTGGATGAGGTGTGTGTGGTGGTGAAGATTAAATTAATGTAGTATGGATGTAAGTATGAAATGAATTTAAGTCATATATTGATGCTTCGAATAATTTGCAATAATTTTTTTTGAAATTGTAGTATTATTGAAATTAAAATCAAATCGAATGACGGATTGATAAATTTATTATCAGTTATCAAATTGCCATTTAGGCAATTTTAAACTATTAATCAATTGAAGAATAACTTCGAATAATTATCATTTAGAAAATATATAACACTCGCGCATACTATTTTTTTAATGTATAATACTAACTAATTTTATATCATATTCTTTTATATATATGACATTAATTTACACTAAATTCCACATTTTATCTTTTCATATTGGTTTTTATTTTAATATTTCATTAAAAATAAATATATATATATATATATATATATTAACTATAGCGAGACGGGATGGTTTGGGAATTATAAATTTTAAGCCGCAGATTAACTCAAATTGCAATTAACAGACAGAACAATATGAATTTGACTATTTTAGCAAATTAAGCTGCATTTTATAGGATAAGCTTCCCTTCATATTTTATCTTTCCATACCCATCCACACTTAATGATCTAAGTTGTCTATTTCATAAGTTTCATAAAAAAGTTATTCATACAAAAAATTAGATTTATCGGACAATTATAAACACAGAAATGAATCACATTGTTTTTTATAAAATGAATCGTTTAAGTTTACAATCTTATTTGCTACTCATTTTATAAAACAAATTGTGATTTATTCTTATATTTATAGATATTTGATAAAATTAATTTTTTGTATAGATAATTTTTATTACGGAACCTATAAAGTAAATAGTTTAGATTATCAATGTGAATATGAATTTAAGCTTATAAAAAGAATATGAATAAATATGAATATGGAGAAATGTAAATATGAAGGGAAACGTAACCCGTAATAACAACCATATCATAATATAATGTTGAACAAGTCACCAGCAACATGGATAGTTAAAAGAATAAATAATAAAATTTGTGTTATTATTGTTTATTTATTGAAAATATCAAATTATAGTTTAACACTATTTAGGAGTTGTTTGGCAATAATTTTTTGGTTAAAAAAACATAAAAGATAAAATAGACTAAGATCTCGTTTGGAGAGTAATTATTTTAGTCAAATAATCAAAAAATTTATATAAATTGTCACATTACTCTTTTTACTTTTCTACATATTTTCATAAAAAGCTAAAAAGTTATTAAAATAGTTTGTTCATAAATAAGGCCTGAATAATCCAATAAGATAAAATATCACATCTAAATTATAATCATTTTACTTTTTTTTCTCACAAAAATTTTAAAAATCAAAAAAAATAAAACTAAATAAATTTTTAATCCCAAACTAAAATAGATTAAAAAAAAATTAAAAACTAACAAAAAAAAAGCCAATTATCAGGGAAATGAGGTCACTGATGTGCTAAAGGCACATCAATGTCAGTGACTGTTGTGCCTCAATTTGAGGTATATTATGAGTTTATTTTTATAATCCTAACCGTTTATTTTGTAGGGTTAGTTGAGTATTTCATGCCTACCAAAAATTATATTAATCGGATATCAATAACTATATGATCGATAATCAAAAAAATAAACAATAAGTTTTTCTTTTAAGAAATAGTATAAAAAATATACAATTCGATCATATAGTTATTGATATCCAATTAATATGATTTTTGATAAGCATGAAGCACTCAACGAAACCTTACAAAATAACGGTTTAAATCATAAAAATAAGCATATAATACACCTCAAATTAAGATATAATAATTACTGTTGTATTTTTAGCACAGTAGCGACGCATCTCCATTATCAAACGGTAACTTAATTAATTTTTGTTCAAGTAAAATTAGAAGTCGTGACAAAGATTAGAGGGTGAGATGTCACCGTTTAGTAGATTTCAATGCCATTATGTCACCCACGTCTCGCTTACCTGCTTTACTACAAACATTTTTGAGACTTGACTCCACACAAGTACTAATTATTTTCACACTTTAATATTAGAATTTTAAATAGAATTCTAATGAGGTGAAAGAGAGGGAGTAGAGAGAGACAGAGAAAGAAGTGTGGGGTCCATCTTTATATCGAAACTATCTACATTATTAAAGTTGCATTAGAATTCTCAAATTAAAACTTTCAAAAATTATTTTTATTTTTAACAAAAAAAAACTGAGCTAATTGAAGCTAAATTTGTTATACAGGTTAAAAGATTACATGGTCATATATTATTATTATTTTTTATTTTCAAATTTATATAATTATTAAAATTTTTACTATTAATTGAACCTACCGTCAACATAAAATTTATAAAAAAACAGAATAATTATTCAAATTGACAAGAGCCAATCACCGAAGTTAATTGCTACTATATTTCTTGAGCAATAAATAAATTATAGCCAATCATTAAATTATATTTCTTGACCAATCAATATAAATTCATTAAAATTATTTTCAGGTTATTTTAGGAAGTTGGTTAAAAACTAATTTTTAATTTTTTAAGTTATTTTTGAAAAAATGTGTAAAACTTAAAATAAGTTAAAAATCAAAAAATAAATTTTTACTATCTTTTCAAAAAAGGGCTAAGTAATATAATGGGTAAATTAAAAATACACCTCTAAGGTTTGCTTAAAATACATATTGCTCCCTATAATTTGAAAAATTACAAATATTTCTTGTTAAAAAAATTTATTTAATAGAATTAACCAAAAAAAAAATTCATAATAGCTCTCCTATACAATAATAAAATTAATTATATTATTAATTGAAACATATCTATAACATCATTAAAAATTGTTAATTGACTTGATAATTTATTAATAAAATTGACGATTTGATATAAAATTAGAAACCTCAGAGATGAAAAGTAATTTTCAAAACCATATAGAGCGATTTATCTTTTAATCAAATTTCAGAAAGTGTATTTATAATTTAACCTAATATAGTTTGCAAATGTAGCAAAGTTAGTGGCCCACATGTATGGCACCCGTTTTTGAGAAGTCCAATTTGTTTCATATTGAGATCAAGATTGAACTCATCCAGTCCAGCCTATGGGTTTATTTTTGGATCTCGTTTGATAATCTGAACCGTCAATGTGTAGAACTCGTTGACTACTATATCCCTATAAAAAATTATTTTGATCGGATATCGAAAGCTTTTTGATTGAATCAGATTTGTATTTAAAAAAATGAATGGTGAAAAATAAACAGTTGACAGAAGTCTGAACTGATCAAATAGCTATCGATATCCGATTAATGTGTTTTTTACAAAGATATATATACATTGAACGGTTCGAATTATCGAAACGGAGACAAAAAATAGACCCATTAGCCAGACTGGTTAAGACCCTTTTGAGAAGCCTATTGTTCCGAAACCATGAAATAATTTTCTTCCTCTTCTAGTCTGGACTCCCAAGTCTTTCGGACAGGCTTTGACCTCCAAGTGGAGGACACGGGGCGACCCCGACGATCTCTTTCCGTAATCCTAGCCGCGAATTGAGCCACTTGCTCATCAACTTCATCATGGAAAAAATTATAACAAAAAAATGGCTCAAATATATAAAACTCAAAAAAGTTTTTAAAAGAATTAAATCGATAGTTTATTTACATTTTCTTCATCTTTTCTTTTTCTTTTCTAACCCAAATATATAATCTAAACACAATTTAAAATATAAAAAGATTAAAACTCATAATCTAAATATCTTAATTTTATTCACAATGACTTCACAAGTTTATATTAATTTTTAATTTGTCACAAACTCAATTTTATATTTTGAGATTTAAATTGTGAATCTGTATTATTTGGTCAGCTACACAATAGAGGCTACATAGGTATAATTTGGGAAGTGGATTGATTTTTTGATTTTTTTGACTATTTTAACCTGGACTGAAAAGCTTGATTTGGAAAAGACTTTTTGACTTTTTTTATTTTTTTTGTAAGAAAAGAGTGTAATGATTATCAAAATTGAATGTGATGTTTTATTTTTTGTAGCTAAAATAGCCTATTTTATCTTTTGTGACTAAAATAACCAAAAAAAACCCAAATAACTCTTCCCAAACGGAGCCTACATAAGCTTGATGTTAAATAAGCTCCAGCTAGACCCAGAAAAAACAAGAAGAAGAAGCTCAAGCTAGCAGTCATACTATTTCCATTTTGCAATTTGATACGGGAATACAAATCCAAATCCAACATTTGTTTGCTGCATTTATTATAAATTAAAAGCAAAAAATATACAAGTAAAATTTAAAAACCACCTCATTTATTAAAAAACAAAAACACTACGGCAATCACAGTTGGGATGACCGAATTTAGGCAACTGCATGGATATTACATTCAACAAACTTCTTCCTCCTTATTTCTAACACATAGGGAGACCATTCTACCCACAAACTCAGAAGAACTTAAAGTCATTAAGGTTGCCCTGGTAAATTAACTGTACAATTTGTGTCAGATTAGTTCAAACCACCATCAAAATGAGAAATGCACAAACCTATTATTTCCTTCATGCTCCAGCCAAAAGCATTGCTCGCAAGTAGCAACAACACGCTTCAAACAAAACGCCAAGGACCCAATAAGTAGAGATATATTATAACCTTGAGCGACGAATGCATTTAATAGGATTCATGCATTTGATAGGATTAAGAGGCGAATGCCATCTTGAAGAAGCAAATGGTGGCCTATTCAAGGAGGACGATGAACTCATATCCCAGCCTTCAACATTCTTGGGAACACATACATCAAAAAGAATTTGACCGAGAACCCCATGAGCATTAATACTTGGCGGGTTGGAAAGAGGAATTAAGCCTTCTTTATGTTCATCCTGTGTTGATCCGACAACTCTGTCCTCATGATACTCCACTGAACTGGGCACGAAGAAGTGGTCATTTAGCTCGAGAGCAACTCTCTGAAAGCTCTGATTTGAATTCATTGCTGCTCTCTTCAACTTGTAAAATGGTTTGGAAATCTCATCCTGTGTGCCGTCAAAGCCCATTCCCTCTCCCTCAAGTTGTCTAATTCTATGAGAATAAATTATGGCAGCCTTTCCAAGTAGCTCAATCACAGCAGCCCTGTAGTCGATTGGATAATGCCGATAGTGACCTGTGCGATAGCAATGAAGCAAGTGAAGAGGTGCCAGAATGATTTACAAAGACGTGAATTTAGCAAACAGGACATGTCATATAATGCTATAACTAGAGATTATAAAGTATAAAATCTCCAAAGCAGTGCCATCTAAGAAATAAGTAAATTGGATACAACATATATTCAAATTCAAGATTGTCAATCAATCGTGAATATGCATAATTCACTAATAACGTGGGGAAGAAGAGGGGAAATATTGGTGTATCTCAACACTGGGGCAGGATGAAATCTGGGTGCTATGATACACTGACACAAACACAGACACGACACATACACGCGGACACGCAAATTTTCAAAAAATGAGGGACAAGACACACTAGGAACACGCTTAATATATATTTTTTTATTTATTTCTTATATGTAAAATTAAAAATTATTTATTTATTTATTTTTATTTATTTACTTTAATATCAAATTTCATTTACAAATTAATTTTTTCCTACAAATAAAAATAATTTATTTTATTTATGTTTAAGTAGAGCAAATAAAAATACTCAAAAAATAGAAAATAAATAAATAAATAAACAAATAAAAATAAAAATAAAAGAGGAAAGGAAAAAAAAAGAAGGGGTTTTTCTGTTAATATATATATATAATATATCAGGGATAGAGAGGAACAAAAAAAGAATAGAACAGAAGAGAGAAGAGAGAAGAAAGTGAGACGATCGCGTAGAAAGAAGAGAGAGTCGAAAAGGCAGAGTCGATGAGTTCAACACAAGCGAGAGAGGAAGAGAGACGAACAAAAGAAGAAAAACGAAGAAGAAAAGAAGAAGAATAACAGATTTGAAGAAACGAAGACAGATTCGAAGAACATACCTCGATTTAGGACTTCAACAAGTTCTTCTTCACCCTCTCTCTCTCTCTCTCTCTCTCTCTCTCTATTCAATTAGTTAGGGTTTTTATCTCTCTGTATTCAACGAGTTAGAGTTTCTCTCTCTGTCTCTAACGTGTCCAAGCGTGTCGAGCTGGAAAAATTCAAAAAGAAAAAAGGGGACGCGTTAGGTAGAGTGTCTGACACGTGTCCACTACGTGTCCGACGTGTGTCTGGGTGTATCTCAACATTTACACAAGTCCATAGAGAAATCCATGTCACCCTAGGTTTTTCTCTTTTTGGCACAAATTTTGATATATG
Source organism: Camellia japonica (assembly GCA_030407325.1). Lineage (NCBI taxonomy): Eukaryota > Viridiplantae > Streptophyta > Magnoliopsida > Ericales > Theaceae > Camellia > Camellia japonica. Next base: position 179,044,899 of record JAPPVO010000016.1, read on the forward strand.
AAAATCTTGAGGCAAAAACAAAATAAATGCCCATCAATCCGGTTTGTGTGTTTTAATGAGTTGCTGAAGCATTGCCAAAATAGTTGTGACAGGGTTTCAAATAGCCTTTTTCTCACCATTCTTGCAGCTCTCCACCAAGATCCAGTGTTCATCCTCCTCCTAGGCCTTCCTTTCAGTCCACTTCACAACAAACCACCATTATGCCCAAAGGGAAGAAAAATGAAAACTAGAGAGTAAAGGTTACTGGAAAATTCATTATTTGTAACACTCATTTCTTCAGCATTAAATTTGCATTTCAACAACATTGACAGCCTAAAAAAATTCCTCATCGTCAAATACCTTCTGATATTAACACCAGTAATTGAAACCGCATAATGGGTAATGACTAATGAGGTAATAACTTACAAAAATAATGAAAAAAAAAAAAAAAAAGGTTAAGGAACAGACCTACATGAGGAGAGCTATTCCATTTCACCAGTTTGACATCTGCACCAAGGTCTTGTAGACGGTGGGCAAAATTGCAAATTATTTGATAGGGAGCAAGATCATCATCTTCTGAACACAAAATGAGATACGGAGCCCCCATGCTCTGCATAGGAATGATAATGAATAGCTTGCAGAAAAGGAAAGCAACAATTTTAAATAGCAATGCATCTGATCAATAATTACCACAGAGGAGTACAGAGTCTGCCAATACTCAGCACGTTGTGATTCAAATCTGCTAAGGCAGACGGTGTCCAAACCAGAAGCAATTCCATTTGCAATCCAAGATACTAGTCGTGGAGGATGGGACATCTTAAGGACAGTTGGGTGTAGAACAAATCGAGTGCCCAAATCACTGGTAAAATCAACTGGACTCGAATCGTAAATGTGGCCAGAAACACAATCTCTAACCAATTGATACTCATCCTTCACAAGAAAAAAACTATAAGATGGACAAAAGTAGATGTACTGAAGTTCTTTAATCCTAATGAGATTCCCTAAGCTGAACACTAATTGACATCCTATTTTGGTCATTTCATGTCATATATCTTCCTAAACACCAAGTCAATGGGATAATGTGAAAAGAAGGAAAAACGTTGGATACCGGATCGAGTTGTGCTTCACACTTTCCCTCAATTATCTGCAATTAATGAGAGGGGGGGAAACTGTCATAATTAAATAAATGAACAAACAAACAAAAAAAAATGTCAGCATTCACCTTTGGCACATTATCATGTGAACATCGAAGCCAGAAACTTACCTGAAGAACCTTGTACATGCAAGCTTTTGGACCACCAGAAAAAGATGCAAATACAACAGGACATGGCCTAATTTTTAACTCCTTCACATAGAAGTTGAAAATGAAACATAATTAGTGACCTTAAACTCAATTAAATTTCAAACAAAGATAAAAGATTTCAACACACAGAGAGAGAGAGAGAGAGAGAGAGAGAGAGAGAGAGAGAGAAAAGGTATTTCCTTTAGCATTCAAGATAGCATTGCAAAAGGGCATGGAAGCTACATCCTTATGGATCCAGGCAATGTGGAAAACCAAAATGACAAACTATAATAAGTAATAACTCAAATTTTTAAAAATCATTTTAGACTTCTATTCAAGCCACAAGGTGTGTCAACCCTAAACAAACTTTGCATGAAAATCTAGCCCTTCCATTCAAAATATAAGAAATTGAGAGCCATCCAAGCATGGTTGATGAACTTCATGTGACTTAGTTCCACAGGAAAATAAGAAAATTAAAGAAAAACTTCCATAGCACTGACCTCAACAAGCTCATGAAGAATTTGAAATGCCAATGCTGTGGCTTTGTCAGGGAAGAATCTGCAAATACCATTGATGTTAATCTCATAACGTCCAAATATAGATTAACTAAACTACTAAATTTTTAAAAATTGCTAACTTGATGTTAATCTCATAACGTCGTCAATAGGAGACAAAAATGGAGTGCATTGGCGGGGAGTTAGTTCGGGAGTTGTGGGGTGGGAGATATATGGAGTGGGTAGTTTTATCAGCTTTGGGTTCAGCTGGTGGTGTGTTAATATGTTGGGATAGTAGGGTGGTGGTGAAGGAGGGGGAAGAAGTGGGGGGATATTCTTTGTCTTGTCTGTTCCGGTGTATCGAGGATGATTTCCAGTGGGTGTTCATAGGGGTGTACGGCCTAGTGAGGGGGGTGGATCAGAGTGCCTTTTGGGAGGAACTTCAGAGTATAGCTTTTTGGCGAGGGGGGCCTTGGTGTGTAGGTGGGGATTTCAATGTGGTCCAAAGTCCAAAGGAGAAGGTCGGGGCAAGTGTGTGATGGGGCCTATGAGGGCTTTCTCTTCTTTTATTGATGAGATGGAGTTGATTGATATGCCCTTACAGGGAAGGGGTTTTACATGGTCAGGAGGTCGGGCAATGTCCTAGATTGATAGATTTTTGGTTACCGGGGATTGGGAGGAGTACTTTTCTCAGATGATCCAAACGAGGTTGCAGCGTCCAATCTCGGACCATTGGCCAGTGCTATTGAATAGTGGGGGGTTGTGGCGTGGCCCAACTCTGTTTCTGTTCGAGAACATGTGACTGCAAACAGAGGGCTTTGTTGACAAGGTTGCAAGCCGGTGGGGTAGTTATACTGTGGTGGGTTTGCCTAATTGTCGGTTAGCTCTGAAGCCGAAACTGCTCAAGTCTGATTTGAAGTGGTGGAATGTGGAGGTGTTTGGTTGGTTAGAGGCTCAGAAGGCGGATACCTTGTCCGTGATACAAGAGTTGGACGGCAAGGGAGCTGAGGGAGATCTTTCTGAAGCAAACTTGGTTCGTCGGGATGGGGCTCGAAAGGAGTATGGGCATATTGCCCATATGGAGGAAATTAGTTTTCGTCAGAAATCTAGATGTTTGTGGTTGAAGGATGGGGACCATAATACAAAATTCTTTCATTGAATGGCTAATGCTCATAGGAGGTCGAATCAAATTGGGAAGATGTGTGTTAATGGGGTGATTTTGTCTTCAGAGGAGGAAATTAGGAGTGGTATAGTAGGTTTCTATCAGCATTTATTCCGGGATGAGGGGGAGATGTGGAGGCCGGGGATAGATGGGGTTACTTTTGATACTATCTCAGCGGCCGATGGTCAGATTATGAAGAGACCATTCATAGATGAGGAGGTGTTGGGTGTTTTAAGGAGTATGCCTGGGGATAAGGAGCCAAGGCCTGATGCTTTTTCTATTGCATCTTTCCAACAGTGTTGGCGGGTGGTGAAAACCGACATCATGGCCCTGTTTGAGCAGTTCTACCAAACAGGGCAGTTTGAGAAAAGCCTTAATGCAACTTTTATAGCCTTGATCCCTAAGAAAGAGGGAGAGAGGATATTCGAGATTTTCGGCCGATTAGACTGTTGGGTTGTGTTTATAAGCTTTTGGCCAAAGTGCTGGCCAATAGGCTTCAGAGTGTGCTGGAGGGGGTGGTGTCAGAGTCTCAGAATGCTTTTATAAAGAGGCATCAAATTTTGGATGTTGTGCTTATAGCAAATAAGTGTGTGGACTAGCGTATTAGGTAAGGCAAGGAGGGTATTATTTGTAAACTGGATATTGAGAAGGCTTATGATAATGTGAATTGGAAGTTTTTGCTATGTGTTGGAGAGAATGGGTTTTGGGGTGAAATGGAGAAACTGGATGAAGTTTTGTATATCTACGGTGCGGATGTCGATATTGGTTAATGAGACTCCAGCTGGTTTCTTCCCTACATGGAGGGGTTTGCAGCAGGGAGACCATTTATCTCCTTTACTGTTTCTTTTGGTAATGGAGGCCTTAAGCCGAATGCTGTCTAGAGCAGTTATAGGGGGTTTGACGTCAGGGTTTGAGGTGGGGATGAGTCCTACTACTCTGGTGGTTTCTCATCTCTTCTATGCAGATGATACGTTGATTTTCTGTGATGTGGATGCAGTTCAAGTTGGTCACTTGCGGTATGTGTTGTTGTGTTTTAAGGCGGTATCTGGGCTCTGAGTTAATTTGGCAAGGTCAGAATTGATTCCAGTGGGTGAAGTGGTTTCTCTTCCGGGATTGGCAACCATTTTGGGCTGTAGGGTGGCTACTGTACCGGTTTCTTATTTGGGGCTTCCCTTGGGGGCTACTTTTAAGGAGAAAGGGGGGTGTGGGATGGGGTGGTAGATCGAGTGTAGCGACGTTTGGCGAGTTGGAAGCGACAGTACTCATCTAAAGGAGGGCGGATTACGTTGATTAAGAGTGTTCTTTCTAGTATACTGACATACTTTATGTCGGTACATGTGCTTCCGATGACAGTTGCTAAACGGTTAGAAAGGTTGCAACGGGAATTTTTGTGGAGTGGTGGGAGGGAGGGTTTTCATTATCACTTGGTGGCTTGGGATACTGTTTGTAGGCCCAAGACGGGAGGGGGTTTGGGAGTTCGGAGGTTGATTGTATTTAATCGGGCTCTCTTAGGGAAGTGGTTGTGGCGTTTTATGGAGAAGAGGGAGAGATTGTGGAGGAAGGTGGTGGTGGTGGTAAAGTATGGTTTGGATAGGGGGGAGTGGTGCTCGGAAAATGTGGGTCATTCTCATGGTCGGGGTTTGTGGAAGGGGATTTGGTAAGGGTGGGAGGAGTTTTGAGGTCTGGCTTGGTTTTAGGTGGAGGTGGGGTGGGGTGGGGGTGGGGGATAGGGTTCGCTTTTAGCTTGACAAGTGGTGTGGTGCAGTGTCTTTGGCTAACATGTTTCCTTTGATTTTTGCCATTGCTGCTGATAGGGAGGAGACGGTTGCTTCGGTTGGGGATAGACAGGGTCAATCGGTGGTTTGGAATGTTCATCTTCGTCATGATGTTCAGGATTGAGAGATGGATCAGTTGGTGGATCTGTTGGAGTTTTTGTATAGGGTGAAGTATGAAGGGGTTAGGATGGATTCTTTGGTGTGGGATTGTTCGAGATCTAAGGGGGTTTTCTCAGTTTCATTGTTTTATAATGCGCTAGTGAGAGGTGTTGATGGTGTCTTTCTTTGGAAGTGTATCTGGGGTATTGGATCACCTTCTAAGGTCGGGTTTTTTGTGTGGACAGCAGCTTTGGGTCGCATTTTGACTATTGATAATCTCATTTGTCGGCGACATATTTTGGTTAACTAGTGTTGCATGTGCTGTGGGGATGCGAAATCAGTGGATCACTTGCTTCTTCATTGTCCGGTCACGTATCGGTAGTGGAGCTTCATTGTTACTTTGTTTGGTATAGTGTGGGTGCAACCAGGGTCTGTGCTGGCTGTTCTTCAGAGTTGAGGAGGGGCTAGGGTTGGGAAGCGGCGTCAGAAGGCTTGGGCTCTTGCTGCCCATTGTCTGCTTTGGTTGATTTGGTTGGAGCGTAATAGGCATGTCTTTCATGATGTGTGTCACTCAGCTTCTTGGTTACAGAGTAGACTTTTGTTGGTGTTGCATAGTTGGGTTGCAGGCTTAGTTGATCTCAATGTGTTAGTTTTTGTAGATTTTGTGGAGGATTTACTTACTTAGAGTTGGAGGCCCTTGAGTGGGTTGGTGTATTGGTTGCATCGTCTTGATGCTTTTCTAATAGAATTTATTTATTTATCAAAAAAAAAAAATGTCAATATATAAAGAGAAAAATCTGATATTCAACTTCAGGATTAATACTTTTTTATCAAAAAATTCCTCATTAGTTGATTCTGATGCATTGTGTATAGGTATGACATCTTTCATCATCACATTCTTCACAGCTTTCCTGATCTCACATGGCCAATGCTTCCCTTTTGTCCAACGTGCTAGCATTGGACACATACCGTCTGTCCATTTGTATAACATCCTCATCAGTAGAATATTTACAACATTTATCATCTTCCACAGCTGGCAATTCCATTTTGGCCCTTGCATTGAAGTTACAAACACATACTCCCTCCATCCCAAAATATTAGTCCCTTATTCCATTTTTTGTTGTCCCAAAATATTAGTCTCTTTTCAAAAATCAAGTGCAAAAATAAGATAAATTTCCTATTTTGCCCTTCTTTTAAATTTATTAACAACATGAAAAGTATAATTATGACATCAATATTCCCAAAAAATGTCCTAACAAAGGATAATTTTGGAAAATTATTTTTTTTAAAGTACAATAATTGTACTACCAAAAAAAGTTAGATTCCCCAGAAAGGACCATTATTTTGGGACAAAGGGAGTAACATTTATCATCTTCCACAGCTTTCCTAAGGTATTTGTTTCTTACGCAAAATATTAATGCCATTATCTACGGATTTGAGCACACTTCAAACACTAGTAACCATGTCTAGAATTCCATGAGGTACAAAAACAAAGGAACACCATTTTTCTTCCGTCCTGATAATGGAGTACGTGATAGCAAGACTTTGCACATAGCAGCAACCACTGGTAACTCCCATTTTGACAGACTATGGAAACAGCTGCTTCTACATATCATCTTGTATTACAAAACAATATACCTACCCAGCAACCAGGAACCAAGCTCCCAATTATGGTACTTCCAGCTATGCATTGAGGCATTGGATTGATGGCATTCTGAGGGCATAATTAGTTCTCATTCCTTGGTTACTTGTTCCATCAAGTGTCTTCGCTGACCACCACAACTATGATTCTCAACAGCCTCAGCACTTAATTGATGACTCACAGTCTTAAAGCCATGACTTATTGAAGAGAGGAACATTCACTCATTACACAGGACATATCACCATACCCAAAAACCATCAAGAGCCCATGTAATGAGAAATTATCCTAAATTCCCTTATTACTATTTTCTTATTTTTCTCCCTTTCCCTTTCCTTTCTTTTCCTCTATTCTATCATGCAATTTGTACTCAAATATTCCCTTCCCAGTCTTTTCCCATCTTGTCTTGTCTGGTAACAATAGTCAAAAGTCAAAATGGTGCTTGTGACAAATGCTCTTTTAGCTAATATTGTTTGTGTTCCGGGTGTTACCAAGGTACAAACCATACCCTCTGACCTATAGCACACATGGTGTGACCTTGGAATAGTTGTTTGGGATAATCTAAATAAGTGTACTTTTTGACTTTTTATGAAATATGAGTTGGGTTTGAAGTGATGTGTTAGAGAAGTGATGTGACTTAAATAAGATGATGTGACTTAAATAGGATAGTGACTTTTTGATTTTTTGACTTTTTTTAAACATGCCAAACCAACCCACCTCCGATTTTTCATGTAAAATGATCATGGGTCTGAGACCCATCCTTTGTCATTAGTATCCCAGTAAAAATCCTCTCTACACTTAGATTTCCTCGACATGATGCTAACTATCAACATGTCATCCTCTCCAATCACATTTCTGGATGCCCACAACATCAAAAGCCCACTATTCACAAATCCCAAAACCCGTAATTAAAAATTATTATTAAAAAAACACACAAGCACGCACACACAATTTCCCCCCATTCAAAGTCAAACTCAATCGTACCCAACAAGGCGTTCAAAAGAAAACACTGAAACAATTATAAACAACAAAAATCACTGATATAAACAATACAAAGAGAATCGAAACGAGAAAGTAGAGAATTGAGAGGAAATTGAACTCACTGATTGAGGAATTGGGAATGGCAGACAAGGGAATTCCAGCCGAGAGATGAGTAGAGCTGGACATAGTTGTTCAAATGCCTCTCTTGACTCGACATCCACGCGAACACCACCACTATTCCTTCCACTTTCCCACCTTCTCTTCTCCCCCAATAATACCTTCCCCCGAATCCCCACATCTTCTTCTTCACCCCTCTCCTTTCCTCTCCTCTTTCCCTCACTTTCTCGGGAAAATTGTCAATCCGATTTTCCTTTTCTAAAACCTAAAGCTTTGAAGCTTTCATCGCAAAATCCAAAGGAATGGGAGAGCCAATGGAGGGTATGGGCTAGTTCGGGAGGGATTGTTTTGTCTATCTACATATTCATTGATAGATATATTATTGATGATTATTATTTGCAGTTTTTATAGAGAGAGAGAGAGAGAGAGAGAGAGATGACGACGAAGTTGCAAAACTCAAACAACTTTGGTTTTTCTTCCCTACGACTATTGACCTTTCAAACCCTGCACTGTACCCACAAATCGTGTACCACGTGTACCAGGTTTGGTTGGGGTTAAAAGAAAATTTAACATCCACCTCAATATTTGGAATTGTTTTGGGAAGTGCAAAAAAATAAAATAAAATAAATTAAAAAATAATCTTTTTGTTTATTATGAAAAGATGAGTAAAAAATAAAAGAGTGATGTAAGGTCTTGTGTAGGAACATATTATTTAAATAATTTTTTAATTTTTTAACTAAAATAAGAGATAAAAAATTAGTATATTTGGGATTATTTTTTGATTTTTTTATGATAAGATGTGTAAAAAGTGTAGAGAAAATGAAATTTTTGATTTTTTGGTATAAATTATTGACTTTTTAATTTTTTTTGGTAACTTTTTAATTTTTAAACTAAAAAGTGATGTTATAAAACCAAACTTTAATAAGTTAATAATTTGACCTTTTTAGATACTTTTCAAAAGAATAATATTATATGTACTAATTAATATACACACTAGTATACTAACAGATGATGCGGCATCATTTGTAAAGTTTTTTATATTTATAACTTGTATAATAAATGTGATCAATAATAATATCATAACATTAGTTGGTACACTAGTGTGTATACTAATTGGTGCATGTAGTATCACCGTTTTCAAAATGATTTGATTTGGTTATTTTATTGATTTTTGGGTGTTTTGGGAAGTTGGTAAAAAGCTGGCTTTTAGCTTTTTACCAAGTTTTTTGGCTTTTTTGAAAGTGATTTGGGAAGTTGGTAAAAAGCTGGCTTTTTTGATTTTTGGTTTAATATTTTTTAAAAGTGTCACATCATTCCAAACTGACTAAAATATCCTTACTTTTTGATTTTTGAATTAATTAATTAAAATTTTCTAAAGGATAATTTGGTAAATTTGGGGGTGACGTTTTTGGTCTTCCCAAATGAGAGTTGGGGCGTTTTTAGCAACTTGGAATTTTTGGCAACACACACAAAAAGCTGCGTTTTTGGTGTGTTGCCAAAACAGCACTTTGTGTAGACCAGGGATTTATATCAAATTGTATCATTTTATAAAAATTTATAAAATATTACATTAAAAAGTTAATGAATAAATGAGGGGAAATTGTGAAAGCTATCCTCTCTAATTTTTATTACAAAGCGTGTATTATTGTAAATTATCTTCTAATGCTCAAATTATTAAAAGATAAAAGTATTAAAAAATAATGTTTTGGCCAATTCAATCTATTTATGTAAAAAAAAAAGTTTAAATTGAAACAAAAGATATGTTATAAGAATATATTAAAAATTCAAAATTTGGTCAATCTTTATTGGTAAATTCGATTTCATCAATTTTTCTTACCCTCTAGCACTTTGTTTGATTTAGTTTTTTAAATTTATTTTTTTTGACTTCTTGTTTTTCATAATTTTTTCATATTATTATTATTATTTTTAAAAATTAATACACCTAAAAAGTAAAAGTAATTTATTAAAATATGTAAAAATTATTAAAGAGAAACAAATAAAACCAAAAATAATAATAAAGTTAAAACCTGAAAATTAAATCAAGCAAGGACAAAGGTGGTGATTATTGTAACATTATTGCATGAAATGCTGTTGTCTTGTGCTACATTGCTCGCTTTAAAAAAAAAAAAAAAAAAACTCATTAGAATGAGTAATTCTCTTATTTTTCAAGAATTTTACAATAATTATGTGTCCATTCAATAGTAAAAGATTAAATGAATATATAGGAGTGTTTTAGAAAGATGGTTAAAAGTTAACTTTTTGACTTTTTAACTTTTTTTACTGTTTTATGTGAGAAGTGATGTGACCTAAAATGGGTTAAAAGCTGGCTTTTAATTTTTAACTCATGTTCCCAAAATGCGCCATAGTCTTAATAACAAGAAGATGATGAAGAAATTATAACATTTCATTAATTAGATACATAAACATATAAATTTCTTAACGTATTAAATAATTTCTATTTTAAAAGATCGTATTTATGGGTCACCTCTTATCCCACATATGTACCTCTTATCCTATATATGTGTGACTCCTATGTTCTAAATTTGATGTTTCTAACACTATTCTTGTCTTATTGAATTGTCTATTGGTGTTTGATACGAAGCCACCCTACGTAAGATTAACTTCCCATTTTTGTTTGTATATAGCCACAGGCATATCCTGTCTGCGAAATCTATTTGGTCGGTTTATGTTAAAAGTATGTGTATTTAAATCATTTATTTTTAAAAAATAAATTAACCTCATAATTATAATTACATAATCTATACAAAAATAATATATTGAATCAATTTGATTTTTTATATATAAATAATCTATGCATAGAGCTTTAAAATTAAGGAATCAAATTATCGAAATGAGACTTACAATCCGTTTAAATGCAAAACAAGATTTGTGGTAAGTTTAAATATTCAAACTTGATCGGCTAATTCTTTTCATTGTTTTTTGGGTTTTTTCTAACAAGTGAATAAAAGACGGTTAAAAAAAAAAAAAAAAAAGATGAATAAAAGAAAATATTAAATAAAAATAATTCTTATCAATTTTCATTTTTTATAAAAAAATTATCACGCATTTATATCAAAATAAATATAAACAACAAACAAAACAAGAAAAACAAAAACAACAGTTGCATTTGGTTTACTTTTGGAATTGTGATTCTAATAAATAAAAAAATTAAAACTATTTTCAAAATTTATAACCAAACACATATCAAAGTTCAATTCAAAATTTATTTTCAAAACTCATAACTAAACACACAACTCTTTTCAAACCTCTATTTAAAAAAAAAATCAATTTTTTTATTTTGTTTTTTAAAATTATTTTTAGAATTATGATTTGAATGTGGAGTTGTGTTTTGAGTTGAGTTTTGAAAAGAGAAAAATTGTTTGCTTATGAGTTTTGCAAAGAGTTTTGAGTTATATTTTTTTAATATGCACTGTATTTTATACAATTGTGCGCTATATATTTTTAAATATTTAAGTTGTGTTTTTTTTTTAAATTTAAAATTTAAAATTTTTTCTTTTATTTTATAAATATTTTTTAAAATATTTTAATTTGTTAATATTTAAATTTTTTAAAACTTTTTTTAAAATATTTATTTTTTGGGTGAATTACACTGACTTCCCCTAAGGTTTACCTTAATTACAAGGACCTCCCTGTAGTTTCAAAAATAACACAGACCTCCCTTACTTTTGAAAATAATAGTTAGATTCCCCCTTCCCGGCAAAAGAGTCTTAATGACGTTAATTTAACAGTGGAATTGACCATAATACCCTTTAACCCATTGTCTTCCACAAAGACCTAACCCACTTTGTATCATCATCATCATCATCATCATCCCCACTCTACTATCTATTTCTGCCATTGTCTTCCTCACACTCTCTTCCTAAACCTCTCTCATTAAAAATCCAAAACCCAAACCAACAACAACTCCTCTTATACACACCCAAATCGCTAACTTAGCTTGCAATGGAACTCTCTATCCAGACCTTTTCACATTCCCAGATCTCTTCAAAGTTACACTAAATTAATCACATTCAGATTCTTAAATCCAAGAAAACACACAATATATGAATATATATATATATATATAGTATAGATACACAACACATTTAGAACCATCATAGATCATTAATAAGCACGAAAGTGAAAGAGAGTGCAGGAAGGTGACAGCAGGAGATATCACAGGAAAAGAGAGGGAAACGATTTTGAGGTCACAGATTCAGATCTCTCCACCATTTCTAGATTTGAACCCAACTCTCCGATTGTACAAAACCAGATCATCGTCGGAGTCTTCATCTTCAACTTCGCCGCCAGACCACATTAGTGGTCTAGATTTAGGGTTAGGATAGGTAGATCTACAGATCTGCAGATGTTGGCATCGGATCAGTGACGGCAAAGAGGCAATGTGAAGGTTTTTGGTGGCGGCGGACAATAGAGAATGAGGTGTTACGGCGAAGGAAAGAATACTACGATGGTAGTTCTCTAGTCATCACCGTTCGCAGGAGAGATCATTTTGCATCAGTAATCGCAGGAGAGAGAGAGAGAGAGAGAGAGAGACAGAGAGAGAGAGAGAAAGAAGATCACAGAAGAGAGGAGCGAAGTGGCGGTTTTGCGGCGAGACAAGAGAGGTAGATGTCACGACCCAAACCCGCCCCTATGGGTTTAGCACCGTAATCGGCCAGTAATCCGTGATTACCAAAGGCCTGCTTAACAGTAGAACAGTAAAACAGAGTACAGGGGCATGACGGAAGCCAAAAAAGTAATGTCCAATGAGCTGTGACAGTCTGTATGCAAAAAGACTTTTCATACATATATACACGGACAGTACAAAACAGTATGTACAACATTTAGAATCATTCGGGACAGGGACCTAATCCCTATTAAGCAGTACGGTAACAGTCTAAACAGTTATTACAAAATAGATGCAGAGACAGACGAGGAAAACAAAACACCCCTAGGCCATAGCTTGGCAGGCTCGGAACCTCGCAGTGAGGCACCGTGGTTGGCTTGACAAAAGGGGAGTCTAACCCACGCTCCTAGCTCCGGTCTGGTGCTTGAACACCTATATATATATATATATATATAAACAGTGAGCTAAAACCTAGTGAATAACATAATGCGTAAAGAGGTTAAGAATGAATGTCCTTTCAGTATTGAAAACAGTCAATTGAATCAGTATATCAGTCATTCAGTCATAACAGTCATATATGGTACATCCATTAGCATAGCAGTACAGTAAACAGTAGGTCTTAGAAGACCGAACAATCAATGATGGCCATCATAACAGCAAACAGAAGTTCCAAGATAGGAACTGACAGAGATCTCTGTAACAGTAGCAGTAACAGTAAACAGTAGTTGCTATGGACGCCACAATACAATTCAGAATAGAGAACAAACATTCAATCAATAAACAATATCAGTTCAGAAACAGTACAGTTTAAACAGTCACATTTGAACATATCTTTACACAATTGTTACTCACAGAGTTTTGGGCTATAAGCAGCTAGAGCGCGTCTCCGAAGGCCAACCCTATACAGTGACAGAACGAACACACACTAAGTTCATATTCGGGAATCAAAGACTTAATCCCTACTTAGACTCGGTGTGGTTCTACATCCATATCCTCATTAGGATGCCTTAAACTAGGCCTAAGAATGCCTATGATGAAATGAGGATGCAAAGATGCACTTTAAAACATTTTTTAGAATTTTCAAAGAACAGGGGATCCGCTTGAGCGCAGGTTACCCCGCTCGAGCGTAAAGGCAAGCAAAATACTCTGCTCGAGCGTACTGTAAAACATGCCAAAAGTACTGGATGGGTGAAATTCACGCTCGATTGGGCGCTCGACACCCGCTCGAGCGTAAGACACAAGGTCACGCTCGAGCGTAGATTTCCCCGCTCGAGCGGACATCAAAACAGTGCAAAGTACTGAGAGCACGAATTTCACGCTCGAGCGCCAGTCACCCCGCTCGAGCGTGAGTTCAAAATCTGGAATTCCCAGATTTGAACCTCAAGCTCAAATTCAACCTTTGATGCATCAAAACCAAACCTTTTGGGCCAATTTTCCAGAAAACATTCCAAAACTCATAGCTTAACATGATTCAAAGCTCAAATGTAAAATCAAAGCCCCAACGGAAGAGCAATTGACCCCATTTTTGAAACCAAATTTCATGAATATGAAGAACATGCAACCATGCATGAATTTAACCAATTCAAAGCTTCCAACACTTGCTCTAATGAGCCAATTCTTACAAATAAGTTGAAAACATGGATTTTAGCATAAACATGAACATGCATGTGGGATTCCAAGAACATTAACTTCAAAATCAAGAATGGCAACATGCATGTATGGTTAAGCTCTTAATTCAACACTTGAGCTAGTTCTAGCTTAATTCACTAATTTGACATGAAACATGCAAGATCAAGCTCAATTCATAAATAAGAGGGTAATTACTCTACCTTAGGTCTTGAATTACAAGACTAGCAGCTCAATGTAGCAATGGATTCTCAAATTACCAAGTTTCCAAGCCAATTCTCAAGAACTCAAGATGAACAACTCAATTCCTCTCATCTCTCACTCTAGTCGGCTAGAACAAGGAAATAGGCTGATGAAATGTGTTATGTGATCAAGTGTGTGTAAGGCTCAAATGTTTAGATGATGGCCACTTAAGTGGCAAATGTGAATAAGGCCAACTTGCAATTTATCAATAATTAATCTAATTTAATCAACCAAATCATATTTTAACTGAATATACCACATAAATCACATAAATTACGATTAACACAAACATCAATTAATTTGGATTCGGCCGCCGATAAGGCCTTCAATTTGCATTTAAAGCATAAAACATGAACAGATATTTAAAGTCAACAGATAGACAAACAATTAAACAGATATACTCAATCAATTCAGTTCCAGATTTAGTTAGTCAGTTTAGTATTTCAGTCGGTTCAATTACTTTATTATAATCAGTCTCAGTTTAGCAGTAATCAGTAGCGTTATCAGTGATCAGTGGTGAGGGTTATTACAGTAGACACAGAGAAAGAGTGAGAGGTAAGAAAGATGGAATGGCTGGGTTTTGACCGTACATGATATATATATATATATATATATATATATATGTAGGGGAAGATAAGGGTAGTATGGAATTTGTAAAATAATTATAGATGACATCAACAGAATCTATTTAAATTTGGACGGATAGGTAACAAAAGGGGGTTTTTGTATATTAGTTTCAAAAGTAAGGGAGGTCTGTGTTATTTTTGAAACTACAAGGGAGGTCCCTGTAATAAGAAAAATCTCAAGGGAGGTCAGTGTAATTTATCCTTATTTTTTAAAACTTAAAAAAAAAAATTGAATCACTATATATATCTAAATCATAACAAATTATTTGGCCAATACTAAAAAAAATAACAAAAATTATTTTTCAAAAAAATTAAAAAATATTTTTTCAAAAAAATATATAAAAAAAATTTAAAGAACAAAATAAAATTATTGTTTTGAATTGTTTTTTAATAGAATTTTATAAAGATTTTTAATTGAGTTTTGGGTTATGTATTTGAAAATAGTTTTGAATAAGTTTTGAGTTATATATTTGGTTATGATTGAGTGTGGAGTTGTATTGTGAGTTTAAAATATTAAAAAAATAAAATATTTAAAATAAATTTTATAAACATTTTTAAATATTTTAAAAAATAAAAAAAATTCAAAATACAACTCAAATTTAAAACTCAAAATACAATTCAAAACTTTTTTCAAAACTCATAAGAAACAAATTTTTTTTTTCAAAATCAACCTATAACTTCACACTCAATTATAATTTTAAAATTAAACCAAATGGAGCAAAAAAAGCTCAAAGGGTGAAACAAGAAAAATTACACAAACTACAAAAAAAAGCATCAATCTTCTCACAAACATAATTTAAAAAAAAAAAACCAAAATCTATATCAAAATAAAACCCAAATCCGTCCTCGCCATCGTCTCTACTGCTGCTCAACTCCTGCAATTGGTTTTCCAATCGGAGGGTTTGGAGCTGTCAATCAAAACCAGAAGTTAAGATTCACATTGTGCTAAATGAAACTTCTAATGGTTGTTAACTGCTATATGTTCCCACAACCTTGCAGTAATCTCTATGTTTAATTGTCATCATTTGGCATTGGCTTTTTTATGTTGAGATTTTTTTAGCTGGACTTTTTTAGTCTCGTTTGATTTGATTTTTTTGATTTTTTTTAACTTTTATGAAAGAAAAAGTATAATAATTATGATTTAGATGTGACATTTTATCTTATTGACTTATGTAATTAATTTTATTTTTTAATACTTTTTTAGCAAAAAATCTAAAACCAAACAAAGTTTAATTCAAGTAATGCTTTAAGAAAGGACATAGTATTATTTGAGTGGTTTGGGAGCTTTATCATCGAGTAGTAAATAAGGCCTTTTAAAAAATTCTCCCAATCATGAGGTTTTCTTTGATGGTGTAATTATGTTGTGGTTTGGGAGCTTTATCATCAAGTAGTAAATGAGGCCTTTTAAAAAATTCTCCCAATCATGAGGTTTTCTTTGATGGTGTAGTTATGTTGTGTCTAACAAACGTAATGTGTCATACTTGAGCCGTGGTCTATATCTGAATATTACAATTATTTGATCTACTTTCTCAATGCTGCATTGAGTTGAGTTTGTTTGTTTGTTTTTTTATTTTATTTTATGATCAGCTATATATATTTACTGTTCAGAATCAAGAGATTTTTGTTACAGAACCTATATGATATATGTCAACCCATATGAACTAAATTTCAGGGATCAATGTTTAGTGTTATAGACTGTTTTATTTTATTGCAAGTGTACTAAATTGTGTAAATAATGTTTTGTGTCAATGGTTGAGCAACAATAAAAAAATAATAGCTACACTTTATGTTAGCATAAATTGAATTTGTGTGCATAGTTAAGCATCTTCAGTTAGTTCTCTTCCGTTTAGCTCCAAGATCTCTTATCAGATATATATTAGTGTTAATTTTAAGTGATTAATACCCAAGGCATTGTGGAAGGTAGAATTGTTCTCTATAGGGAACGTGAGATAACTTGTCCCTTCTTTTATTCTGTCAAGAGAAACCAAAACATTACTAATCACTCCCTAGTCGAAAGGACCCTTCGACAGTCAAGTTAGAATACTGTTTGCCATGAGAATTTGTATTTATAAAAGGGTTTTTGGATTGCCTCTAGTCTGTATTGTTTATTTCACCTGTTTCACCTTTATAGTTTTCCTAACTTAAATCTCATTTGTTGGATCAATATTTGATCTGAGGGTTTTGGCTGTTCCTGACTCTAGTCAAGCAAGTGATCAAGTTGCATTTGCTTTTGATCGTTAGATCATCATTTTATGAACGACTTAGATTATGTCAAATGCTAATGGCTAACTTGCCAATTGTTGTGTTCGTTGGCTCAAGTTAATCGAACGAACTTACCGTCTAATAGGCCTGACCTATATTCATGTTTTTGCTGTCTTGATGTTTACACCAAAAATAAACACTAAACTAAACCAAATTCCTTAGAATAATGGTAAGTTCAGGTATCGATCCATAGGGACAATTGTGAAATTAAACTAATTTAAATGCTAAATTCCTAAATTAATCTTGATGAAAAATATGGTTGTTCATAACCTAATAATAATTAAATTAAACAAAGCAATTAAATTAGCGATTAAAATTGAATTTGGAATTACTAATTGTGGAAAAACCTAGGGTAATAAATTCACCATTAGTTACATAAATAAGGCTTCAATTTGAGACTCAATTATACTACGGTTCGAACGAAATAATACTTCGCAACTACAAATTCGAAGCATTTATCAAGAAAATCATCACATTCAATGTACGGGTACGAACCATCTCAAGTAGTACGAATCGTTCGCTCTAAACTAGGGTAACAACACGACTCGTCCCTCGTAGTATAGTTTGTCTCATGCCTTGAATATGAAATAATAGAAAACCATTGTATGGAAAGCATTCAACAATCACATAAAGCAAAATACTTAAAGAGATAATGAAAAATATATATTTGAAATTTCTTAAACACCATATATACAATTTGTTCAAACCTTTACATAATCAAAAAGTAAAGAGAAAACCTAATTACATAGCTAGGGTTTCATCAAAACCCTAGAAAAGGGAGCCTAGCCACTTATGTAGAAATGAGAAGAGGTAGATGTAGAATAACCATCCATGGAATAGCAAGCTTGAGAATCCTCTCTTTCAAGCCCTAGCCTCTTCTTTCTCTTGGAATTTTTTAGAACCCTAATCCAGCATTTTTCTGTCTCTTTATACCTCTATAATTTTTCCTCACATTCAAAATATTAAACAAACTTCCAGAGGTAGGGTCGTACATGCGAGAATTTCCACCGCACGTGCAACGTAAGTTCCGCACGATGTGAGAATGGGCCTCCGCACGTGCAATTTCTTTAGGGCCTGTTTGGCTGCGATTGATGGGTTGCACGTACGGGAAGCATTTTTCTCCGCACTTTCTGCATTTTTGCTTGTTTTATGCTCCCACTGTGTCCAGCCTGATTGACATTAAAAATGCATAAAATATATAATTTGATAGGCAAGTAAGGTTAAGAGATCCTAATTATTAGCCTCAATGTTGTACAATTTGGCCTCAATCACTACCGTTAGATAAAGATGAATCCGACGTTCCTTTTATATTCTGTGAATTTCCTTCTAGAAGGAGATCTTTACTTTTCATTGCTTCTTACGATCTTAGCCAAGCCTTATTGTACTGCCTTTCTTTAATGGCTTCTTAGAAATTCATTTGGGCCTTTCTTTTCTTTTGGGCTGATTTGCCTAGTTGCTTCAGGTTTGGGCCAATATTTTATCCCTCCACAGACATGTTTGTTTGGACGGATTGGATAAGAGAGATTGTAATGCAACGAACTGATAGTCTTGGGATATATAGTCCTTGGACTATTTGCCTGGAAATGATGTGTATCCCTGTTTGTTTTTCATGGGATTAAAATGTCTGAAAATGGCATTTTAGTGAATCTCATGTTTAGTTTGAAAATTATGAAATATATTGTTTAAATTGTTATAATGGCAAACTAAATTTGAAGTATATTTTATTTTATTTTACAAAGGCCATTTTTAATTTTATTTAAATACGACATTAGAAGTATATTTTCATTTATGATTTTGCTAATACAAAACAGAAAAAAGAAAAAAAGAGGGGGGGGGAGGTAAGAGAAGACTATTAATACTATGTATATATCATGAGATTAATTTACACATATTTAAAAAAAAAATTCAACATCTTAAAAAAAAAAAATTAAAAATGAAAGAAATAATTGTTACATATATTTGAGGGTTAATTTCATCATTTAAGGTTGACTCAGTCCATCCATTTCTATCCTACTTCCCCCATGGGATTAAGTTATCTCATATATGAGGGATTATTAGTCCGACTAGACTATTAGTCTGGCCTTTACTTTTCTAACCAAACATTGGACTATTCACTTTGTTGGATGTGGAATCCAATCTCATGCCCTAATTCTACCAAACAAACACCCCCTAATAGAGATGGAACTAGGAGAAGACTACTGCGGGCCATGATCTCCTGTTTCTGTGAAAAATTCTATTTATTATTAACACTTTTAAAATATATATATATATATATATCTTATTTTATAATAAAATAACCCTTCATAAAATATATGTATCACATTTTTCAACCATCTTATATTCTCTTTTTATTTTCTACCTAATTTTTTTTTTATATATACTATTAGAGATTATTTCTATAGTATTGATTTTTTTTTTCTGTGTATATATAATTTATATATCATATTATACATATATATACACTTGTATATATGGTAACAAAAAATTATTTATCTTTGACCCCTTCTAAGGATGAAATTTTAATCCCGTCTCTGCTTCAAAGGTTCTTCAATTATTCGAACTGCAATTGGATCAGAATGGATTAAGTATGGCTGATTTGGAAATATATTATTCTTTTGACTTTTTGATTATGTGGTTATTAGTAAGTTATTTTAATTTTTGTGATTGCAAAATTAATTGACTTTTTTGGTCGAATTTTTGTATTGAGAAAGATGTTTGATATGATGTTAGAATATCAAATGACTAAATTGCCCCTATGACAACCCCCACGACGTTGGTAACGTGGCTTTGCTTAAATTCAAAAGAAAGAAAGCAACGTGTTAATCAATGCTCTCAGGGGCAAAATCAACATTTCAACTCCTGTGGTGGCAGTTCCCAGGCATGTGATTCACGTTGTGGTTGTATTTGCTTTTCTTAATTTTTTCTTTGTTTGGTTATTTTCACCATTAAACCAACTTCCCAAACAGCGCCATGTGTATGGTTTTTATTTTTTGATTAGGGGACAAATACAAGAAAAACAAATTAAAGAGATTAGAAACCAAAAACAAAACAAATTACCTAGCAGCTAAACAAGCCGCGATGGTCTTGACACCCAATCTAATGGGAGGAAATTTCAAAAATGAGATTGTGCCACCTAATGAACTGCTTTGTTTGTTGATTTGACGCTCCATGAGAAAGAGAAGTCACCTATGTGTATGTTTGGTTCTTTCGTTTGACATGAAGCTCATTCTGCAATGAATGCTCGTCACAAATTTGTTAAACATGTGCATCAAAAATGATAGCCGATTATTGGTTAGAATTTTAGGTCACGGTATCGAGTTATTAGTTTCTTTGATTTCGATCTCTTTAGAATTTGAATTTCTACCAACCGAACTATATGAGGCAATCAAACTAAGGTCTATTTTGATAATTAGGAAGAAAAAAAAAAGTTAATTTATTGGTTTATTGACTTATTTGAATCAAATCACCTTTCTATTTTTTTACACGTTTTTTAAAAAAAAAAGCTTAAAAAAAATCACCATGTCAACTTTTTTTTCCTAGTTGTCAAAACAAGCCTAAGCGATCATTTGGGAAGTGTTTAAAAAAATTTAATATTAAAATATGAGAAAAAAATCAAGCACTCCGTATGGTTTGAAAATTTTGAAAATAATTGCATGGGTTTTCAATCTGTAATTTTTTACTTTTAGTAATTTAAAAAAAATTTAAAAGATAATTTAATAAAAAAATTATAAAATCAACTAATGAAATTATTAACGTATGACAATAAATTATACGAGCCAAATTGAGGCCTCGTTTAGGAATAGATTATTTTCGTAATTTTTTTTTTTTTGGCTAAAATATGATGTAAAAAGACGTTAGTATGTTTGGAATGACTTTTTAATTTTTTATGAAAAGATGTGTAAAAAATAAAAAATAAAAAAAAAAAGAAAATCTTTAATTTTTTAATATAAATTATAATTTTTTTAATTTTTTTAATAATATTTTGACTTTTAAATTAAAATGGTTATAAAATAGCACATACTTTGTCCAAAAAAATGAAATGATTACATTAGAGCATCTCCAATGGTTAATTAAATTTTTCATCAAATTTGAGTAAAAAAAAGTCAATTTTCTCAATTTGATATTGCTTCCTCCAACGGTGAGCATCAAAAGGGGGAGGGTCGACCGGTAAGGCCATTATTATTATTATTATTTTTTTTGTTTCCCTCCCTTACTGTTCCCAATTCTTTTTCTATTTCTTTTTCCCTCCATTACATATATTTCGTTTTGGTTTACCTCCAACAATGATTTGCTTCTAAAATCACATATAAACACATTATCCATATGCCAGACAATTCCAGACAACTGATACGATCATAGCTAAACAAAACAGAGCATAATGAATACCTTCAAATCCATGATGTTGACTTCATTTTCATCCTCTTCTTCTTCTTCCTCCTCCTCTGATGATGAGTCTGATGATGAATATATGGTCACACTTTTAGGGGCTTATGAGAAGAATAATGTTAGTATGCTTCAGATTCTTAAGTCAAGTGATAGCTCAAAGAAAATAGGTGGTTCTGTTGTAGGCCATAAGTATATACGCAGAAATAGAAGGCAAGGTCATGAGAGATTGTTTGCAGATTATTTTGTAGCAAATCCAGTGTATTCACCTACAATATTTCGGAGACGTTTTCAAATGCGTCGTCCATTATATCTGCGAATTTTGAATGCAATCCAAGCACATAATTCATATTTTGTTCAAAAACAAGATGCAGCTCATGTAGTTTGATTATCTCCCCTACAAAAAATGACTTCAGTGATGAGAATATTGTCATATGGTGTCACAGCAGATGCAGTTGATGATTATATACGTATCGGGGAAAGCACTGCAATTCAAAGTTTGCAACAATTTTGTAATTCGGTGATTGAAATCTGTGGACCAGAATATTGAGATCTCCAACACCAACTGATATTGCTAGATTACTTGCTATTGGGGAGGTTTGGGGCTTTCCGGGTATATTGGAAGTTTAGATTGCATGCATTGGGATTGAAAAAATTGTCTAAAGGCATGGCAAGGTCAATACGTAGGCCATAAAAAAAGCCAACCATTAATCTTGAAACAGTAGCATTTTATGACTTATGGATTTGGCATGCATTTTTTGGAATGCTTGGCTCACACAATGATTTGAATGTGTTGGATCGATCGCCTTTGTTTTCTGATCTTGCTCAAGGTAAAGCTCCCCTTGTCCATTACACTATTAATGGACATAGTTACGATATGGGTTATTACCTTGCTGATGGTATATACCCTCAATGGGCAACACTGATTCAAACAATTTCTTCTCCCCAAGGAGCAAAGAAACAACATTTTGCAATGATATAAGAGTCTGCCAGGAAAGATGTACAGCGGGCATTCGGAGTGCTTCAATCTCGATTCGCAATTATAGGTGGCGCTGTACGTTTTTGAGATCTGAAAATGCTTGCCAACATAATGAAGAGTTGCATTATATTACATAATATGATTGTCGAAGATGAGAGGGAGGAGCACCTTGATTTCGATTATGAACTTTCATCAATCAACGCACCAGTGCAACTTTCCTCTACTCCTACCAATGACTTCCAATCATTTTTGTCTCGTCATTTAGGTATTAGAGATAAGGATGCATATCATGCCCTCTGTAATGATTTAATAGAACATATGTAGCATCTTCATGGTGAAAACTAAATTCACCACATCAATACATGTAATTTTGTTTATAGTTTTGGAATGGAAGGTTGTCTTGTTTGTAATCTTCATTATGATGCACTATATTAACCAAGTAGTTCAGAAGTTATGTCATGATGTGCTGTTGTGATGATCCAATCTTTAATATTCAGAATTGTTCTGTATTCAATTCATGAGAATTACAAATGAGTTTAATCATGTCTTAATCAGTTACAAATGATAATACCACATTAATTTAATAATCATGTCTTCAATTCTGTGTTCCATTCAGTATTGATGTGCCACAAATGATAATACCACATCAATTTATTCACATTTAATAATCATGTCTTAAATAATAATTTAATAATCATGTCTTACATTTATTCAATTCAGTATTCTGTGTTCAATTCAGTAATGATAATACCACAAATGATAATACCACATAAATTTAATAATCATGTCTTAATCACTTACAAATGATAATACCACATAAATTTATTCACAATTCATATTTATTGATGTGCCATATGATTTTATTCAGTATACGAATTTATTGATGTGGCATACTGTCACGACCCAAACCAGCCCCTATAGGTTTAGCATCGCAACCGGCCAGTAATCCTGAGATTACCGAAGGCCTCTGAGACAGATTAACATAATATTAGGGACTAGCGGAAGCAAATAACAATATACAACGTCCATTGAGCTGTGCAGACTTATATGAGACAGAAAAATTTTAAACTTTTTATATACATATATACACATCATCCTCACGTCATAATATATATACAGATTAGGTAGGAAGGGACTTAGTCCCTTTTTCAAAATACACATGACTTGCTGAACCAAACAAGAGAATATAACTTAAACTTTAAATCACATAACAATAACACTTAACATATCCGGAACCTCCACGGGAGGCACATAGGTTGGCTGACAAAACAGATTCTAGACAGATGCCTCTAAGCCTGGTCGCGCGCCTGATCACCTACATACATAAATAATACAGTGAGCTAAAGCCCAATGAATAATAACAGAGTAAAGAGTTTTAATGAATGAGTCCATACAGATTCAGAAATCATAATTCAGTTTTATCAAATCCATACTTGTTCAGATCATATACAGACAGAAATCATAAGTAATGATTACATTTACGTGATACATCCATTAGCATAACAGAACAGGACGCATAAGCGTAAGGTTATGAATAACCTAGTTCCAAGAAGGAACCTCCGGATCCAGGTCACAGAACAGGACAACTAAGCCCCCATGGCGGGCCTCCGGTACGGGTAACAGTGCACAGACAGGACGCATAAGCGTAAGGTTATGAATAACCTAGTTCCAAGAAGGAACCTCCGATACCGGGTAACGGCTGTAGATATCACATGATACTAAGGATGTCACGAATACATGTCAGAAATTGAACAATCATCCATTGTACAGAACATATTATTTCAGAAAACAGATCTCATTTCGTCACACAGAAAATAAGTACAGTTGAACATATCTTTACTAAGTTATTACTCACTGTTGGCTGTAGAAGCAAATCAGACAGATTGGACATATTAGGAAAATCAGGCAGACAATGGCGCGTGACCTACACAAGCACATAACATATACACATTGAAATACAATATTACTCCCTTGATTAAACTTGTCCTTTCTAGTCTTTATAGTCCGAAGTTTTACTACGTTTATTCTTTCTCGTTTAAATAAACCGGGTTCTTATTTCACATATTCTTTCATTACTAAGTCCTTCTTTTCCAAATAGATTGATCCTTTACTTGGCTACTTAAACAATTACCACAAGATCAATGATTCATTCTTTAACTAACTAATCTATGTTGATTAGTAGCTTATTAATCTTTATTGAGTCATAAATCATGTCTAGAATGTTTTAGAAAGAGATGAGGTTAAAAATATGAACTAAATGCAACTTTTCAAAATGTGCTGAAAATGGGTCTCCGCTCGAGCGCCACTTTGGCCACTCGAGCGGACTGTAAAATTTGAAAAACTACTGGGAGGTCGATTTTCACGCTCGAGCGGGACTTCCCTCGCTCGAGCGGACAACGAAAATTCTGAAATTCTAAAATTGCAAATAAAGTTCAAATTTGGTATTCAAAGCTTCAAAACATGCACTTTAGTATATAAACATGGAGAACCATTTATTAAAGTTATAAATTGCTAAATCATTTATTCAAAAATCATTTATTCAAAATCATGCCCCAATTGCCAAATTTAGTTTTAATTCATTTTCTCCATATCAAGCCAAATCCCAACCCAGAGTGATTAACCTCTAAATTAATCTCCATAAGTTGAACGTGGCTCCAATCTCTCATTTTCTTTTTAGTTACATAAAATTGATTTCAAGCTCTTTCTACTTTCCTTTCAAGCATAAAATTAAAGTCATAAATTCCCTAGAAAATTATTCACATGAATGAAATTGACAACAAAATTACTAGTTTTATATTCTTATAAATTTTCCAACTAATTTCCATAACCATGAGTCTACTTAGTTTCTTACTTAATCCATGAGACTAATTTCATAGCTTTCTTAATTCACGATGCATGTAACTTATTTTATATTTGACACCCAATTTCATCCTAATTCCATGAATTAAATCTCAAATCTCCAAGTATTATAGGATGGTTCTACAAAACCAAACCAAAGATAATTAATTTCTAGTTTATTATCCATAACCACTCATATGCATGTAACCCATTTCAAATTAACTTCTATAATTTTGAATCTAATTCAATTTCATCACCCTTTTACTAATTCCTTTTAATTTACATGAAATTGAAGTTATATGACTCTTAGGAAAGCATTTGCATGTATGTAATTAAGATTAAAACCAACTAATTTTTCTGTATTCAAAATCAAATCATAATTTAATTCTTGAATTACCCTAATTTAGATTTCTTTTTATCAATTTCCTTCATATCTAACCCAAATTTCAACTTATCAATTTTTACACATGAATTAAATTTAAAATCTTGAAATTTCAACATGCATGCAAGTAATTTGTGAAGAATAATAAAAATCAAACTCTAACTAATTAATTTTCAACTTAATTTCCATAACCCTACACTTAACTTGATTTTCTTCATCTTCCCTCTCATTTTTCTTTGATTACATGAAATTGAATCTAATTCCCTCTTCTTCTTCCTTTTTTTTTTTTCTTCCAGCTTTTAAGTAATTAATCTAAAAGATTTGAACTTAAATTCCCATACCTAGAGTTCTTGAGTGGTTCCTTTGAATTTCCCCTTTCCTTTCTTTAAACCATGCTTCCTTGAGCTCCATCTTCCTCTCCTTGACATAGAGCAACTCCACCATTTTATTTTATTCTCCAGCAAGCAAGTGCCTGGAACACTCTCTCCCTCTCTCACACGGTTCCAGCAGAGCACCCAAATGAGCCTTCACTCAACTATTTCATCATACACACACACACAAGCACACCTATCATGTTGACACATAATGCACACTTGCACCTCTCTTCACCAACACAGCACACGTGCACCCTCTTTCTTTTCTGATTCCAGCACATCACTCTCACATGCACACACCTATACCTAGATTTCTCAATACACCCAGATTTCTTAGTGCACACACACACACCAACAATTAGCACCCTTAGTTCTAGATTCTTTCATAAATTAATTTATGTTTAGGATTAATTTAATTAAGCATCACTTAATCTTAATAAATCTTAATCAACACATAATTAAATTAATTATAACAAATCATAAATCTCTCATAATTTAATTAATCTAATTGACTTCCATTAGAGCCTAATTAAATATATTTAAATTTATCGATCCGAATCAGATTTTTAATCAAACTCCCAAAAGGCTCCAAATATTAAATTAAACTCATTTCCATCCTCAATTTTGGTTTCTTAGATCATTTAATCCTTCAATTTCTGATCAGACACAAAATTTCGTCAATAAATTACATATTCAAATTGGGCACATCATAATTAAATTTAACTCATAATAACCACAATTCTCAATCCTCATGACTTAACCAACTCCAATTAGGACCTAATTAATCAAATCTCAATTTTACTAAACTGAATCGAATATTTAATTAAACTCCCAAATGGGTCCGTAATTAAAATTAAATTGATTAACTTCTCAATTTTACTCCCTTAAGCCATTTGGACCCTTAATTTCTAATTTCGAAATAACTCTTTAATAGAATCATATATGAATCAGATCCCACAATTCTCATAAATCCCAAATTAAATTATAATACCCAGCAATTAAATTTCAAATCCTCTTACTTAATCAAGTATTAATCATTTTACGTGATGGGGCCGTTACACATACAAATTTATTCAGTACATATATTCAGTACATATATGTATTGGTGTCTAATTTATTCGTCCACATATATTTATTGATGTTGGTTGGGATATTACTGATATGTTGCCATTCATTTATTGATATTGGTTGGTTTATTAGTGAGGATGTTGCCATTCCTTTATTGCCTCAGTTGAAATGCATTCAACCTACATTCATGGCATACTACAGAGGTGGCATACGAATTCCCTCCTCAAATGAGTCAATGCCTCATTTTACACACACCACCATTCATTCAATTCATTCAACCAATTTAGCTGAATATTAATTCCCTCCACCACCTACCTCAATAATTCACCCTCTATATCAGCTCAAGATTGTATACAAACCTGGCATCACCAAATTCACTCTATTCAGTGAAGACCTCTATCCACAAATTGCCTCTATAAGAATACATTCACTGTATTCCCTCCACTACCACCTTCAAATTCGGGTTAACCAATTTCTATTCCCAAACTCTACATATTCACTATATTGTAAGTGTGAATGCTCTAATCAGCAGGCAAACCATCTGAATCAACAAAGCCAACATCAGCAAGAACAACAAGGCAGCATCAAAACAGAGGTGGGCTATATCGCACGGGTCAACCGGTTGGTCAACTGGCCTTGCAATTTTGTTTTGTTTTTTTTTTCGCCTTTCAATGTGCACTTCCTTCCACTTCTTCGGCCCTTCTTTCAGTGAGCACAACATGTTGTATTTGTTCAACTTTAACCTTCTGAAGGGCATAAAATTCATGTTTTAATCCATTTCAGTGTGCATATTAAAATGTAGTGTGCACTTCTGAAATGGAATGAACACTGCATATGTTTTCAGTGTGCACTTTTGAAAATGCCAACATGAATGTAGTGTGCACTTTCAAAAGAGTAGTGTGCACTTCTGCATTTTTAGAAGTGCCAACATGAATGTAGTGTTTTCAAAAGAGTAGTGTGCACTCCATTTTGTAACAAACACTGCATTTTTAATGAAACATATGCACTTCTGCACTTCTGAAACATATGCAATATTTAATAAACACTGCATATGTTTTTATTCCATTGAATTCTGTAAATGCCAACAAACACTGCATTTTCATTCAGCATATTAAAATGCAGTGTTTATTAAAATGCAGAACAACAAGAAGCCAACTCTAATTCAGCTTTCATATGTAAACACTGCATTTGGTGAAAGTTCAACAGATATTGACATTTTCATTAAAATTCAACAGATATTGACATCATGCCTAGAACTAAAAGAGCCAGACCAGAAGTTGGTGAAAGTTCCAACCCTCCACGACGCCAACAACAGCAGCCTCAAAATTAGACATATCCTACTGATGATTTTCTCAGTAAAAGTCATGAACAAGCCTTTCCAAACTTCTTCAGCCGACCTATTGTAACAGGAGGAGGGTAAATTGCCACCTCAATATGATGCACTATTAGTTAGTAAACTTGAAGTAATGGGATCCCTGAATTTAATTAATTTACCCCAAAAGATATATCCACGGCTGGTATCTCTATTTTATGTTCACCTAAGAGGTACTTAGGAAAAAGATGGAAATTTTACTCTTTTGTCATATGTGAAAGGAAAGGATATACAGTTTGATATTCCTACTTTGGCACGCATTATTGGAGTTGAGCTAGGTGATGAAAATATCCATTTTCAGAGTGAGGCTGAGTTAGTTAACATTGTCGGTAATGCTAGTGATGTATATACTACTATTTGTCATAACATATTTACTGGGACTAGTCTACAAGCAAGACATTTAAAACCTTCTCTTCGGATTCTCCACCGATGGATTGTGGAAAATGTCACTCTGAAAAAAGGACATCATAATGCGGTCCCATATTTTAATGCCTATTTGTTATACTGTTTTGAAGCTGGTCATAAGTTAGATTTGTGTTACATAATAATGAAAGAAATGATGAATGCAAATCAAGCTCAATTCATGGGCCGGTCATTACTGTTTGGGGCACTCTTGACAAAAATTTTCAAACATTTTAGGGTTCCCCTTGTAGATGAAATGGAGATCAAAATCTGTTCACCATTAATCAATATACAGTGACCCGTGCTGGTGGAGCCTCCAATTTAATGGGAAGTGTTAATGCTCCAGAAGATTCAGAAGATGAAGTCCCACCAGATGATGCTCCAGAAGATCCTCATGCCAATGTGATGCCATCAACTGAACAACCTCAATATTGGACTGAGTTTTTGGCCATAGAAGAACAACGTTATAATTAGCGCGTTCAATGGGAACATCAAATGGTTAATCAGGTCAATTTGTTGGGTACTCAGTTTGATACATTTGCCACTGCGCAGAACTCATTAATTCAACAATTTGATGAGTCTTGTTTGGACATTGAAAGACGTCATGAAGTGGCAAACAATCGCATAGATAGGATTGAGCATCGCGTGAATGACATATACCATCACTACTTCCCTCCTCCACCACCACCAGATAATGACTGTTGATGAGTTTGACATTATGTATTTGTAATGTTTTGCATTTTGTTATTTTAACAACCTTTTGTTGGGTAAATTTCTTTTATAAATGTAGTGGTTTTGTCATATTATCTGATATAAAATTCTCTGTTAGTTTTTCACTTACATTGCCTTGGTAATACATGTGCACCATCTTTTGGAGCTTCAGTGATGCCATGTTAGTTGAATTTTATTAATGTTTTTGATTACTTCAAATTTTATGAAAATTTCTGAAAGGTCTAATGGTAACTAAAGAAAAGAAGAAATGATGTATTATGTATTCTGTATGAAGTTGTTTTCAGTTATAACTTGATTGTAATTGTATCATTTAGCTTCATTTTGTCACAGTGATGAAGAGATATTGACAACAAACAGGAGCATAGAGGATGCATTTGTATGGTTCTTTGATTATATTCTGCTCAACCCAGCTCAGATATGCTTTGCAAATTCCTATCAATGACATGAAAATAGTCTTCAGATATATCATTGCTGTCTTGTTTCATCAAGCACTATTGTTTCTGTTCTGTCATGAAATTCGTTTCCGAGGAATGATTTGTAACATAAGAAAAGTAATGGCCATTACTGGCAACAATTACTTCAAAATTTGTCTGGCATTATAACATAAAAAAATTTGATTTCCGAGGAATGTTTACGTGGTGTTTTCAATAAATAAAAAATTATAACATACATTAATGAAGACACAGTTCGTTGATGATACAGTTCGTTCCCGGTGGATGGGCAGGACCGATCCAAGCTCCTCGAGCCCACGTCTGGGTGGCGGAGCCCACTAGATGACCTGCAAGTAAGTTCAATGGGGAACGGGGTAGTCCCCCAGCGAACCCTTCGACGAGCAAGTTAGCAAGTAGGAAAGGAGATGAAGTATGTAGAGAGAGATTGGAGATAGAAAAGCTTAACCTTCTTCTTGTCTTCGATGCTTGCTTATATCCTTTGGTAATCATTTCACTGTCCTTTCCGACGTGCCCGTCTCGCCTCCAGCCTGTGTTGTAGCTTACCTTGTTCAGGGTAAGGGGCGCTGTTCCGGCTGAGAGGTGTTGTCGCAATAAATGCTGTGATGGGCTGCATTAATGGTGATGTGTTGTGGCAATAACTTTGCAGATCTTTGTCTGCTGATGTGGCCTGTCCTGCACCTGCCATATGTCCGAATGCCATTGGCCCTTCATGTCCAGTTGGCCTCCAGCTGTTATGGACTTTACCAACCGGGTTATGCAATGGGGTCCAAATGGTGGGCTTGGGTTTGTTCGCTGTGGGCTGTGGCCTTTATGGGCCTATCCATGTCAGTAGTCCCCCATTCCCAAGTGCAGCTTCAGTCCAATGAAGGGAATAGTAATGAGGAAGATGTGCCCAGCTGTCAGGGGGGTCGAGTTAGCGGACTGAGCGGGAAAGGGTCCGACCGCAAGGGGAGCCGAGGGGGGGAGGGGAGGGGGGGCCGACCGCGAGGAGTGCCGACCGCGAGGGGAGCCGAGTGGAGGGCGACCGTGAGGTGGGCCGAGTGGGAGGACCGACCGCGAGGGGTGCCGACCGCGAGGAGAGCCGAGTGGGAGGGCCGACCGCAAGGGGTGCCGATCGCGAGGAGAGCCGAGTGGGAGGGCTGACCGCAAGGAGTGCCGATCGCGAGGAGAGCCGAGTGGGAGGGCCGACCGCAAGGAGTGCCGACCGCGAGGAGAGCCGAGTGGGAGGGCTGACCGCAAGGGGTGCCGATCGCGAGGAGAGCCGAGTGGGAGGGCCGACCGCAAGGAGTGCCGACCACGAGGGGGAAGGCCGACCGTGAGGAGGGCTGACCGCGTGAAGGCCGAGCGGAGGGGCGCGGGGCTCAAGAGGCGGCGTGTGAAATGAGGATTTGAAGTGGAAAAGACAGGGGAAGTTGGTGGGGCAGTGCATCGCGGCCATACACGTGGCGATATCGTGGGGGGTAAATGAGGCGTTGGAGCAAAAATGAAACGATAGGTCATTATGGGGTTGAAAAGACAGTTTTGGCGGATGATTTGAAAAGTTTTCAAACTGGCGAAAATTAATTGGGATCCTTGGAATACGGGCAAACCGTGGGCTTTTGGCGTTGTGCGATTCACTTACTTGTTTACAAAAAACCAAAACATTCCAAGTCTTACCTCATTTGTTACTCACGATACCCCTTTGCAACACTTCTTCAGTTTTCTTGCTCCTGCATCAGAAGCAATTCGTAAACATACCCTAGAAATGGCACAAGAAGGAGCTGTGAATGTGAGGGTAGATCCCCTTGGAGACGACGATGCAGAGGAGCTAACGGCGCAATATAGGTCAGAGAGGGTGGGGGAGCCGGTGGTGCGATCCCATGGTTCCACCATAATAGCAGCGCCAAAGCCAATCAGCCAGGTGGAACCAGACCACTGGCACACGAAGGCTGACAAATCCACGATTACGGCGGCGGAGTTGGAGGCGATCCGTGAAAAGTACCAGATCCCTGCGGAGGTGGAGCTATTGCTGCCGACATCGACGGAAAGGCCGTCTGACGCCAGGGCAGGAGAGTTTTCCCTCTACGAGGAAGCGCTAAAGGGTGGACTGAGGTTGCCACTACCGCAAATAGTGGTGGACGTGCTTAACCGTTTAGAGGTAGCACCAGGGCAACTAATGCCCAATGCCTGGAAGATCGTGCTAGCTTGCGCAAGTGCCTGGCCGAAGGCGAATGGGGGGCAGGCCATGACAGTGGATGAGTTCTTTGGATGCTACAAGGCCGCAGGGCAGCAGGAGACCTGGGTCACCCTGCAGGCGGCGGCAGGGAAGGGTTGGTGGCGGGGTTGCCAACGTCGATCAAGGGCTGGAGACCCAGGTGGTTCTATGTGTCCACCGCTGGAGGGGCTGGGGTGCGTACGATGTGGAAGGTGCCCACGCGCTCTATGGAGCTAAAGTTAGGGGCAGAAGCAGAGGAAAGGATAAGGAAAGTGAAGGCCTGGAGGGAAAAGGAGGGGGCCAGGTGGGATGAACTCGTGCAGCCATCAGCTTTGTTTGAGGCAGGGTTGGTTCCAAGGCCAAGTAGTAGGGACCTCGACCGAGCAGAGTTGGAGGCGAGGAGAAAAACACAGGAGGCTGAGGATAGGGCCATACTGGCCAGGGCCACAGAGTTTAAAGAAGCGCAAGGAGACCGACTACGTCAGCCGATCGCGCGGGAGAGGATCCGACCGCGCCCAAGGCCACTGGGGGGTAAAGACTTAAGTAGTTTCGAGCCTCGACCGCCCCCAGTGGATCCTGTGAAAGAACAAGCGAGAAGGGAGGGGGAGGCGCTGAAGAAGAAGAAGAAGAAAAAAAGAAGTGGCCCAGAGGAGGTTGCAGATGAGCCTGGGTCCAAGAAGGCTAAGGTTGTTCCAGTTGGAGTGGAGACCCCTGTGGCCCAAGATATCCCAGAAGTGGTGGGGGTCATTCCAGCGCTGGAGGTTGTGGAGATGGCCCCAACAGTACAAGGAGAAGTTGGGGTAGCTGGTGCTGAACCGAGTGGGAGGGAACAGACCCAAAGGGGCCCTGCACCCCAGGAAGGAGGAGTCGGTCTGGCCACAGCAATCTATCATGCTCGTGCGGTGGCCGGACGGCTGGAGGGAGAGAAAGGCCCAGCCAGGGCGGGGGCAGACTGCCTGGTGAAGATCGTGGAGGAGGCAGCTCTGCGCTCAGCGTCTAAGTTCAGTGAGGCTGACCTGCTGAGGGGGTTATACTCCGCTCAAATGGAGGTAACCACCTTGGCAGGGGCCCTTCTGAGGAAGGCGGGGGCTGCCAAATTAAAGGCAAAGGAGGCCAAGTCTCAACTTACAAAATTGAAGGAGGAGAAGGCAAGCTGGGAGAGTGCTCATGCCGATCTGCGAGTGGCTAAGGTGGAGCTGGAGGACGCACGCCGCCAGGTTGTGTCGCTCGAGTTCCAACTGGCTGGCGAGCAGAGGAAGGTGGATGAGGCCCAGAAAGCTTGCGCAGTCGCAGTCGAACGCCATGAAGAGGCGATGAGCAACAACGAAGAGCTAGTCAGGCAAAGAGATGAGGCGGATGTGAAAGTTGACGCTCTGCAAAAGGAGCTAGAGGGCGAGCGTGCCAAAGCAAGGGAGCAGAGGGAGAGTCTGCGTAAGGAGTTGGAGGCAGAACGAGGCAGAGCGACTGTAGAGAGGGAGACTCTGCAGAAAGAGAGGGAAGCAGAGAGGGCGGGGGCAGCCGCTGAAATGGAGGCTCTGCGTAAGGAGCTGGAGACAGAAAGGACCAAAGCATCCTCTGAGAGGGCCATCCTTCAAAAAGAGCTGGACGAGGAAAGAGCGAAGGCAGCCTCGGAAAGGGCGGCCTACCCCGATCTGTGCGTTGCAGCAATTAATCAATTCAAAGGATCCCTTGAATTTCAGATAGCAGTGGATGCCGCAGTCGCCAGCAGCCTAGCGGGGGTGGAATCTGGGGGGGCTGGGCCATCAAGGACGACTGCTGGGGGGAGGACTGAGTCTGAAGTCATTGAGAGTTTCCAGCAGTCAGACTTCTACAAGCACGAAATGGCTGAGTACTGGGACAGCGGGTGGAAAATGTTCAAACGTAGGGCGGAGGAGCTGTTCCCAGAGCTTGACCTGAGTAGTGTTGCGATTGGGGAGGATGACGTGGCCCAGACCCCCCTGGATGAAGGAATTGAAGAGGCAGACCTTGTCTCCAGTGATGAAGAGGAGTGAATTGAAGATGTGTGTACTTAAGAGTTTTTGTTTTGTTTTTGTATACACATTGTATCTCTTTTTTATTTTTATTTTATTATTATTATTATTTTTTTTTGAAGTACTGTAGTGGACTGATGTACATACTTCTGAATAAATGAAATTTCAATTTTATTTCGTAATTGAGTATGTTTACCCATGTCTGAAATAGATGAAGACTTGTGATAGAAACTGGTGATAATAGCTGAGTAAGGCTAGGGACGCCTAAATGCAGAATGAAATTGAATTCGCAATAATACAGAGTTAAGTTAGAAATTCCGCTTTGTATAATGAAACTGAATTTGTAATAATGTAAAGTGCAAGCAATGCAACGTAGATCAGAGTTGGAGTATTGAACTTGTGATGGAGTTGTGTGTTGGTGTTCATTGTGCTATTGAGGAAGCAATCTGATTGGTGAAGAAAAAGTGCAAGGAAGTCTCTGGGAGTTTAACTAAGCAAAGGGTGGTATAAAAATGTTGACCTCAAATTGTGACTAAGTGTGCTATTAAGGGTAAATTGAAGCTTGAGGCTTGCACGCATGTATGTATTTGGAAGTTTTGAGGTTGTAAGTTCATAATTCCTCACATGTATGTTCATAACATTGTTATAGTCCATGTGATCATCATGTTTTGAAAGATTTAGCTCATTTGAGCTTGTTGCAAAGCTTGTTTTGCATTGGTTAAGCGTGTCACTTAATTATAAATGTGTGTCTTGATTGCTAGAACTATGTGTCTTGCTCATGTCTTGTGGAGTTTTTAGAATCATCACAATGATGGAAGTGCTCAGTCTGGTTGAGGCTTTGGAAGTGCTCGGTCTGGCCGAGGCTTTTGAGGTGCTCGGTCTGGCGGAGGCCTTTGAAGTGCTCAGTCTGGCTGAGGTTTTTGAAGTACTCAGTCTGGCTGAGGCTTTAGAAGTGCTCGGTCTGGCCGAGGCTTTTGAGGTGCTCGGTCTGGCTGAGTCTTTTGAAGTGCTCAGTCTGGCTGAGGCTTTGAAGTGCTCAGTCTGGCTGAGGTTTTTGAAGTGCTCAGTCTGGCTGAGGCTTTGGAAGTGCTCGGTCTGGCCGAGGCTTTGGAAGTGCTCGGTCTGGCCGAGGCTTTGAAGTGCTCAGTCTGGCTGAGGCTTTTGAAGTGCTCAGTCTGGCTGAGGCTTTGGAAGTGCTCGGTCTGGCCGAGGCTTTTGAGGTGCTCGGTCTGGCTGAGTCTTTTGAAGTGCTCAGTCTGGCTGAGGCTTTGAAGTGCTCAGTCTGGCTGAGGTTTTTGAAGTGCTCAGTCTGGCTGAGGCTTTGGAAGTGCTCGGTCTGGCCGAGGCTTTGGAAGTGCTCGGTCTGGCCGAGGCTTTGAAGTGCTCAGTCTGGCTGAGGCTTTTGAAGTGCTCAGTCTGGCTGAGGCTTTGGAAGTGCTCGGTCTGGCCAAGGCTTTTGAGGTGCTCGGTTTGGCTGAGTCTTTTGAAGTGCTCAGTCTGGCTGAGGCTTTGAAGTGCTCAGTCTGGCTGAGGCTTTTGAAGTGCTCAGTCTGGCTGAGTCTTTTGAAGTGCTCAGTCTGGCTGAGGCTTTGAAGTGCTCAGTCTGGCTGAGGCTTTGGAAGTGCTTGGTCTGGCCGAGGCTTTTGAGGTGCTCAGGTCTGGCTGAGTCTTTTGAAGTGCTCAGTCTGGCTGAGGCTTTGAAAGTGCTTGGTCTGGCCGAGGCTTTAGGTGCTCAGTCTGGCTGAGGCTTACTGGAACTAAAACGTCATTGAGACACCATATATATGACTGAGAGATATAAATGTCAATAAATTACATTGCACAAAAAGGATGACAGGAATGTTCAAGCGTGTAACTTCTCGAAAAGAAAATACAATAACTGAGCAACTCAAAAGCAGTAGTTTATTGAAAATAACGTTTCAAGTGTTCGGCGTTCCAGGGGTTGGGAGGTCTCGTCCTTCCAGATCCTGAAGCCGGTAAGTCCTGGACGTGGTCTGGCCTTCACAATGTAAGGTCCCTCCATTTGGCTGCCAATTTACCCTCAGTCGGATTGTTGGTGGCAAGGGTTGCTTCTCTCAACACTAGGTCCCCAACAGCAAACTCCTTTGGTCGGACCTTACGGTTGTAATGTGTTCTCATTTTTTGTTGGTATGAGGCCAGTCTGACAGCAGTGGTCTCCCTGAGTTCTTCAATTAGGTCTAGGTCGGCTCGGCGGAGCTCGTCAGTGAGCGCTTCCGGATGTAAAACTCTGGGGGTTGGCAGACCGACTTCCACTGGAATCACCGCCTCAGCGCCGTATGTTAGGCGGAAAGGGGTTTCCCCGGTGGGAGTCCGAGCTGTAGTTCGGTAGGCCAGAGTACATTTGGTATTTTCGGCCCAGAGTCCCTTAGCAGCTTCCAGCTTAGCCTTGATGATCTTCAGAAGAGAACGATTGTGACCTCAACTTGGCCGTTGGCTTGGGGATGACCGGGGGAGGAGAAACATGGTTGGATTGGAGGTCTGCACAGAACTTTCTGTATCTGGCGTTGTCGAATTGTTTGCCGTTGTTGACACGATGGCCTGAGGGATGCCAAATCTGCAAACGATTGACTGCCAGATGAACTTGGTTGTGTTCCGTTCGGTGATGGTGGCAAGGGGTTGTCTCGACCCACTTGGTGAAGTAATCAATGGCAACAACTGCGAACTTGGTCTGGCCTCGGCCGGTGGGAAGCTGACCGATTAGGTCGATCCCCCATTTGGCGAACGGGTACGGGCTGCAGAGTGTAATCAGTTCAGTGGGAGGAGCATGGGGGATGTTGGCAAAGCGTTGACACTTGTCGCATTTGAGGACAAAATCGGTGGCATCTTGGTTGAGAGTCGGCCAGAAATAACCAGTACGAAGTATTTTGTGAGCCAAAGACCTGCCGCCCGAATGATTGCCACAAATTCCCTTATAGATTTCTTGCATTACATAGGTTGCTTGGGTTGAGTTGAGGCATCGCAGATATGGTCGTGAAAAACCACGTTTGTACAAGATGCTATTGACCAGGACGTAGTTAGACGACCGAGCCCTGACCTTGGCGGCCTGCTGTTGGTCATTTGGGAGTTCTCCTGTTGTTAAAAAGAGGGTGATGTCGGATACCCAGGGGATGGGTTCATTTTGGAGGAACTGTACCTCGTGCGGGTTGGGTGAGATGGCCGGATGAGTTAGGTATTCGAGGCGGACTCCGTGGCTGAGGTCGGACTGATCTGCAGATGCCAACTGAGCCATCTCATCAGCTTTGGAATTGTTCGCCCGAGGTATGTGCTTGATCTGGAAAGTATTGAAGAGGCGAACAAGTGGGAGTGCCATGTCCCTGTAGGCCCGCATTGTGTCATCCTTGTGTAGACACCCCATTTTTGACCGACCTTAAGACTCAGACGTCGCCGATTGAGCGCTCGGTGATGTTGTATATTGTGCTCGTTCAGAAGTCTCAGAGTCGCGGCCGTGCGCCCTGCCTCCAGACTTCCGAACTCTCTTTTGTGCCTTGCCTCGGTTTGCGAACCGGACTCGGTTTTCTCTGTTTTCTTTCCTGAGGGGAGGGAGAGGTCTAGCAGACTATCTCTCAGTGGCCGTGGGCTACATTTCGTGCCCGTAGGCCATTTTGCCCATTTCGGAGCCCGATTCCCGGTTTTCGGAGCCGTCAGGCTGTGTGCCTTGGTTCGGGACCACCCAACCATCTCGATTCCTCCGGTTCTTGGCAGGTACCTCTGTTTCATAATGAGGGACACTGGGGTCTTAGATACCCACTTGTGGTGAACACCACTTTCGGTGCTTAACGGCGGTTTTCGGGCCTCGAACTGCGTGTTTTGGCCCCCGAGCATTCGTTTTGCATCGGTTTTTGCTCATTCTTGGCAGGTACCTCTGTTTTTCATACGAGGGACACTGGGGTCTTAGATACCCACTTCGTGGTTGAACACCACTTTCGGTGCTTAACGGCCGATTTTCGGGCCTCGAACTGCGTGTTTTGACCCCCGAGCATTCGTTTTGCATCGGTTTTTGTTCATTCTTGGCAGGTACCTCTGTTTTATCATAACAGAGGGACACTGGGGTCTTAGATACCCACTTCGTGGAATGCCACTTTCGGTGCTTAACAGCCTATTTTCGGGACCCCGAACTGCGTGTTTTGGTCCCGAGCATTCGTTTTGCATCGGTTTTTGTTCATTTTTGGCAGGTACCTCTGTTTTATCCCAGGAAGATCACTGGAGGTGGGAGGCTAGCAATTGTCTCAGCAACCTGTTATGCTCTTCTGGCGCCCCCCGGCGCCCGTTTTTCACTTCCGGGCTAATGTTGACACCCTAGGGCCATTTTTTCGAGGCCAAAACCACATATTGTGTTGTACACACATGGGAGGACCCTAAAAACACATGGCGGCCATTAATTCTTTTTATTTTTGAACCTCTTTGAAAGTGGATCCGGGAAGGAGAAAAGTCTGCGCGCTTCACCGAAACGGGCGTAACTCTTTGCACAAGAGGAATTAAAATATGAGGCCACCACCATTGGAAAGCTTACTTCCGGGGCTTCATTTTGCACTCAAGAATCTCCTAAGGACAAATCCGAGGGGAGGAGATATGGTTGGTTGAAGCCCGGTTGGACTGAATATGCGCGGCTTTAACGGAACTGGCATAACTTTTATACAGGAGGAATTTTAATGCAAGGTTTGCGGAATTGGGAAAATAACTTCTGGGGCTTCATCTAGGGGGTGGCCGGCCATTTTTCTCCTATACTGGGGCCGGCCACCTTTTCCAACCGGCCGGCCACCTGCAACTAAAGCACCTTTTTGCCCACCTTTTCTCTCCGATTTTTCTTGCCTATATAGCTGGTCCAGCTCTTGAAGAAGGGTTGGAAATCTCTCTCAAGGATATACATTGATATCTATCTCTATTTCTCCATTTTTCTCTCAAATCTTCAAGTTTTAGGCTCCATTTCTATCATCTTCAAGCTCTACTACCACCACTCATTCCAGCTGCAAGGAAGGGTTTTTAAAGGCTTAGGAGAGCAAAACTTGAGCCAAGAAGCAACAAGAGTGTGATCTTCAAGGGTAAGTATCATCACCCTCTTTTGGCACTTTTTTTTGCACCATTCCTCTACCCTACTTTTCACTGTTTTAGACTCCGGCCCTAACTGAAAGGGGCCTTCTTTTGAGCTATTCTACATGTTTGTTCAAGGGCTCAACCCTGTTTGAGCCTCTATCACACACTTGCTTCAATATCTCATTGTATGCCTTTTTTGCATTGAATATTTGGCCTATGTATGATGGATTTGGGGCATCTCATGAAACTGATATTGTGCTTATTTTGAGCCCTCTTCAAATTGAGAAGGGTTCAACCTTGTTTTCATGCTCCATATGCCACTTGCTTTGAATCCATTTTGCCCTTGTTTTTTGTATTGCTTTTTCTAGTTATGATTGATCTGTTTTCGAGCATAAGGTAAACTGTGAGTGGGCCTATTTTGAGCCCCTCTTCAACATTGAAGAAGGACTCAACCCTGTTTGGCCTCTCTATCATGCACTTGCTTCACAATTCCTCAATTTACCGTAAATTTGCATGATTTATTTGACCTACATTAGTCTGTTTTGGAATGTCATGAACTGTGTAGGATTTTTTGTGTCCCTCTACAATATTGTAGAAGGGACCAACTTTTTTGGGGTCTCCATGTTATACTTGTCTTTATATCCTCTTTGACCCCCATTTTGCATGCTTTTTAAGCTTATCTAGCTTCTGTTTTCGGCCATCATCAGAACTGAAAATATCCATATTTTGATCTTCTTGACATATTCATTAAGGTATTTGCTGGTTTGATGAATTTTAGGGTACTTCATGTTATAGCCTATGTATCCTCAATCTTGCATAGCATTTTTACCATGTTTGCATACTGAGTTGGGGATGTCATCTACTGTAAATGTTCATATTTTTAGTCCCTCATCAGTGTTGTAGAAGGGTACTTTTCCATTTGGGCATCGCATGTATCACTTGCTTCAATACCCCTCTCGCGGGGTCATTTTTGCATTCTTGCCTAACCCTATGTGTGCTTGCTGTTTAACCCTTTTTATGACTGAAAAATGCTTGTCTTGGGGCTGCCTTGCTACTGTATTTTCATTCCATGTCCATGTTGCGCATGCATTGTATGGCTATAGGCCATTCCGGGTGCTTATTATCGCATTTCGGGACCATTCCGGACATTTGGTATCATTTCCCCACTTTTCGGGACTGTTTTGCATCATTTGTAAGTGCTGAAAATCCATTTGCATGTTTGCATATCATTTTCGTATGTCATTTCATGCTTAAACGCATTGCCTCGGTTTGCGTGCCCGTGTGCGCGCATTTCAAGGCACCCCATTTTCATCTTCGGCCTCTTATGTGAGTGTGGCTGAGGCTCACTCATGTTAGTGTAAGTCCATTTTGCATTTTGCATATCATTTTAGTCTCATTGCATTGCGTATGCCATCGCCTCGGTTTGCGTGCCCGTGTGCACGCATTTCGAGGCATCTTATTTTCATCCGACGGCCTCCCGTGTGAGAGTGGCTGAGGCTCTCTCATGTTGGTATAAGTCCATTCTGCATTCTGTATGCCATTTTCAATCATTGCATCCCGTACGCACTTCGAGACATCTCATTTTAGCCTCATTACATATCATTTCCATGTCATTTTGAATTCTGTATGCATCGCCTCGGTCTGCGCGCCCGTGTGCACGCATTCCGAGGCCCCTCTTCTTTTTATCCGACGGCCTCTTATGTGAGTGTGGCTGAGGCTTTCTCATGTTAGTGTAAGTCCAATTGCATTGCGTATGCCATTTCATGCCTTGGGATCATCGCCTCGGTTTGCGTGCCCGCGTGCACGCATTTCGAGGCATCTCATTTTCATAGCATTGTGCATGCTAGGATTGTATTTTAGCTGCATTTCATGCATATCATGCATATTGCATCGTGTTCGGGATAGGAGTTAGCCCGGGCACGGGAAACGAGGCACGTTTCGTATTCCGAGTGACGGAACGGTCTCAATTCCCAAGTCACCGACACTCCGGATTACCCATGATGGAGTTAGGTTTTTTGTAGCATTCATCTGCATTGCACCCTATATTGAGTTGTGCAATCCGACTCCTCGGCCATCATGCATCGATATGCGTGATTGGTGGCACGAGAATCGAGGCATGCATATATCTGTGAAATACATTGCTATCCCTTTTCCTGCTCTCTGTTGCAGCAAAATAAGGAATCAGCAACTTTTCGGAGTCTGGCGCGCATTTCGAGAAAATTGCAAACAGAGGCTAAATTGGGCATCCCAGTGGATTTCTGCGCAAGGCAGTCCGCATACATCATTCATAGAAGCGAGGCAGCCCCTGGCTTGCATGCCAGTTTAAAGCTTTCTTAGTTAATTTGTTAATTAATTAGAAATCTGTAATTTCGGACTGTATTATTCTTTTATTTCGGACTGTATATATTTATTCGGACCCTCTGCGCGAGGGCATAACTGTAATAAGTGTGGGTGAGTGTGATGTATGTCTTCCAACCCCATTTCTTTCTCCCTTTTATTTACCCGCTTACGATGGTTAGATATAGGGCATATTTCAATTAGCATACAGTATGACAGCATGTTTGCATCATCATCTGTTTTGCACGCACCGGGCTCGGCGCATCATACAAACTGCATTTGTATTTCAATTCCAAATTGAATACATGATAGCTGTAGCATTCCATATGCCATGTTTAGAATAGCCGAGCCTGCTATAGTTGCATTTTTGCATGTGTTGCATTAGGCATTTCTGTATAATTAGGATCATGCATGATTTCTAATAAGTTTCTGTTTTTGGCTTGGAGTACTCGGTAAGTTTTATGCTTTAGCATCCTTGCATGCGTGTGAGTGTTGCCATGATAGCATGCTTACCATGAGGCTACTGCTTATGTGATATAACTGTCTTGAATGCCTGTGGGTGGAGGTTGAGTTACTTGAATTGGGACAATGCGTTGATGTTTGTTTTAAGCCCACTAGACAGTGGCAAAATCATGTTTTCTAAGCCCACCTGAGGGTGGCAAATCCGCGTCTTAGCCTACCTGCGGGTAGCACCATCAAACCATTTTCAAACACAAACATGAAATGTTTTGTTCCAATTCAGGCGGCCCAGTCTATACTTGTTTGCTGCAACATCACATAGTAATCTAGGCTAATAACCGGAATAAGAACTCACATGTTTTCAAAAAAGATATCATGGTTAGTAGAGGCCGGTCTTTGACCGGGCGAGCGGGGGTGCTCACGAAGTGACCTTCCCCAATCGTACCCAAGTTCCCGAGCCGAGGCAACTTTGGTGATGACGGACACGTGGCCTTTGGCACCGAGTCAGGGTTTCCTAAATTTCCCATTAAAAAAAACATTTAGGTGGCGACTCTGTATCTGGCGAAGCAGTCCATGTTTGGCACTTCTTTCAAAAAATCTGTTTTCAAAACGATTTGCCGGATTTGGACTCTTTGGTTCAAGATTAAGAACCGTGACATTTGAGTCCTTGAACTGTAGTGACCCCAATATGAACAGAACGGGACTTAACCCTCCCAGGGCGTTCGGGGACGTCTACACCTTGGCATCGAATTCCCCCGTAATCTGACCGACGACGAGCTGTGAGTCACTGAACACTCGGATGTGGCTGACACCAATATCCTCGGCCAGACGGAGTCCTGCTATCAATGCTTCATATTCGGCCTCGTTGTTGCTGGCCTCAAACAAGAGACGGAGAGCACATTTGAAATAACCACCCTCCGGGGAGGTGAGGATGAGGCCAGCCCCACTACCTTCCCTCCGGGATGACCCGTCGACGTTGAGAGTCCAAGAATGGGGGTCTTCTGGGTCAGCAGGGTCGGTGGGGGCGGAGAGGTAGTGGTTGGGGTAGGGTTGGTGAATTCCAGGATGAAGTCGGCTATGGCCTGTCCCTTGATTGCTGTGCGAGGACGGTAGGAGATGTCAAACTGGCTGAGTTCCACTGACCACTGCATAAGTCGGCCAGAAAGCTCTGGTTGCTGCATGACCTTCTTCAGGGGTTGGTCGGTGAGGACCACTATAGAATGGGCCTGGAAGTAAGGACGAAGTCGTCTGGAGGCGATGACCAAGGCCAGGGACAACTTTTCTAGCAATGGGTAATTCTGCTCCGCTCCCCTGAGAGCTCGACTGATGTAGTAGACCGGCCGCTGGACTGAGCCGTCTTCCCTGATAAGAGCTGCACTGACGGCGGTGTTCGATACTGCTAAGTAGAGGAAGAGGGGCTCGCCCGTGATTGCTTGTGAAAGAAGGGGGGGATTGGCCATACATTGCTTTAACTGCTGAAAAGCCTCTTCGGATTCAGTTGTCCATTCAAAAGTCTGCCGAAGGACTTTGAAGAATGGTAGGCACTTATCTGTTGCGCGGGAAATGAAGCGGTTGAGAGCCGCCACTCTGCCAGTGAGTCTTTGAACTTCTTTGACAGTTTTGGGTGACTGCATCTCAATCAAGGCCTTGATCTTCTCAGGGTTGGCTTCGATGCCGCGCTGACTGACCATAAAACCCAAGAACTTTCCAGATCCTACGCCGAAGGCGCACTTCTCGGGGTTGAGCTTCATCTGATACTTGCGAAGGGTGGCAAAGGTCTCCGTAGGTCGGTCAGATGGTCAGTGGAGAGTTTGCTCTTGACTAGCATGTCGTCCACATACACTTCCATGTTCCGACCGATCTGATCTTGGAAAACAGCATTGACTAACCGTTGATAGGTGGCCCCAGCATTCTTTAGTCCGAACGGCATTACACAGTAGTGGTAGGTACCTCGGTCGGTAATGAAGGATGTGTGTTCCCGATCGGATGGGTGCATCATGATTTGGTTGTACCCAGAGAAAGCATCCATGAAGCTGAGCATTTGGTGACCGGCCGTGGCGTCGACCAGCAAATCTATGCGGGGGAGTGGATAGCTATCTTTGGGGCAAGCTCGGTTCAGGTCAGAGTAATCAACGCACAGTCGCCACTTGCCATTGTTCTTACGGACTAGAACCACATTGGACAGCCACTTAGGATAGTCTACATTTTGGATGAATTGGGCCTCAAGAAGTTTGTCGACCTCTGCGGCTATAAGAGTATTGCGCTCCGGGTGGAAGATGCGCTGCTTTTGGCGGTAAGGTGAAATGGGGTTCGATGCTGAGGCGGTGAGTTATGAAGGAGGGGTCGATGCCTGGCATGTCTGAATGGGTCCAGGCAAATACGTCATTGTGCTCGGTCAGGAGGGCAGTGAGGTCGGACTTGGCTTGGGGGGATAGCTGACTGCCGATCTTGGCAGTTTTCATTGGGTTAGTGGGGTCGATGGGAACCTCAACGAGCTCCTCAACAGGTTCTCCCCTGATCAGCTCATCTTCGTCTCGGACATCAAGTCCTTCAATAATCATGGCCTCCTTCAGTTTAATTTCCTTGAGTGAGGCGACATAGCATTCTCTGGCCACGGTTTGTTCTCCCCTCACTGTTCCGACTCCGAGATCAGTAGGAAACTTGATGGCAGGTGGTAGGTGGAGGTAATGGCTTGGAAAGGCGTTGAGGGCGTGCGACCAAGGATGATGTTGTAGGCAGAGGGCAGTCGACACAAGAAGGTAAGCAACTTCGTGGTTTGCCGTGGGTATTCTCCAATGGTGATGGGAGGTCAATGGAGCCGATGGAGGTCACCCGGTCGCCAGTGAACCAACCAAAGGGGTTTGGGGGAGACAGACTTTCCTCCGATCTTGAGCTGGCGGAAGCAGTTAAGGAATATGATATCTGAAGAGCTTCCATTGTCGATGAGAACTCGTCTGACCTTATAGTTGGAGAGGATGGCGGAAAGACAAGAGGATCATCATGAGGATAACGGATGCCTGTACAGTCGGCGTCCGTGAAGGTG
Organism: Camellia japonica; assembly: GCA_030407325.1. NCBI lineage: Eukaryota > Viridiplantae > Streptophyta > Magnoliopsida > Ericales > Theaceae > Camellia > Camellia japonica. The sequence goes on from JAPPVO010000016.1 coordinate 179,089,869, forward strand.
ATGGGCTCTGTCCACTGCTTGGGCTGTTTGGGGGTCGGTCTACCGTGGTGACTGCCTTGTCTGAGCCCTGCCGTATTTTTCTAAGTTCTGCCTTCTGAGCTGAGCGAGATGGTCCCCCACAAGCAAGACCACCTGAAATAACTCTAATTTCACCAACTGGTGGAGGTGGATTACCTTGTGGCCGAGGTTTGGGGAGGTCGATCATGGCCTTGATTTGGTTGAGCTGGCTGCCGCGGTGGGGTGCGTCGGCGATTGTCTCTGTGGGGTTCGGTTCTTTGCCTTTGCTGAGGGCGGGTGTCTGTGAACCGGCTTAGACGCCCCTGGCGAATGAGGGTCTCCACCTGATCTTTGAGGTTGATGCAGTCGTCAGTGTTATGGCCATGGTCCTGGTGGAAACGGCAATATTTGGACTGGTCTTTCCGGTTGGAAGGGTTCCGTGGAGGGGGAGGCCATTTGAGGGGGTAGTCCCGTTGGATCTGGTTGAGGACATGTTCCATGGGAGAATTGAGGGGTGTATACCGCTCGAACCGACCGGGCGGTCGGATTGGTGCCGACCGGTCTGCACGAGGGGGTCGGTCGGTATAGCGGGGTGTTTGGCTATGATACTGGGCGTTTCTGGGTTCTGGGTCTTTTCTCTTTTCTCTGGGGGTCGGGTTTTTAGCTGTTGGATCCTGCCGAGCGGCTAGTGAATCTTCGGCATTCATGTATTTTTGGGCTTTGGAGAGTAGGACTGCCATTGAGGCCGGGGGGTTTTTAGAAAGGGAGAACAGGAAATCAGATGACCGCAGACCGGCCATGAAAGCTGTGAGGATGACCTTGTCGTCATTTTCTGCGACTTGCAGGGCTTCGGTGTTGAAGCGAGTAACGAAGCTGCGCAGTGATTCCCCCTCGGTCTGACGAATGTTGAGGAGTTGGGTTGCCGGGCGTCGCTGGCGCTGGGCTCCGATAAAGTGGCTCAGGAAAGAGTCACTGAGATGTTGAAAGGTGGAGACAGAGTCTGGTGGTAACTGGCTGAACCACAGCCGAGCTGACCCCTTCAGTGTCACGGGAAAAGCTCGGCACATGATCTCGTCTGGGAAGGCATGGAGAATCATGAGGGTGCGGTAGGTCTCCAGATGGTCGACCGGGTCTGTCGTACCGTCAAAGGAGTCGATGGAGGGCATTTTGAACTTGGGGGCAGAGGTTTGTCTCGGATGGAGGCAACAAATGGTGAGTTGGCCGTAGTGGAGGGCTTATGCTGGATGTTCTGCATAACCCCTTGGAGCTGGAGTTTCATGGCGCGGAGTTCAGCGTCCCAAAGGGGAATGTTGTCACCACCAGAGGGAGACAGGTGTTGGATGCTGCTGGCCTCTCCCTCGGGGGCTGGTGCTATGATCGATGGGTGCGGGGGTGGAGGTGGTGGATTTATATGTGGGTGAGGAGGTTGCAAACCTCCCAAATTAGGTGGATTGGGTTGTGGGGCAGTATGGCCCGGAGTTCGTTCTGGGTTGGGTAGAATATCTGGAGGTGGTGGTGGAGGAATGGGGAGGGTTCCTTGGAGTAAAGCGTTTATCAGGGCCTGGTTTTGCTCGGCCATACGATTAATGCTGTTGGTAAGCTCGGTGAAATACTGTGGTGGGTTGTTTGGATTGGGAGGGTCGGTTTGATGGTCGGCAGCATTATGGTGGGAAGCCATGGATCTAGTCGTGACCATACACCTTGATGGATGAGATGAAAAGGTTGCTGGAACAGGGTCTCCGGCGGCAATGAACACAACTGGCGCACGGACAAACCAGTTCCCACAGACGGCGCCAACTGATGATACAGTTCGTTCCCGGTGGATGGGCTGGACCGATCCAAGCTCCTCGAGCCCACGTCTGGGTGGCGGAGCCCACTAGATGACCTGCAAGTAAGTTCAATGGGGAACGGGGTAGTCCCCCAGCGAACCCTCCGACGAGCAAGTTAGCAAGTAGGAAAGGAGATGAAGTATGTAGAGAGAGATTGGAGATAGAAAAGCTTAACCTTCTTCTTGTCTTCGATGCTTGCTTATATCCTTTGGTAATCATTTCACTGTCCCTTCCGACGTGCCCGTCTCGCCTCCAGCCTGTGCTGTAGCTTACCTTGTTCAGGGTAAGGGGCGCTGTTCCGGCTGAGGGGTGTTGTCGCAATAAATGCTGTGATGGGCTGCATTAATGGTGATGTGTTGTGGCAATAACTTTGCAGATCTTTGTCTGCTGATGTGGCCTGTCCTGCACCTGCCATATGTCCGAATGCCATTGGCCCTTCATGTCCAGTTGGCCTCCAGCTGTTATGGACTTTACCAACCGGGTTATGCAATGGGGTCCAAATGGTGGGCTTGGGTTTGTTCGCTGTGGGCTGTGGCTTTTATGGGCCTATCTATGTCAATTAATAAATTTATTTTTATCTGTTAATTATCTAACAAATATAAATCATTATGTTCCATTTAATAAAATTGTGATTACATGATTACTTATTACATTAATAATTCCAATACAACTAATACAAGTTAGATGTAATATTTTTAACCAATATAAGTTAGATGTAATATTTTTAAATAATGAAACCAATAGATGAAACCCAGTAATACAGAACCTTTCAAGGCAATCTATTAGTTGTTCGAAATAAAATCTGTCATTGAAGATCTTCGTAGTACGCCCTTTGCATAGGATTTAAAATTGTCATGTCCATTGACATTATTTTATGATCTTCATGTCGTTGTTCTCTTTCATTCATCATAGATAGGAGTTTTAGTTGTTCCTTCCTATCTTTGGCCCTTCTTCGACGCTCTGCAGCTTTCTGCTTACGGTCTATCGCCTTTTGTTCATCTCGCTCAATAGTTCTAGAGGAGATAGCTGATAACACTTCAATAATTTTGGATTGGTTGGCAGCCATTTCATCAAATCTACTATCGTGCGTTGTTTGATTCTTCAACTTCTCTTTCGTTGCCTTAGTACCAATTGGTCGTGTTGATGTATTAGATGGTTGTTAGTGTACCGCATTATTCTGGTTAGATTAAAATGCCTCATATTCAGTTGGTGGATTCGAACATGGATAAGCATGTTGCGTGCTTCTTTTGGGTTGTGTTCGAAATTCATCCCACTTACAACTTCAGCGCAAAATATCCCAACATGTATCAAATGTGAAGTGTTTTTTCTGTATTGAATGATACATCCGCTTCGCTTCAGTGACCTACAAAAAAAATTACAAAAATTTCAATAACAAGTATACATTTAGAAAAGAAATTTGATATTTAATAACACAAATAAATTTTACCATGTCTGCCTCAGTTGTTCCACTTTGTTGCCTTAGTTGAATTTGTTCAAGAAAACCACAGAATTTATTAATTGCCTTTTGCATGCCAGACCAACGGTGAGACAAAGAAATACGGTTTCAATTTGATTCACCGCTCAATTGTGAATTAAAATAAACAAGTACTCGTTCCCAAAATATAGCCATAGTCTGACTATTACTAGTAATGGGATCTTGAGAGACTACTAACCAAGATCTACATAAAGTTTCATCTTCTATAATTGTGAACGCTTTACCACGAGAAACACGAGAATTTTCTGAAATAAAATGATTATCAGTATTCTGCGTGTTCTGCTCTCGTGAAGTTTCCGACATAAAATTAATATCAGTGTTGTGCTCCAACATTTGTGATTCCTCAAACATTTCAAAATCTTCCATAGTTTGAAACAAATTCAGTAGATAAAATATCTAACTTACTGAAAAATATTAGAATGATATACACGCAATCTCAGAATCAGATAATATAAATTAAAGTGCACTGATGAGAAAAAAATTTATAATGACACAGAACAAACAAAATTCACAGCATATAATGTAATGCTACTCTGTTAACCCAATTGAAATGCACAGCTTGATATTACGAAACAGATATATTTTATAGAGCACATCAACAATGGTAAATTTTCAAAATACTCTGTCCATCCAATGGTAAATTATTGGAATGGCTAGTTCTGAAATATGTATATGAGATGTAACATTTTCAATTATATTTTCATGAGAATTTAAATTTATATCACCCTTCAAATTATTCATAGTCCACAAAATAACCTATCTCAAAATAAACCAAAATAAACCAGTTCAAACCAATTCGCACCTGTCGAGAACAAAACAAAGCAGAATTGCTGACCCGGTCGACCGATTAGTCAACCGGCCAGTCAATCGGCTGGTTGACCGGTTGGTCTCCTTCTCCAACGGTCACGCACAGTAAAGAAGTGAAATCTGTACCCTATTTTCAGTTTGATGAATTTTTTGTTCAATTTTCATTTTGATACCAATTTGGTGAAACCGTTGGAGCTCCAAAAAGTGCCTTTTTCATCAAATTTCAAATATGATGCCAAGTTTGCTGAACCGTTGGAGATGGTCTTAGCCACCTTAATTTAAGTGGATTGATTGGACAATATAACTGAGTTGCTCCACTCAATTAAAGCTAATCTCAACAATTGCCAATAAATTAAAACATACAAACGTAGTTTTCAACTATTGAATTTCTCTCTCTCAAACATGAGAGACTTCCTACCTTAGTTTTCTTCTGGGTATTTTCTCTGGGTCTTTCCCAGCCATTTGGGCGCTTGGCTTTAGCCTTTGCTTCTCACTACAATGTGCGTCCTCTTTGCTTCTCTCTGTTTTCTCCATTTCTCTCATCCTTTCTGCACATTTGTCATTTGAGTTTTGCCATGGCAAATGAACCTTTGGGGTTGAATGATTTGGGCTCTTTGGAGTTGGAGGAAAGCTCTGATGAGAGTATTGATAACTCCAACCTATGCTTGATTGGAAAGATTATGGCCTCCAAATACCTAAATACGCAAGCGATAACCGTATAATCTTGGGGCACGGAAAACGAGAGCTGTAGTTAACATTTCAGCTTGGCCAGACAATGTCTTCCTCTTCAGCTTTGGGAATCTGGAAGACTGAGCTCTGATTATAAAGCAAGCTCCTTGGTCGATTATGGGTAACCTGTTGGTGCTCCAACCTCTGGCAGTCGGCAAAACAATTTTCGAAATGGACTTCTCCTTCTGTCCCTTTTGGGTCCAGGTTCATGGCTTACCAATGGAGCGAATGACTAGAAGGAATGGGCAGATTATCGCAAGTAAGATTGGCAAGTTAATCGGAGTGGAAGCTCCCTCAGACGGGCTTCTGTTGGTACGAAGTTTTTTATGGCTTAGAGTGGAGATTAATATAGCAGCTCCTCTCCCTAAGGGGTTTATGTCGAAGAGACAAACTACCCACTTGTCGGAGGATAAAGACACCTGGGTGGAGTTTAAATATGAACAACTGTCATATTTTTGCTATGACTGTGGTAGAATTAGCCACTAGAAATCCTCCTGTAAATTTGTATCGCCAGAAGAAGGTTAGAATTCTGGTTATGGTCCTGGGCTTAAAACTGGGATAGCAAAGAATCTGAGTTTATCAGTGGATTTCTATTAAGACCAGATTGATGAAATGGAAGATTGGCTTCGACCCCTTCTCCGGCAGCAACAATCTCCGATCAAGACGAGTGGAGATATCGTACATGGGACTCTGGTTATGGATCGCTCTCGTACAACCACAACAAAGAAACCATGACCACCACTACCACCCCTACCACAATGTCTAGAATCAGAGCCAGCTGTCATGGACAGCCTATCAACATGCGGTGCTCCTGCTAGTAAAACGACAAATCTGGTTAGTACTCCCTTCCCTCCCCAAAGCTATGAGATTTTGTTCTCCCAGAATATTCCCAGTATGAGCTCTGGGTTTACCCCGTCCTTGAATATTCCCCAAATGCCTCCTTTTGGTATTGTTACTATTCCTAGACCAAATACAACAAATATAAGCAGGCCGTTTGGCCATAGCCTGTCCCCAAGCCTAACCCATTTTGGGCTACCATATTATGTGACCGAACCATCGGATAGCCCAACTTCACAAGACCACTCACACTCTCTTCTGTCTGTAGAGAATGAGCTCATAGGCCAGAATGGCCCAAGTGGCTCCACTGAGCCCACTAGTGAGATGTTAGCTTTAGAAATTCCAGAGGCTCTTGAGATACTCTTATCCTCTGTCTTTACTGGACTCTCCCTCAAAAAGAAGGCTCTGGAGGAGCCCATCATTCTCTCACCCCCACCTAAGCTCCTCAAACTTAAGCACAAGCCCAGGACTGACTTGCCCTTAGACTTAACAACATCTGTTGGACACAATCGAGGTAAACACACTGGCAAGAAGGGGAGCAGAGGAAGACCATCAAAGACCAAGAAACACATTAATCCTGAAGTACTACAGTTGAACTTGGTGGACATTGAAGTTCGAGATGAGATTTCGGGGTCTTTGGCTGACCTAGATTTCTGTTCACAGGTTCCAAATACTTACCCTATGGTATCCCAACTGGATGACTCTGCAAGGGTGGTGGTGGCTAACCCTAAACAGCCATAGAAGTCATGTTTATAATCAGTTGGAACTGTCATAGGATTGGGCAACCCTTGACGGTCCAGATCTTATGAGGGTTGTGTACAACCCATCGCCCAGGAGTAGTTTTCTTGATGGAGACAAAGAACCAAAGGTTAGTTCTGGAGAGATAATGAGGAGTTTGCGCTTCCCAAATAGTTGTTATGTAGATCCTACGGGTTTAGCAGGTGGTTTGGCTTTATGGTGGACTTAAGAGGTCAATATTGATGTAAGACAAAAAAAATAGTAATCTAATGAGGTGTCTAATTTCCTGATCAGGAGCAGATTGGTTGGCTACTTTCATTTATGCACCCCCCAGGTTCAATCAAAGGGCTCGATTCTGGGATTAAATCACATCTATTGCCCACGACAACAGCCGTCCGTGGTTATGTATTGGTGATTTCAATGAAATTGGCTCTGTATGGGAAAAGGAAGGCATGAGTGCTCCTAACCTCAGCAGAATTGAACACTTTCAGTGAGTGACGTCCGAATGTGATTTCTTGGATTTGGAATTCAATGGCCATGCTTTCACTTGGACAAATAATCAAATGGGCCAAGCGTGTGTTTGAGAACGACTTGATCGAGTGGTTGCTAATGTGGCATGGAGGGAACTGTTTCCTTATGCACAAGTCTTTCATAAAGTTTTCTTGGGCTCTGATCATTGTCCGCTAGTTCTTAACACCTGTATTCCCCCACAACGAGTTCTTAAGCTTTTTAAATTTGAATCAATGTGGACAACATCCCCTCTTTGTCAAGAAGTTATAGCATCAAACTGAGAGGTACCTCTAAGAGGCTCTCCCATGTTTTCCTTGTGCCAAAGACTTAAATCCTATAGAAAGGCCTGAAAGAGTGGAGTTCAAGAGAGTTTGGGAAAAAAGCACAATTGGCAGACCTTCAAGCCTAGCCATCATCTGAGGAGTCCTTTCAGAATTAGAGAGTCATTCAAGATGAGATGGCTGAGACTTTATTGAATGAGGAAATGTATCTTCAACAACGCTCGAGGGTACGCTGGTTATAGGCTGGAGATCAAAATTCTTCTTTCTTTCATGCATTAGTTACACAAATGAGTCAAATGAATCAATTAGTTCGGCTTCTGGATGAGAATGGGCAATGGCTGACCTCAGAAAACGAGATAAACACACACCTCTTGGCTTTCTTCTCCGACCTCTTTAAAAGTGAGCAACCAAGGGATATGGCGTCTTCTCTCTCCGGCATGGAACTAGTTGTTACAACTGAAATGAATTTGAATTTGACTAAGCCAGTTATGGATGCGAAAATTAAAGCAGCTACCTTTCAATTAGGTTTCTTAAGGGCTCTTGGGCCGGATGGGTTTTCGAGGGTGTTTTATCAAAAATACTGGGCTGTTGTTGGGGCTAAAGTGTGTGAATCAGTGTAGAGTTTTTTCAGGACTGGGCACATTCTCAATGAGTGGAATCAAACAAATCTGGTGCTTATTTTGAAAATCCCAAACCCTAAAAAGTTGTCACAGTACTGTCCATTTAGCTTTTGCAATTTCAATCTAAAGATCATCTCAAAAATTCTTGCTTATCGACTCAAACCCATTCTGCAGCGGATTATCTCTCCTCACCAGTCAGCCTTTGTTCCTGGAAGAATGATATAGGACAATATTATTGTAGCTCATGAGGCATTTCATCATTTAAAGCTAAAGAAGAGAGGTGGGGTGCATGAGATAGTGGTAAAGCTAGATTTTAACAAAGCCTACGACCGGGTTCAATGGGATTTCTTGAAAGCAGTTATGGAGAAGTTGGTGTTTGATAGAACATGGGTTAGTTGGATCATGGAAGTAATGTCTACCGTCTCCTTTTCTATTTTTGCAAATGGTTTGAAAAGGGCTACTTTCATCCCCTCCCGAGGCTTACGACAAGAAGACCCATTTCACCGTGTTTATTTGTGCTGATCGCTGAGGCCCTGTCCCTTTCCCTCTTAAAGAGATGACATGCACAACAACTTTCTAGAATTAAGCTTAAACGGAGGTGCCCCACTCTTACACACTTTTTTTTTTTTTTTGCGAATGACACCATTCTCTTCGCTAAAAAGCGAATATGAAGGATTGTTTGGCTCTCAAATCCACTCTTGATGAGTATAGCATTGCCTCGGGACAACTTATCAATTTTGACAAATCTGGAATTGTGTTTTCAACAAACTCTTCGGCATCAGTCAGAAACGAGGTGTGCTCTTTATTAGGGATAAGGCCTGTCAATAGAGGCTCACAGTACTTAGGTTTACCATCCTCTTGGGGCAGATCAAAATTTGCTGCATTGGGCTTTCTTATGGAATGAGCTGTGAGTAAGATGCAAGGCTGGAAACAACATTTGTTATCACAAGCTGGTAAAGAAATTCTTGTCAAGTTTGTGGTGCAAGCAATTCCTGCTTATGTGATGGCTTGCTTCGCTTTCCCACAAAAGTTCTATGAGCATTTAAACTCTTATATTAGTAACTTTTGGTGGGGTGGTGACCCCATGGATAGAGGATTGCACTGGACAAGTTGGGACACCTAGGCTTTAGCTAAATCTAAGGGAGGGATGGGCTTTCGAGATTTCAAAGCTTTCAACCAAGCCATGCTTACAAAACAAGCTTGGCGACTTCTAAAGAATCCTCACTCCCTTTGTGCTCAAATTTTGAAAGGGGTTTATCATCCACAATCCGATTTTCTAGCTGCGTCTAAGGAACGAAGGCCTTCTTGGGCTTGGGCCAGTATACTCAAAGGACGTGATCTTCTTGACAAGGGGTTACGTTAGCAAGTTGGGAATGACAAATCAATTCATTTTTGGGATGACAAGTGGGTGCCCTAATCTCACAGCTCTAAAGTTACAACTCCAAAGCCATTTGGATGTCACATTCAGTTAGTGAAAGATCTGATCAACCCACATTCAAAAGAATGGGATTATCACACTCTTCGAAACCTATTGTGTAAGGACGACATGCATGCCATTGAAATAATACCTATTTCTTCAGAAGACCTAGACGATTCTCTTGTGTGGCACTACACTAAATCTGGGGCATACAAAGTTCGGAGTAGTTATCTGATTGCGGTTAGGGAACAACATTCCAATTCAAACCATGCTGCCTCTTCTTCAGCCACAGTTCACAAGGACTTCTGGAAAATTATTTGGGGGCTGCCTATCCCACCCAAGATTCGTAACTTTTGGTGGAGAGTGTGTTGCAATAAGCTCTCCACTAAAGAAAACTTGTTCCGCCGCAGGTGTGCCCCCTCTCGGTGTTGTTCTATCTGTGGTACTGCCCTAGAATCAGTTAAACATCTTCTATTCCATTGTGCTTGGACTAGAGCAGTTTGGTTTGGGTGTGATCTGGGCCTCTTCACAGGGCAAGGCTTTATCTCTTCAGCATGGAATTGTACGCAGTCCATCATTGAACATAGTTTGCATCACAGGGACAAGAAAGCCATGATCGATAAGGCAACTACAGTGGGATGGTTTATCTGGAAAATGCGCAATGAGTGGGTGTTTAACCAAACCCCAGTGAATCCTTTGCTCGTTATCAATCAAGTTTCCTCTCTTTGGAGAGAGATCAGTTTTGTGCCCTCCCAGGGTGCTGTATCTTTTGATGTCTCTCCCGGAATAATTGGCTTTACTTGGACTCCACCCCCTCAAGGATTGATAAAAGCCAATTGCGATGCCAGTCTTTCTTTTGATGGAAGAAAGTCCTCTATTGTTGTGATTCTCAGGGATTGAACCGGTAAACTGGTTGATGGGATTGTCACCTCTGTAAGATCGTCGTCTGTTTTCCAAGGTGAAGCAAGGGCAGTGAAGTTAGCTTGCTTACTCATTCAGACTTTTGGTCTGTCTCATGTCCAAGTGGAAAGTGATAACCAATCTATAATTGAGTTAAGTGCTTCAGAACTGGTTCCTCCTTAGGCAAACAGAGCGTGTTTCCATGACATTCAAGCTATGAGCACCCGATTATCTCTTGCCTTTTCTTGGGTTCCCAAGACAGCAAATCGTGTGGCCCACTGGCTGGCAAATACTCATCTCAATGACCACCTCCTTTTAAACTAGAACATGAGCCTCCCTTCTGTTGTTAAGGCCCTTTTGGCCTCTGATATTACTTTATAGCCTTCGGGCCTTTTTCAATTAAAAAAAAAAAAGCCTAGCTTTCAACTGAAACAAAATAATACCATAGATAAAGTACTATTCAGTACCAGTTCAGACACTAAGTCAAAATCTGTTAATACTGTGTTGTATTATTTTGGACAAAATATATTTTATAATTTTTTTTTTTTTGTAAAATATATATACTCGTTCTTAAATTGATTCAAATTATTGAGTTATTATAATCTGACAAGTGAATTGAACCGGACCAATGTTCAACCTCAATCACCCTATATACAAAGGCCCTATTTGAGACGAATATTATTTTGGACAAAATATATTTTATAATTTTTTTTTTGTAAAATATATATACTTGTTCTTAAATTGATTCAAATTATTGAGTTATTATAATCTGACAAGCGAATTAAACTGAACCAATGTTCCACCTCAATCACCCTATATACAAAGGCCTTATTTGAGACGAAAGTTTTAGATTAAAATAGTCAATAAAGATAAAATAAGTTAAAATAATTAATAAAATAAAATGATATCCAAACCAAAATTATTTTACTTTTTCTCTCACAATCATCAAATTAATTACAAAAAAAAAAAAAAAAATCAATTATCTTTCTAAACACAACTTTTTTAGCCAGACTAAAATAACCAAAAATTTAAAATTTAAAATAGTATTATATACAAACATATATAATTTATAATTTTTTTTAACGATGTAATGTGACACTTATTATTTTAGTTTATTGATTTTCCTAAAATTTTAGGACAAATTACAAAAAAAAATTCTAAGTTTTCGCGTGTTTTTTAATTTAAATTCTAGGATTTCAATTGTAACAATTAAAACCCTGATGTTACTTTCGTGTCACAATTTAGCCCCTTCATCCATCTCCGTCTCATTCAACTAACGAAAATCTGGACAAAATTTTCAAATTCAAACCCACATGTTCAAACCCTTGTACCTCCCTCATCGTAATTTTGTTTCGACTCATTTTCACGTCGTTGGATTCACCTATGGCCTAGTTTTCATTCCATCCCTCATACGCCTTATTTCACATTTTTTTACATGTCGCTGGAGCTCCAAAAATTGACCAAAAATATGTTTTTATTTTTTTTGTGTTTGTGTATTCAAACCCACATGTTCAATATCTTGTATCTCCCTCGTTGTAACTCCGTTTCGCCTTATTTTCACTTTGTTGGATTCATCTCATGGCCTAATTTTAATTCCATTCCTTATACGCTTTGTCCCATATCTTTTTGCATGTTGTCAGAGCTTCGAAAGTTGGCAAAAAATATTTTTCTCTTTTGGCTTCTTTTCTTGGTTACAAAACTAAGCCAAGAATATTCTCTTTAAAACAAAATGAAACTAAAGTTTTAACCACTCGACGACACCGCCATCGTCGGAGGTTTAGTGGCCACTACGAGCTCGGTGGAAGGGCCATAAAGGAAGAGAAAATGAAGGAGGAAGGAAGAAAAATGAGAAAAATTCTATTTTTGTCCAACTTTTGGAGCTCCGACAGCATACAAAAATTCTATCTTCTATCTCAGTGGCACAGAGATAGAAGATAGAGGAAGGAAAAAAAATGAGAAAAATTCTATTTTTGTCCAACTTTTGGAGCTCCGACAGCATACAAAAAGAGGTGGAATAAGGCGTATGAGGGGTGGAATGAAACTCAAGCTATGAGGTAAATCCAACGACGTAAAAATGAGGCAAAACAAATTCACGACAAGTGAGATATAAGATTTTAAACATGTGAATTTGAATCTGAAGAGAGAAGAGAGAGAGAGAGAGTCAGAGAGAGAGAGAAATCTTATTTTGGCCAACTTTTGGAGCTCCGATGGTACGCAAAAAGAGGTGGAACAAGGTATATGAAGGGGGGAATGAAAACTAGGCCATGAGATGAATCCAAGACAAGAAAATGAGGTGAAATAGAATTACGACAAGGGAGATACAATGGTTTGAAAATATAGGTTTGAATTTGAAAAGAAAAAAGGAGAGAAAAATATTATTTTTGGTCAAATTTGAAGCTCCAATGGAACGCAAAAAGGAGTGAAACAAGACGTATGAGGGATGAAATGAAAATTAGGCCATGAAGTGAATTCAACGACACAAAAATGAGACAAAATGAAGTTATGATGATATAGATACAAGGATTTAAATATGTGGGTTTGAATATGAAAATTTTGTCTAGATTTTCGTTAGTTAAATGAGATGAAGATGGACAGAGGGGTTAAATTGTGACGCGGAAGTAACATCAGGATTTTAATTGTTACAATTGAAATTCTGTGATTTAAATTAAAAAATACACGAAGTCCTAAGTTTTTGTTTTTTTTTTATTATAATTTATTCAAAATTTTATTATGCAATTTATACGAAAAAAAAATTTATTTGTATATTTATTTGAAAAATCACACTCATCATTAATGATATGATGAGTTATTCAGACAAAGAATTCAAACAAGAAAGCACCATAACAACTACCATGATTAATGATGTGATGCTAACTTCCCTTATTGTCAACAAATCAACAATATCTGTTAAAAAAAAAAAAAAACAAGTTACAAAACAGCTGTACTTCTAAGAAAATAATTATTAATACATGGAAAATTTTATATCCTTAACTGATATGTTATTCCCCTCAAAATAAATAAATAAATAAATAAATAAATCATTGATGTACAGGTGAAACTCTTAATTAACTAGTTGATTTTAGATGAAAACTCATTAAGTGGTGTTTTGAGAAGTTGGTAAAAAATTAATTTTTTTGACTTTTGTAATCTATTTTGTCTTTTCATAGGTAAAAAATATGACATGTGATGTCACTCAAAATGGATAAAAAGATAAAAATTGACTTTTTTTTTGGCTTCTAAAAGACCCCTAAATCTTAAATTAATATTCATTATTTATTTACTTATTTATTTTTGTTGTGCCATTTTTAAGTCAACATCTATCATTTATGGCGAGTTGTTCAATAATTTGCATCAAACCAACCCGGTGCATGTATGCCCTAATCACATATCAGTAATATTTGAAAGATTAACCTATCACATGCCTTAATCACATGTCATATGCATCTAGCAAGTGTGTTTAGACCATTGAGTTAAAAAAAAAGTGTGTTTAGAGCACTGTTTAATATTAATTGGAGTGCAAATTATGTTGGAAATAAATAACTATATATATTAATATATATTAAATTATAAGTAACGAAAATTATTTTAAATAAATGAAAAAAATCTTATATTTTTTCAATTTTGTATATAATTTTTTATTTATGTGACGCAATTGTTAATAAGACCCATTTTGTTTTTAAAAGACATACTAACTGAGAGGGAGATTTGTGTTGAATAGTGGTGTAGACGTCCCCGAACATCCTGGGAGGGAAATCCCGTTTTGTTCATTGGGCTTACTACAGTTTAGGACTCAAAGTCACGGTCCTGTATCTAATCTCGCAGAGTGCAATGCAAGACCGATGAATTATCAAAGAGTCCAAATCCGGCAAATCGTTTTTGAAAATAGATTTTTTTGAAAAAGTGTCAAATATGGACTGCTTTGCCAGATACAGAGTCGCCACCTAAATATTTTATTTTGGGGGAATTTAAGAAACCCTGACTCGTTGTCTAAGGCCACGTGTCCGTCATCACCAAAGTTGCCTCGGCTCAGGAACTTGGGTACGATTGGGGAAGGTCAGCTATGAGCACCCCCTCTCGCTTGATCCGAAGATCGACCTCCACTAACCATGATATCTCGTTTTGAAAACGTTATGCGTTCTTATTCCAATTAATTAGCTAATCTTACTATGTGATGCGCACAACACAAAAGTATATCCGCTCGTTTGAAAGATGGTTTGAAATTTGTTACTCGCAAGTAGGCTAAAACACGGATTTCAACGAGTTGTTCCAACTCAAACAATCCAACCTTCACCCATAGGCATTCAGGCAGTTATATCATTTAAGCACATAGCCTCATGGTAAAGCATGCTAACATGGCAACACTCACACGCATGCAAGGATGCTAAAGCATAAAAGCTTACCGAGTACTCCGAGCCAAAACAGAAACTAGTTAGTAATCATATGCATGATTCTAGTTCATGTTGAGGTGGCTAATGCAACACATGAAAGATGCAACTACTATAGGCTCGGCTATTCTAAGATAGCATATGATGATGCTACAGTTAACACGTATTCAACTTAGAATTGAAATACAAATGCAGTTAGTATGATGCGCCGAGCGCGGTGTGTGCAATACGAATGAATGTATGCAAACATGCTATCATAAGTATGCTAATAGAAACATGCCCTAAACTAACCATCGAAAGCTAGTAAATAAAAGGAAAGAAAGACGTGAGGTTGGAAGACATACACACACTCACACACACTTATTACACAATTGCCCTCACTCGGAGGGTTCGAATAAATATTACAAAACAAATAAATAATTGACTATTCTAGCTAATTAAATATTACAAAAACTTCTAATTAATTAACAAATTAATTACAGAAAGAAGGTGGCCGCAGCCCCGCCTCGGAATGCATGAATGATGCATGCTTGACTCGCCTTGCTCGGAAACCCGTACCATGCCACTGTTGCCTCTGTTTACATTGCCTTGCTCCTCTGAAAATTATGAAAGTTTCCAGAACTGCTTTGAACTTCATCCTAAGTGTTTTGGAGTTCCACCGGCCAGAACAAAAGGCCACCGGCCATGGAAAAGGGATTAGCGGCCAAAGCTTGTGTCATCGGCTGGACACTGATGGCCGGTCAGCACTGTAAGTGGCCGGTCGGCCATTTCTTCCTGCAGAGCCCTGTTTTGACAGCAGTAGAGGACAGGCAGTGCATGGTATGGAATTTTCAAAGCAACGCGTGCATGGCCACTCTCCCAATTATGCTATAGACTCAAGGGAGTATGGCCCTCGGTACTTGGGCCATCAATCACGCATTTCGATGCATGATGGCCAAAGACACCAAGTTTGCAATTCAATGTAAATGCATGCAACAAAACAAATGAGTGCTAACACCCTATCATATTGAGATCAAGGGGATCGGTGATCGAGGAGTGAGACGTGTTTCGTCACTTTAAGTACGAACACGCCTCATTCCTCATGCTTGGTTTCCTAAACCGAGCAAAAATGCAATGCATGTGTGAGATGTGACTCAAGTATGCACATGAGGCTAAGGTACCAAAACATGCCAAATGTAATGTGACCTATAATGCAAGTATGTAATGTGCCAAACATGCGATGCAAACATGATGTGCAACTAGCTAAGCAACAATGCAAACATGCAAAGATGATACGATGCAAACATGAGACCAAAGTAATGCAACATGTCAAAACATGCAATGGTGGACTTAAACTGAAATGGGAGGCCTCAGCCATGCCCCAAAACAGTGGCTATAGATGATGCACAAGGACACAAATCATGCATGCAAGCATGCACATACCAAGGCCTATCACCTAAGCATGAAAGGGGACAACTCTAAGCATACTTAGAGACGATATACATGGACATTAAACACTCATGTTAAACTCTGAAAAGCATGCGAAGGATGATGCCAAAACATGCTAGGGAATGGATGCGAAATGGAAGGCATTCAAGGCCACAAAGAGAGCATTACTTAGCACCTACCCCAAGCAAACATGGCATGGATTTTTCAATGCAAAACAGAGTTTTATCATGCAAAAATGAGCCCCAAAACCCACTGATATGGCAACCCAAAGCCTCAAACACATAGGCATGCACAATGCTTCATTTCAAGGCACAAAAGGACACCTCTTCAAGGCATGGAAAGAATGATGAATGCAAGCATTTAAGCACAAAACATGGACTAAAATGGCACAATAAGTGATTCCAAATCACTGAAATAGCCAAGGTAATGCATGCTAATGACTCACACACCCGATGCAAACATGCTAGAATGCAAAGGGGCTATATAAAGCATGAAAGGTATGACCAAACCAATACCTAACAGACCTCAAGCATGATGAAACATGACCAAAAGCTTCAAAAATCTAGGCAAAAAGATGCAAGCATGATGGTCTAATGGCAAGGTGCATTTCTAGGCAATATAGAGGAATGCAAGGCAAGTATGATATGCATGCAAAGGGTCAACAAACCAATATGTAACAGGGGTAAGACATGCTAAGTGAACACCAAATAACCTCTGAAATAAGGCCAAACAAGGCTAGGCATGCATGGTACCATATTAGGCTAAAAACATGAACAAAAGAGAGACTAAGGGAGAGGGGTGTCCCTCCCCTATGTAAGACCTCAAAACCTCTTATTCAGCACTGAAAATCCTCTGGATTTCAGTGGTGAGAATACCAATACACAAAAGGTTCCAAAGCTTAGCAAAGAGAGCACAAAAGGAGCCAAACAAGGCCTAAGAGGGGGAGGTCGACCCCCAACACTAAAATGACCTTAATGAAAGATCTTAACCATGCAAATGCAAGACTTTTTTCAGTTATACACAAAGTCTAAAACAACATGCAAAGTATATTAAAAGCTAGTGCAAGATTGGGGAATATAAAGCAAAAGTGTTTACCCTTGAAGAACTCCTCAAGAACAGCAAGTCCAGCCCTTTCCTTCTGATTAAAACCAGCTCAAAACTTGAAGAACAAACCCTCAACACCTCCAAAGTCGAAGTATGGTGTAATAGTAGGTGACTTAGTGCAAAACTAAGAACAAAATGCACTTTTGAGCCCTCTAACCCACAAAAATGAGGAGAGAGAGGGAGATATAGAGAGAGAAGGTGTATATATCAGATATATATGTGTTAGGTTTGGTTTTGCTCAACCTCTTCGAAGGAGAAGAGAGGTCTCCTTATATATACAAGGCAAAGGTCTAAGCTTCCAAGAGAAGCTAATCAAAAGAGGTCAAGGCTTCTTAAAGAAGCTAAGGCAAAGGGGCCAAGGCTTCCTGAGGAAGCTGAGACAGGGGTTCAAGCTTCTTGAGGAAGCTAAGACAAAGGTCCAAGCTTCCTCAAGAAGCTAGGCCAAAAGGGAGCAAAGGGTGCAACTCCTCCATACACGTGTATGGAGGACAAGTCCGTGCACTCCAGCTGGCACAGCTGGCATGCACCATGCCTGAAAAAGGAAAAAAGGAGGTATCGGTCAGAAAAGGGGTCCATCGACCAACCAAATGGCCGACCGGCCAAAAGTTTCAGCTGATCGGCCAAACAAATGGTCGGTAGAGAGAAATAAAGGCCAGTGGCTTCATGCCACGGCCGGTGGGTTTAAGGGATGGCTGACAAGCCACCTCCTACCCTCAGGTGCAAAAACAAACAAGTTCTTAGTGTAAAACTACGCACAGAACAGTCCAGTCAAGAGATCCTGAGGCAAGGCACGCGGCCGAGACCTCCGGGAACTCAAGATGAACACAAACATGGATGATCACCGAGCGTTCAAACGGTGACGTCCAAGTCTTGATGACGGTCAAAAATGGGATGTGTACAGTTGCCCCTCTTTGACAGAACTCGAAAGTCATAACAATGACGGGAGTGAGTGTCAAAGCCCAGAGACGACCTATTTTTGACAAGGCCGAAGACTTAGACAAAGCATGCAAGACAATAAAGATATGTGCCCGAAGGTGGGGGCAAAATGCAACTGACAATGCAAGAAGCCGAACATAACTTATGATCATGCAAAGAAAGCTGTAACGAAGCATGACAATGCAACAGTTTTAAGCTAGCGAACACAAATCCAACTACATTATAATGCAAAAAGGATGCAAGAGAATTATGTGATTCTCGTTGCGTTTCGTGCGGAGAATACAATACCTGTGTGGTTCGTCTGGTCGCTCCAGCTTCAAATGAACCGTACATACAATATCGTGCCTGAAAGAAGAAAAAACTTAACAGGTACGATATCGTTCGCAACATGCATAACAATGCAATTGAAAGTGCGTGACAACGCAAGTGAAGGAGTGCATGACAATGCGGGCGAAAGGAGTGCATAACAACGAAACCCGAGTGTGTTCATAACAATGCATGGAGGGCATGCGTGACAACGCAATGTCGAGTGGTGCATAACAATGCGATTTGAAACGTAAGCACATATAAGTAAAGCACACGCGACAGCGCATGCAATGTGTGAAAAACGGAACTTGAACACATATAAGTAAAGTGTAACGCGACAACGCATGCAATGTGTATAGGAACTTGAACACATATAAGTAAAGCATAACGCGACAACGCATGCAATGTGTATAGGAACTTGAACACATATAAGTAAAGCATAACGCGACAACGCATGCAATGTGTATAGGAACTTGAACACATATAAGTAAAGCATAACGCGACAACGCATGCAATGTGTAGAAACTTGAACACAATAAGTAAAGCATAACACGACAACGCATGCAATGTGTATAGGAACTTGAACACATATAAGTAAAACAACGCGACAACGCATGCAATGTGTATAGGAACTTGAACACATATAAGTAAAGCATAACGCGACAACGCATACAATGTGTATAGGAAAATGAGGGCATATTCAACTGAAGCATGGTAAAGGCATGTTATCCATGATATTGAGATGCAAATTCAGGACAAGACGAAGCATTGTGTAATGAGAGACACGTAACGAGCGTGCTTTTAAAGCCAAAACGAAACAACGTAATACGACATGTTTGAGACGATTTGTGGAATTCGCAGTATACAAAAAGGATACGGGAAGAGATGCTCCTCGCACGTACCGAGCATCGCTAATAGAAAACATAGCTTGTGGTCAACTCGAAGGTCTACTAATGTTCCAAAAGTGCGCTTTCTTGCACTGTCTTAAGTAATGAAGGTGCCGAACCACATCGTTGACTCGAACAAGAGTGCAGGATGCATCGACCGCAAGGGGAGGTTACTGGCATCAATCCCAATACTCTGCTGCCCTGCCCTCATTTTGCTTTACTTTCCTTTTTTACCGTTAGTTTTAAGCACATTGCACTGCCTCAGGCAGGTTTTACTTTTCAAGACTGTGTATTTTTACAAAAGTCATAATGGAAATGAAACAGCTATTTTTTTCACAAAAGTGTTACATTTGTATCTCCCATGCATCGCATCGTATGGCATCACATAACAATGTGAATGAAATTGAACTTTGTTTGAAAATTAAGCATTTGCCTCGTAATAATCAGGTAGTAAGCTGACTAACAACTCGATAAGCAAAACAAAGACTCGAAGAAATGAAATACAACTCGACAAGCAAATGTACAACAACTCGATAAGCAAATGGGCGTGACCCGTAAAAATCATCATCGGAGGGCATTGGAAGTGGTGCCAGTCCCCAAATTCTCAGCATGTTCAACACATAAACAGCTCAGGGGACAAGAAGGAAGACCACCGGCCACAAGGGAAAGCCATCGGCCTCAAGAAATGGCCATCGGCCAAAAGTGGTGGTCGGTCGGCACCATTTTTGGCCGGCCGCCATGTATGGCAAGAACCACCAGAATGCTGACAGCTGTCTCCCACTCACACCTTATCCCCTACAAAAGGCCTCAACTTCGTAGTTTTCTTCAATTCAACACTGATTTGCTCCAAATGGAAGAGTTCCTTGCCCAAAACCTCATAGCTTGGATTGCCAACTTGGATGGCTCGAAAGGTTGAATTTCGGGGCTTCGGCATAAACGCACTATTCACTCTGAGTCGTACTCCGCTGCACTTTCCGTTCCTCCATGCCGCGGCAAGGTTTTGGAACCCGGTAACACATGTCTTTAGCTTTGGCGGGCAAGAGGTATGTCCTACCTTCGAAGATTTCCAAGCTTTGATGGAATCTGAGCACAACGAAGAAATCTTGCCCCAACTTCGCTTCGGCCACGCCCAAGCTTTAGGGCGAATGTGTGGGCTCACGATGCATGACGCTCGATCTTTGATTGGTGACGGAATGCTGGATATTCCGAGTTTGATTTGCCGTTTTCTGATGCCGGCGACCGTGGTGACCATCATTGGCAGGTTTTCGGCGACACCCTCTGTTTGTGCATGCTATCTCATTTCTTGCTTGCCTCAGGCTCCGGAGGATCTAGTGTCCGGTTGATCGAGGTTGCCCAAGCTTGAAGGAGGCAAAAGCTGCATTGCCATGACATTGGCCGAGACGTTGATGGGCTTGGACGCTTTCCATCGCCGGGAGACGATTAGATTCACGAGGAGTCCACTACTGTTGCAGGTAATATTTCCCACCCAATCTCACATATGTATTGCTCACATCACTCGGCTCTCGGGCTCGGTTTTCTCACAAAACCCCTTTTCTCACTTTTCTCTCATCGTACATCTCTCTATTCTTTAATCTCTCATTTTTCATCCCTCCCCAGGTGTGGTTGATGGACAAGTTGCAGGTTGTGGACTCTTGCCCGGTATACTCAGCTCGCGGTTATTTCTTCGACAACGTCTAGTCGATGCCCTGGATGAGGGATGGTGGTTGACTGGATGTGCATGTTGCCGCAGACCGCATTGCTTGGCGTGCCCTTGGCTCAATCTACCGGCAATGAGCTATAGCATGTCCGGCAGACTGGGATTCAGTTGATGGCTGACACACTGCGTGTTCTACTTTCCTTTCCGGTTCCAGCGCCAGTTCGGCCATGATCAGACTCCGCCAGAGGGGATAGAGTACCCTGCTGCATTCCCGATCCGAGGCGCACAGCTTGCTCGGTATGCCACAGCATGGAGGACAGAACTCCTGGCCCCGCTCCCACTTTCAGTTGCACTTTGTCTGATGAGTGCATAGATTGGCTCAATGAAGAGGCACAGATTGGCCCACTTTAGCGTCAGCAGCTTCGACCAGCTCTGGGAGGGGGCGCAGGAACACCTGACTTAGCTATGCCCCGGATTTATTGCTTTATTAGTACTTTCAAGTTTTCTTTATGAATGTAACCAAAAGCAACTTCAATTTGTATGCAAGAGCAGGAAGACTTTGTAATGAAATCAATAAAATTGAAGGTTGTGGGTACTGAAAATTTTCCGCTTTGGTCCAAAAATGGTCTAAGTTGTAAAAAGATTAATTTGAACAAAGTCAACTTTTATTAAAACTTTTCAAAACCATTTTCGACATGGATCAGAACTGGACACGCCTGAGATCTGTCACTGAGATGCACAACCCCGGATTCCAGCAACTGGAAAGTTGCCCCTAGTCTGAATAGTACCGCGGCACTGCACAGCAACGGAAAGTTGCCCCTAGTCTGAAAAGCACTGCACCGGAGATTATAACCGAACTCTTGAATGCTGAATAGACAAAGATGACCGAGATGATCAAATGGACAAAGTTGATCGGGGAAAAGTTTATGGCTGAACTTCAGGATGAAGTTGCCTACGTATCCCAAAGATGGGAATCAAGCCTTACGTAGTTCAGGCTCGGGTTCACTCGAGTATTTTCACTCTCCTTTTGCGCTCTAACTTTTGCCAAGGCCGCCCTTTGCGGGTTTTCAACCTTGCGAGCTCAGTTTTTATAATTTCCAATTTTTCATGCTCTAACTTTTGCCTAGGTCGCCCTTTCGGGTTTTCGGCCTAGCGAGCCTCTCAGGGGTAATATTTCTTCAACTTGTCCATATTGATCGGCTGTGAAACTCTAGGCCATCTAGGTCCATCAGAACCACAGCTCCACCTGACCAGATAGACTTAATGATGTAGGGACCAGTCCAATTGGGTCTGAACTTGCCCCTTGGGTCGTGGATGGGAGCTCGGTTGTCCTTGAGCACCAAATCTCCTTTTTTAGATTCCTGGACTTAACTTTCTTGTTAAAAGCCCTGGCAATTCTGCACTGATAACCTTGAACATGGTACAGTGCTTTCAGTCTGCGCTCGTCAAAGAGCATGAGTTCCTCAAATCTGCTCTGCTGCCAATCTGCTTCGACTATCTGACACTCAGCCAGCACTCTCAAAGATGGAACTTCAATCTCGATAGGTAGAACGGCCTCCATTCCATAAACTAATGAATACGGAGTCGCCCCAGTAGACGTTCTAATTGAGGTCCGGTAGCCCCACAGAGCAAACGGCAACTTATCTGGCCAATCCCGGTAGGTTTCCACCATCTTTTGCAATATGTGTTTGATATTCTTGTTGGCGGCCTCAACTGCTCCATTGGTCTGCGGCCGATAGGTGGATGACTTATGAAAAGCCACATTGTATTTTTCCAACAAGTCAATCACTTCCTTCTTGAAGTGGGAACCGTTATCTGAAATGATCTCGTTTGGGACCCCATAACGACAGATGATGTTGTTTCTGAAACTTTGCAATGCGAGCTTTCAACACCGCATAGGATTGGCCTCAACCCACTTTGTGAAATATCTATCGCGACCAGGATGAACTCATGCCCATTCGACCCCTTCGGAGTGACAGCCCCGATCACATCGATTCCCCAAACTGAAATGGCCATGGCGAAGTCATATTGTACAGCTTCGACGGCGGAATGTTCATGCGGTTTGCATGGATCTGACATTTGTGGCATCGCCGAACAAAGCCGATACAATGCTCCTCCATGGTGGACCAATAATAACCTTGTCTGAGGATCTTCTATGCTAGCATTACCTCGTTCATATGCACACCGCATTCCCCTCCATGGATGGCCTCCATCAAGCGTTTTGATTCTTCAGCTTCAACACAGCTTATGCATTCCCAGATGACCTCTCTTATACAATTTACCTCCGCAGATGATGAACTGAACGGCCATTCTTCTGATTGCCCTTTTATCTTGGCATTTACCCCTGGTGGATATGCTTCTTCTCCAAGAAATTCCAAATATCGTAATACCAGGGGTTCTCATCTTGAACCTCATCTATAGCAGCAATCGACTCGTAAGCCGGCACAAATTTTTGGTCGATAATGACTGGACGCATCCGGACTCCAAAGGGATGTCTATCATGGAAGATAGAGTTGCTAGTGAATCTGCGAACCTGTTGTTCTCCCTTAATAGATGAGCAAAGTTCAGCTTCTCAAACCGAGGAATTAACAATCCAAGGTCTGGTGATACATAATCATCTTTTCTTCTTTGACTTTCCAATCTCCTTTCGCTTGAGATACAACAAGGTTCGAGTCCCCGATGACGTCCAACCGTTTTGCCCCTATTCCAGGGCTGCTTCTAGACCGGCAATGCATGCCTCATATTCTGCTTCGTTGTTGAGACTTTGAACCGGAGTTTGAATGCTAGAGGGATACGGGAGTTGTCGGGTGCTATCAGCAACACTCCGATCCCATACCCCTGGTTTGACGCTCCGTCAAAGTACATCGTCCAAACTCGTCGTCGATATGCAAAATGGCCTCATCTGGGAATAATACTCAACTGCTTCACCCCTTTACTGGATGATCGGCTAGAAATCTGCTACTGCTCTTCCTTGACTGACTTGCGAGTCACATATTTCAATCGAATTTGGAAAGCAATAGCAACCAACGAGCTAGCCTACCCGTAAGCGCGGTTTCTCGAAAAGATATTTGATGGGATCCAGTCGTGAAACCAACATTACGGATGAGCTAACAGGTAGCCGTAGCTTCCTGGTAGCCCATACCAAGGCTAAGCAAGCCTTCTCCAATGGTGTGTAGCGAGTTTCATATTCTAGCATCTTCTTGCTCAGATAGTAGATGGCTCTCTCCACCTTGTCCTCTGATTCTTGCGCGAGCATGCAGCCCATTGTAGTCTCAGTTACCGAAAGGTACAATATCAACGGCTTCCCCGGTTCAGGTGGTGACAACACGGGTGGGTTCTGTAAGTATTCCTTGATCTGTTCAAAAGCAGCTTGGCATCAGCCGTCCCATTGGAATTTCTTTCTTTTTTCAGGAGACCAAAAAGTGGTTCACAAGTCAAGGTTAATTTTGAGATAAACCGTCTTATGAATTGCACTTTACCCAGAAAGCCTCACACCTCCTTTTCAGTCCTTGGTGGTGGCATTTCTAAGATGGCCTTGATTTTGGAAGGGTCGACTTCGATACCTCTCTGTGTAATCAGAAACCCTAGCATTTTTCCCGCTGTAACACCAAACGTACACTTCTGAGGATTCAGCCGTAACCGAAATTCTCTGATCCTTTGGAAGAACTTTTGCAAGGCGATGTAGTGGCCCTCTCTTTCTTTGGACTTGACAATCATGTCGTCCACGTACACCTCAACCTCTTTGTGGATTATTTCGTGCAATATTGTGGTCGCGGCCCGTTGATATGTAGCTCCAGCATTCTTCAACCCAAATGGCATCACTCTGTAACAGTAAGTCCCCCACGGGGTGGTGAAAGCAGTCTTCTCCCGGTCCTCAGGTGCCATCTGTAGACACCCCATTTTTAACCGACCTTAAGACTCAGAAGTCACCGATTGAGCGCTCGGTGATATTGCATATTGTGCTCGTGCGGAAGTTTCAGAGTCTCGGCTGCGAGCCTTGCCTGCGGACTTCCGGGCTCTTTCGTGTCTTGCCTCGGTTTGCGAACCAAGCTCCGTTTTCTCTGTTTTCTCTTCCCGAAGGGAGGGAGAGGTCTCGTAGATCATCTCTCAGTGGCCGTAGGCTACGTTTCGTGGTCGTAGGCCATTCATCCCGTTTGGAGCCCGGTTTCTGGTTTTTCGGAGCCGACGGCCGTGTGCCTCGGTTCGAGACCGCTTAACCACCTCCGTTTGCTCCGTTTTTTTTTTTTTGGTATACACCTCCATCCTCCATTACAACACTTTGAGGCTGTTTTCCAGAGGCTACGAGCTCCTCTTCTTGGTCCAAAAGCTGCTGGTTCATTGGTCTACAAGGGTAAGTCTCTTGTCCCTCTCTTTTGGCTCCATTTTGCATGCTTTCTTAGCCTTTGTTGGTTGCATTTTTGGGCTCCGACTTGAACTGAAAATAGTCATATTTTGAGCTCATCTCCATATTTGATCAAGGGTCTTTCTCTGTTTGAGGTCTCCTTCTCACTCCTTGTGTTTAAACTCTCTTTTAGGCCTATTTTTGCATGATGTTTTAGGCTTATTTGTGAGCTGTTTTGGACTTGATCATAAACTGTAAAATGTCTTTTTTTGAGCTCCTCTTCAACTTTGTTGAAGGGCTCTCTTTGGTTTGAGGCCAGTAGCTACCACTTGCCTCTTTATCTCTCTTTTAGGTCTATTTTTGTATGATGTTTTAGGCTTACTTGTGAGCTGTTTCGGACTTGGTCATAAACTATAAAATGTCTTGTTTTGAGCCCCTCTTCAACTTTGTTGAAAGGCTCTCTTCGGTTTGAGTCCGGCAGCTACCACTTGCCTCTTTATCTCTCTTTTAGGCCTATTTTGGGGGGAAACTTGAATTTGAATTTCCCCCATTTTCCTCCACTTTTTTTGCCTATAAAACCAGCAGCTCCAGCTGCATTTTGGAGAGTTACAAAATTGTGTTGGAGCCTTATATATATATCTCTCCCTCTCCCTCTCTTCCAAGCTTCAAAAACCCCAAAGTTCTTCACCAATCCATAGCACTACACCTCTCCACTCCATACCAGCAACTTGGAGGTCATTTCCAGAGGCAAGGAGCATCATTTCTTGGTTCAAGAGCAATTGGTCCATTGGTCTTCAAGGGTGAGCCTTCTTCTTCCTTTTTCTAGCCTTTTCTTGATTCATTTGTAAGCCTTGTGTGCAAGCATTTTTGGGCTCTGATCCAAACTGTAAATAGTCTTATTTTTAGCTTCTTTTCATGTTTGATTAAGACCTCTTGCTGTTTGAGGTCCCCAGCTATCACTTGCTTCTTTACCTCTCTTGTATGCCTCTTTCTTGCATAGTATTTTAGGCCTATTTTTAAAATGTTTTGAGCTTGGTTATAAACTGTAAAGTGGCTTGTTTTGAGCCTTTCTTCAACATTGTTGAAGGGCTCTTCACTGTTTGAGGCTTCCATCTGTCACTTGCCTCTTTATCCCTATTTTGGCCCTATTTTTGCATGTTTTTTTAGCTCATTGTGCTTGTTTTTTTGGGCTCTGGTCCGAACTATAAATAGCCTTATTTTGACCCACTCTTCATTTTTTATCAAGGGTCTTTTGTTGTTTGAGGCTTCCTTGTTGCTCTTTGTGTTAAAGCTCTATTTTATGCCTTATTTCGCATAGTATTTTAAGCTTACTTGTGCACTGTTTTGGGCTTGGTCATAAACTGTAAAATATCATGTTTTGGGCCCCTCTTCAATATTGTTGAAGGGATCTCCTCTGTTTGAGGCCAGAAGCCATCACTTGCTTCTTTGTCCCTATTTTGGCCTTTTTCTTGCATAATGTTTTAGGCCCACTTGTGTTTACTTTCGTGGCTTGATGTAAACTGTGAAGTGCTTCATTTTGAGCCCCTCTTCAACTTTGTTGAAGGGCTTTTGCCTTTTGGGGCCAACAGCTACTACTTGCTTCTTTATCTCTCTTTCGAGGCCATTTTTGCATGTTGGTTTAGCCCTATTCGTGTTCACCTTTTGGCCTTACTTAAAACTGGAAATATGCTTTTTTTGGGACTTTCTTGATTCTTTCTTCATACTTCATGTTCAAATAATGCATGCTTTGTATAGCTATAAGTCATTCCATGCGCCTAGTTTCGAGTTTCGAGTCTCATTTCATGCATCGGGTGCCATGTTTCCATGTTTCGGGGCTGTTTTGCATCATATTTTAGCGCTGAAATTTGCATGCTAGTATGCCATATTCCATGCCTTGCCATGTCTTGTTAGAGTGGCATTTGGTGCCTTAGGGTCGGTCCTCGGTTTGCGTGCACGTGTGCACGCATTTCGAGTGTCTCATTTTCATCTAATGGCCTCCTATGTGAGTGTGGCTGAGGTCCACTTGTGTTGGTGTAAGTCCATTATGCATTGTGTATGCCATTCCATTTCGTAGCATTGTGTATGCTAGGTTGTATGTTAGTGCATTGTGTATGCCATGTTATTTTATGCATCGTGTATGTCATTTCATAGCATTGTGCATGTTAGGTTGTATCTTAGTTGCATTCATGCATGTCATGCATATTGCATTGTGTTTGGGATAGGAGTTAGCCTGAGCACGGGAAACGAGGGGCGTTTCGTACTCCGAGTGACGGAACGTGTCTCAATTCCCCAGTCACCGACACTCCGGATTGTCCATGATGGAGTTAGGTCTTAGTTGTATTCTCATGTGCATTCATTCCATATTGAGTTGTGCAATTTGACTCCTCGGCCATCATGCATTGAGATGCGTTATTGTGGCACGAGGATCGAGGACTACGATCCTGAAGAGTAGTCAAGCATACATATGTGAAAATACATTGCTATGCCCCTTTCCTGCTCTCTGTTGCAGCAAATCAAAAACCAGCAGCCTTCCGGAGCTTGGCGCGCTTTCCAAGAACAATTGCAAACAGAGGCTAATTGGGGCATCGCCATGGATTTCCGCGCAAAGGCAACCCGAGCATGCATCATTCATCATCCGGAGCAGAGTCGAGGCAGTCCCTGGCTTGCACGCCAATTTAATGCTTTCCTAGTTAAATTTGTTAATTACTTAGGGTTTTGTACATATTTGGACTGTATTATTTATTTGGACTGTATTATTCATTTGGGACTGTATATTATTTTATTCGGACCCTCTGCGCAAGGGCAATGTTGTAATAAGTGTGCGTGTGTGTGATGTATGTCTTCCAACCCCACGTCTTTCTTCCCTTTTTATTTATTAGCTTATGATGGTTAGATTAGGGCATGTTTCAATTAGCATACAGTATGATAGCATGTTTGCATTCATTCACCTGTTTTGCATGCACCGGGCTCGGCGCATCATACTAACTGCATTTGTATTTCAATTCCGAGTTGAATACATGTTAGCTGTAGCATTCCATATGCCATGTTTAGAATAGCCGAGCCTGCTATAGTTGCATTTTTGCATGTGTTGCATTAGGCATTTCTGTATACTTAGGATCATGCATGGATTTCTAATTAGCTTCTTTTTTGGCTTGGAGTACTCGGTGAGTTTTATGCTTTAGCATCCTTGCATGCGTGTGAGTGACTGCCATGAATAGCATGCTTACCATGAGGCTAACTGCTTATGTGATATAACTGCCTGAATGCTGTGGGTGAAGGTTGGGTTGGTTGGATTGGAACAAATCATTGACTGTGTGTTTTAAGCCCACCTGAGGGTGGCAAAATCTGCATTTTAAGCCTACTTGCGGGTAGCAAACCATCTTTCAAAAAAACAAACATGAAATGTTTTGTTCCAATTCAGGCGATCCGGTCTATACTTGTATGCTGTGCGCATCACATAGTAAATCTAGGCTAATAACCGGAATAAGAGCACACAATATTTTCAAAACTAGATATCATGGTTAGTAGAGGTCGATCTTTGATCGGGCGAGCGGGGGTGCTCACGAAGTGACCTTCTCCAATCGTACCCAAGTTCCCGAGCCGAGGCAACTTTGGTGATGACGGACACGTGGCCTTAGGCAACGAGTCAGGGTTTCCTAAATTTCCCAAAATAAAATATTTAGGTGGCGACTCTGTATCTGGCAAAGCAGTCCATGTTTGACACTTCTTTCAAAAATCTGTTTTCTCAAAACGATTTGCCGGATTTGGACTCTTTGGTTCAGATTATGAACCGTGACACAAATCGAGTCCGAACTGTAGCGAGGTCCCCCCGCGGGCTTGTTACACCATCACAATCTGATTATAGCCTGAAAAGCCATCCATGAACGAAAGCAAAGCATGCCCCGCTGTGAAGTCCACTAACTCATCAATATGCGGCAAGGAAAGTCGTCCTTCGGACTAGCTCTGTTCAAATCCCTGAAATCCACGCATACCCGGATCCTGCCATCCTTCTTTGGCATCGGAACAATGTTGGCCAACCAAGTCGGGTATTCGAAAACCAGCAGGAACCCTGCGTCAATTTGCTTGGTCACCTCTTCTTTAATCTTGAGGGCCCAGTCCGGGCGGATCCTTCTGAGTTTCTGTTTAACAGGTCGGGCCTCGGGGTCAAGAGGGATCCGGTGCTGTACAATCTCAGGATCGATCCCAGGCATGTCTTCGTAGGACCACGCGAAAACATCTTTGAAATCTTTTAATAAAGCGACTAAGCGCTCGCGTTCCTCCGAAGACAACGTGGACCCGATCTGGACCAGCCGCGGGTCCTCCTCAGTACCAATATTCACGGTAGTGATTTCATCAACTAAAGGTTTAACAAATCTTTCCTGCTCTTGATCAATTAATCGTTGCAAAACCGTAGGAATTTCTTCCTCGTCGTTTTTATCAAAATTTTGAAAGTCCTGATTCAAGCAATAAATCAAAGGCACAGAAAAGTACTCAGAAACCACATCCACATCATTCTCATTAAGCACATCCAAACCGTCCGATTCTTCTGTTACAACAGACTCAAAAGAGAAAGAAAAAGACGACCTGGACAGGACTATGGCATCCGGGTTATCACCCCCAGGAATACCGGACTCAGACTCAGTCGAGCTGGAACCTGATTCCGACTCACAAGATTCGGTGGAATCAGATTCCAGCTCACTACCTGACCCGGTGCTGCTTGACAAAAATCCCTCATCGTACTGCCAAATGAGAGAGTGTGCGATGGATGCATCCAAAATGTTTGCTGGTAGGCCCACAGCCGTTTCATTCCTGATCATGGACACCGAGAAGTTATCCCCCAAGCACTTCTGTTCGACCGGAGGATCTGAAAGTAGACATGCCAGCGCTACCCCCATTTCACTTTCGGCGTCCTCAGAATCCACTTTCTCATTTTGTTCAACCCCAACTGTTGGGTCTGTCTGCTCTTCGGCAACACCATCCTCGGATAATTGCAGGTCAAAGAAGATCTCAAAACCTGGCACGCGCTTCCTCTCCGCGTTCAGCCACGGCTCTGGGAAGCCACAAAACGGGAAGTCCTCCTCCTTCCGGACGAAGCGTCCGTTTAGGGTACCCTGAATAGGTCTATGCATTAGCTTAAAAGGCTTCCCCGCCTGCTTCGCTCTGGCTCTCCCAGCCATCTCCTTACCTTTCCTTACCCAATCCTTTTTGGTGGGCAGATAACCCAAGCCAAAGGTGTGGGGGTTGTGTGGCACTTCGGCCAATGCTGCAACGCCCTTCCGGCCGCTCTTTCCCAATCCCATCCCGGGGATGTGTTGAAGCTTGTTCATGAGGTATACTGATTGAGCACTAACGTACAACCCCTCATTAATAGCGACGATGTTCTGCACGACCCGGGCCTCAGCCAGGGTAAAGCCGGATAAGAACACATCCTCCATACCGTGCTCAATTTCCAAAACCGGTGTGAATACTTCTGGCAGCAGGTGGATCGACGAATTTCCAAAAACAATGGCTACTCCCTTCCCATGGGGTATTTCACCATCTAATGCAAGGTGGACGAAACTGCCTTCACCTGATGCAGCCACGGCCACCCCAAAAGTAGATTGAAGGTCGCAGGAACTTCCAAGACGTGAAAGTCAATTTCATTTGTCCCGGTCCAACCTTGGTTTGAATTTTCACTGTCCCCATTACTTCTCTGCTTGTGTTATCATACGCCCGAATCACCTGGGCTGTTGGCACAAAGTCTGCGGTCTTCAAACCGATTGCATATGCAGTCCTTGCCGGGCACACATTGATGGCGGACCCTGTGTCGACAAGCACCACAGGTATCCATTTGTTCCTGCACTCCACAGAGATGTAGAGTGGCTTGTTATGGTTCGCACCCTCAGGTGGCAATTCTTTGTCGGAGAAAGTCAACATTGGGATAGCCCCTCCCGGAAAAACTAAGCCCACCAACTGTTCGGGCATGGTGTCTATTGAGAGCTTGGCCTTGTCCATGGCCGATAAGACAGCTTGTCGATGCACTCGCGATGCCATAAGCAGTCCCCAGATGGAGATGTCTGCCTGTATCTTTTTCAACTGCTTCAGTACAGCTTCTTCTTCGAGTTGCTTCTCTTTCTGTTTCTCCGCCTCCTTATCTTTCCCAGACGCCTCCGGCTGATCTAGATGTGGAGGATTGAAATACCGTCCACTCCTAGTCATATGGTCGACTTCACCAATGTACCAGGTATCGTCTGGTTGGTTGCTCCCCCAATCCTCATCTGTGTGGGCAAGACATAGATCATCGTCTTCCCACCACATTCCGTCGGCAGCCAACAGGCACCTGTCTGGCTCCGGTACAATTGTACTCGCAGTACTTTCCGTCCATATGCTCGCAGCATTCTCTATCCTCGTGCACACAGCACTTTCAGTCCCCTCAGGGCCCTTAGCTTTCCTGATTCTCTCAGAATCCTCAAACCTTTCCTGTTCCAACTGTGTCAGTACAGCTAGCTGTTCAATAATTCTGGCATTCTCAATGACCAAGTCTTGAGCGAAATTCTTAGCACCGGCGCTCCCCGACGATGTATTCTGATTTCCGGCCCTTCCGGTCACAACTGATGTTCTTGCCCCTGCCGGGCCCTGTTCTGGTTGGCATTCTTCCATAACATCCGGTTGATCATCCAGCCAGCTGGTAACCTCTGCCGATTCCTCGAGATTCGACCAGTTGACTGCCATGTTCGCTGGATCTTGTTCACTGAAAAACTGGAGGTTAGTGAAGTCCCCTTCCAAAGCTGCTGAGTCATCTATCTTCTGACCAGATTCATCCCCCTGTATCACACAAAGCTCTGCCCTTTCTGGCAACTCCACACTTGGCCTAACCTGGCCTACTGACAGAATGTAGTCACTCAGACTGTATACCTTCTCAGCAAAACTCCCAGATTCCTCAGATTCTGACCCAACAATCCCATTCTCCTCTGAAATCTCCCATGTTCTGTCTTCGACAGTCACCACCATTGGTTCGGGTTGGGTTCTGGAGATGTCCAACATGCACAACTTGGTGCAGTCAGGAAGGAGCACCTCCGGCTTGGGTAGGTGGGATGGGGTGATATATATGCTAGGATCGTAAGACACGACCCCAGTCTGAATAAAGTTGATTCTTTTGGGAGGTGGAGCTTGGTGGTGCGGTGGGAAAGGGTTTGTTGTAACATTGGGTTTTTCGGGAGGCACAATCACCCCGTTATCAATGAGATCTTGAATCTCATGATGCAATCGGAAGCATTGGTCGGTGTCATGACCGTGCTGTTGGTGAACTGCGCAATATTTGGCTGGGTTATGGGTAGGGGAAGTTTTTCTGGCAATGGCCGCGGCTCTAGGGGCTTCAAGTGCCCTTTTCTGATTAAAACCCCAGAGCTTTGGACAGGGGCATATATAGTGGAGCGAAGGTTCTTTGGTTTTTGGGCGGGTATTTAGCTGTTTGTGTATTGCTTCCGGACGCACCGGAGAATAGCGTGGCTGCCATGGTTCTTGGAGGGAGAATGGTGGTGACCATGCTCACTTCTGAGGCTCTTGCAGTGGCAACGCCGCTCGGGCCTGCATTGGTGTTACGGTTGAAGGTCCTTCTGGGTTGCTCTCTATCATTATCAATCAAGCCCTGCTTCAAGGCATCCTCGATCTGTACTCCCATCTCATGCAGATCTGAAAGGTAGGGAAGGGGAGCACGATCATTTTCTGCATCAGTTTGGTTGGAGATTGCGCACAATCATCCGAATCTGATCCTTGTCAGTGGGCCTTAGGGTCATCATTGAGGCCTTGGCCCTCCATCTGGTTACGAACTCTGAAAAGCTCTCCTTAGGCTCTTGCCTTGTCGTCTCGAGATCACGGGTTGTAATCTCGATTTGCGTGTTATATGAGTACTGTGCAATGAACGCCTCGGCCATCTCATCCCAGTTCCTCTTAACATCATCTTCCAATTTTGCGTACCAGATGGCCGCCACACCCAACAGGGTCCGGCCGAACAAAAACAGCTTCTGTGGTCTGGTGAGGCCCATCGGCCTTAAGATATCTGAAAACAACCTCAGGTGCACCATGGGGTCCCCGGACCCATCAAACCGGTCAATATGCGGCATCTTGAATCGGTCCGGCAATGTCACAGTTGCGTCGGTATACCCGTCCTCAATGTCAGGGATGGTCTTGACTCCTTGGGATTTCTTAAACATCTTTTCCAGTTTGCTCAGCTTTAATGCGGTGGGGTCCACTTCAGACTCGAAGGGAGAATCCGGTACATTGATAGGCGTGGGTGCCTTGGATAGTTGCAGTAGAATCGGGGGCGGAGCCGGCCCCGTTGGAACGTCTGTATCCTCTTGGATATTCTGGACATTTGGTGTCTCCTCGGGTATCGGAACCCTTGGTGGGGGAGGAGCTTGATGTGAAGCAGATGCCCCGGCTTGCTGTTGTAGCCTTATGATTAACTCTGCTTGTTCAGTCATAACTGTGGCCTGTTGTCTGGCGAACTCCGCCTGTCGGACAGCGTCTTGCTGCATAGTTTTCATGCTCTCTTGGAGCTGGCGCACCATCTCCTCTAAACTTGCCATACTGCTCTGATCTAGCTGTATTGCCAGTATATGTTCCCTCTCTGCGGAAGAAACAGGACTCTGATTCCTACTATACCTAGGCAGGGTGGATGAAGCCCTCTGAACTGTCTGTTGAACTGATATCCTCTGCCTAACTGCCCTCCGTCTGGTAACCGGGGGTAGAGAATGATACACTGGTTGTCCGTCTACCAGATCCTCAGATCGATGGAGTCGACGACCTCTTGTCCAGAGTGCTTGGGGGATATCTGCTTGGTCTGAAGCAATTGTGCTAAACTACCTAGCAAAAAGATAAATAAAGCAGTAATAAGGAAATAAACAACCAGAAAAACGGACAGCATAACAGCGTAAATAAACACACAACACACAGTTGGGCATAATAACACACAGTCGATAAGCCGAATACACCGTTCTCAAACACTGATTATTGTCCCAAATCACTGGCCCCGAAAACTGAGTCTGATACCCGCAGATAACTGATTTCCAAAACTGATGCCCTCAGGCCTGATACCCAGACTTGCAAACTGATACATACAACCTGTAGAGACACTCTGAAGCACATATCACAAGTAAGAGCCAAAACACCCCTATGTTGGGGTAGGGTTTCCTGTCCTATTTTGTCAGGAGCTAGGGTTTCACTACACACAGCGGTTTCAAACAACCTATAATCGGGTAAGCAACCTGTCCTAGCTTGGAATGGTCACTATGGATTCCGAATATGCACTAGGTCGAATGGTCAAAAAAGGGTGCCCCGGTAAAAACCGGGGTTTGTGTTCCCATACTGGCAGAGCCCGTAACCGGTCAACCTTATGGCACGCAGCCTCTGGCAAACCGCTCAGGAATAGCAGATGGCAAACACGGTGTCCTAGGCGCACCAATGCACATGCAATGCAAAGAAACACATAAGTGTAGTCAAAACAAGATATCACGAGTTCGAGTCAAGTTCTCTAAATCCCCAGCAGAGTCGCCAGAAACTGTAGACGTCCCCGAACGTCCTAGGAGGGAAATCTCGTTTTGTTCATTGGGCTCACTACAGTTCAGGACTCAAAGTCACGGTCCTGTATCTAATCTCATAGAGTGCAATGCAAGACCGATGAATCATCAAAGAGTCCAAATCCGGCAAATCGTTTTTGAAAATAGATTTTTTTTTAAGAAGTGCCAAACATGGCCTGCTTTGCCAGATACAGAGTCGCCACCTAAATATTTTATTTTGGGGGAATTTAGGAAACCCTGACTCGTTGCCTAAGGCCACGTGTCCGTCATCACTAAAGTTGCCTCGGCTCGGGAACTTGGGTACGATTGGGGAAGGTCAGCTATGAGCACCCCTCTCGCCCGATCCGAAGATCGGCCTCTACTAATCATGATATCTCGTTTTGAAAACGTTATGCGTTCTTATTCCTATTAATTAGCTAATCTTACTATGTGATGCGCACAACACAAAAGTATAGACTAGATCGCCCCATTTGGAACAAAGCATTGCATATCCGCTCGTTTGAAAGATGGTTTGAAATTTGCTACTCACAAGTAGGCTAAAACACGGATTTCAACGAGTTGTTCCAACTCAAACAATCCAACCTTCACCCACAGGCATTCAGGCAGTTATATCATTTAAGCACATAGCCTCATGGTAAAGCATGCTAACATGGCAACACTCACACGCATGCAAGGATGCTAAAGCATAAAAGCTTACCGAGTACTCCGAGCCAAAACAGAAACTAGTTAGTAATCATATGCATGATCCTAGTTCATGTTGAGGTGGCTAATGCAACACATGCAAGATGCAACTACTATAGGCTCGGCTATTCTAAGATAACATATGATGATGCTACAGTTAACACGTATTCAACTTAGAATTGAAATATAAATGCAGTTAGTATGATGCGCCGAGCCCGGTGCGCGCAATACGAATGAATGTATGCAAACATGCTATCATAAGTATGCTAATAGAAACATGTCCTAAACTAACCATCGAAAGCTAATAAATAAAAGGGAAGAAAGACGTAGGGTTGGAAGACATACACACACTTACGCACACTTATTACACAATTGCCCTCACTCGGAGGGTCCGAATAAATATTACAAAACAAATAAATAATTGACTATTCTAGCTAATTAAATATTACAAAAACTTCTAATTAATTAACAAATTAATTACAGAAAGAAGGTGGCCGTAACCCCGCCTCGGAATGCGTGAATGATGCATGCTTGACTCGCCTTGCTCAGAAACCCGTACCATGCCACTGTTGCCTCTGTTTACACTGCCTTGCTCCTCTGAAAATTATGAAACTTTCCAGAACTGCTTTGCACTTCATCCTGAGTGTTTTGGAGTTCCACCGGCCAGAACAAAAGGCCACCAGCCATGGGAAAGGGATTAGCGGCCAAAGCTTGTGTCATCGGCTGGACACTAATGGCCGGTCAGCACTGTAAGTGGCCGGTCGGCCATTTCTTCCTGCAGAGCCCTGTTTTGACAGCAGCAGAGGACAGGCAGTGCATGGTATGGAATTTTCAAAGCAATGTGTGCATGGCCACTCTCCCAATCATGCTATAGACTCAAGGGAGTATGGCCCTCGGTACTCGGGCCATCAATCACGCATTTCGATGCATGATGGCCAAAGACACCAAGTTTGCAATTCAATGTAAATGCATGCAACAAAACAAATGAGTGCTAACGCCCTATCATATTGAGATCAAGGGGATCGGCGACCGAGGAGTGAGACGTGTTTCGTCACTTTAAGTACGAACACGCCTCATTCCTCATGCTTGGTTTGACACCCCAAACCGAGCAAAAATGCAATGCATGTGTGAGATGTGACTCAAGTATGCACATGAGGCTAAGGTACCAAAACATGCCAAATGTAATGTGACCTATAATGCAAGTATGTAATGTGCCAAACATGCGATGCAAACATGATGTGCAACTAGCTAAGCAACAATGCAAACATGCAAAGATGATACGATGCAAACATGAGACCAAAGTAATGCAACATGTCAAAACATGCAATGGTGGACTTAAACTGAAATGGGAGGCCTCAGCCATGCCCCAAAACAGTGGCTATAGATGATGCACAAGGACACAAATCATGCATGCAAGCATGCACATACTAAAGGCCTATCACCTAAGCATGAAAGGGGACAACTCTAAGCATACTTAGAGACGATATACATGGACATTAAACACTCATGTTAAACTCTGAAAAGCATGCGAAGGATGATGCCAAAACATGCTAGGGAATGGATGCGAAATGGAAGGCATTCAAGGCCACAAAAGAGAGCATTACTTAGCACCTACCCCAAGCAAACATGGCATGGATTTTTCAATGCAAAACAGAGTTTTATCATGCAAAAATGAGCCCCAAAACCCACTGATATGGCAACCCAAAGCCTCAAACACATAGGCATGCACAATGCTTCATTTCAAGGCACAAAAGGACACCTCTTCAAGGCATGGAAAGAATGATGAATGCAAGCATTTAAGCACAAAACATGGACTGAAATGGCACAATAAGTGATTCCAAATCACTGAAATAGCCAAGGTAATGCATGCTAATGACTCACACACCCGATGCCAACATGCTAGAATGCAAAGGGGCTATATAAAGCATGAAAGGTATGACCAAACCAATACCAAAGACCTCAAGCATGATGAAACATGACCAAAAGCTTCAAAAATAGGCAAAAAGATGCAAGCATGATGGTCTAATGGCAAGGTGCATTTCTAGGCAATATAGAGGAATGCAAGGCAAGTATGATATGCATGCAAAGGGTCAACAAACCAATATGCAACAGGGGTAAGACATGCTAAATGAACACCAAATAACCTCTGAAATAAGGCCAAACAAGGCTAGGCATGCATGGTACCATATTAGGCCAAAAACATGAACAAAAGAGAGACTAAGGGAGAGGGGTGTCCCTCCCCTATGCAAGACCTCAAAACCTCTTCTTCATTCACTGAAAATCCTCTGGATTTCAGTGGTGAGAAGACCAATACACAAAAGGTTCCAAAGCTTAGCAAAGAGAGCACAAAAGGGGCCAAACAAGGCCTAAGAGGGGGAGGTTGACCCCCAACACCAAAATGACCTTAATGAAAGATCTTAAGCATGCAAATACAAGACTTTTTTCAGTTATACACAAAGTCTAAAACAACATGCAAAGTATGTTAAAAGCTAGTGCAAGATTGGGGAATATAAAGCAAAAGTGTTTACCCTTGAAGAACTCCTCAAGAACAGCAAGTCCAGCCCTTTCCTTCTGATTAAAACCAGCTCAAAACTTGAAGAACAAACCCTCAACACCTCCAAAGTCGAAGTATGGTGTAATAGTAGGTGACTTAGTGCAAAACTAAGAACAAAATGCACTTTTGAGCCCTCTAACCCACAAAAATGAGGAGAGAGAGGGAGATATAGAGAGAGAAGGTGTATATATCAGATATATATGTATTAGGTCTGGTTTTGCTCAACCTCTTCAAAGGAGAAGAGAGGTCTCCTTATATAGACAAGGCAAAGGTCTAAGCTTCCAAGAGAAGCTAATCAAAAGAGGTCAAGGCTTTTTAAAGAAGCTAAGGCAAAGGGGCCAAGGCTTCCTGAGGAAGCTGAGACAGGGGTTCAAGCTTCTTGAGGAAGCTAAGACAAAGGTCCAAGCTTCCTCAAGAAGCTAGGCCAAAAGGGTGCAAAGGGTGCAACTCCTCCATACACGTGTATGGAGGACAAGTCCGTGCACTCCAGCTGGCACAGCTGGCATGCACCATGCCTGAAAAAGGCAAAAAGGAGGTATCGGCCAGAAAAGGGGTCCATCGACCAACCAAATGGCCGACCGGCCAAAAGTTTCAGCCGACCGGCCAAACAAATGGTCGGTAGAGAGAAATAAAGGCCGGTGGCTTCATGCCACGGCCGGTGGGTTTAAGGGATGGCTGACAAGCCACCTCCTACCCTCAGGTGCAAAAACAAACAAGTTCTTAGTGCAAAACTACGCACAAAACAGTCCAGTCAAGAGATCCTGAGGCAAGGCGCGCGGCCGAGACCTCCGGGAACTCAAGACGAACACAAACATGGATGATCACCGAGCGTTCAAACGGTGACGTCCAAGTCTTGAGAACGGTCAAAAATGGGGTGTCTACAAGTGGGCCTAACTATTCTAGCACGGATTCTGGTGTTGGGCTGTGAGAACCTGAATTTTTAGACAACTAATTAATTTGATTAATAATAATATTAATTCAGTTAACAGTGATTATTAAATTATGGAATTATAATGTTAATAGCATCATGATTAATACCAATATTAAATTCCTTTAAATAAAATTATTTGTCTTTCTGTGAATAAATAAATAAAATAAAAAGAGAATATAAAGTAAAATAAAATAAAATAAAATTTTGTATCTAAATATAGTTGTCGAAACTAAATAGGTTAAACAAATAATAACTAAGTTAGTAAGAGAATAGTAAGGAGCAAAATATCTAATGGTTAGGTTATATATATATTCAATTGATTTTTTATTTTGTACAAAAGAAATAAAATAAAAAAAATAAAATCAAAGCCTTTGTCAATGCATGCCTTTGCTTACTGCCACAAGTGTTGCCAATGCATGCCCTTGCTTGCTGCCACAAGTGTTTCCAAAAGGATTCAGCCCAAGCATGCCAATGCATGTCTTTGCCCACTGCTACACTTCATGCCTACATGCATATGGCAAATCTCAAGCCTTTGTCAAGGCTGCCACAGCATGCAAACCAACTGCAATCTAGCCTCTTAGATCACAGTTCCTAAGCCAAAAGAGAAGTAAAGTAAAAATAAAATAATAATAGTAATAATAATAATAAATTAGGCCCTCAATCTCCTATAATTAGGAGCACTATTCAACCCCATTGCACACACATGAAACTGAGCAAAACAAAGAGAAAGAGAGGGAGAGAAAGGAAGAGGGAAAGGAGAGAAGAGAGGGGAAGAAAGGCTCAACACTTTTTTTTTTTTTTTACTTCATTGAGGTAAGAATACATCACCTCTATCCTCCCTTAGATACTTCTAACTGAATTTATATAAATTATATATGCAAGACTAAGCATGATTAAGTCATATATAGCAAAATAGTACCATGCATGTTTAAAATTTTGATAGGGTGAGGATTTCATTATGTTATCATTTCATATTCCTTCTTGCAAATATAGATATATGGCTTAGCTACTGTTTTTATGTGTTCAATATTCTCCATTGTTGAAATAATTTTGCAAGAGAGTAAAATGCGATGAGAATGGCTTCTTTTTATCTGAAACTTAGATTCTTCTTCACTATTTCAGACTTTATCGGATAAAAAGGGCCTCTAATAAATTGAAAATAATTGATGTTTAAAATCTGTGTATACTGGAAGTAGATATAGGTGTTATACACTGTGTAAAATTTTTATAAAATCATTGGACACCATTTTCTTACGGAAACAAATATTTTCCCTAAGCGTCGCCTACAACATAGCAGAATTAGTGGCTTCAAACAGGTCCCATTTTCTCTACAAATGGTATTTTTCTGCACGACCACTTGGAATAGTTAGATATAAGAGTTATCGTTCATTTTCCACCTATTTCACAAAAAATGGATAAGTCTAAAAGGAGAAATTGTAGTTTTACTAAAATGCGACAGAATCTGTCCAGCTTTCTTAAAAAAATTCTTTGACCATCTTCCGTTGATTT
The DNA here is from genome assembly GCA_030407325.1 of Camellia japonica. Lineage (NCBI taxonomy): Eukaryota > Viridiplantae > Streptophyta > Magnoliopsida > Ericales > Theaceae > Camellia > Camellia japonica. The sequence goes on from JAPPVO010000016.1 coordinate 179,130,306, forward strand.
TCAGTCCTCGAATCCTTCTGGAAATATGTTCTAAACTCAAGTATCTAACAAAACGTTCTGACCATGCCTCTTTTCGACACCGTTTGAGGATCCTTTTTATTTTTCAAACACAGAACACCTGTGCTGGAGGTTAAAGTAACTCACTGTCCAGAAAACCAGTTTTCTTCCAAAAATTATTTCTCCATTTTAAAATCGTTTTTAGCCCTGGTATTCTTCTCAAAATATTTTCCTAACTCGATAAACTAACACCATTTAAAATATTATAATGGTTGAACTTCGTTTGGTATGGGTTTCATATTTTTTTGTCTGATCATACAGTGCTAAAAGAAGAAATGTGTGAATTCTTAGGAAATCTTGTGATGATTCCTAAGACATTCTATCACATTTATTTTGGTTACCATATATGATTGTGTTGTGCTATATAAACCTTATGTCACTGTGGTTCTCAAACTAAAACTCACACGCATAAAAATGTGAATTCAACGAAGTAAAGAAACATGAAATTGAACTGATGATACATATAAAATTTAAAAGTGATGGGGTGAGCCCAGTTTAGAACCTTGCGCAAGTGAGTTGCGAACCCTAACATGGCACGGGAAGGTATTTCGGCTCTTATCGATGTAGGCGATATAAGGTTGGTGGTGCGGGTGTCACAACATAGACCGTTCCCTTGGGGTAGACCGTGATGTCACGACTCGGGTACGTAACCCTGGTGCGTGGGCATCATTGGTAGTTACAGCAAGTAACATTTGAATATTTGACCAAGGGAGAGTCAGAATTGCCCGTGGCCATTGCTTAGCGGTTGAGTGGAAATAGTGCTCCGCGGGGAGTTACTTAAACTTATCTGATAAATTAAATCTATGAGAATTTAAAAAGAAAAGTGGGCATTTTTTTTATGATAAAATACTGCTTCCGTTTGTCATTTTTTTTCCATTATCTATTGTTATTATTTCAACTGATGGCATTCCTGTTATGCTTATTAAATGCTATCTGTTATTCTGTTACTACGCATTATTCATTAATTGTGAGTGTTATTATCGGGGTGGGTATTTCGGGTTGTAGTATCTTATTGAGCTCGTCGCTCATTGGCATTCCCGTTGCCCTGGCGTTTCATGCCAGGTACCGAAGCAACCGAAGGAAACACCGAGGTGTTGGAAGGCAACATTCAGCCCTGGTTAGCTTGAAGCGTGCCAAAATTCTATGAACCATTTTTCTGAGTTTTCTAGTTTTTCTCTAGTTTCTTTTTATATTTGTGTACTAAGACAAAGTTTTAAGTTTGACTGGAGTTGTAATTTAAGAACTTTTAGTTTTTGTGTTATTAATTAATAGATGATGGTAAATTTGGTGGAAACATTGATGAGGATTCTTACTTAAGAAAATTGATTTTAAGTTTTAAATCTTATTATGATGTCCTTAAATTTTGGGGCGTAACATGGGCCGTGTAAGTTGAGCATGGGCGCATTGTGGGGCTGAGTTAGGTCTGCACTGGATATGGCGGCACACATGTGCTTAACCGAACTAGGATCACGCGGAACATGATATTTGATTATGTCCGCACGGATGCGTTAGGCCGAACTATGGATGGTTCGGACTGCAGATGTAGGGACTGAGATGGCCTATGAGATCGCTGTGTGAGGCCGAGATGCCGAACGCACGTGCCCTGCATTCGATCGATTCTGAGGGACCGGTTTGGTTTTGCTCAGCAGTAGCTATCCAACGTAATGTTTATGTTTCACTAAGTAATAGCTCGGTTCAATACTCTATGTGGACCAATGATGAGAAAAGGGGAATCCACTCCTAGTATGCGTTAATACCATTTGGCGGTGCGACAAACACTGTTTGGAGGTTTTGGCCTCTACACGTGTAAGAAATGTAAAGGGGAGCACAACTGCCTATCTAGAGAAGGACAGCAGAGGTAGTGCGCCCACAATCTCTGAAGCTGCATGGCCAGCCTTGAAAAAGAGGAGCATGCAAACGTTGGTGGTAAGTAATCTAAAACTCTCTCTCTCTACAGTGCTCTGCCTTCTCTCTTCTCCCAAAAAAACTAACTTGACCGTTGGAGGGGTTTTTTGGCAAACCCACCCGCCGGGTAGCTCACTTTTGTTTTGTTCACAGTGCAACGGAATTCTAACGAAGTGAGACGAGCTTGGTAGCAAGGAGATACGGAGCGAGGCGAATATTTCTCCCCGTACACTAACAAATGCATATTGTTATTTATGTAAAATTAACCAATAACCCCTCATATTATTGTTGGTATTTTTTTTCACAAAAATACAAGAAAAATATATAAAATAAATTAAACAGAAATGACAAAACAATTATTATTATTATTTTTTATTAGTAAATAATGAAATATACAACAAACTATAGAACTTAAAAAAAAAACACAAGAATGAACTAAATTACATCATGGAACATATTACAAGATGGATTCAAATGGACATAAAATAATATACGAGAAATTATTTAAATTTAAAACTTTGAAGAACAAAAGATAAAGGATGCAAACCGAAACCTGTGTAATACCATAGTTTCCTTAAAATAGATTCATCGCCTCCCGGCGGGTGCTGAAGGTACGCCGGCGTCTGTCTCCCAAGATACGACGGTCAAAACTAGCTAATGCATAAGCACCTTTTGAATTGTTTCGGTGAACTTGACAATGACTGCACTCTCTCTAACGAAGAACCAAAGAAGAGGCCAACAAAAGAAGATAAGAAAAATTTTCTTTGATGTAAAAAATCATCTCCAACTTTTTATTTCAAAATACCATCTCATTTTCCATCACAAAACCTCTTTAAAAACAACCTACTAAGTTGGAGGAGAAATGCCTCTATTTATACTAGTATGGGAGAGCCTTAGCCATGAAGGCTAACATCAATGTGATCATCAAATGTCATCAACTCTAGCCATTAGGGCTAGAGTTACAAAGGTTCAAAACTCCAAAACTATTATATAAATCATAATGTGTATATAATGTATAAGTTTTGAGAATTAAACTAGATGAGTTGCAAAATGGAAACGGGTGTTGGGTCATAACCTGATCCAAACCCAATTTCAAACACATGCACAAACTAAGCCCAACACAGCTTAGCCCAAAGCTCAAGACTAAGTCCAAGTCTAAGACCAAACCTAGCACACAAGTGCAAGTCTAGGCCCAGTCCAAACCAAGACTAAGTCCAAATCTAAACCCAACTTTATTGATGCCCACTTTAGGAGACAATTCTCATTCACAACTCAATGATTTCGGCTCATTATTTTTGTATTGCAATCTTCTCACTTAAGAGAATACAAAACCACTCAGACCCACCTTAACCAGCGGTTGGGTCCCACTTTAATTTTGAATTAAAGTTGCCAAAGACCTATTATTTTACAACAATCCCCTACATGAATAAAATTGGCTGAATAAAGAAAAACGGATAACGCTTAACAACAAAGACTCTAAGAGAAAGCACACAGAATAACCGTGCATTAGAAAAGTTGTTGGCCTTGAACCTTTTGTAGTGAAAGCCTATCGGATTTACTGGCTGACCAGTGAACGTGATGTCTTGAACTGTTCTGCCATTTGTGTAAACCAAGACAATAGACCTCACACAAAAGTTACTCCAACCATTGCTTTTGTTTTCACTGATGTGTTCGATTTGGTCTTGGAACACTAGCCTGGTTCAAAGAGTATTTTTAAAGAATTCGGCCTCGTCAATTCTTAAAGAAACGGCCCCACGTTGCACTCACATAGGTGACCTACATAAGGTATTTCGTTATACCATGGTTGACTATTCACGGTACTTAGGTCATTAAAAGTATCAGCTTAACCTTCCACTCCACATGGTATCACTGTATAAAGGAATAGATAGAAGGATTTCCCTCCACAGTGACTCACTCATTACATGCAATTAGGTTGTCCCTTTGAACCTAGATCTTCAGATCTCCAGTCAATTAGGTTGGGTTTTCCATTCTGGTAACATTCACTAAAGTTCTTAACCTCATTCATTTTGATGACTTTCCTACTAACTCTCGATTTAACCCTTTGGTTAACAGATCTGTAATATCGTCCTTAGACTGTATATAGTCTATAGTGACAACACACGAGAGTAGTCGTCGTATGGAACTATGTCTTCGACAAAAATGTCTAGACTTTCCATCTGTGCTCTACCAATACTTGATTGATTGTCGCAAAGTATACAAAATTGCTAGCTCAAGTTTTGATCAACATGGAATATCCTCAATAAAACGGCAAAGCCATTCAGTTACTTTAGTAGCTTTATCTAAAGCACTGAATTCCGATTCCATCATTGATCTCGTGATACACATTTTCTTGGAAGATCTCCAAGACACGGTTGCAATTAGAGAAAACATATTCACTAATGGATTTGTAGTCTTTGTATTAGATATCCAGTAGACGCCTTTGTACCTGTAGACGCGCCCTTGGGGCCTCACTCTACAGTTCGGACTCCCCTGTTTTGTTTTGTTACGGTTCGTAATCTGAACCAAAGAGTCCAATTCTGGCAAATCATTTTGAAGAGAAACAGATTTTGAAAAGAAGTGCCAAACATGGACTGCTTTGCCAGATACAGAGTCGCCACCTAAATATTTTTAAAATGGGAAATTTAGGAAACCCTGACTCGGTGCCGAAGGCCACGTGTCTGTCATCACCAAAGTTGTCTTGGCTCGGGAGCTTGGGTACGATCGGGGAAGGTCAGCTATGAGCACCTCCTTTCGCCCGGTCCGAAGACCGGCCTCTACTAACCGTGATATCCAATTTTGAAAACGTTATGTGTTCTTATACCAATTATTAGCCTAGAATTACTACGTTATGCGCACAGCAAACAAGTATAGACTAGATTGCCTAATTTGGAAATAAGCATTGCATATCCGTTCGTTTTGAAAAGGCTTTGGAATTTGCTACTCGCAAGCAGGCTAAAACACGGATTTCAACGAGTTCTTCCAACTCAAACAATCCAACCTTCACCCACAGGCATTCAAACAGTTTATCTCACATAAGCATTTAGCCACATGGTAATCATGCTGTCATGTTAACATTCACACGCATGCGAGATGCTAAAGCGTAAAAAACTTACATCGTACTCCGTGCCAAAACAACAAACTAGTTAGCACACATGCATGCCCTAGTTCATGTTAAGTGGCTAATGCAACACATACAGAGATGCATTTTAGAGCAGGCTCGGCTATCCTAAGCATGACATGTGAAATGCTACATGTAACAAGTATTCAATTTGGAAATTGAAATATAATGCGGTTAGCGTGATGTACCGAGCCCGGTGCATGTCAACAAATGCATGGATGCACGCATGCATTGCATAAGGTATGCTAAAATAAACGTGCCCTAATCTACCATCGTAAGCAGGTAAATAAAAGGGAAGAAAGAAGTGGGGGTGGGAAGACATACACACCACTCACGCACACTTATTACAGATTTGCTCTCACACGGAGAGACCGAATAAATATTACAGTCCGAATAATAAGTAAATTAATTATTACAAAATTTCTAATTATTTAACAAATAAATGCAAAAAGGAAAGGTGGCCACAGCCGCCCGCCTCGGGATACGCGAATGATGCATGCTTGAGCCCGCCTTGCCCGGAAACCCCGCACCATACCACTGCTGCCTCTGTTCTTACTGCCCTGCCTCTCCAAAAATTGCCAGAGTCCCAGAACACCTTCCTTGCATGCTGCTGTACACCACCGGCTGGAGGAAGTGCCCACCGGCCAGCTGAAATTTCCATCGGCTGCTTAGGAGGTTATCGGCCACCCATATAGTGCCGGTCGGCACTCTATACTGCCGGTCGGCATAAAATTCCTGCAGAAGACAGTTTGACAGCAACAGCAGACAGGCAGTGCATGGCATGGGATTTTGAGCAAGTGTGAGCTTGGTCACACCCCCAATCAGATAGAGGACTCAAAGGGGACATGACCCTCGACCCTCGGGCCATCAATCGTGCATTTTGATGCATGATGGCCTAAGAGGCCAAGTTAGCAACTTGATGTAAATGCATGCAAACAAGCAAATGAGTACCAAGACCCTATCATGTCCAAAGTCAAGGGCCCCGGTGATCAAAGGTTGAGATGTGTTTTGTCACTTGAAGTACAAACACCCCTCACCCCTCGAGCTTGGTTTGACACCCCAAACCAAACAATGTAATGCAAAGTATGCAACATGGCTCAAGTTATGCAACATGGGACTAAGATGCAAGGCATACCAAATGTAATGCAACTTATCATGGCAAATATATGGTGTTTAGACATGTAAGGTGCAAATGTAATGCAAATATAGACATCCCGAGCAATGGGACCATCATATTACAATACTTAATGAATCAATTAAGCAACAAACATGAGGCAAGCATGCAATGGTGGACTTAGACCATATGGGGCAGATCTCAATCCACCCCAAAACAGTGGCAAAAGTGCTCAAAAAGGTGGACAATGATTTATACTAACATGCAAACCAAAAAGGCCCAAGTCTAAGGCACAAACTGGAGCATTCCACTACCTACTAGCATGACCATTCATGGCATGTATTAGACAAGCAAAAACAGATTTTTTTAACATGCAAAAATACACACACACATCTTGATATGGCAGCCCAAATGCCTAAACACACACACATGCCCAATGATCACCCTTTAAGGCACAAAATTACAACACTTCAAAGCATGAAAGAGATGACAAATGGAGGTATATAAGCATGGTATAGGGACTGAAATGGCATGTTAAATGATTCTCAAATCACCTAAATAGCCTAACCAATGCATGTTCATGGATCACATACTCAAGGCTTACAAGCCATAATGCAAAGCAACTTCATCAAGCATGCCAAGCATGGCAAAAACAGTGGCCAATAGACCTAAAGCATGGCAAATCATGACCAAAAGCTCCAATAACCTAAGCTAAAACATGAGGATATGCAAGGCTAAACACATGGCACATTTCTAGGCAAAATGGAGGATTACAAAGCAAGTATAAAAAGGATGCTAAGGACCACAAAACCACTTTTGGACAGAGGTATAATATGACCTAAAACATCCATCCAAATAAGCTCTGAAATGAAGCCAAATGCAACTACTCAAACATGCTACCCTTTAGGCCAAAAACAAAGGTCAAAGAAGGACAAAGGGGAGAGGGGTGTCTCTCCCCTATGCAAGACTTCAAACCATCTTCTCACCACTGAAAATCCACTGGATTTCAGTGGTGAAAAGATCCAAACACACAAATAAACAAAGCCTTGCCAAAAAGGCACCAAAATGGCCAAAACAAGGCCTAAGGGAGGGAGTTTGCACTCAAACCGCAAAGGGACCTTAATGAATGTTCTTAAGCAAGTAAAAACAAGATTTTTTTATGTTATACACAAAGCTCAAAACACAAAGCAAGATAGGTAAAAACTTGTTACAAAAATGGGGAATCTAAAGTAAAGTGCTCACCCTTGAAGAACACTTGAAGAACAGGTGGTGCAGCCCTCCTCTATTGATCAAAACCAGTCCAAAAACTCAACAAACAACCCTCCAAGCCCTCAATCTCGAACTAGGGTGTAATGGTGTGTGTATTGGTGCAAAAGTAAGGTAAAACCACACTTTTAGGCCCTAAAACACACACACAAGAGAGAGAGAGAGGTAAAGTGTAGAGTGAGAGAGAGAGATATATGGCAGATATATAGATATAGAAGCTCTGGTTTTTGATCAAAAATGGCCAACCTCTCTCCAAGGGAGAGAGGCGGTGCTTATATAGGCCAAGACAAAGTCAAATGACTTAATGGCTAAGCAAAGAGAAAGGTTCAAGGAGGGAAAAAGAGTCTAGGCTTCTTGGAGAAGCTAAGACAGCTGGCCAAGCTTCTCCAAGAAGCTTGGCCAAAGGTTCAAGCTTCTAGAAGCTTAGAGGGTTCAAAAGTGCAAAGAGGTCACTCCCCTGCACGGGGATGAGTGATGGTGCATTCCAGCTGGCACAGCTGGCATGCACCATGCCTCAGGAGTTCAAAGGGTGCACGCCGGCCAGCCAAAGGGATCATCGGCACAAAAAAGTGCCGGTCGGCAACATATAGTGCCGACCGGCCAAATATTTTAACAAAACAGTGCCGGCGGTACACAAATGCGGCCGGTGATGATAGGAAAGGGCCGATGGTGTGTGGGGATGGCCAACAAGCCATTCCCTGCCCTTCAAGACAAAACACAAGTGTTTGGCGCAAAACCAGACACAAAAAGGTCGAGTTCGGGGATCCTGAGGTAGGGCACGTAGCCGAGACCTCTGGGAACTCCAAACGAACACCAACATGGATAATCACCGAGTGTTCAAACAGTGACGTCCAAGTCTTGAGGACGGTCAAAAATGGGGTGTCTACAGTACCCTTTTTGTATAACTAGATATCAAGTGTTATGCAACCCGTAATCCCGGGTGTAGTGTAAATAATCCAACACCCGCATAATGCCCTTCCAATGAGTAGTATTAGGATTACTCTATATCTACTAAGCTTGCTACTTGAGTAGGCTATACCTGGCCTTGTATAACTCATTAGATAGTTTAAACTTCCAATGACCGAAAATATACTAATTGAAATACACTTTCACTATTATTCTCGGCCAAATGTAAACATAAGTCTACCAGTGTCCTCGACACACTTGTATCTGATTTACTAAATTTTGCAAGTATTTTATCAACATAATGAGACTGAAAAAGTATAATACTACCAGATGTTCTAGTAATCTTAATACCCAGAATCACATTTGCAAGGCCCATATCTTTCATATCAAACTTAGAATACAACATCCACTTGGTAGTATTGAATCTCTTCTCAAGTTTTCAAACCTTAAAGATTTATTCAATTAAATCTTCATATAGGAAAGCTATCTGAATATCCATCTTGATGTATTTCCAGATGTCGCACAATTGCGATCACACTCACTATAACTGGTGATCACGTATCAAAGTAATCCAGGCATTCTCTTTGCTGGTATCCTTTGATAACAAGCCTATCTCATCGGCTTTCATTCACTTGCATCCCAAGGCTTACTACCTATGCAAGATAAAGTTAAATTAATAACTTATTTATAGAGAAATCACAACTTCAAAGAAGCTTTTAGTCTCGCTAGCCACCATATAGGTTTAAGAAGATTAGTCAAAAGAACTTTAAAATCCTTGTCAATTTACATCTTCTAGGCTTATCTATTTCCTCATGAAAATCGCTCCCTCAATTCCATGATTATAATCTTGTGTAAATCTAAATATCAGATTTGTCCATACAAAAAATCGATATGCATTACTATATTTTGCATAACCGTTGAATACAAAGCCAACGGATTTTAAGGCTTATCTTAACCATCTTGGGTTTAGGTATTGCCACATTCTGCATGACATCCCTACATTTGCCACCTTTTACATGACACCCCCACATTTGTAAAATTTATACGAAGGCTCCCGGCCTTTCAAAAAATTCATAAAGGGTCTTTAAACAATTTCATGTGTTACAATGATTATGAAACTCTCAAAATCATATCATAGAAAAAATATTCCCAGACCGTCATTAACCGAATTAGGTCTTTCTCGAATTCAAGGCACCAAAACAAGTTTGGTCTAACATGTCACTTTGAAGTCAATAGCCTTACTATTTGGAATCACAAACCTAGTGATCAATAATCTACTATTCGGAACTTCATAACATGGCTAGTAGTCTTATCACTAGGAATCACTAATTTCATCATCTGGTCAGTAGACTCTCTACTACTAGGAACCATATTGTTTTAAATGTGATCAATAGTCACTTTCATTATTAGGAATTATCATGTCTTGACATATGATCAGTAGCCTCTCTACTACTAGGAACCATCATGTCTTAACATATAATCAGTAATCTATTTACTATTAGAAACCACAATCTTATAATTGTGTAGCTAGTGGTCTAACACCTCCTAGGAATCACCAGTTTTCTATCTCTGTGATCAGTGATCTTATACTCACTAGGGCCACTAATTTAAGAATATATTTAGAATTTAAAAATTCAAAAAAATATATTCACCCATCCTAACTGGTTGTCTCATCTTTGCTTTTAAGCAAAGTCACATAGCAATCATACGTGCTATAATTGACACAAGGATTACATACTAATTGCCTCTGATTCATTCAAAGATATTATTATGCAATCTTATGATTTCCTTTAATCACGTTTGATCTTTTTAGATCTTCATTTAAGAACCTTGCAAGGTTTAAGGTTGTCAGGTGGAACAACATTTTTTGTTGCCACCTCTTGAAGCTATTTCTGAAAAATCACTATAGAATTTCATTATTCTGTTTTTTCAGAAACTAAACTTAACACTAGAAAATCTCAAAGTCTGAAATTTAATTCAAAATTGATCTCACCACTTACCCTAGAATCGAGCATAGTCAGGAAAGTTTCTAGGAAGACTGGAGAGGTCATACCGGTCCCACTTAAGACCTAGCTAACCTTAGACAAAACTTTCAAGAGAATGTTGACTCCTAGTCCATGAGAAACAAATTTAGAATTAAGTTTTTTCAGGGGATAAACTACGTTAAAACAAACTAAGTTTACAAAATGCATAACCAATTAAAATTTGTTATCAGAATTATGCCACTCATAAAAGTTAATCGGTACTTTCGAAACTGAGCCCATTATTTCTAAATAAAAATCAAAAATATTTTAGCTAATGTTAAAAGTTGGTTTCTTTTCCCAAAGCAAAACACTTTGAAAATAATTAAATTATAACCAAAGACTTTCTCAAAACTTGGTTTCCTAGTATTTTGGGAATAAAAGATTAAATCCAAAGATTTCCTCTAATCACAAAGGTTTGAAACCAAATCCATCTTAATTGTCATTTTTGAACAAATCAGAAACACTCTTTAGCCAAGGCTAAACTTTGGTTTCCATTACAGAAAATCAAAACACTTTGGAAATAATAAAATTGATCCCAAAGATTTTCTCTAAACTGAAGGTTTATAATTTCTCCTATTCCTCATTTCCTTTCACTATGGTGAAACTATTACAAATTAGAAATTAAAAACACTACAAATAGAAATGGAAATGCAACTGTTACAATCACAAATTGTCTAAATTTGCAAAACGGAGTTCATGGTTGCATCCAAAATCGTCTATTTAGCCAAGAACACACTTCTTCATTTATAATGCTTATTTTTGTGTAAAACACATTACAAAACTCTATCATCGTTGCCGCGAAATCTCCATGCTCACTGTTCATATACACAATTAGATACAAGATGAGTTAATGAACCAATAAAGTGAATATTATACAAGTAATTTCAGCTATAACTCTCAATGTGTAATTTAAAGGTTATAGATGCATTGCAGTTACAAGAATGTCATGAGTTGCATGGCTATAAATCAATTATACATACAGGATTATTATGGTCATAATGTTGACAATCCAACCATGCAATTATGAGCAAATATATATAACAATAGGGTTAAACTTTCATTTACCATTCCATGAATACAAAAAATATTTTAGAGTAATTTCCTTGATTACCCATCAAGACATGAAAGAACTCACTACCGAAACAACAATTAATTAATAGAATTATAATGCAAAATTATTCCGCCATGCACTAATTCTTTTTTAGGATCCATCTACCTTATAATACAACATAATCATAAGCAAACTCAAAAATAAGACCATTATATAGAAAAAACGAAAATGTTTTATTAAATTTCCTCCTAAAACAAACCTGTTTTGAGATATTTTATACCGTCAAAAACCTTTAAACTAGACAAGTCTCTTGAAATTCTCAAAACACGAATTCCAACACTTTGATTTTCTCAGAATTTAATAAATCAAATTAAATCAAAATTGTTATCAAACTTTCAAAATAACATACTGAATAAATCCGAAATCAAACTAAACTATAAAGTGAATAATTAAATTCACTAAAATTCCGAAGGTCCAATATTTTTTCCTTATTCCACGCAAAGGTAATCCTGTTCAAATCACAATTAGTAATCCAATTTACTAATTCCAATTTATTTTATTTGTTCGTATTATATATCATTCTTTCTCACTTAGGTAAACCTGTAAAGAAAGTTAGCTACAAAAGAAAACAAATAACAAACAAATCAAATCAAATAGTAAGAATATTACATAATAAAATTCTTATTTTTATAAACTCCTGCCAATTTAAACACTAACAATCAAATAACTCATGCAATAACAACTAATTAACATAAAATAAATTGCATGAATAAATTATTATAAATAAACAACTCAAAACAATCCAATAACTTTAGGCAATTAAATTAATTTTAATTCCAGGAGTTACTAGAAGAAATTAAAATAAAAGCTAAATTGTTTTTTCAAAAACTATTTATAAAAAATATGTTTTAAGATTGTTGGTATTTTTCCATAAAAATATAAGAAAAATATATAAAATGAATTAAATAGAAATGACAAAACAATTATTATTATTATTATTATTATTATTTATTAATAAAGAATGAAATATACAATAAACTATAGAACTAAAAAAAAAAAAACAAGAATGAATTAGATTACACCATGGAACATATTACAAGATGGATTCAAATGGATATATAAAATTGTGGGTGTCGATTTTCGACCACACAACCAAAGGGGGAACTTAGCTAGAGAGTACCGGCAGAATAGATTAAGCCTGAACAACCTGTCACAGAAAGATAAGAATCCGGCAGTGGTTCGTCCACCCGGGGCACTTTGATGATCAAGTCAGTAATCAATATCTCTCAAAGATAACCAATAGTGCTTAACTCATTAGACAGAACATAAAAAGTATACCTTAGACCCACGAGGGTGCCTTACTTTTATAGCCAACACTCACCTGATCCCTGTAGAAGCCTAGCTTTAATGGACTTTGGCTCAATGCTCATTTTGGACACCTAGTTAGATAGAGATAAACTTCCTAAGAGCTTTATCTTTATCCAGATTGAGGTCCTCCCTTATTCTAGGACTCTTGTCCCTTATCTGCTCATTCCGGATTCTGATATCCCCGCAAACAACCTCGGCCTAGCCGAGATCACCTCAGCATCATGACCAGGCCACGTGGCATCTCGTCTGATATTTCGGTATCACCTTAGCCACGTGTTGTTACTCTCAAAATATGTCCTCACAACTGCCCCCTAGGTTCTATTACCTCGGCATCCTGAGGTGATGGAACCTACATTGCCCACTCTTAGATGATGTCGGCTAAAATTCACTTTTTCTTTCGATCGAGATCATGACTCGTCGGTTTCAAGTATCCAAGACTCAACTGTCCATTTTTATCAGGGATCAAGAACCAAGAACCAAGTTCTTTAAGTATCTTAACTGAGATTGTTCCTCTAGCCGAGAGTTTTGCTTCATTAAATCAAAAATTCCAAGAGTTTAATCTGCGCATGAGCTGCCACGCACAGTTTCCTCAACCGTTCCTTCGACGCGTCCCTTTTTTATTAGTTCGTACTTGACACGCGCTATCAGGTCGTGTCGCTTCTGTGCACACCGCCTGACAAGCACATCGTCCAAGGCCTTTTAATTACGTTTTGCCACCTTTTTGTGTTTTAACAAAAACTTTTTCGTTCTCTTTGTCTTTTCACTTCGCATTCTCGCACTCTCTTTCAAAGTTTTCTTTGTTTACGAATCTTCCCCCAAACCTTCATTACCTTGTTTGCAAGCATTCTGAGATCATCCAACTACCGTTTCTGGTGAGCTTTTTACTGTCAGGCTCTTGACAATATCATCGTTAGACTCCGGCGATCCTCATTCCAGCGTACTTTCTGTCGGCTCCATCACAATTTCTTCCATCTTTAAGTTTGGACTTTCATTGCTTCTTTGATTTGTTCAAAATCTATTACCTGTTCACATGCTGTTCGTTGCCATTGTAAATCAATGTTTGTTCTTGGATCTTAACTGTACAATATATCCTTGTGTTTATTCACATTGTTCGTGAATCCCGGACATAGTGTTTATAAATTTGAAGCTTCAATAATTTTGCTATTGTTCTTAGCTTTTGCACATCTGCACACACCTACTCAATGTTTCTTGAAAAAAAATGTTGCTTTCTTGATTCTGAATCATGTTCTTTTCTGTTTTTCTTTGACTTATTTCCAGATTCTTGCCTTTGATTCTTGTTTCCATATAGACTTCGGTTTGGGATTTGATAGAAATCACATTCTTTTAGGAAAATTGAAACAAATTCCTCTTTAAACCTCAAAAAACCCTCGCCCCAGTCCCAGCTTTAGGCTTTAGCCGAGGTATTTGAACCTATATCCATCACTCTGTTATCTAATCACTCTAGCCGAGATAATGGGTATGTTCAGGTGGAGAGTGGATACCCCAGAAAAACTTGAGCATTTTAGAAGAGAATTTTCCATCCTTGCTGATGTCCAGCTTAGGTTAACCGGGAAGGAGGATTCCATCATACCCGACGGAGACTCTATGCCCTTCTCCATAGTTGCCTTTATAGAGTGTGGACTTCGGTTCCCTTTAGACACTATTTTCCGTGAGGTCCTTCACTATTACAAACTTAACTCCATGCAACTTGCCATAAACTCATATAGAGTTATAAACGGTATAATCGAACTGACACGCCGAGAAAAAGCCAGGATCACTTTAGCCGATATTCAGTATTGTTATACCATATGTGGCCTAAAGTCTAAAAAAGGCTACATTTACTACCTAAAACCCAGATCCACAGCATACAAAATCATAGCCAATCTCCCAGACTCCAACAAGGGTGCTGGAGATGATTACCTCATTGTCTCGGGTAACTTGGAGTTTGCTCTTGATGATGATCTTCATCTCTTCCCTATGTGCCGATCGGTGTTTAAAGAGGGTGATGGTAAGAACAGAGTCATCTTTTTAATCCTTTTTCTGTTTAGGACTTGCTAACTTATATATCCCTTTTTGAACGTTTTTTCTTCTTGTTCTTTTTTGCAGCTCTTCCCCAACTGGCAAAGGATTTCCGACAAACTTTCTTCCCCAGTAAGGATCTGAAAAAGCTTAGATTTGCCAGTTGAAAAACACAAGGCCTCACTTCTGCTTGATTATATCTCGACTTATAAGTTGGCCCTGCCTGACATTCCACGCCAAAGCAAGACTCCTCCGTCTGCTACAACTCCTTCAACCTCCTCATCACCCAGGCCAGACCAGGCCTCCTTTTAGATCCAGTTGAGTTGCCATCTACCTCTGCCCCTCAACTTATCCCGACATCCCAGCACCGACACTGACGTCGTGCCCCAGCAAACGTTCTAGCAGGCAGGACTTGTAGCCGTAAACGTCAGGATTCGGAGGCGTCGGCTATGATCCAGCGAACCTACCAACTGTCTTGCCAGCCATTCACTTTGGAACCAAAGTTACCCTTGCTACTACTACTCATAGGCCGAAAAGCAGTTGTTGAGGACCTCTTGGCCGACCTGCCAGGAGTGGTCACTGTTGCCTCTTCTTCACCATCTTGGTCTCAACAAAAACCAAAACAAAAAAAGGTAAAGAGAGCTAAGGCAAAAGCCTTTGCCACCCAAGTCGAATCGGAAGATACAGTACCAATCTCGAAGCTCGCCGAGATTGAGAAAACAATCCCTACTATCGAGAAGAGGCCTGCTGAGGCAGATCCAACTGATACCACTCAGTCAAAGAAGCTGAGGTCCAAAGCTGCCATAACCTTGGGTACATTTAAAGCCAATGAGCCTTGGGCCCCAGCCATAATGATTGAGGATCAGCCAATGAAGGCTAGTGACATGCCATTGACAGTATTGAGGTCGGCGTCATTCTCTCAACAGCCGTGCTCTTTCCAACCGATCTCACTTGTATGGCCAAGATCACTGAATATGAGAATTTTTCTCTGATGATGCAATATTCCGTTTGGTAAGCACCTAACACTTGGTACTCTTTTATCTTGTTCTAACTCTGGTTTTCATACTTAATGAATTTTCTTTGCTTTCTTGCAGGCTATCCAACACGCCACTTTTTTGCCACGAAAGTCGAGGTTTTCAAAGAGGATTTAATGCACAAACCAAGAAAGCTGCTAGTTTTCTCTCTTCTCTAAACAATACTGAGGCCAAAATCAAAGTTTTGCTTGATTAGGCCAAGGTAGCCAGACGGGCCCAAGATTGGGCCGAGAAAAAAGCTGAGGCGGCCGAGGCTGTAGCCAAAGTGTTGAGATTTGAGATTAAGGATGCCAAGGAGAAAACTACCAAGGTCAAGGTGGAGCTCCAAGAAGTGTTGGTTGCGAAAGAAGCCGAGATCAAGGCGACCGACGAGAAGGCCTTCTCAGAAGGGCAAGTTGCAGTCCGCTACGCGTACAAAGATCAAGTCAACCAAGCCTGTAACCGAGGCTTCTATCTCAGCTGGATTGCAGCCCTTAACAAATTATCTTTCCCTGTGGACTCTGACCTCTGGGATATAAGCAAACTCTAAACACCATTCCCCCGACTTCCAAAGAGTTAGATGAGGAAGCTGAGGAAGAGGAATCCGGATCCGACAATGCTGAAGTGGAAGAGGATACTGCTAAGGGGGCCAAGTCCTCAACTTTGAATAATCAAGTCCTGGACTTGACTCATGATGAGGAAGACTTGGTTTCCAAGGCAGCCTTTCCAAAACAAACCACTTCTGAGGCCGAGGTTTAGGCAGTCGAGAGGAGTTTGGACCAAACCTTGCTGGAAATCGATATGTCGAGATAGTGGCGGAGAAGGAAACCACTTCGCCAACCGAGACTGACACAACGCCAACAGTCGAGGTTGAGCAAACTGAAACTGATGCCCATGCCTCCAACACTTAGAATTTTTTCTTTTTATCTGAATTTTCTTCTTTCAGTTTGTGCTTTTGTCTGAACAATTCTAAGCTTCAATTTGGCTGATGTGCTTCTTTTATATCCGAACAAGTTGTTTTTTTGCCAGGCCGAAATGCCTTTTTGCCTGTGACTAAGTTCCATCTTCTGAATGTAAGTCTTTATGTTTTTTTTCTTCTATGCGTTACTGCTTTCATACTTAGGATATTTTTGCATTTCTTCAAAGTATATCTTAGCTGTATAATAACTCCGGGGTATAATTCCGGATATAAACCTTGGCTGTTTGCCTTGGCCAACAATTGGAATACCTTGGATAACACTTAAAAAATATTTTTACAAGTGTTTATTCAGTCAAGCATTGCTTGTTTACCTCAATATGCTGTCTTTTATTAGGACTTCATCCTTTCCAAGTTTTGACAACCTGGTCGGTCATCTCGGCCAGTATGTATCTCAGATACTTCTTTCAATATTACCTCAGCTAACTTCAACTTGTAAATTTTTCTAAAATTTCAACAAGTGTTTAAGCTAATTCTAGCTTGTAAAAAATTTCAACAAGTCTTCCCAAGCTCTCTACCCCCCTAATGTCAACCTAAGTTTCACTTAAGTTCACATTAAGCCATTATAGCCTTTTGCCAAAGTCAGATTCGAACAAAGACTAGCGAGGTGTTCAACCTAGTTTTCTCTGTTAATCCGATTAAAGCACACTTAGTTCCATTCGGAGCTTAACTTTGCTGACATGGCAAATCTTAGTTCAACTCTATCATATGCAAGTACAATTTGACTTGTCATATGATAAGTTATTCGTCATGCTTAGTTTAACTCTATTATATGCAAGTATAATTCAACTCTGTCATATAATAAGTCTAAGTTATTCGTCATGTTTCATTCAGAAACATCGCTAACTTAGTTCAACTCTATTATATACAAATATAATTCAACTCTGTCATGTAATAAATCTAAGTTATTCGTCATGTTTTATTCAGAAACATCGCCAACTTAGTTTAACTCTATTATATGCAAGTATAATTTAACTCTGCTATATAATAAGTCTAAGTTATTCGTCATGCTTCATTCAGAAACATTGCCATAGGACTAGTTAGTCCTATCAAACAAATTTCAGATTCATAAAAATCAAACTAAAATTTTATTATTACTTCGGCTAATGACATAAACTTCGAAAAACAAAAATCTAATGATAGAAAAATTTTAGGTTGCAAGTGTTCCAGGGTCTTGGCAGCTCTTTGCCATCACTATCTTCAAGCCGATATGCCCCATTGCCGGCGACCGAGATGATTCTATAAGGCCCCTCCCAATTTGGGCCAAGCTTGCCCTCCCTAAGATCCTTCTTATTGCCAACTACTTTCCTTAACACAAGGTCCCCAACTTTGAACTCTCTTGGGTTGACCTTCTTGTTGTAAGCCCTAGCAAGTTGTTGTTGGTATGCTCCTAGCCGAATTACTGCTCTCTCTTTTTTTTCCTCCAATAGGTCTAGATTTCGAGCTAAAAATTCCTCATTAGTACCATTTTCTACTCCCTGGGTTCTAATCCCTGGCATGCCGACTTCTAGAGGAATAACTACTTCAGTGCTATAACCCATGGCAAATGGAGACTCCCCAATTGATCTTTTCGGCGTAGTTCGATGTGCCCAGAGTATATTGGGCAACTTCTCCACCCATTTTTCCTTTGCTGCTTCCAGTCTCTTTTTGATCCCATCCAAGATAGTCTTATTGGATGCTTTTGCCTGACTATTACTCTGGGGGAAACTTGGAGTAGAGTAGTAGTTCTTGATTTTGTACTTTGCACATAAGCTTTGATTAACTTACTGTCAAACTGAGTGCCATTGTCTGCTATTATTGCCTTTGGAATCCCAAACCTGGTGATGATATTATTTCCATATGAAGTTCTTCACATCAATATTTTGAATCTTTGTAAAGGGCTCAGCTTCTACCTACTTTGTGAAGTAATCAGTTGCTACCAGCAGAAACTTTCTTTGCCTAGTTGTTTGGGGCAATTGTCCAACAAGATCCATGCCCCACTGGGCAAATGACCAAGGGCTGGATACTAGGTTCAAATCTGTTAGTGGTTGATGTATCAAAGGTGCAAACCTCTGACACTTCTCGCACTTTTTGACGTAGGTTTCAGCATCCTTCTGCATGTAGGGCCACCAGTACCCCTGAGTAATGGCTATATGAGCAAGCGATCTACCCCTAGTATGGCTGCCATATACCTCTTTATGTATTTCATACAAGAAGTCTTCAACGTTGGAGGGATGCACACACCTCAAAAGGGGACTAGTAAAAGATCTTCTGTAGTGATATCCTTTTGCTGTTAGGCTAAACCTTGCCGACTTCAGTTTGGTCTTATACGTCTCTTTATGATCATCTGGTAGTTTTCCGTTCCTAAGAAATATCACTATTGTATCCATCCAACTTGGACCCATCTCTACACATTGCTTCATACTCTATAATTAGTGGTTCCACACTTGGGCCTGACAAATAATCAACCATTATTGTCCTTGCCACCCTGATTTCATTGCACTAGCCAGGTTAGCCAACGCATCGGCATGGCTGTTGTCATCTTGGCTAACCTGCTGTAGTCGACAATCCTGAAATAAGGCTAGTAGTCTAACAACTTCTTTGACATAGGCTATCATTCTTTTATTTCGGCTGCATACTCGCATGTTGCCTGGTTCACAATAAGTTGGGAGTCACAGAAGACTACCACCTCATCGGCTTCCATTGCTGTTGCTAGCTTCAACCCTGCGATTAGTGCCTCATATTCTACTTCATTGTTTGAGGCTTTGAACCCTAAACAGATAGACTGTTCCAGTATTTGCCCATCTGCTGATACCAACACTACTCTTGCCTCCGCTTCTTAATGGTTTGAACTCCCATCAACAAACAGGTGGAATGAGTCGCCGAGGTAGATATCACAGGGCCTGGGTTTTTCTTCTTTCTTCTATTTTGCTATGGGGTTTTTCATTCCCAGATGGGTCTCATCTTGTTCCCCTGGACACCCTAAGCCGTGGCTCACCAGAGCCCGACGTGGAATGGCACCAGGTGTGAACTCGGCCACAAAGTCGGCCAGAACCTAGCCTTTAATTGCCGTTCTAGGTCTAAACTCTAAGTCATACTGGCCCAATATCACTGCCCACCTGGCTACCTTGTCTGTCAGATCTCCTTACTGTAACAGGGACTTCAAGGGATGCTCAGTCAACACCACAATCTTGTGGGCTTGGAAGTAATGATTTAACTTTTTGGAAGCCATTACCAAGGCCAGTGTCAATTTCTCTAGGGGCAAGTACCTAGTCTCTGCACTTGCTAAGGTTTTACTTACGTAGTATACTGCCATTTGTTCTCCCTTCTCTTTTCTGATTACCACTGCACTCACTGCATGCTCCGAAACCGCCAAGTATAAGAACAGTTCCTTTACAGGTACCGGATTTGAAAGAATTGGAGTTGTGGTCAGGTATTTTTTCAAGTCGGCCAAGGCGACCTCACACTTCTCTGTCCACAAAAAATCTGTAGCCTTTTTCAATAAACTAAAAAATGGTTTACACTTATCTGAACTTCTACTTATAAACCTATTCAGGGCTGTGGCCATTCCTATCAGCACCTGTACTTGTTTTGCCAATGTTGGGCTTTTCAAGTGAAGGACGACCTTGATTTGATTTGGACTTGCCTCAATGCCCCTTCTAGTAACCAGGTATCTTAGAAACTTACCAGACCCAACTCCAAATAAGCATTTCGAAGCATTGAGTCGGAGCCGATATGTTCTAAGAATATCGAAAACTGCCTTCAAGTCAGCCAGGTGATTCTCAGGTTCTTTGGTCTTCACGACCATGTCATCAATGTAATCTTCCACTATTTTGCCAATTAGATGTCTGAACATCTTCTCTCACCAACCTCTGTAGGTTGGGTTGGTCCTGCATTTTTAACCCAAAAGGCATCACTCTATAGCAATACAGCCATTTTACATGATAAATGCAATCTCTCCTCATCAGGGGGTACATTGCTATCTGATGGTACCCCTTAAGTGTCTAGAAAACTTATCCTTCTATGCCCTAAAGTGGCATCCACTAATTGATCGATCCTGGGAGTGGGAAACTGTCTTTGGGACAAGCCTTATTTAGGCTGGTGAAGTCCACGTAGACCCTCAACTTCCCATTCTTCTTTTCACAACAACCGTGTTTGATAACCAAGTTGGGTAGTTTACCTCCCGAATGGCTCTGGCCTCCAACAATTTGTCCACTTTCTTCTTTACGACCTCCACATGAACCAACGTTAGCCTCCTTGCTCGTTGAATGACAGGTTTAGCCGACCTGTCTACATTTTGTCTATGGCAAGTGATCTCGGGATCAATGTCAGGCATCTTGTATGGCGTCAAAGAAAACCCTCTATGTTTGCTCGCAAGAATGACTCTAACTCCTTCTCATCCTCTTCGGCCAAGCCTGAGCCGAAAAGGAAGAAGCGGTCTTCATCCCCTTGTTGGACCAGGATCTTCTTTAAGTCTTCTTTACTTTTGTCGGCCGGCTCTTTGCCGACGTCATCTAGGACCTCCATGTCCTCGTCCTCAATCTCTACTGTTTCTGCTTCTCGCACGTTGCAGGTAGATTTCATTGCTACCATGGAGCAATTTTTTGCCTGCACCTGATCCTCTCTGACCTCCTCAATTCCATGCTCTGTTGAGAACCGCAATAGTTGATGCAGTGTTGAGGGAACAACCCACTGCATGCAACCATGACCTTCCCATAACAACATTGTAAGGGGAGAGAGTGTCAATTACTGTGAACTCTGAGCTTACCTTCTTGGTGCTTGCTTGTACCTCCAAATTTATTGCTCTCAGGGTCATGTCGGCGTTCCATTGAACCTGACCATTGGGCTGTTGGACTACTCCAAATCATCTCGGAAGGCCGAGCTCGTTGTAACATCTGACATACATGATGTCACAAGAGCTGCCTTGGTCAATCAGAATGCGCCTTACCTAGCATTCTCTAATCTTGAGGGTTACTACCAGAACATCGTTGTATGGATGCTGCACCATGTCCAGGTCGGCTTCCGTAAAGGACACCATTGGTCCTTGGTACTCGATTGTCCTAGGCCTCTTTTACTGGACCTGATACACATGTTGTAAGTGCTTCACCCTCTGAGTCTCCCTATGTACCTCGTTCTCATTGACCCTCAGTGAATCACATTGATCACTCGAGGTCCGTCTACTTGCGGTTGTGGTGCTGGTAGAGTGGTGTTGCCAGTGCTTGGGGCAGCCTTGCCTACTCTTCCCTCGTTCTGGTTTCATCTACTAGGTCCCTTAAGTGACCTTGTCTAACCAGATCTTCCAGATGCGTTTTCAAAGCTCTGCACTCTTGAGTCAAGTGCTCATCCTCATTGTGGTAGGCACAGTGCTTCCTAAGGCTTCTTCCCATAAATTCACTAGGAACCTTCTCTGGTGCTCTATAATACGACTTGTTCCTGATCCTTTCCAAGACTTTATAAACCCGGATCCGGAACACAGTGGAGACTGCTTGTGCAACCCTCAGTCCTGTTTCTTGTCTATTAAAATTTGTATTACCTCAGCCTCGCTTTTGCGAGCCTTTCTTTTTCTCTTGCTTTAACCCCTTCGTTCCTGGTATCATCTTCTACTCTCACATATTTCTCGATCCTAGCCATGAGCACCTCCATACTCTTCGGCAGAGTCTTTGCCAGTGACTTTCAAAGCATGCAGTCATCCTTTAGGCCGTTCTTAAATATACGACCGCTAACTCCTGATTACACCCTGGTATTCGGTTAAACAGCTTAAATACCTTTGGCATAAGCCCTGAGGCTTTCATCCTCACCAATTTTCAAAGCCATTACGGAGTCTACCCTCAACGGCTGCAATTTGTTTGTAACAAACCTGGCCACAAACATCTTGGTCAGGCCTTCCCAACTCTTCACAGTTCCTTTCGGCAACTTGTGAAACCAATCTGACATGATTTCCCCAAAGGATAAGGGGAACACCTTGCATAGCAACGGCTCGTTCCTGGTGTACAGTGCTATTGAATTCAGGTACAAGCCTACGTAAAAGTTCGGATCAGACTTACCGTCACATATCTGGAACTTCGGTATATGAAACCTTTTTGGGGCTCAAACCTATCCAGTTCTATTGAGAACGCGTCCTCGGTTTAACGGGAGATGTGACCTTGGCATTCTGCCTCTTCCTCTGGAGGTAGTCCCTCAGATCCTCCTTAGTCCAACCAGGAGCTTGGCTGTCAACGGACTTCAGCCTCTTTGGTGCACTGCTTCTGGTGTCGTTATGCGTCCTCTTGGACTTTCTTTTCATTCACCGTATCAAAACAAAGTTCCTTCCCTTGAACATGTTTGATGTTCCTTAACATAAGTTCCCTTGGCACGAGGTGTCTTCGAGACTTTCCTCTTATCGATTTCCTCGCCCAACCTCCCCGAAGGCTGATGCGAATGCTTTTTTGCCCTATTCATGCTGAGGGATCGCAGGGACTGCTTTCTGCCCCCCTTTCGGGGGCGTCGTTCTTGGCCGTTGGAATCGGCGTGTCCTCCAATGGAAACGATGGTTGTATGACGTTATTTTGCATCATGAAGTTGACAATCGATTGTAGTTCTGCTAACTTGTTTGCCATTTCCTTCATCTCGTCGTCCCTCCTTAGGCATCTATCTTTCCATACCTAGAGGTCGCTTTCGTTGTAATACTCGCCTCTGCTTGCTTTCTTCGGTACATCTCCCTTTTGGCTGACATCATTTTCCCCGGGATTCTGATCCCGAGGTTCTTCATTACAGTTCTCCTTCTCTATGTTAGGATCGGTGATTTTACCACTCCTGCTAAGGATGTCGTCCCCAACCTTTTTTTTCTGCCCGTCGCTGGCTATTTATTCTCTTTACGATTCCCACAAACGGCGCCAAATTATGGGTGTCGATTTCCGAACACACAACCAAAAGGGGAACTCAGCTAGAGAGCACAGGCAGAATAGATTAAGCTCGAACAACCTGTCACAGAAAGATAAGAATCCGGTAGTGGTTCGTCTACCCGGGGGCACTCCGATGATCAAGTCAGTAATCAATATCTCTCAAAGATAACCAATAGTTCTTAACTCACTAGACAGAATATAAAAAACATACTTTAGACCCACGAGGGTGCCTTACTTTTATAGCCAGCACTCACTTGATCTCTGTAGAAACTTAGCTTTAATGGGCTTTGGCTCAATGCTTATCTTGGACTCCTAACTAGATAGAAATAAACTCCCTAAGAGCTTTATCTTTATCCAGACTGAGGTCCTCCTCTATTCTAGGACTCTTGTCCCTTATCTGCTCATTCCGGATTCCGATATCCCCGCAGATAACCTCGGCCTAGTCGAGATCATCTCAGTAACATGACTAAGCCACGTGGCATCTCGGCTGATACTTCGGCATCACCTTAGCCACATGCTGTTACTCTCAAAATATGTCCCACAAAAATAATATACGAGAAATTATTTAAATTTAAAACTTTGAAGAATAAAAGATAAAGGATGCAAATCGAAACCTGTGTAATACCATAGTTTTCTTAAAACAGATTCACCGTCTCCCAATGGGTGCTGGAGTTATGCAGGCGTCTGTCTCCCAGGATACGACGGTTAAAACCAGCTAATATAGAAGCACCTTCTAAATAACTTTAGCGAACTTGACAATGGCTGCATTCTCTTTAACAAGAACCAAAGAAGAGGCTAACAAAAAAAGATAGAAAAAAAATTCTTTGGTGTAAAAAATCATCTCCAACTTTTTATTTCAAAATACCATCTCATTTTTCATCACAAAACCTCTCTAAAAAACAACCTACTAAGTTGGAGGAGAAATGCTTTTATTTATACTAGTAGAGGAGAGGCTTAACCATGAAGGCTAACATCAATGGGATCATCAAATGTCATTAACTCTAACTATTAGGGCTAGAGTTACAAAGGTTCAAAACTCCAAAACCATTATATAAATCATAATGTGTATATAATGTATAAGTTTTGAGAATTAAACTAGATGGGTTGCAAAACGGATACAGGTGTTGGGTCACAACCCGATCCAAACCCAATCTCAAACACATGCACAAACTAAGCCCAACACAGCTTAGCCCAAAGCTCAAGACTAAGTCTAAGTCTAAGACCAAACCCAACACATGCACAAGTACAAGTCTAGGCCCAGTCCAAACCAAGACTAAGTCTAAATCTAAACTCAACATTATTGATGCCCACTTTATGAGACAATTCTCATTCACAACTCAACGATTTCGGCTCATTATTTTTGTATTGCAATCTTCTCAAAATCACTCAGACCCACCTCAACCGGCGGTTAGGTCTCACTTTAATTTCAAATTAAAGTTGCCGAAAATCCATTATTTTCCAACAATTTATTTATTAATTATTGTGACAACCTAAGAGTTACATTGAACTAGTGAGGCAGGCTAAATCAGTATGGTCCATAGTCTTAGGCCGAGCTAATTGTCATGTTCCTTAATCTTGGGCTGGTCTATATATGATCATAAGTTTTGGGCTGAGCTAAGTTTGTTGACTTGGAAGTTTGAATCGAGCTAGAGATGTTGATCGGGCAAACAAAGCATGCATGTTGAGCGAGCTAAACGGCTTATTAGGTCGTTGACCGAAGTAAAGAACCTAACCGAAGGATGAATTGGACAAATTTAGCATGGTTTTTGTGTTGAGTTTCAGCTTGGCAGTCTCATTAGAGATTAGTGAGACTTAACTAAAGCGGTTGTGTAATTGACATACAATTGTGTTAGAATCTTGAGCTGCTCGGGAGTTGAGCCGTTTTACTTGAATTTTGATAATATGGGTGTTAAAGGATAGGCCTTATCCTTTAAAAGATGGAATCCTGATAGGACTCTACGGGTAAGGAATTAGAGTTCAACTAAAATTCTATCATGCGAAAGATATAAAAACTCAGAGTTAACCTAAATAGAGGTAAACACATATTTAGTTTACATAATTTATAGAGTTTTTTTCATGTAGATCTTGAGAACTGACTTAAGCATCGGAGGAGTTTTCCAACACTCACCCACCAGTTAGTTCATCGGTGTTGTTTTACAGGAAATACGGCGCCGTTTGGAAGAGTTCAAATTTGATCACAAAGAATACATGTGTAAAGTATTTTTCGTGCCCGTACACAACCCATAATTATTCATACAATAAACCCCACACAAAACTCATTTTAACATTGAATCACTATATGTGTGTCGCAAGTGAGTGATCTACAAATATATATTGTATAAAAGAATAAACAAAATACAGTAAATGTAACATATAATTATAAAATAAAAATCTTATGTAAATTAATAAATTTTATAATTTTTCACTTACAATCGTATCATTTAATTTTAAAATTTAAGACGAAATGCTTTATAATAATATAATTGTTGTCACCTCAATTAAGAAAATTTATTTATTTATTTATATTATAATATATTGTTGCAACTTGCTACAATAATCTCTCTCTCTATTTCTCATGGAAGTAAATTATTTTAATTGATTATTTAATTTTTTGATTATTTTTGTTTGGTTAAAATAGTTGTATTTAGGAAAATAGTTTTTTTTTTTTTTTTTTTTTTTTTTTTGTAATTGATTTGATGGCTGTGAGAGAAAAAGTGAAATGATTATAAATTAGATGCGATATTTTGTCTTATTAACTATTTGAACTTATTTTATCTTTATTGCCTATTTTAGTCCAAAAAAAAGCAACTTGCCAAATAGTGCCTAAATGACTTGCATTAATTGCCTTATAAAAAGTCTAGGCGCATAAACGATTGAACATAGATCTGAACACAGAAATTGTGCATCCGATTGAACATAGATCTGAACACATAAATTGTACATCTGATCACTTGTCAATCGTGGTTGTCATGGTATCGTTTGCGACTGTCATTTTGATCAAAACTTGTTGATTGTGACTATCATAATATCCTCCGATCGTTTGGACAATTGTGTTCATCGATCGTCTGGTAAAATAGTTTCCATATTTGACCCCTGCGAGTAAGTTAATGCTTTAGTCCTCGAGAACTTCAGGTGTGAATGACGCGAATTTGTGGTCACTAGTCGACTGGCCGGACGACCACCCGGACGACCGAGTGAAGCACTTGTCTACCGCGGTTGTCATCTTGTTGATCGCGGCTGTTAGCCTCTTTGCCAGATGACGGCCAAATAAATGATTAAATAAATTCGAGATAAATTCGTGTTTCAATATTCGAGGTCTATAACACGACCCCATGAGAGGCTTCGTTTGGGAATTGGGTTGGCATTTTGGCTTTTTAACTTTTTTGGTTATTTTAGCCTGGGACTAAAAAGCCTGATTTAGGAAGGGTTTTTGACTTTTTTGACTTTTTTGTAAAAGAAAGAATGTAATGATTATGGATTAGATGTGATATTTTATCTTATTGTGTTTAAAAGTTTATTTTATTTTTTTGTGACTATTTTAACCAAAAAACTCCAAACCTCTCTTCTCAAACGGAGCCAAAGTAAACATTGCCGATTACCTTACCCTTCTTCCAGCGCACGTTAGTACGTGGCTCAAAAAAAACAGAGCAACCTATCCTGTAACCCACCACGCGCACTTTAGGCACACCGCCATTACAACCACTAATAATCCTACTCATTAATATTTAATTTAATAATAATCATGATTCGAACCTAATTTTACACGTTAACACAGTCTAATGTGAATTAAAACTTAATTAGCACAAATCAATCTGGGGCCAAAATTAGCACCAAATCACAACACTCATATACATAATCTTTTTCTTAATTTTTTTATTTTACTTTACTATATTTCTCATCATCTGACATCTTCTTCAATATCTTGAGACAAAAAGCACATAATTTGCCGAACCCAAAAGAAGAAACCGGTTGATTGATGATACGATCAATCGATTGATCCATTAGAGGCAATCAAGAAACATTCTTTGAATATCAAAGAGAGAGAGAGAGATAGATACAGATATAGAAATATATATATATATATAGAGAGAGAGAGAGAGAGAGAGAGAGATGATGGGATGGAGACGAAGTTAACGAAGGAAGAAAAGAAAGATGGCGAGGGGTGGGGGTGAGTGGGGGTATAATGGGAGAGGGAAATGGTGTTCGTACAAGCGAACCACTCTCATCGTATGCTCAATCAACATTGGCGTTGCTCTCTATGTTCTTCACTCTTTGTACACTTCGCTTTACATCTATTCTTATAACGATTCACAAAACGGTAAGTGTTCTTCCAGCTCCACACACCTAGTTTTTATTTGGATTTCTCCAACCCATTTCCTAATTGGGGCTTTTTCATATACCCAATTCCCCATTTATTATTATTATTTTTTTCTAATAGGAGTTTCTTGTATACAGTTGTTAAGTACACCCCAGATCAGATTAGGAAAATGGAAGATTCAATTCGAATACGAAAAGCATCCGAACCTGTAGGCTAATTAAATTGGTAAGACCCATTCTAGGTTTCAGCGAATCTGTGTACCATGTTTTGGAATTTTTTTGATGAGTTTAATTGGATTGATAAAATATAGTGTAATGAGGAACATTTTGTTGTGATAAAAGGTAAAAGAAATCAAGAAGGAATTTTTAAGTGAACAAAGCCCCGTCGAATTGCCGCAGCACTTGAAACAGAAGATAACGGATGAGATCGTTGGAAGGTTGAGGGGCTTGAGAGCCGGTGCCAATGTGAGCGAGCAGCGAGGTCAGTACATATTACTTAAACAAGTAACTTTACCAATTCTGTTCATTCTCTGCCTGCATTGTGATGTTAGTGTTAATTCATATTTGGTCCTCTATTCTTTAGCCTGTTACAATTGTCTATACTATACTATGTCATCTTTTGCTACTTTAATTCTGCTTGGAAAATTGCAATATAGAACAAGATTTTAAACATTGTCTCTTTTACACTTTGGCTGTTTCTTGAAAATAAAACTTATTTATGGAAGTATATGGGGACTTTAAGCCATGTTACTTTGAACTTGCTTGCTTATTTAACATTTACTGGCATTAGAGTTGATGCCAACAACGACAATATTTTGTACAAGGTGGAAGTCTAATTCTGTTGTAAGTTTTCATAGTTTTTACTTAGTTTGATTAAGTGGGCAAATAGTCAAGTGCCTAAGAGTTTGTTGAGCTGTAAATTGTTAAAAGTTGTGGTAATGTTAAGCATATAGCAGTGAGTTATATATTGGATGTATTAAACATTGGCAGTGCAACTTGATGAATGAGTGAAAGATTATAAACTGATTGTTTCCAATTAACTATCACATAGTTGGATCTTTTTTCTATTTTGTTTAAGGTTAAATTTAATTTTGACAGAAAACCTGCTTCTTTGGAAGTCTATATATATGATGGGAAACTCCCAAAACTTTGGAAACCCATTTTCTATGACCTAAGAAGCATAGATGCAGACACAAAACACGGGTATATACAGTAATTTTCAAAAAATAAAGGCAGGACGATGGATAAAATATATGTTTTAGATACATAATAATAATAATAATAATTACATTTATTTGTTATATATACATTTTATTATATCAAAACAATTAGAGAGATTTTTCCCCTATATATTAGAAAAGAAGTGTTAATGGCTATCTTGAAATGCCCTAAACAAATTGGAAGTTTTGGGCTTCAGGCTTAGGAATTAATAGGTATGAATTCACATTATTTTGATTTTAATCATTGACTTGAGCTATTTTCTTCAAATTTGTGATGTGTTTTGTGTATTTAAGTGATGGGCACACACTTCCTACAAGTATTTGAAGCATGTTTGGTTCTAATTTTTAAAAATAAGACACATTTCAGGGGCATGTCCAATATGTATCAAACATAACACAACCCTTTCTTAATGTGATTCTTATCTGACACTTTCTCGGAAGAATATGTAATTCTTACCCTATGCTTGCAGATCAAAAAAATTGTTAGCCTATGTTGTCTGATACAAATGGTTATGCATTGTAAAGTGATCTTTTCATCTACAAAATATTTTCAGAACTTGTTTTAGTTAATGGCTAACAAATTAGCATAGTTTATTCAGGCATTTGGTTGTGTTGGTTGTTTTAAAATTTTTAAGAACAAATATGAAACAGGTTTCCATTTATTTTCTTTTATGATAACAAAAGAACATGTTGATACTTATGGTGTGTTGTGCTTGGATTGAGAAGAAAAAAAAAACCTGATTTTTGTTTGGTTAGGATGCGTCTAATTGCTATTTTTTAACAAAGGCTCCAATTTCCAAGTAGGGAAAAAAAAATTTGTGAGTGCAACCAATTATCTAATTTATTTGATACATGCACCCAACAAAAATTATAGAGGTAAGATATAGATAGGGAAGAGAGAATTTAAGAAAGAAGAATAAAAGTAAAGAACCTAAGATAAATGATTAGACCCATAAAGATTATAATAATAACAGAGAACTTATGAAACAAAAATAAGTATAATCAGAGAGAAACTCATCTAAATCAACAATTTCTATGGTCTATTATTGATGGAGTAATGCTAAGGACCCCAAATGTTTTACCAACATTTCTACTAAATGTCTCACATGGGTGTGAGACCCACATGGGACCCACATAGTGTGGGTCCTACACCCATGTGAGACATTTGATAGAAATGTTGGTAAAACATTTGGGGTCCCTATTATTTTTTCTTATTGATGGGTCATGGTGTCAATTGTGGATACATGGGTGTGAGTCAAAGGGCACTCACTTTATACAAATAAATCAAAAGTTGGGTGCAAGCATAGACAATCTCCAAACACTCCATATAGATAGGATAGGCAAGCTATGGCCTCTTAGGAATTTGAATATATGTATTAGTTAGAGTAATGTATAGCATTTTATTTTGTGAAGAACCCCACTTTGACACTCCCTGCCACCAACCAAAAGAAAGGTACCAACAAGAAAATAAAGAAAAAGGTGAGTAAGCATAAAGAAAAAGTAAACTATAGAAGGAAAAAGGTACCAACAAGCTGATTTTGTTCTGGACATGATATGAGTAAGCATCAATCTTTTAATTGCTGCGAAACAAGACCGGAGGACATTCTGATGCTTAAGTCAGCGAAGGTCTTCAAATATAAATGACAGTGTTCTTGTGTTTTTTTGTATCACATACCTTGGCCTATGAGGTTGTAGGTCTATTTATAATGTGAGGATCCTTCCTATGTAAGTATGCTTGTTGCCCAAGTCCCATCATTTAGAGATTTCCCTTAATGATAAGATATGGTGCACATCTTTTTTTGATAATCCGGGGTATCTCACGCCTTGCCCAGCCCAATTGGGTCCGAGTTACCTCATATCTGAACAATCGAGAACTAATCCTTGGAGGCACTAAAGTTAAAGACCAGGCAAACCTCTAGTGGCCACATCTTATTGCTAAGTCTTGTAGGAATAAGTTTCTTATGTTTGAGGAAACTTCCTTATCTCATCTCCTTAATGAGGTTGTGTTCATATAGGTTACTGAATTGTTATTTTGATAGTGTTGACATGCCACGTGGTGGCTCTCATTAGAATTATTGCTAGCTTAGCCAGCGTGGGATCCAAGCTATTTCTTTTATTATTTTTCCTTCCTCACAAACAAATAATCATAATAATTAAAAAAACCATGTTAATGAATCATACTCTATGTGGTGGTGGTTTGGATTATTAATTATTTCACTCTTCTTAAGAGTGTGTTAAGAGCTGCCTTGAAATCTATACACCTTCAATGTACTCATCAAAGGAGATGCTGCTGCCTTGTTAATGTAGGACCCACAAGAAGATAATAAATTGATTATTACTATTAAATGGTTATTTTTGTTAGGAGCCTTTGATTTAATGTTGCTCTATTTTCTTTCTATTAGGACTTTTAATAACTTTTGTGATATGATTTGAGTCTTACTAGGTATTTATGTTGGGTGGGATTAGTTTGAGAAGGTTTCCTTGAGTTTTTAGGATTGTCTAGAACCTATAAATAGGAGTTATCCCTCTTGATCCAACTGCACCAATGTTCGAACCTCAGGGTTCATATCAAGGAGATGATTGGGTATATATGTTTAGTACCTGCCTTGGTCAACATTCTCTATCTTCTTGTAGACGCCTCTCTCTCTCTCTCGGTCAAGGTGAGTTCTATGTGGAACCTTGATGGAGGGTCATGAGTCGGCCGGACTCCCCATGATTGAGGCACCACCCCAAGAGGAGGTTCCCGAGCCCTGTTCCTCAACTAAATTGGCATGACAAGTATCAGAAGATATGCACTTGAGACAGTGAGCCACTAAGCCGAGCATGCCAAGCGAAGCGGCCTAAGAGTTGCCTCTTGATGGCTGCCTCACAAAGGATGACTACCTCATGGAGAGGTACTATGGCAATGACTTGGGAAGCCATGTCGGAGATCCAGATGCATTGGGGGTTGGATCTCAGATGGACCATCTAAAAGTAGGTGGTTGGATCTCAGATGGACTATCTGAACCTGTCAAATTTTGTTGAAGTTGAACTTGACTTGCAATGTGACATTCTAACTAATATGTTTGAGGTTTGCATAAACAACATCAATCTAATCAGTATCATGTGGTTTGGCAAATCTCGTCATTTAGGTGGATATGGCATGTTTGGATTATTATTATTAATTCAACTCCAAATAAACCACAGGGAATTGCTTGTAAGGAACACCTTAATTTTGTTGATATCCTGCATTCAGGTGATCATTTTAAAAATCCTGCTAATAGAACCCTTCCAAAGTTGAATTTGTCTATCTTCACAAGAATTTCATTTTTGGTCTTCATCTTAGCGAATTTGGATTATGAATCCCTTATTTTGAATTTGCATGATCAAAAGAATGGAATCTGTTTAGGCAATGACGAGAGATGATCCTTCTTCAATTGTCATTGCCTCTTCTCTTATAACCAAATCTATCAGGACCTTTTTCCCTGGATATTGTGAAAAACATTTTTTTTATGCTATGGGATGAAGTGATTGATGTTAAAGCTCATGGATATTATATTGCCCTTAATTATAATGTTTTATGTCCACTATTTTTGTGATACATTTTGCTGGAAATTTGATTATTATTGCCTTAATATTATGTTAGTGGATGTATAGAATATGTTAGTGATGTATATAATATGTTAGTGGCTGTTAGGACATATAGTGGCAATATATAATGCAGCACTATCTTCTCCACTACCCCAATGGCCAACCCACTAGAGAGTGGAATGGGTTTGTGACAACCAATCACCTCCTCCCTCAATTGTGTATAAATTGAGGTGAGGAGGAGGGGTAGAGAGATCAAGAAACAACAACAACACATCTGTGAGAGATTGTGAGAGTTTGAGAGTTCTATAGAGAGTGAAGGTGAGGTGTGAGTGTAATCTCCCTCCGGGAAAAATTCTATAGTGATAGCTCTCCGTGGACGTAGGCAATTGCCGAACCACGTAAATATGTTGTGTTCTTGTGTGTGATTGATTTTTAAGTTGGTATCAGAGCAACAAAAACACAGCAGCCCTAAAACCGTCATAGTCATGTCGGAAGTCACGTCCGAAACCACTTCAACCCCTGCCGTTGCCATTCCGGTGAAAACGGCCAACAGGCTGCAAATTACCAGCGCAGGTTTGATAAGCCACGGGTCTGGTGTGATTTTTGCAACAAGCCTCACCATACACGCGAAACGTGTTGGAAGATCCATGGCAAACCTGTCAACTGGAAAAGCAGCAAACAAGGAGAGAAGAATCGTGGCTTTCCTACTGCTAATGAAGCCGATTCGAGTCCCTTCAACAAAGAGCAGATTGATCAACTCTTAAAGCTGATAAAATCCAACTCCTCATCCGGTACTCCTAATGATTTTTTGGCACAAACAGGTAGAAATCCTAAAGCCTTCTCTTGTCTAAACTTCTCTCCGTGGATCATA
Source organism: Camellia japonica (assembly GCA_030407325.1). Taxonomy (NCBI): domain Eukaryota; kingdom Viridiplantae; phylum Streptophyta; class Magnoliopsida; order Ericales; family Theaceae; genus Camellia; species Camellia japonica. The sequence continues at coordinate 179,163,961 of JAPPVO010000016.1, forward strand.
GATTCCGGTGCCTCCGATCACATGACTAGTTTTTCCCATTTATTTAGTACCTATTTCCCTTGTTCTGGTCATGACAAAATCAGAATAGCCGATGGTAGTTTTTCACCTATTGCAGGAAAAGGATTTATTAAACTAACTGAGAAAATTAATCTCAATGCTGTTCTTCACGTCCCCAACTTAGCCTGTAACCTTTTGTCTGTCAGTAAACTATCTAAGGATTCTAATTGTCGTGTTACATTTTTTGAATCTCATTGTGAATTTCAAGACCAGAACTCGGGGATGATGATTGGGCGTGCTAGGATGCTTAAAGGTCTTTACTACTTTGATGAAGTACCTGTTAGTAATAAAAAAGCTCAGAGCTTTAATAGTACTAGTTCAATCTCTGTTCGAGAAAAAATAATGCTATGGCACTATAGGCTAGGACATCCTAGTTTTCTTTATCTGAAACATTTATTTCCAGAATTATTTAAAGGGATTGATTGTTCTTCTTTTCATTGTGAAAGTTGCATTTTTGCAAAATCTCATCGCTCTACTTATTTGCCAAAACCTTACCAGGCTTCCAAACCTTTTTATTTGATTCATAGTGATGTTTGGGGCCCTTCTAAAATCACTACTCTTTCTGGTAAAAGATGGTTTGTTACATTTATTGATGACCATACCCGCTTATGTTGATATTTGATGAATAAAAAATCTGACGTGAACAATTTATTCACAAATTTTTACAATATGATTGAAAACCAATTTCAAACCAAAATTGGTATTTTACATTCTGATAATGGAACATAATATTTCAATGAGCAGTTGGGTGAGTTTTTGGCAAAAAAAGGGATTTTTCATCAATCTACATGTCGGGATACCCCTCAACAAAATGGCATTGCAGAACGAAAAAATAAACATTTACTTGAAGTAGCACGTGCTATAATGTTTTACATGCATGTTCCTAAATATTTATGGGGTGAAGCAATTTTAACAGCCTCTTATTTGATAAACAGGATGCCTACAAAGGTGTTAACATACAAAACACCTTTGATTGTCTCAAACATTTTTTTCCTGACACGAGGTTGTTTTCTGATTTACCCGCCAAAGTTTTTGGATGTACTGCCTATGTTCATGTTCCCAGTCAATTTCGTTCAAAACTTGACCCCCGTGCTATAAAATGTGTTTTTTGGGGTTATTCCTCAAACAAAAAAAGGGTATAAGTGTTTCGATCCTCAAACCAAGAAATTTCATGTGAGTATGGATGTGTCATTTGTGGAAACAAAATCCTATTTCCCCAACACTTCTCTTCAGGGGGAGACAAGTGGAGTAGAAGACAATTTTTGGGATATTTCTATCCCGCTCCCCAATGTCATTTATCCTACACAAAAATCACATCTGTCTGATAATGATCACTTAGGAGAACCAAGTTCTATGGTGCCTAGTCAAGAAGATTCTTGTTTAGGGGGAGAAGTACTACAAAATGATCTAAATTCTGAGCTTTAGGTTTATACTAGGAAGCGATTTCATCTGAGGAATAATGACCCGCATGTCCATCCTAATGACCCGAATGTCCACCCAGTTCTGGCATCGAAATTTTAGGTAATCCTATTCCTTCTATTTCCGACCTTGATGTTCCTATAGCAATTAGGAAAGGTGTCCGAAATTGCATTAAACATCCTATTGCAAATTACCTCTCCTATCAAAGACTGTCTAAAAATCATAGAGCTTTCACATCTAGGATTTCACATTTTGTTCCAAGGAATATACAGGAAGCATTGATGATCCGAATTGGAAATTAGCAGTCATGGAGGAGATGAATGCTTTAAGGAGAAGTGGTACTTGGGAGATAGTTGATCTACCCAAAGACAAGAAAACAGTTGGGTGTAAATGGGTGTTTACGATAAAATGTAACGCAGATGGAAGCGTTGAGAGATACAAGGCGAGACTGGTGGCTAAAGGCTTCACTCAAACTTATGGGATTGACTATCAGGAGACGTTTGCTCCTGTTGCTAAAATAAATTCCATTAGAGTACTGTTATCTCTTGCAGTAAATTCAGATTGGCCTCTACATCAACTTGACATTAAAAATGCATTTCTCAATGGTGATCTTGAAGAGGAGGTGTTCATGAGCCTACCGCCGGGATTTGAGCAGAGACTTGGTAGCGACAAAGTATGCAGATTGAACAAGTCATTATACGGACTCAAACAATCACCAAGAGCGTGGTTTGAACGCTTTGGAAGGCAGTTATCAGTTGTGGCTTCTCGCAGAGTCAAGCAGATCACACAATATTTTATAAACATTCAAAAGATAGTAAAATTGCAATTTTGATTGTTTATGTTGATGACATCATTTTAACTGGTAATGATGAAGCAGAGTTAGCAGCCCTCAAAGAGAAACTCGCAAAAGAATTTCACATTAAGGATCTGGGAGCCCTCAAGTATTTCCTCGGAATGGAATTTGCAAGATCCAAGGAAGGTATATTCGTTAATCAGAGAAAATATGTTCTTGATCTCCTTGGAGAAACAGGTATGCTTGGTTGTAAGATGGTGGAGACTCCGATCGAGCCTAACTTGAAGTTACAAGCTGCTAAGGCTGAAGAAGTCAAAGAGAGGGAACAATATCAGCGACTTGTAGGGAAATTGATTTACTTGTCTCATACGCGGCCTGATATTGCCTTTGCAGTCAGCATGGTAAGTCAGTTCATGCACTCACCAGGGGCAGCGCACTTTGAGGCCGTTTATAAGATCTTAAGATATTTGAAAGGAACTCCAGGGAGAGGCTTACTGTTCAAGAAACATGGACATCTTCAAGTTGAAGTATACACAGATGCAGACTGGGCAGGAAGTGTTACAGACAGGAGATCAACATCCGGATACTGCTCCTTTGTAGGTGGGAACCTAGTTACATGGCGGAGTAAAAAACAGAATGTGGTAGCTAGAAGTAGTGCAGAAGCAGAGTTCAGAGCTGTTGCCCATGGAATCTGTGAAGTAATGTGGATTAAAAGAATTCTTGAAGAATTAAAGCTTTCTCACCCGACACCTATGAAGGTCTATTGTGACAACAAAGCAGCTATATCTATAGCTCATAATCCAGTTCTACATGATCGCACAAAACATATAGAAGTGGATAAACATTTCATCAAGGAGAAAATCAATGCTGGCATAATCTGTATGACCTACCTTCCAACAGGTGAACAATTAGCTGATGTGCTAACGAAGGGACTACACAAGAAGCAATTTGATAAGCTGACTAGCAAGCTGGCTATGGAAGATATCTTCAAACCAGCTTGAGGGGGAGTGCTGGAAATTTGATTATTATTGCCTTAATATTATGTTAGTGGATGTATAGAATATGTTAGTGATGTATATAATATGTTAGTGGCTGTTAGTGGACATATAGTGGCAATATATAATGCAGCACCATCTTCTCCACTACCCCAATGGCCAACCCACTAGAGAGTGGAATGGGTTTGGTGACAACCAATCACCTCCTCCCTCAATTGTGTATAAATTGAGGTGAGGAGGAGGGGTAGAGAGATCAAGAAACAACAACAACACATCTGTGAGAGATTGTGAGAGTTTGAGAGTTCTATAGAGAGTGAAGGTGAGGTGTGAGTGTAATCTCCCTCCGGGAAAAATTCTATAGTGATAGCTCTCTGTGGACGTAGGCAATTGCCGAACCACGTAAATATTGTTGTGTTCTTGTGTGTGATTGATTTTTAAGTCATTTGTATTGAACATTTGACGATCTTTGGTTGGTTGCTGCATCCTTGCAAATTGTCAATGATTCGTAAGCTTCCTTAATTATTATGTTTTATTTCTTGACTAATGGACACATTCTTATCTGATATTTGATTATCAATTGGTGGGTTCAGTATGTATTTGGTTTTGATTTGATGTCTCCTTGAAGATACATTGGCATTTTTAATTGTTTCATGGACAAACAAGTCTTTAGATCTGATCACACTCTGTCTCTGTAGTGTTGCTTTACATTTACTACACACTGAAAATCTTATTACTAGAATTACCAATGCCACATCACACAGAAAGTAGCATTGGTTATCCTTAGGTACATTTCAATATACTTTGGGTTTGATTGAGTTCTCAGAAGTTGTTTTCTGATTTTTTTTTTTTTTTTGGTTGAAAAATTAGAAACTAGTTTGACAAAACTAAGCACTACAAAAGATATTTTTTTGAATTTTTAAAAATTATTTCCTCCCAACTAAAAAGAAAACTATATGAAATTAATGATGAGTGTTTTTTTTTTTTTTTTTCACCAAAATATTTTTTCAAAATTTTCTAGAAAACTTATTCTGAAAACTCAACCAAATAGTATAGGGTAGTGGGAAATTATTTCTTGTTGAAATAATGGCAGGGGTTGGATTTGGATCATGAATCTAGTTACTCTAGACTTGATAATGTAGTGCTTTTATATATATGGTTGATTCAAAAGGTATTACCTTAAATTCATATTTACTATGAAGTCAACAACAAATTTGTAGTTCTTCTTAGATAAATTTGGAACCAAATGGGTTGTGTGTTGGAGCTAGAGCACAATCTTATTGCTAGTTTTTTCTCTGGTAATTCCTCGTTATGGATGGTGCACCAGTGTAGTATTTTCTGCCAATCTGAAAGGGGTATTATCTCTGTGTCTACCATGGGATCTTCCAAGGAATGTATTGGAAAAACCAAACTAACCCGACCAGACCCTTTGGTTCTCGGGTTTTCTGGGTATTTTGTGCACCCTTAATGATAATAATCTGAAAAAACAGTTGTAGTGAATTATGTAATCATCTATCTCACAATCTTTTTGTTGTCTAATATTAGCTCCCCTTATCTTTCCTGATATCCTATTGATATTGTTTTCTATGACAGAAGCTGTTGAAAGCTGGCGCAAGGAAAAGCTAAAAGAAGCAAAACAACTAACTCTTGGAAAGACCTTGAGCTCAACTGTTACGCCAAAGGAAGCTGGTAGAATCTCCTCTCTTATCATATCCATGTTTGGAAGAGTTATTTATTTATTTTTTTTGTTTTTATGGGTTTGAAGACTATTTGGCCTGTAGGAAATATTTAAAATCCATCAGTAAGAATTTAAGTCACTTTTGTGACAATTTTTGTCTAGAAGGATCATTGTTACTTAGAATTGCAAGGGGATATGCTTGTAGGGACGCTTGCAAGAGCTTTAGAGTACGGTTGGAGTCAGCTGTCAAGCGAAATTGGTCTTTGGATACCAGTTGAAATCAATAATGAGGAACATGATGACAAACCGGAGGGTGCAACAGATTTCGGTAATAAATCAATATTTATTTTGCTCGTTTGAAGAATTGATCTCCGATATATGCCCTATTTTGAAAGGGCAAAAATTAGATTGGATTGTTTTCTTGAATTGATATTTACTGCGGCATGTATGTTCTCTCCAGATGATGAAATTTTAGCTGGAAGGCAACTTCCTCCTGAATGCCACCCTGAACTTCATACGGATTATGATGGTGCTGCGGTCAGATGGGGCCTTACCCACCATAAAGAAAGTGCATATGACTGTTGTCAGGCTTGCTTGGATCATTCAAAACGTGCCAGACTAGGCGAAAAGAAATGCAATATATGGGTATATTGCCCATCAGAGACAGGGTGCTATTCCCCCGACATTTATGAGCACAAACATATGGAGTGCTGGCTCAAATATGTAAGCATTGGCGTACCTTCTTATGAAGTTATTAAGTTCTCTTTTTTAAATAAAACCTAATAATTAGAAGTAAAAGCTAAAAGCACTGTTGCTCCTGCTTTATTTAAGCTATTTTGCCTCACAAGTTGTAAATAAAAAGCTGCACTAAACACTCGGGCACAAATTTTCATAATAAAGGAATGCTATAAGCAGCCCCATAAGCTTCACCAAACAAGGCCGATCTATTTTGCAATTTAACATTAATTTCATCTGAATTTTTGGCTGTTCTTGCTCTGATCTTTATAACACAGGCAGAAAAACCCAGAGTGAATTTCAAAGACAAGTATTCGGAATCTTATAGGAACTCCCACCCAAATGTGCCCGTGATTGTTCCATGGGTCTCTGGTGTTGTTACTGCATAATTGGTTTCTGTCAACAATTGACAGCGAATCTGAAGACGGTAGTTAGAAACTGAACTGTGTTGTGGAAACTTTACAAATACTACCTACATGAAGCCCCTCTGTAATTGTAATCTCTAGACTTGCAATATGCTCATATATCAGTTGGGGCTTTCAACATTTGTCTTTTTTGTTGTTTCACTCTTTTTGGTGTTGGTCGGATTTTGTTGATGATTCATTGTGGTGGGTTTGGTGCCGATGCTTTGAAGTTGAAGTCCGGTGCTAAACTGAGAAAAAAGGGGCTTTATAATAGTCAGATGTGCAATTGTGCAAATGCTTGTGCCCCAAGGATGTAATATGATAAATTGTTTCAATATATTATTGGTATTGTCAACTTATAAGCATCGCTCACTCTCTCTCTCTCTCTCTCTCTCTCTCTTCAAATATTTTTAACTATCTCGGCTATGCATGATTGTTAGAGCATTTGGTTTTTGGCAAAGCAAATGCAACGAGTATTCAATAATTCAAACAATATTGATTTTAACATTTTCCTTTATCTTGACTATGTTTGATTCTTTGAATTTTTGTTTCAAATTTTATTTTGATTCTTTATCTTCTAATTGCAGTAGTTAAGTCCTAATACTTTAATCCTTATATTTTATTGTGATTGTCAATTTCTCATCTTTATGGTTTGATATGAAAGTTGAAACATAAATAATTATAATGAATTTTGAGTAAAAATTAAAAGGAGAAAAGTATTTTTTTAATAAAAGTTTTTTCTCTAATATTTTAAAGTTTTTACATGAGTCTAAATTTTAACTGCAAATGATAAGAGGAAGATTATATTAAACTAAAGTTAAAATTTAAAAACTTAATTATTATAATTAAAAACTTGATGATTCAAAACTAAAATTTAAAGATGAAATTTGGAATCCTATTTTTGATAAATATAAATAATAGAGCATGCCACCGTGGGATGTCTGGAAGTTTTGAATAAGTCTAAAATAATTTAGTCAAACAATTATGAGGTTGGAATTAAACTTGAACTCGGGTCTTTTGTTGAGAAATTTATAAGATATTATATTCTAACTTTCATCATCAAGTGTTTGGAAGGAAGCGTCAAGTCTTAGGCCAAGTTTGACATAACTTAAATAATACAAAAATTTAAAAAGCCACTATCTTTAAGTTACATCATCTTATTTAAATCACACCATCTCTCTAACACATCACATCAAACCCAACCCCTATAAGCCAATAAGTTAAAAAGTACATTTTTTTAGAACATCCCAAACCAACCCTTAATATCGGTTAAGATGGGATGTCTACACCACCATTTAATAAAAAAAGATTTCACTGAGCAGCTTTCCTTCAGTCCTACATCGGTCTGGAGGCTGTTGTTGGGCCCGTGGGAGCCCACCACTTGTCCCGTTTCGGTAATCTGAACCGTTCAATGTGTAGAACTTGTCGAATATTATATGATTGTAAACAATCATGTTAATCGGATATCGATAGCTATCTCATCGAATCATTTTTCTATCAACGTTAATTCGTTCAACATCTATTTTGTTTTGTACAAAACTGATTTGATCACATAACTATCAATATCCGATCAACGTGATCCTTTATAGGCATATAGTACTCGACGAGTTCTACACATTTAACGGTTCATATTATAGAAATGGGATCCATAATAAACCTCTGCAAGCCCAACAATACTCTCCAATCTGATCTAGAACTAGAGGGAAGCTACACCCTCTTTCAAAATCCCACCTCAATTATAATTACAATAATTTTTCGTTATTGTTTTGTAATATTTTTACCTAAATCCAAATTTCTGCAATTTACCCCAAAACTTATCAATATTATAAAAATACCAATTTAAAAAACTAGGTCAATTTTTCAACCTCTCTCTTCCGTCGTCCGTCTTCTTCTTCGTCTTTCATCGATCGTGACGAAGATCTCAGCCGCCGGTACTCCCAGCAGCTGATCGCAGCCGTTGGGTATTGCCTAGCTTCTTCTTGAATTTAGAATTAAAATTTGACGAGCTTGATTGTGACCTCTCTGTTTCTTGTTGTTTTAATTTTGCTTTTGCTTTGGGTTTGATTGTAAAAAATTATTGAATGATTTTTCTGTTCTTTATATATTGATTCATTCTGGGAAAAAGAATGTCTTGCGATTTGTGGATCGATATAAATTGATTTTTTTTGTTGTTCCCTCAACAATCAAAAACCATTTTTAGGCTAGTCATTAAGTTGTTTATTTATGCTTAATTCTTTGTTTATCTGTGTTTTGTGCTTTCTCTGTTTTTTATTTTAATTTTTTCTTAGGGTTGTGTTTGGTTCATGGATTTGAAGAGAGATTTGAAAAGGAAAAGAGATAAGGTAGGTTGAATGTGAATGAAATCTCCCAAAATCCATGAACCAAACACAAACAGACTAAAAGAAAAGAAAACTGAAATGGATGGGTGGACGGGGCAGAGATGGAAAATGAATTGTTTTAAGAATCTTCTATGGAAGTGGATAGGTTGTTCAATATGGTTTTTGGTTTGGAATCCTTTTGAGCTCAAATCATGTGTTATGCTTGTAAATTGTAATAGTTAGCTTAGCGGTGTGCGATAGCTAGGTAGGTAGCTTCAATTTGGAAACTCATGGCTCACCTAGCAAAATTGTGATGATTGTTCCCAAAATGCAGTGAATTCTACAATTGCGTTTGCTTCATTTGGGTCGTGGATTTCGTGAGGGAAAAGAGACAAATGAAAGCATTTTTTCTTGTTTAGGTACCATGGAAAAGAAGAAGCAGATAACAAAATGGAGAATTTTTACTTTAGATGTCATTTCTCTTATTTTTCATGATTTCCAGTAATTTTAGAGAATTTTTAGTATTTTAAGTAGTAGGGAAAATACCAAAGGAAACTGGTTTCCTCCTGATTTTCTTTTCCTTTTCCATTTCCGCTACAATTTCCCAACACCAATCAGCACATTACAGCGTTAGTGTGTGTGTGTGTGTGTTTTGAAGTTATTGCTTCCTTTGGTACTGTTGAACTGTTTATTGTTCTTGGAAAGTCTTGAACTGCTTTTGTCTCTGAATTTGTCTTCAATTGCTTGCCTTGGGATGTTAATATTGTTGTTAGAATTATAATATTGTTCTCATCAGTACTTTATTTAAGATTTAATTATTTTAATTTTTAGTGCAGTTCCTTTATGTATATTTCAAAAAAAAAAAAAAAAAAAAAACTAAATGTGAAATGCTATGTGCATTTGCAGTGGAAGTGGTTTGTTACAAGCTACTTGCAATTTTCAACCATGCTTTTAGGCAAAAATTGATCGGTAAAACCCATTATGACATTCTAGGTGTGAGGGAAGATGCAAACTATGAAGAAATCCGTACAAGCTATCGGTCCGCCATCCTCGATTCCCATCCAGATAAATTGCAAAATACATCCGAGACTTCCTTTCCCAACCATGAGTCGGGAAATAGATTTCTAGAGGTGCAGAGGGCTTGGGAAATCCTCAGCAACTCAAAGTCGCGCGTGGCTTATGATAGTGAGTTACAAGCATCAAGGCATGATTTTGTAGCTGCAGAAGATGTTGGTTTAGAGGATTTGATGGTTGAAAATACTGGTGAATTTTTGGAGCTCTTTTACCAGTGCCGATGTGGTGACTACTTCTCCATTGATTCTTCTGAGTTGGAGGAGATGGGGTATCAATTGTTGAGGGATGGGAGTAAGATCTCTTTACATATTTCAGATGCTACTTTGCCTTCATCAATTATTCTTTCTTGTGGTTCTTGCTCTCTACAAGTCCGTTTGTTGATTAATGCAGATATTAAGCTTCAAACCAACGATCATCTGTAATATAGGATATGGGTTTTGCTTAATTTATTTTGGCTGATGATCGTTTCTTATCAATGATCTAACAGTCTATTTTTTGTCGTATCTTTTCAAATGGCAGAGTAGGTGTTTTGAGGCTGTCTTTCAGTTTGGGAAAAACATCCAAAAACTGGAAATGCATTGGTGCTGATATTTTGCCAAAATTTTTAGTATTTGGCTGTCTATACGGGTTTTGATGTAGGCAATTTCTGTTGGTTGTTTCTTTAAGAATATTGTTTGTTATTTGTACGCGTATATAGGACAGATCAGTGTAATGATTATTCTTTCTTCTTCTTCCTTTTTTTTTTTTTTTCCTTCTTTTTTTCTAATGAATTTGGTTTTAGTTTGGGGCTGCCACTTTTTCACAAGGTGAGACCTACCCATTTGAGATTGGGTGTTGTGGATCCTTCTAAATTGTGGATTAGAAATAATTGTCTACATTTGGACCGGCTAAGAGAACATCAGAAAACAATAAAGATATGAATCAACATTAGATAAAAATGTACTGAAATGAAAAAAACGATTGAACCGTTAACCAGTCTGGACTGAATCAATTTGAATAATTTGATATGGTTTTGTGAATGATTGGTTTTTAAAAGTGGCAACTGTAGGCCACACTTCATGTTTGCAATGGTTTTAGTACTTGAGACTGTAGTGATATTGTTGCAGTTTTCCTAGAATGTATACCAAACAACCATTTTGTTACTTTCTGATCTTTTAGATTATTAACTTATTGAGGAGTATTATTATTATTTTTATGAAATTTGTGGAGTAGAAGTGATGGTTTGGTGCCACGTCTAGTTTACTCTTATCTTAAGCTTTAAGTGAAACTCAAAATCTCCAAATGTGGCACCTCAAACAGGCATAGTAAAATAGCAACAAATGCATACATCAACTTGTCACTTCGATGAGTTGCGAATGAATCAAGTTGTTTATTAGCTCATTTCATTAAATAAATAAACAAGTTCGAATCATTTAAATTTGTTTAATAAATGAGCACAACTTAAATAAATTCAGTTTATTTATTATTTATTTAAATAATAAAATAAATATATAAATAATATCTAAAAAATTTCTCATTGTCAAAATTCAAGCCGAGCTCCAACTTGCTTAATATTAATGAGCTAAGCCAAAAGTTTAATTACTTGTCAAGTTGTGTTTGAATGTGATTTTCAAGCTCGATAAACAAATGAGCTGAGCTCAAACTCTACAAAATTTAGCTCAGCTCGACTTTAAAAAAATCTGTTTTCTCTATTCCGATAACGATCAGATGCTCAAGTGAAATTTAGAAGTAATTTGTTAAAACTTTCTTATCCTGTTTTAACGTAGTCTTTACCCCAAAGGATAAGTGCAGAATATTTGGATAAGCTGAGAGGCCACTATCGCACGAAAGAGTTCAATGTTCACATCAAACCAAACATGAATTATAAATATTCACTTCTATACATAATAATATCATTCTAACCCACAAACCCATCAATAATTTCCACCACCAACTTTCTCCAACAATGAGCTTACTTTATCATGAGGAGCCACCAAATCCCACTAGCAGATGCAAATTCCTCACCTCAACCCTCAAGGATGCTTTTGCCAAGTGCCAAACGTGCCGTGGACGGATTTCTTCAAGAAACGCGGATGAAGAGGATTCAGGAAGCGATGCGGATGATGATCAAGAAGTAGTTTCTAAAATACCAAAAGCTCATTCGAGTTCAAGATCATTTTTCTGGCAACATACTTGTTTTTTTTGGGTTAAAATCTTACTGGGTATGATCTTTCTTTCAGGTAGTTGTTTCAGAGATTCGAAGCAGAGCAATGGAAGCAAAAAATAGACGGAAAGCCAGCTTTTCGATGGATAGCTTTAACTGGATCATCTCTCCAAGTACCGGAGAATTGTTCACAACTCCAAAGGCAATGCAAAAAAATGAGGACAGTGATCATGAAGAAAAAGAGGACTTCTTCTCTGTTGGCAGTTGTCTCTCTCGCTGCTCGACTGTTAGAAGTGCGGAAGAATTTTTGTCTGTCAAGACACAATTTTCTCGGTGTTCAAGCTTAAGCAGGCTTGATTGTCGCGATTTCAGGCCCTTTGTTGTTCAGGAGTTCTGGCATGGCATTGATTATCAAGAATTGTTGCGTCGGCGCTCAATTATTCAAGAGTTTTGTCACTGTAAGGGGTGGCCTTTTGGTCTCTGCCGGAAGGCTCTGTTGCTTCCACCTCTGCCCAAATCTCCATCGGAGTCATGGTCATGGCGTAAAGGTGTTAGACTGGTAAAGCTACCTTGATGAAATGATGTTTTCCTGTAGTTCATGACTGCAAAATAATGTGAGAATAAAAAGTGCATTTAGTGTTGACATCAATGTAATAATGCATAAAAGAAGATTTGAGTTGCAACTGAAAAAGGAATATACCTTTCCATTGCAAATGAGCAGTTTCATCACTTAAACTCTTATTTGTTGAAGAGATGAGTGCTTTGGTGAGTGCATAATAGTACTAAAAGTCTAAAGTCATCTTGTGGAAAATGTCATCATCATCCATTATTATGTCAACAAAGCTATGTTTATATTTTCGACAAATATACATCCAACTGAAACTTGCAAATAGCATCTGATCAATTTTTTTTAAAGTAATGTGTAATTTGAAGCTTTTTAAGGCGTATGCCTTGAGATATCAAGGCGTGAGCATTTTAATTTTAAAATTTAATATTTAATAAAAAATTAAATATTTTAAAAAATGTTAAAAATTTAAATACTTTTCTCCTCAAAGCATTGGATATTGCACTGTAGAAAAAGAAATTTGCCTTCGTTGAAAGTGAAATTAATATTCTTAGTTTTGATAATTGAGTTTCTCACTTGAGTATTAACTTTGTGTTTTTTTCTTGATTGATCGTTTACTACTATAAAATATAATTATAAAAAGAATTTTGTTTATTTTTTGCCTTTTTATGTTTAACAATAGCCTAATGCAACCTGTTCATATGCGTATTCATATGCTTATGCATAAAAGACACATGTCTTGAATTATGATGTGAAACCTTTGGAGAGTATAGCCTAAAATCAAAGTTTTGATGCATTTTACCTTAGTATTGAGGCAAGCCTGAATAAAGATTTTTAAAACTTGGTAAAATTGTAAGAAAAATGGTTGAGAACACTAAAAGTGGTGCTCTAATAGTACCACTAATAATAACACCACTAATGATGTGGCAGTGAGCCTCGCCCACTGCCTACGCTTTTTTTTTTTGGCATTCCTAATGCATTAATACTATTAGTAGTTTTTTTTTAATGGTATGAATCATTGTTGAAATTGTAAATACATGAGACAATCACAAAATAATTGCATTGCAAATGAGTTTCTTTTTTTTTTGATGCAACTCTAACACATATAAAGAGTTGGACTAAGCACAAGAATAAATTTACACCACGCATACAAGAGTGTTACACCATCATAAAAATATATTTTTCTGCCACTGCTCCACTCCATTGAAATGCAATTTTCCCTTAAAATATACTATATATATATATATATATATCACTATTTGCATTACCTCTTTATTTTCTTTTCAGTTTTTTTTAAAAAAAAAAATTTTTTTATTAAAAAAAATCGAGCCTTATCATTCTGGATAGAACTTTTGTAGTGTAAAATTTTCTTCTTTGCGTACAATTTTCCTTAATAGCACCATCCTTCATCAGCATCATATAATATCCTAGCCAAGGTATTTATTTAATACTAAATCTACTTTAGATGATGCTATAATCTTCCGACATAAGGTAATCAAACACTATTAAATACAAATTATACTCAACAATGGCTCAAAATGACAGGACAAACTAATGGCAAACAAATATTTCTAACCCAAAGGAAACCAATTTCCTTACAGTAGCTTTCTGATGTTATGTGCAACATTAAGTTGTAATTATTAGTTTCACCAAACTTCATTAAAAAAAAGAAAAGAAGAAGCAGAGCACATGAGATCAAACTGGATTTATTTAAAGAGTAATGACAACACCAGTAAAATGTTTGAAAGAGGAACAAACATAAAAAAAGTTCCCCAAGAGAAAAGACAACATGAAGACATGATGCTTTTAACCATCTCTAAGAAACTAAGCTCTGTGCTCAACATAGGAACCTGAAAGTCCAGAAGTCCCCAGAACTGTAACCTGCAATCGGAATAGAAACTGATTCAATAATTAAACATACTTCATATTTTTCACAATATTGCACAAAAGAATGGTTACAGGCATGAGTCGTAAAATTCATGATAGCTGATATTCATTTGGCCTAATTAGTGGTCGAGACATTGTCACACCATACCTGCATTTAAGGATCTAGACCAATTTCATAAAAAGGGCAGCCTAGTACACGAGGTTCCTGCTAAAGTAGGATCTCGGAAGGGCAAGATGTACGCAACCTTACCTCATTTTTGGAGAAACTATTCTGTGACTAGAATCCATAGCATCAAGGACGCTAACGGTAAGCATTACCGTTGGGCAAAGCTACCATTTCATCTAGACCAATTTCATGTACAGCCAAAAAAAGGGAGCAGCTCAAGGCTACTGACTTATTTCAGCATGTAAAGTTTTTTAAGACAACGCAAACCTATTTAAGGAAGGGGTTTTCCCACAGAACAAATGATCTGAGTTTCCTGAAAAGATAAATCTTCATCTAAACTTGCCCAAACTCAACATAAACCCAAACTAACACTATACACTATTGCATACATGCAATTATGTACAGATCACGCAAGTTAAAAGACAAGCTGATTGTAAACACAATTTGATGATTACTTTAGTGTGCTTTCATGTCTGTTTCAAAAGAACTATAGTAATTGGTTAGGTGCCCACAATATGTAGCACATTAAATCTCACACACCAACAAAATAGGCTTTCATAAAACTTACATATTGTGGTATGGCTGGACTGGAGTGCTCTAAATAAACATAGTGACAAGAAAGCAATGTGCAAAAACTGCAATACCTTTCCCCACTCAGAACCAATACCACTGCACCTCATCTTCAAGTGTATCATTTTCGTTCCAAGCTCAGTTTCAACTTTCTTACGCAAATAGGTCTCGTCTGGCCCAAAAGCATCCAAATATGCAGTGCATCTTTGATAGACTGTACACAATGCGTTTACAAATTCCTTCGGCAAGGGTTTTACATCCTACAATAAGTAGCAAAATTTTAAATCATTAGACCACAAGAACTTGAGAGACAGAAAAAAAAAAAAAATGTCATTCTTCCCATATAATTTATGTCACCTCTCCACCCAATCCAGTGCTGTCATCAATTGCCATCCTCAAAGATACGAGCATCCCACTAAACTCCTCGATAGCCTTAGCTGCACAGAAAACATTTGCCACAGCTTCTTGGGCTGCCTTGTCGTCTGTTTTTTTAGACAAAGCCTTATTTGCATCACTGATGAGTGTATTTGGAAGCTCATCCCAACTTGCAGCCATTAAGTCCTTAAAAACAAATAGAATTTCAGGGTCTTTTATGTCAGGAAAGTGGGTCACATCTTCACTAAAAAAGCGTGTACTTCCAATGGCCATTGTGAAAGGAGGCTGGCAATCTGTATGTCACAATATGAGACCATAATTCAGAAAAGGGAAGCTGAATATGAAAATAACCTATGAGCAAAGATGTACAGAAACTAGCAGTGAGGCAGCATAGGAATGCACATGAACCAATAATAAGATGTTATTTTGTTTATCAAGGAACTCTCTCTCACTACTTATCATCCTCTCAGCTTCAACCACGGAAGCAGTGCTACCACAAAACGTTAATACCCGGGTGGTTACGCTATGGACCGCGCGTTTTGAAATCCAGAATATTTTTCAAAAAATGATAAATTTAGTTAGTGATCCAAAGTGATTCTAATTTTTTTTTTTTTTATATTCTTTTTCTTAAATTTTTTCCTTTCACTGAGGCATCTTCCTAAATTCGAAAGCATATAAAAAAGTAAAATAGGATGAAAAAATACAAACATAAAAGACTAGAAATAAATGAATTAAATGAAAAACATTTTGAAAAAAAAATCCCCAAACTAATGGAATGTTTGGGTGATGGATGAGAAAGGAGGTAATTCCACCTTAAATAGGAAAAAAAAAAAAAAAAAGGAACAGTGGACATTAGATTACAGTGCACTAATAGTCAACAAGACATATAATCAAACAACTGAAGCGCTCAAAAGAATTGCACACTAAATTTCATAAATACATAAATTCTTGTCCTAAAAAGAAGAATAATATGTATAATTAGGGCTGCAAACGAACCGAGTCGAGTCGAGCCGAGCCGAGCTTTGCTGAGCTCGAGCTCGGCTCGTTTACTTATCGAGCTCGTTTATTGAACTCGAGCTCGGCTTGATAAGGAACTGGGCTCGAGCTCAGCTTGGCTCGTTAATTTTAATGAAACTCGAGGTCGGCTCGGCTCGGCTCGATAATTTTTTTTTAATATTATTTATATTATTTAATATATAAATAATATATTTATTATATAGTTTAAATAAAGATAAACGAGTCAAGCTTAACGAGTCGAGTTTATGCGAGGTCGAGCTCGGCTCGTTTACTAAACGAGCCGAACCGATCCGAGCCCTTAACGAGCCGAGCTGAGCTTGTTCATGAACAGCTCGGTTCATTTGCAGCCCTATGTATAAGTATTCAGATTAGTCCCAATCAACAAAGCATATGTTCAGATATATAGGTAAAAGCAGAAAGATGAGGAAAAGAGCGAGAAAGTACCGGAAGGGATGGTTTTGGGGGAAAATGGAAAAGGGGGAGGAGGAGGGGGAGAGAGATGGAAATAGCGAAGGCCCTATGGGTGGTGTTGACGGTGGTTGACGGCGGCAGAAGAGGAACAGAGAGATCTGAAGTAGATCGAGCGGTACAACGACCTCATCATCGCCATTTTCTCTCTCGATTTCTCAAGAGAATTTGGAGCTTCTTTTCGGGTAGAGTTTTTCACGGGGTTTTTGTATTTGTTTGTGCAAATGGGTAGTTCGGGCCAACCCGTATGGACCAGACTCCATATGGTGGGTGTGTTTTTGTAGATGAGTTGAGTTTGAAATTATGAGCAGGACCCGTGACTTCTCTCACAAAAAATGGAGCCCACCTTACTGTTCACTTATGTTGTGTTTGGTTGAGAGATTTGAGAAGAGATTTAAAACGAGAAATGAAAAAAATAGGTGAAATGTGAATAAAATATATTTATATTTTATTTAATTTCACACATATTTTTCTTTTCCTTTTTCAAATTCCTTCTCAAATATCCTAACCATGTTATTATGCTATGCTATGCTACATTAGTGAAAACCTCAATTTTTTATTTTTTCTACTCAACTTATTTACAAAAGAACTATTATATATTATTTAATTATTTCATCAATTTTATTTATTTATTTATTTATTTATTTATTTTATGTTGCTTCTTATGCTCTGTGATACAACTCAATATTTTTCTAAAAAAATATGATATATTTTACATAGGATGTTTTTTTCTCACATTAATTATTTGAATCGTAACTTCTTATTCAATCCATTATAAATCTATTAATTTGAACGATTTATTTTTAATGACTTTAATAGATTATTTATTTAAAAATTAAATTTATCATATATGAATAATGACATTGTTACGCCCCAAAATTTGGACACTTAAATATTGCATTAGGACTAAACCCCAATCAATATTCCATCATCCAAACCCTAGGGGTGAAACAAAATAAACTAAACGACAACCAAACCATCTACCATAATCTCATAACTAACCAATACCTCAACATTAAGGTAGCAACAACTAGTTACAACAACTTAAATAAAGTACGGTTACAAACCATGCCAAATTATTCCAAGACTAAAGTCATAAAAAATATATATATACATAAACTAATATCAATAATAAGCTCAAGAAAACAAAAGAAATCCAAACGACATGTTCTACGATCATAGTTATTTCTTGTCACCACTATAGCCTCAACTAATCGTGCAAAGGAAGTTCTGCTGCGCTGAAACAGAACGCACCCGAGTTGCCAAGAGACAAAACGGGTCAGTATACAGGTATACTGGTATGAGTACAAGATTTAACACTCACGTGTCCACCAGACACAAACAGAAATACATTTAATTCTTATTACGGGACAAGACAAGTAGTTCCAACCGCACCGAGACGAATGGGTAGTTTCCTGAGATACGGTGGCTTTTAGCTTCTTGTCCGTACACAACGAAATATAAATTGATTATAAAATAAACAAAATAGAAATAAAAATATGGTGGGTCAGCCCTGCATAAAAAAGTTAGTAAGACCCACCATCCTGCAAAAAATAAAGTTAGTATAATTTAATCATAAGTAATTTGCTGAATAAGTATAAAAATAATGCACCGTTTCATACTTAAATAATTCGAATTGATCAAAATTCAAAGAATGAAAGTTGTACAGAATTAAATTTCCTAAAAGGCAACGCGAATGAATTTAGTAGAAACTGAACAGGTTGAGAGAAAAACTTAATATAAAATTCTAAACGAAATTCGATCGAAAAATCTAGAACTGAAAACGAAAAGAAATTGCTATAAGATGATTTTTTTCGGAAAAGTTCAAAACACGAAAAGTGTTCAGAATAATGTTTTACTTAAGTTTACATGAAACCAAAAAAAATAAGATCGTTTTGTGGGTTAAAACAGCTTCTAAAATCTGCATTGCTAAAATGAATAAAAACTATAATATCTAAGATCATTCGATTATAAGTTCTAATCGATCTTTTTAATAAAAAGTTAAAACACAAAAGTTGTCTAGAATCACGTATACATGCCTTTGCTCAAATTTCATAATTTATCGAGGTCGTTTACTATTTTTTAACCTGTACCAATCAATACAATACACACTATAACAATAAACTCATAATTAAATTCTTTGTACCTTAACTCCACCACTTCGGCCCTCCACTTCCGGCCTACACATATATCCCATGTGCCTCCCATATACCTAACACCGCTTCGAAGCCAAACTTGCACGGAGATATCGTCCCGAGTTTGACTCACATTCCCCGCATGGTTAACATATACGTACGCGCGTAAATCAAAGCACTTGTCTACTCATGAGAACGAGGCAACAATATATATATATGCAACATCTCACTTATGAGAATAAATATAACAATGCCAAGCCTAAGGCATTCAAATAAATATCACAATCCTCACTTTTTTTTATACACTCTTTCTCTCCAACACTCAAATAAAATAACAATCCATGGAGTCATGGTGGAGTATAAAGAATTTATCTATGGGTTCCTAATTAATTTTAATTTCATATAATACAACCATAAAATAAATCCATATAAAAACCCTAAATCTGAGATACATAACTAATCAAAATAATTAAAATCAATCTATCATCTTTGTATAAATACAAAATTGAACTAACATCAAATAAATAAATAAAATAAAAATAAAAACAATAAATTAAACATAAATCAAGAAAAGTAGATTTTGTACTCACAATATTTTTTTTTGAAGTTCAAAAAATATTTGAAAGATTAATAGAGTCACCAAAACAAAACTTTAATCTTTTCTTCCTTTTCCCCTTTCTGTCTCGGCGTCTCTCACTGTTCTCTCTCTCTCTCTCTCTCTCTCCCACACCTTTGTTTCTCCTTTCTTTTCTTTGATCCCCTAATCCATATTCTAACCTAATTCACTTTATATAATATTATATTAAAACCTAATCCTATTCTAACTTAATAAATAATTATAATATATTATATTATATAATACAACATAATTATAATATATATAAATTAAATATAAGATTAAATATATATATATATATATATAACACCTCTTTTTTTTATATATAACAAATATAAATATTTAAATATTTAGATTAATTTTATATAATTAAATAACACATTAAATTAATTAATTACCACATTAAATTCATTAAATATCATATTAAATTCTCATATGACCACACAATTAATAAAGCCAAAAATAAAATAAGATAATAATAACCATAATAAAAATAAATAATGACTAAAGAAAATTAAGATCACTACGGACATGTTTAAATCATATTTATTTTTAAAAATGTGTATTAGAAATAAATTACCTAATTTTCTTCTTTAGTTATAATAAAATTTCTTATTTAGTTATTGTTGGCACCATAAATCTGTAATTTTTATTATTATTTATTATTTATATAATTGCAGGACATGCGTCATCCTCCTACTCATTTGGAGGTTATGAGAAGTTATGAAATGTGAAAAGATGATGGAGAATAAAGTGGAGAACATAGAGCATGAATCGGAGGTTAAAGGAAGTTATGAAGACATGGAGAGATATGTGGCATTGTGGGAATGAAGATGGAAGAGTGGGTAGTTTTAGATGGTTGTTGGGTAGTTATTTATGGAAGTTTTTTCCTACAAATATTTGCCTATAAATAGCCATTCATGGCTACATTGTAAAGGATCCAAAACTCAAATAAAAGACAATTGATTTCAATATTTCTTGTCATTTTCCTTATCTTAGGAGTAGTTTAACATAGATTTATATTTCGAAGCATTTATTTTCAGCATTTTCTTCAAAGCGTTTTATGCATTTCATTTTTGAAGCATAGGAGTAGAGGTAAGTAATTATTACTTTGATTGTTCACTCAATCATCTTTCTCCGTCCCTCATCCTTCTTTTAATTTTTCTGTTCTCTACATTTGGCAATTTTGAAGTCCTCTTTGTTGAGGCAAAAGAATCGTCAACGCAATCGCTTGATAATTGGCTTGAATTTAATCTGTAAGGGTTTTTCAATCTTTGCTGGCACGCTCGCATTTATGATATTTTTCTTCGTAGGAAAAATAAGCCAACAATTTTTGCACGCCCAGTGGGATGTCAAGTGTAAGAAATGAAAAATGAATTGGATTTGTCCATTTTAAATAGCCTAGATGAAATTTATTGGCGTAAACAAAAAATTTTGGATCTTCAAGAAAATATCCATTTTCTTGATGAAATAAACTTTCATCTCTTACAATATTATTTGGTGGAAGAAAAAAGACACCATTTAATTGGAGAAATTCATCAACTTGATATGGAAATTCGCCAATGGAATGATAAGTTATCAACTCTTACTACCAAGTCTTTAACTGAGGCTTTAATGGCCGAATTGGTGAATTTTTTCAGAATTTTTCCACGGTTAAAAATAGCAAAAGCAAAGAGTTGATTTTATCAATGGCTCGGGGGATTTAAGAGTCCGTTTTTAAAGAGCCAAATTATAAAATTAAGCATGTTCTTGAGCCAAATTTGGCAAAGAATGATGTTCCATGCATGGCTCGGGGGCTCTCAAAACCAATTTTTGGAGAGTCAAGTCATGAAAATAACATATCTATGGGTGATTTTCATAAGCCATTAATGGCTAATATGAAAAAACAACCCACTTTGCCAAATAATTATGAAAATCAATTCGGCAAAAGTCATGTTTTTAAAACAAACATGGTTAAGAATAATGAACAAGCTACTGTTCATGAATTCAAAATTTTTGACATTTTTCAAAGTGTCAAAAAGTATGAATTTTCATGGTCACACTATACCATGATTTTTGTTGTTCAAAATCCATTTTGGATTTGTGAATCACATCAAACGTTGACTTTGATGGAATGACTAACAAATAATATTTCGTTATTGCAATATATTGAGCCAAAAATATTGTTATTAGTTGATCCATAAAACGATCACCATTTGGTTTTGTGGTTACCTTCGAAGCATGTCTCAAGACACTTCGAAGCATGTTATTCATTGAAATATCATTTTATAGCCATTAATGGCTAGTTAAAATGCCAAACTAATTTCATAGTAATCCAACTCTTTGGATTTGGTTCGAAGAGATGTCGTGAGCACTTTTGAAGGACGACTTTGATCCTTTAGTAACATATGTGACTTTCGAATGGTGGTTTTGTCATCAATAAACACCTTCGAAATGTAACATGGGCCAAGAAAACTTTCGAAATGTGTACCTCAAATCAAATATATGTAAAATGACAATCAATTAATTATCGAATAATGCGTATTTTTGGCATGATAATTAGTGGCTTTACTGATAACCATTTTTATAGGCATTTGTTACATGAAAATGTAACTAGTAGTCTACAAAAGTTGGTTTGAAGAACAATAGTTTTGGTGTCTTCAAAGAATTAATAATTGGTTTAGAACATAAAATTAATATTTTTCATTAATTATGTGTGAACCAAAACATACAAAATTTGAATAACCACAATGTTGGCCAAAAGTTGCTTCGAAAGCCCTTTTGTCATAATTTTGTAAGCTTAGAAGCACTCCATTTTGCATCAACAACAACTTCGAAGAAAAAATAGTGATGGTTGTGAACCTTCGAAGCTTTGTCGAGTATTTCCAAGGATGTAATTCGTCGTTTGTCGGCACTTTCGACCTTTGAATGATGATTTTGGTCCTCTATACCACATTTGAAGCTGGTTATTTAGCATGTGTAATAGTTTGCTAAGGTGAATCATTGGCTTTGCCTTGAAAATATATGGTGTGTGGGTGAATTTCCGATCACACTGCCAACTCAGTATTCAGCTGGAGAGCACTGGCAGAATAGATGGCGCCTGAATGACCTGCAACAGAAAGAGAAGATTCCGGCGGTGGTTCGTCCACCCGGGAGCACTCCGACGATCAAGTCAGTTATCTCAAAAATAATCAATAGTGCTTAACTCACTATTCAAAATATAAATTGCGTACCTTAGACCCATGGGGGTGCCTCTCTTTTATAATTAACTCAATCCTTGTCCCAACAGAAGCCTAACTTCAATGGATTCTAGCTTAGTGCTTATCCAGGACTCTTCAATAGATAGAGATAAACTCCCTAAGAGCTTTATCCTTATCCAGGCTGAGTCCTCTCCTCATTCTAGGACTCTTGTCCTTATCCGTTTATCCCGGATTTCGATATCTTCGGAGATACCTCGGCCTAGCCGAGATCATCTCGGCGTTATGTCCAGGACACGTGGCACCTCGGCTGACACGTAGCGTCACCTTGGCCACGTGTTGACACTCAGAAAATATATCCCCACAACTGCCCTCTAGGTTTTATTACCTCGGCATTCTGAGGTGATGGAACCTATATCAGTACTTCCTTCTAGTACGTCGGCTTAAAAATTTCTCAGCCGAGATCACCATATAGGCCGACATGTCTTTTTAAAGAACAAGGATTCCAAGAGCTCCTTCACGCGTATGAGCTGTCATACATAATAACTCAACCGTTTTAGCCACGTGTCTTCCTCTTACTGGATCGTACCCCGTACGCGTTTGTAAGTCGTCTCATGCCTGTATGCGCCGTCTGACAAATCCGTTATTCTAGGCTCATCAATTCCATTCTGCTGCCTTTTCGTGTTTTGACAAAACTTCCTTCTCCTTTTGTCTTTTCACTTTACATCGTCTTTGTTCAAACTCTCTTTCTCTCTCTTACTTTCTCACATCCTCCATTGTTCCAAGCTCTCAAGCTCTGCTATCACCGCCGTTCACCTCCTCCGGCGAGGCTCTTGCTAATCTTTTCCGCTACTGCTGTTCGTATAACTTCGGCAAACTCAACACTGGCTTCTTTTCTTCGGTGAGTTACTGTTTCTCCCCGATTTTAACTTCTTGTTTCAGTTTGTCTATTTTATTGAACTCCACTGTTATGCCTCTGCAATCCTGCTCATATCTTTGATATTTCAATTTGTATCTTGTTTTCCACCATCTGTTTGTTTCATGAATCTGTTTTTGCCCCATCTGTTTCCTGAATCCACACTATTCACACATTTGTTGATTTTGCCACTGTTCTTGGCCTGACATACTTCCGCGATCTTGTGTTTGTTTCTTGATGATCATCACTGTTCTTGACTCTGAACACTGCTTTTGTTTGTTTTCTGTATTTCTCCAGATTCTTGCGTTCAATCCCTATTTGTCTTGACTAGTTTGGGTTTGTCTTAGAACACACGAACCTTAGGAAAACTGGAACAAATCCCCTTCTGATCTTTACAAATTCTTACCCCAACGTGAACTTTAGGTCTTGCCGAGGTCTTCTGAGCCTTTATAGAACAATTTCCAACTTATACACCGTCATCCTAAGCCAACGTCATGGGAATGTGGAAACACAGGGTGGACACCCCGACCAAGTTAGAGCACTTTAGGCGAGAGTTTGACATCCCGGCCGATGTTCATCTGAAGTTGGCTGGGGAGGATGACTCTATCATGCCCACAACTGTTTCTATGCCCTTCTCTATTGTAGCTTTTATCGAGTGCGGACTTCGGCTCCCTCTAAATATCCTTTTCCGTGAGATACTTCATTATTATAAGTTGAATCCAATGCAGCTTGCCATCAACTCCTACCGAGTCATCAATGGCATAATAGCCTTAGCCAAATAAGAAAACGCTAGGGTTACCTTAGCCGATATCCAATACTGCTACACCATGTGTGGCCTTAAAAAAGATACGGGCTACGTTTACTACCTAAAGCCGAGGTCCACAGAGTACAAAATTGTTGCCGACCTCCCTGACTCCAACAAGGGAGCTGGGGATGATTATTTCATTACCTCGGGGAACTGGGAGTTCGCTCCAGACGAGGACCTCCACCTCTACCCTCTTCCTCGAACAGTTTTTGTAGAGGGCAATGGTAAGAGCCCTGTGTTCATACTAACTTGTTTTTAAAGTCTTCAATACTTTATTTGTTCAAATGTCTGTTTTCTCTTGCAGCTCTTCCTCAGCTACCAAAGGGCTTCCGCAGTCTTTCTTTCCAGCAAAGACTTGAGGAAACTATTGGATCTGCCAGTCCACAAGCGGAGAGCCCCTTTGGTAATCAATTTCATTTCCACCTACAAGTCAGTTCTTTCTGACGTTCTAAAGAAGAAGAAGAAGAAGAGTCTGTCTCCTCCTTCTACCACGACTCCTCAAGCTGCCTCTACATCTCGGCCAGATCAAAGATCGACTTCTGATCCAGCAGAGCAGCCGTCAACTTCGGCTCCATATCTGATCCCAATATCCCAGCGCCAACGCCGGCGACGAACTATTTTTGCTGCCGAGATGGGCCGCCAGAAAGCAGTTGCTAAAGATCTCTTGGCCAACATACCCTCTACCGTAGATGCCCAACCTATGCCATCTCAGCCAAAGCCGAAAAAAAGGATAAAGAAGGCTTAGCCAAAGGCAACGGTGACTCAGATCGATACTGAGGACACCTTGCCAATCTCAAAATTGGCTTCGAGCGAGAAGACTACCGCCGCCCCTGAGAAGAGGCCGCTGAGGTGAACCCTCCCAATTAACTCGGTCAAAGAGGCCGAGGTCAGAGTCTGCCACAGCGTCGGGCTCCATGAAGGCTGGTACCCCCTGGGCTCTACCTATTACTTTGGAGGACAGGCCAGTCTTTGTTGAGGATAGTGCCGACGACATCAACGTCGATGTTGCCCTTAGTACAGCTTTGCTCCTCCCTAGGGATCTCGACGCAACGCCGAGATGACTGAGCATGAGAACTTCGCCTTGATGCTCCAGCGTTCTGTTCAAGTAAGTCTTCACACTTGGTATCTTTCTTTCTTTTTGTACTTAGAAAAATTTTCTAATAACTTCTGCTCTTTTCACTTTCAGGCCATCCAACATGCACATTCCTTCTCAATGCAAGCCTTTGAGAACAGAAGGAGCTGGCCTACAAGAAGAGGGAGGTCTCCAGTCTACAGAAGACTAATAAAAGCTTACAATAAAAATAAAGACTTTGGCAGACCAGGCCGAGGCTACTGTTAAAGCTAAAGATGATGCCGAGGAAAATGCAGATTCTGCAGAGGCCGTCAAGAAGGTTCTTGAGGTCCAAGTGAAAGAGGCGAGGAAAAGATGGCCCAGGCCCAGAAAGAGCTGCAAGATGCCTTGGCCACGAAAGATGCCGAGCTCAAGGTCACCGATCAGAAGGGATACAACGAGGGGGTGGCCGATGTCACTTCGGACTACGAAAAATAGGTGAAGCAGACATGCAACAAGGGTTTCACCCTTGGTTGGATGACTTTGTTGAAAAAGCTCGAAGTCCCGAGGACTCCCCCTTAGGAACGCCGACGTCCTTCCTCTTCTATTCCCCCAACTCCAAGCCAATCTGACGACGATTCTGAGTCTGAGGAGGAGGCTTTGGTGAGGATGTCAAAGGAGGCTTTTGGGGCCAAGTCTCCTACTCAAAATGAGCAAGTCCTGGACTTGACTCAAGATGAGGAGGGTGAGGAGGTTTCCAAGGATGCTACTCCTGAAGGTATCATCCGACGTGCCTCTTGCTGACAAGAGCCTCGATCAAACCCTTCAAGAAATAGATGCCGAGCTCGCGGCTGAGAAGGCTACCGAGATGTCTTCCCAGCAGTCTTCTGAACCTCAAACCCAACCATCTACTGTTGCTGAGGAATCTTAATTTTGATGTTTTTTTCCTTTGTATTTCGTGCCTTTATTTTTCTTCTTTTTGGAACAATTGTAAGCTTTGGCCGACATGTCATCTTTTGAATGTTAATACAATTTCCTTTCTTGAATGCTTATATCTTTGTCTACTCTTTACTGCTCTTGTATGTTTCCATACTTAGAATGTTTGCATATCTTCAATACATACTTTAACTGTCTAATTTTCTCGGGGTGAAATACGTCGGCTATTCCCACCATCGGTTTACATCGGCAAGTACATAAGTACTCAGTTCAATACAACCTTGGCCTTAACTTGTAAATTTTTCACAAATTTCAACAAGTGTTAAACATGATCTCGGTTTAATTTCAACTTGTAAACTTTTCTCAAGTTTCAACAAGTGTTAAACATGATCTCGGTTTAACTTCAACTTGTAAACTTTTCTCAAGTTTCAACAAGTGTTTAAACATGATTCTATCTTTCCAGGAACCATTTTCCAACTTTTTGCCCGCTAATGTGAACTTAAGTTTCACTTGGGTTCTCATTATGCATGTATTCCAAAAACATCGGCAAGTACATATTAGTCATAAGTGTGAGAAGTCAAGCTAAAACTTTATTTATTTATTTCGGCAAATAACAAAGAACAAAAAGGTCTAATGATAGAAAAATTTCAAATTGCAAGTGTTCCAGGGTCTTGGCAACTCTTTGCCTTCATTATCTTCAAGCCGATATGCCCCATTGCCCAATACCGAGATGATTCTATAGGGTCCCTCCCAATTTGGGCCAAGCTTGCCCTCTCTGGGATCCTTCTTGTTGCTGACAACCTTTCTCAAGACGAGGTCGCTGACTTGAAACTCCCTTGGGTTGACCTTCTTATTATATGCCCTGGCAAGCTGCTGCTGGTACGCCGCCAGCTGAATTGCAGCTCTCTTCTTTCTTCTAGTAAATCCAGATCTCGGGCTAATAATACATCATTGGTCCCATTCTCTACTCCTTGGGTTCTGATCCCTGGGATGCCGACTTCCAGAGGAATGACTGCTTCTGTGCCATAAGCCATGGCAAATGGTGATTCCCCAGTTGATCTTCTCGGCGTAGTCCGATATGCCCAAAGTACACTTGGTAGTTCATCTACCCACTTCCCCTTTGCTGCTTGCAGCCTCTTCTTAATCCCATCCAAGATGACTTTGTTGGATGCTTCTGCTTGTCCATTGCTTTGAGGAAAGCTTGGGGTTGAAAAATAATTCTTGATCTTGAATTTTGCACAGAAACTCTTGATTAGCTTACTATCAAATTGTGTTCCATTGTCGGCAACTATTGCTCTTGGGATCCCAAATCTTGTGATTATGTTCTTCATATGAAGCTTTTTACATCCACATCTCGGATCTTGACTAGGGGCTCAACTTCTATCCATTTGGTGAAGTAATCTGTTGCTACTAGCAGGTACTTCCTTTGTCCAGTTGCTTGGGGGAGTTGTCCAACGAGATCCATGCCCCATTGGGCAAACGGCCAAGGACTGGATGCTGGGTTTAGGTCTGCTACTGGTTGGTGTATCAAAGGTGCAAATCTTTGGCACTTTTCAAACTTTTTCACATAGGCTTCTGCATCTTTTTGCATGTAGGGCCACCAATACCTCTGCGTAATGGCCTTATAGACAAGTGATCTGCCCCCAGCGTGGCTTCCACATATTCCTTCATGTATTTCGTATAAGAAATCTTTGATCTGTGAAGGGTGTACACACCTCAAAAGGGGTCCAGTGAAGGATCTTCTGTAGAGATGTCCCTCTGCTGTCAGACTGAATCTTGCCGACTTCAATCTGATCTTGTGTGCCTCTTTGTGATCATCTGGCAGTTTTCCTTCTTTCAAGAATGCTACTATTGCATCCATCTAGCTTGGTCCCATGTCCACACACATTGCTTCACGCTTTGTGGCCAGTGGTTCGATGCTCGGGCCCGACAAGTAGTCAATCATTATCGTCCTTGCTTTTCCAGGTTGTACTGCACTAGCCAGGTTGGCCAGTGCATCAGCGTGACTGTTATCATCTCGGCTAACCTGATGTAATCGGCAGTTCTGAAACAAGGCCACCAACTTGTTGACCTCCTTTGCATAGGCTGACATCCTTTCATCTCGGGCTGCAAACTCGCCCATTGTCTGGTTGACTATAAGTTGTGAGTCACAAAAGACTATTACCTCATCTGCTTCTACTGCCACTGCCAATTTCAGTCCTGCAATGAGTGCTTCATACTTTGCTTCATTGTTTGAGGCTTTGAACCCCAAACGAATCGATTGTTCTAGTATTTGCCCATTTGGAGATACTAGTACTACTCCTGCCCCCGCTCCTTGTCGGTTTGAACTCCCATCAACAAAATGTCGAAAGGAGTCGCCGATGTAAATGCTGCAGGTCTGAGTTTTTCTTCTTTCCTTTGTTCCGTTGCCCTCGGCTGGGCTTCTTCTTGCTTGCTTGGACATCGTTCATCTCGGCTCAACGGAGCCCGATGTGTGATGGCTCCTAGAGTGAACTCGGCCACGAAGTCGGCCAATGCTTGGCCTTTGATCGCTGTTCTGGGTCTGTATTCCAGGTCATACTGCCTCAAGGCCACTGCCCATCTGGCTATTCTGCTTGTCAGATCTCCTTGCTGCAACAGGGACTTCAAAGGGTGTTCTGTTAGCACCACAATTTTGTGGGCTTAAAAGTAATGGTTCAGCTTCTTTGAAGCCATTACTAAAGCCAGCGTCAATTTCTCTAGGGGTAGATACCTGGTTTCTGCATCAGCCAGGGTTTTGCTTACATAGTAAACAGCCCTTTGCTCCCATTTTTCTTCTCGAATTACTACTACGCTTACTGCGTGCTCTGAAACTGCTAAGTACAAAAACAGCTCCTCCAGGTTCTGGGTTTGAGAGAACCGGAGCCGTGGTCAAGTACTTCTTTAAGTCGGTCAGGGCGACTTCGCACTCTTCTGTCCACAAGAAGTCTGTGGCCTTCTTCACTAAGCTGAAGAAGGGTTTGCATTTGTTAGAGCTTCTGCTTATGAACCTGTTCAGGGCTGCAGCCCTTCCAGTCAGCATTTGCACCTGTTTTGTGATGTCAGGCTCTTCAACTCTAGGATGGACTTTAATCTGATCTGGGCTGGCCTTAATGCCCCTTTTGGTCACCAGGTATCCCAAGAACTTACCAGATCCAACTCCAAATGCACACTTCGATGCATTGAGTCGGAGCCGATATGCTTTAAGGATGTCAAAAACTGCTTTCAGATCGGCCAAATGACCTTCAGGTTCCTTGGTCTTCACGACCATGTCATCGATGTAAACTTCCACTGTTCCGCCAATCAGGTGCTTGAACATCTTGGTTACCAATCTTTGGTAAGTTGCTCATGCGTTTTTCAACCCAAAAGGCATCACTCTGTAGCAATACAGCCCTTTTGGGGTGATAAACGCAGTCTTCTCTTCATCTGGGGGGTACATGGCTATCTGATGGTACCCCCTGTGGGCATCTAGAAGCTTATCCTTTCATGCCCTGAAGTAGCGTCTACCAGTTGGTCAATCTTGGGTAGAGGAAAACTGTCTTTGGGACAGGCCTTGTTCAGGCTGGTAAAGTCCACGCAGACCCTCCATTTACCATTCTTTTTCTTCACCACCACTGTATTTGATAGCCATGTCGGGTAATTTACCTCTCGAATGGCCTTGGCCTCCAGAAGTCTGTCTACTTCATCTTCCACTGCTTCGACGTGCATCAATGTCGGTCTTCTTGCTCGTTGGATTACAGGTTTGGCCGACCTGTCAACGTTCAGTTTATGGCAAGTGACCTCGGGGTCAATGCTAGGCATTTTGTACGGCGTCCAAGAAAACACCTCAATATTTGCTCTCAAGAAAGCTTCCAACTCTTTTTCCTCTTCTTCGGCTAAGCCCGAGCCGAGAAGAAAGTAGCGTTCTTCATCTCCTTCCTGGACTAGGATTTTCTTCAGTGCTTCTTCACTCTTCTCGGCTGGCTCCTTGCCGACATCTTCTAGGACTTCCATGTCCTCGTCTTCGATTTCTGCCTTCTCTGGTTCTCGTATGCTGCAGGTGGATTTCATTGTTGCTATGGAGCAATTCTTTGCCTGCAGCTGATCTCCTCTGACCTCCTCTATCCCATACTTTGTTGGGAACTGCAATAGTTGATGCAATGTTGAGGGAACAGCCCCCATTGCATGCAACCATGGCCTTTCCAAGATAATATTGTAAGGGGAAGGTGTGTCGATTACGGTGAACTCTGTCTTTATCTTCTTCGTGCCAGCCTGCACATCTAAGCTTACTGCTCCCAGTGGCCATGTTGGGGTTCCATTGAACCCGACCATTGGGCCATTAGATTGTTCCATATCGTCTGGGTGAAGGCCAAGCTCCTTGTAACATCTGACATACATGATGTCATAAGAGCTGCCTTGGTCAATGAGGATGCGCTTCACTTGGCACTCCCCAACCTGGAGGGATACTACCAAGGCATCGTTGTGCGGATGTTGGACCATCTCTAGGTCGGTTTCAGTAAAGGACACTACTGGTCCCTGGTACTCCTCGGCCCGAGGTCTTTTCTCCCTTACTTGGTACATATGCTGCAAGTGCCTTACCTTCTGGGTCTTCCCTCGTATTTCGTTTTTGTTGACCTTCGAGTGAATTACATTAATTACCCGAGGTCGCTTGCCTGCGGCTGCTGTGCTTGGGGGAGGTAGCTGCCGGTGCCTGTGGCAGTCCGCCTGCTTTTCCCTTGTCCTGGCCCTCATTTACAAGGTCCCTCAATGGCCTTGCCTTACCAGGTCTTCCAGGTGCGCCTTCAGGGCTCTGCATCCCTGGGTCATATGCCCATCTTCGTTATGGTAAGCACAATGCTTACCAAGGTTTCGTCCTATAAACTCTCCTGGTACCCTTACTGGTGCTCTAAATAGGTTGGGTTTGGATTTTATCCAGGACTTTGTGAATGGGGATTTCGGAATACAATTGTGACTGCCTGTGCAGCCCTTAGTCTTATCTCCTGCTTGTTGGATCCGTTGTTACCTCGTCTCGCTTTGGCGAGCCATTTCCTTTTTCTTGCTTTATCACTGTGGTTCCTGGCGTGTCCTCCTCGGCTCTGGCATATTTCTCGACTCTGACCATGAGCTCCTCCATGCTTTTTGGCAATGTCTTTGCCAATAATTTTCAGAGTAGGCAGCTATCTTTCAGGCAGTTTTTAAATGACACGACGACCACTTCTTGGTTGCATTCCGGTATTCAGTTGAACACCTCGTAATACATCTTGGCATAGGCTCTCAGGCTTTCATCCTCGCCAATCTTCAGAGCCATTAGGGCGTCTACCCTCAAGGGCTGTAGTTTGTTTGTTACGAACCTGGCCATAAACATCTCAGCCAGGCCTTCCCAGGTTTTCACACTTCATTTCAGCAATTTGTGAAACCAATCCAATGCAATCTCCCCGAATGATGAGGGGAACACTTTGCAGAGCAACGACTCGTTTCCAGTGTACAATGCCATCGAGTTTAGGTATAATCCGACGTGAAAGTTGGGGTCCGACTTCCCATCGTATATCTGGAACCTTGGCATACTGAATCTCTTCGGGACCTCTACTTTGTCTAACTTTACCGAGAATGGTGTTCTCGATTTAACAGGGGAAGTTACCTCGCATGATCTTGCTTTCTCTTGAGGTAATCTCTCAAGTCCTCTTTGGTCCAACCAGGAGCTCGGCTATCTCCTGACTTCAGTCTTTTCGGCGCACTGCTCTCAGCTTCGTTATGAGTCCTTTTCGACCTTTCTCTATGAGTTGTGTCGAAGCACAGCTTCTGCCTTTGAACATGCCAATGTTCTCTGGGGTCTACTTCCTTAGTGCGATGTGTCCTTCGAGATTCTTCCCTTCTCGACTCTCCTTGCCTGACTTCCCTTGAAGGTCGGTGTGAGTGTTTTTTGCTCCTGGTGTGCTAGGGGGCTACAGGGATTGTTTTTTTCCCTCCCTTCTGGGCATTGGCCGCTGGAATCGACGTGTCCTGCAGCGGGAATGGTGGTTGCATGACGTTATTTTGCATCATGAAATTGACGACCAGTTGTAGGTCGGCCAATTTGTTCGCCATCTCTTTCACCTCTTCATCATTCCGCAGGCATCTATCCTTCCATACCTGGAGGTTGTCCTCGTTGTAATACCCGCTTCGATCCAATTTTTTTGGTACGTCGCCCTCCTGGCCGACGTCTTTCTTGCCATGATTCTGACCCTGAGTCTCCTCATTGCAACCATCTTCCTCTATGTCAAGGTTAACGTGTTTATCGTTCCCAGCAGGGATTTCGTCCCCAATATTTTCCTTCTGTCCGTCACTGGCCATCTATCCTCCTATCTTTCCCACAGACGGCGCCAAATTGTGTGGGTGAATTTCGATCACACTGCCAACTCAGTATTCAGCTGGAGAGCACTGGCAGAATATATGGCGCCTGAATGACCTGCAACAGAAAGAGAAGATTCCGGCGGTGGTTCGTCCACCGGGGGCACTCCGACGATCAAGTCAGTTATCTCAAAAATAATCAATAGTGCTTAACTCACTATTCAGAATATAAATTGCGTACCTTAGACCCATGTGGGTGCCTCTCTTTTATAATTAACTCAATCCTTGTCCCAACAGAAGCCTAACTTCAATGGACTTTAGCTCAGTACTTATCTAGGACTCTTCAATAGATAGAGATAAAACTCCCTAAGAGCTTTATCCTTATCCAGGTTGAGTCCCCTCCTCATTTAGGACTCTTGTCCCTTATCCGTTTATCCGGATTCTGATATCTTCGGAGATAACCTCGGCATAGCTGAGATCATCTCGGCGTTATGTCCAGGACATGTGGCACCTCGGCTGACACGTCGGCGTCACCTTGGCCACGTGCTAACACTCAGAAAATATATCCCCACATATGGTTATCCTTCGAAGCTTTTGCAATAATATCCTTCAATGCGTATATATATAATTCACAACATCTAGCAATAATTTCATACTCATTCGAAGCACTTTATTTGTGCTATCATATCATTCGAAGCACTTTGTTGATATTATTTGAAGCTCTTTATTGCTTAGATTAGTCATGTGCTTGGTTCGGCCCTTCAAAAATTCAAGTAAACATCATTTTTTAAGGGCCGTGGGGGGTAATGTTGGCACCATAAATCTGCAATTATTATTATTATTTATTATTTATATAATTGCAGGACATGTGGCATCCTTTTACTCATTTGGAGGTTATGAGAAGTTATGAAATGTGAAAAGATGATAGAGAATAAAGTGGAGAACATGGAGCATGAATCGCAGGTTAAAGGAAGTTATGAAGACATGGAGGGATATGTGGCATTGTGGGAATGAAGATGGAAGAGTGGGTAGTTTTAGATGGTTATTGGGTAGTTATTTCTGGAAGTTTTTTCCTACAAATATTTGCCTATAAATAGCCATTCATAACTACATTGTAAAGGATCCAAAACTTAAATCAAAGACAATTTATTTTAATATTTCTTGTCATTTTCCTTATCTTAGGAGTAGCTTAACATAGATTTATATTTCGAAGCATTTATTTTCAGCATTTTCTTCAAAGCATTTTATGCATTTCATTTTCGAAGCATAGGAGTAAAGGTAAGTAATTCTTACTTTGATTGTTCACTCAATCATCTTTCTCCGTCCCTTATTCTTCTTTTAATTTTTGTTCTTTACACTTGGCAATTTTGAAGTCCTCTTTGTTGAGGCAAAAGAATCGTCAACGCAATCGCTTGATAATTGGCTTGAATTTAATCTGTAAGGATTTTTTAATCTTTGTTGGCACGCTCGCATTTATGATATTTTACTTCGTAGGAAAAATAAGCCAACAGTTATGATATTATTTTACTTTTGACTCATAAATTTTTTAATTATGTCTTATGTCGGCCTATTTTGGGAATTCGGCTAAAAGCCAACTTTTTAATTTTTCGACTTTTCTGAGTCACATCATCTCTCTACTTTTTTACATATTTTTTTCAAAAAAAATCGAAAAGCTAACTTTTAACCTACTTCTCAAAATAAGCCGTTGTATTTAGTTATCATATATATATATATATATATATAGTTATGACTCAGAAAATTAAAATTATGTCATTTTTTTTAGTTATGAGGTATATATGGTATACACTTTTTGAAGGATGTGCACCATAGTGTAGACGCGCCCTAGAGGGCTTTGGTTCTACAGTTCGGACTCAAATGTCACGGTTCTTAATCTGATCTCACAATGTGCGATGTGAGATTGATAAATCACCAAAGAGTCTAAATCCGGCAAATCGTTTTGGAAAACTGATTTTTGTAAAGAAGTGCCAAACATGGACTGCTTTACCAGATACAGAGTCGCCACCTAAATATTTTGTTTTGGGGGAATTTAGGAAACCCTGACTTGTGCCTAAGGCCACGTGTCCGTCATCACCAAAGTTGCCTCGGCTCGGGAACTTGGGTACAATTGGGGAAAGTCATCTATGAGCACCCCTGCTCGCCTGATCCGAAGATCGGCCTGTACTAAGCATGATATCGAGTTTTGAAAACACATGCATTCTTATTCCGGTTAATTAGCTAGAATTACTAGGTGATGCGCACAACACACAAGTATAGACTAGATCGCCTAATTTGGAACAAAGCATTGCATATCCGTTTGTTTGGAAGGCGGTTTGGAATTTGCTACTCGCAAGTAGGCTAAATCGCGGATTTCAATGAATTATCCCAATTCAAGCAATCCAACTTTCACCCACAGGCATTCAGGCAGTTATATCACATAAGCAATTAGCCTCATGGCAAGCATGCTGTCATTTTAACACTCGCATACGTGCAAGATGCTAAAGCATAAACACTCACAGTGTACTCCGAGCCAAAACAAAGAACATGTTAGTAATCAAATGTATGATCCAAGTCCATGTTAAGATGGCTAATGCATCGCACACAAAATGCAACTAGAATAGGCTCGGCTAGTCTAATAATGGCATGTGAAATGCGGCAACTCGATACACGTATTCAAGTTGGAATTGAAATGCTATGCAGTTAGTATGATGCGCCGAACCCGGTGCATGCAATACAGATGAATGATGCAAACATGCATAGCATAAGGATGCTAATTGAAACATGCTCTAGAACTAACCATCGTAAGCGGTTAAGTAAAAGGGAGAAAGAAGTGGAGGTTGGAAGACATGCATCACACACACGCACGCTTATTACACAATTGCGCCCTCTCGACGGAGGGATCGAAGATAATAATACAAGTTACATAATTAACTAACTGACAAGCTAATTAATTATTGCACAACACTTAACTAATTAAACAAATTAATTAAGCTACTGAAAGCAGTAAAGCAGCCTCGGGAAGAGGGACGAATGCATGCATGCTCGGCTTCGCTCGGAAATCCATCGCCATGTCATGTTGCCTCTGTTTACACTGCTCTGCACCTCTGAAAACTTTGCAAGTCCCAAAGATGCTTCTGAACCACCTTCTGAGCACTGTAGGATATCACCGGCCAGAATTCAAGGCCACCGGCCAAGGGGAACTGGTCATCGACCACTTGTAGGGATCTCGGCCAACAATGCATAGCCGGCCGGCACTGAAGATGGCTGACCGGCCATCTCTTCCTGCAGAATCCTGTTTTGCTGCAGCAGAGGACAGACAGAGCATGGCGATGCATTTTCAAGGAAATGTTTGCACCACCACCCTCCTTATCATGTTTAAGACTCAAAGGAGTATGGTGTTCGACCCTCGAGCCATCAATCACGCATTTCAATGCATGATGGCCCAAGGTGCCAAGTGTGCATTTTAATGTCAAATGAAATGCACACAAAACACATGAAGGACCCCCAACCTCTATCATGATTTATTAAGGGGCAAGGGATGCATGCTTAATGCTATGCAACCTAGGCATGCAAACAAACTAATGCAACATGAATATGCAAACAAACATGCAACATGAGCATGCAAACAAGCAATGCAATGTTACTTAACATGCATTTGAACACGCGAGAATATGTAACAACATATCAAGCACAAGACAAAATGCAAGCTAACAAGCATGCAAAATGCGACTGAAGTATGCGAATATGCAAGGCATGTAGCAACATTCGAGCATATAATAACATATGAGGCAAACATGTAACAACATGTTAAAGCAACTAAAAAGAGAATGCATGCCAAATGCATTACAATTTAGGCATGCAACAACATGTCATGGACTAAGTATGCAACAAGGCACAATTGAACTAGCATGTTACAACATGCAATTTATCGAATATGCAACAAGCATGCGACAACATGCAAGGCAAGCATGCAGCAACATGCGGGGATGGTCTTAAACCGAAATGGACAGCTCTCAAATACGTCCAAATCAACGGCCAAAATGCAATGGAAATAAGGACAAATGCACATACAAACATGCATGCCAATTGGCCTAAAGACTAAGGCATAAAAGGCAACTTTCAAGAACACTTAAAAGGAATGAAAAGCATGCAAATGTGACAACATTACATGCTCTGAAATAATGCTAGGAATGATGCCAAATCACATAGACAAATCATGATCAAAGCATGCAAAAGGCTTAAAGCCTAAGATTAGTGAAGGAACTTGAACCAAAGCTACACAAGACAAAGAGCATATGGCAAGCATAACCTAAAATAGTCCTACGGCATACCAAAGTGGGCCTAAAACATGCAATGACCGAAGCCAAAACAAGCTAAAACAAGGGGCAAAAACATAAGGCATGCAAGGCTACCAAAGAGGTGTTACACTACACCTAAGACAACTAAACATGGCATGATTCAAGCGACCAAAATCAGAGTTATGACATGTTATAACAAGACCAAAAACACTTTGACATGGCAATCTAGAAGCCTAAACATGGAGGCATACACAATGGTCCATTCATGAGACATAAAACAACAACTCTTTAAAACATTAAAGAAGTGACAAATGCAAGTATTTGAGCACATTACATGGACTGAAATAACATTACAAGTGATGTCAAACCACTGAAATAGCCCAAGTAAAGCATGTCAAAGGATCCAATACCCAAAGCCTACAAGCTAGATTACATGGTGGCTATACAAAGCAAGTTATGGACGACCAAAACAACCAAAATCAAGCTTTATCATGTTAAAACAAAGCTAGAAGCTTCATGAAGTTAAGCCAAAATCATGCTAAAAGGACATGTTACAACATGGTGCATGTTAAGGCGAATCATGGGATTACAAGACAAGTATACAAAGCATGCATGGTATGTCTAAACCAACTTGAAACAAAGATGTATTAGGGCAAAACAAAGCCTAATACACACTGAAATAGAGCTAAAACAAGCTAGGCATACAAGCCACCAACATAAGCCATTTATGCAAGCATTAAAAACAACAAGGAGAGGGGATGACCCTCTCCTATTTGGGACACCAAAACCACCTCTCCACCACTGAAAATCCTCTGGATTTCAGTGGTAGAGAGGTCATGCAAAGCTAAGAACAAGGGCCAAAATGGATGGCCTAAAACAAGGCCTAACAAGGCCTAAGAGGGGGAAACAACCCCAAACCTCAAAGGGACCTTAAACAAAGATCAAAAGCATGCAAAATCAAACTTTTATCAGTTATAAGTTAAGCTCAAAACAGCATGTAAGATAGGCTAAAAGCTTGTGCAAAAATGGGAATAAAGAGGGTAGTTTCTCACCCTTGTAGAACCTCTTCAAGAACAAGGCTCCAGCAAGTTTTCTGAGTCCAAACCAACCCAAGAACACTGAAATCAACCTCCTAGCACCTCAACAACCAAGGATGGTGTTCTAGTGTGTGTTTGTGTACAATAGTAAGACAATACTACTATTTTGAACACAAAACAAGACTAAACAAGGAAGTATAGATACAATCCTATATCTATCCTCTCAAGAAAAAATTTCTCTGAACTCTGGAGGAGGGAGGAGGGCTCCCTCTTTATAGAGGCTCAAATTCTAAGGCTTCCAAGAGAAGTCAAGCAAAGAGCAAATCCCTCCATACACGTGTATGGAGGGGGTTAATTGTGGATGCCAGCTTGCACCAGCTAGCATAAAATATCTGCATAAAGCAGATGAACAGGGTTCGGCCACCAAAAATGGCCGATCGACCAACACAAGTGCTGGTCGACCAAATATAGTGCCGATCGGCCAACAATCTTGGCCGATGGCAAGGAAAAGGGGCCGATGGCCTCATGCCATGGCCGGTGGGGTGTGGTGATGGCCAACAAGCCACTCTCTTCCCTTAGAAGCAAAAACATAAGTGTTTGGTCCATGACCAAGCACAAAACAGATAAGTTGAGAGATCTTGAGGCAAGGCGCGTAGCCGAGATCTCCGAGAACTCAAAACGAACACGAACATGGATGATCATCGAGTGTTCAAACGATGACGTCCAAGTCTTGAGGACGGTAAAAAATAGAGTGTCTACACATAGTGTTTTCTTAAGTTCTAACACCATCACATTATTCTATATATAAATTATGGAGAATTCTATTATACATGTCCCATATCATTTACACACTTAGTTACTCTTTTTTTATTTATTTATTTATTTTAATTATGACTAATTTTTTTCTTTAATTATGACATTATTTTAAAATTTTAATTATGACTTTTTTATATTTGATTATAATTTTTTTTTATTTTTTTAATTATGATTAAAAAAAGTGTAAATTTATGCCATTTTATTTGTATGTCGTTATTAAATTACTAATTTATATTGTTCAAAGCGCATTCGAAGATGGGTCACAAAGATTTGGGTTTTTGATGGGTGGTGTTCGAAGCAATGTTTTAAAAAGGACCGGTGATCGAACGGAAAAGTGATCGAGTGGACGGGTCACTGGTTCAACCGTTGGATTGAATCGGAATCGAACCGTGACGTAATAAATATATTAAATTTATATTTAAATAAAAATATAAGTAATAAAATTAAAAATTAAGAAAAAAATATTAAATTATCTTAAATATTTCTCCTAATATTTTTTTTACTAAAAAATATAATTATATTTTAAAATATTAATAATTTTAATTATGGAAGAGAAAATCAAATATTCAATATTCCCTCTATATGATTTTAATTCAAATAATTTAATTGAAAGAAGAACTAAAATTTTGGAGGGATATCAAAATTTCAATTCTCCCTCCAATAAATTTGATTGAATCCCACATGGATTTTTTGAATTTTTTTGGAAGATTTTTTTTCTTATAAATAGGTAGAGACTCTCACAATAATTTCAAGCTCTTAGTGGGATTCCTCAGAAGAGGAGACCCTTGAAAAAGAGTTTTCAATTAAAGTTTTCTTTTATATATATATATATAATAAGAAAGAAAGAAGAAAAATTTTAAAAAATAGAAAATATCCAAAACAGTTCAAAATTTTCCATCTAAATGACCCGGTGAACCGGCGCCGGGTCGACCGGTTCGGCGGTTCGACCGCCGGTTTTCCGGTTCTCTTTAAATACACCGGTTTTTGGCTTCGACCGGTTCAGAGGGTATATCCGGACCGGAACCCCGACCGGTCGACGGTTCAACCGGTCGAACCGGCCGGTCTGGTCCGGTTTTTAAAACCATGGTTCGAAGGTGTTGTTTGAGCTGTGTGTTCCCCTGCAAACTATTATCTTGGGTTTGACCATATTATTTATTACTTGGAATTGGGGATGCTGTTGTGTAGTCCCCACAGCAGCAACTGTTGTACGGTAAAATAAGCTTATTTCGGAACTTATTTTGATAATCTAAACCGTTCATATTTTAGAATATATCAAGTAGAACATGCCTACAAAAAATTAAGTTAATTAGATATCGTTTATCGATTCATCCACGCACATTTGTATCTATAAAAATAAATAATAATTGTGATTTAAAATATTAAAATGAATACAAATGTGAGTGGATGAATAGATAAAAAATATCTGATTAACTTGATTTTTTGCAGACATGTTCTACTTGATGTATTCTAAAATTTGAACAGTTCGAATTATCAAAATATGTCCCGAAATAGGCCCATTTTACCGCACAACAATTACTGCTTCGCAAACTACGTAACAGCATCCCCAATTCCATTATGGAGGAGGTCCCGCCCTCCTTTGAAGAAAAGGTGTTCCAACATGTGAAGTGTCAAGCCAACTTGGTGGCACATTGTCTCGCTCGAATAGTGGTTGCTTTTGAAGAACCCATGATTTGAATGGAGGAGGTCCCTCCCTCGTTAGTGCATCTTGTTTTGTCTGAGACTTCAAAATTTTTTGTTTGATGTATTTCGTTTTAGCTGTTATCAATCTTTAAAAAAAAAAAAAAAACAAAAGTGTATAGACATTGTGTATATATCTATGTTTTCTTGGTTATCTCATAAATTTTTTTGTTGAAATTGATAAAATGTTCGTTACTTCATTCATGAATTGAATAAAAGAAGAAAGTTCAATGTTAATAAGAAAACCAAGACCGGCCAAAAGATTGGTTCTCTTAACAGAGTTCATCAAAAATCAAAATGATCCTTTGGCTATCTAACTAATACTTGAGGTTTTGTATTTTTAAAATAAAAAAAAGACCGAAATTAATACTTAAAGGTGAGTGACGAGTTATGCATGTGCTTGTAACAAAACTTAAGACAATTTATTTATCTCTAAGTTTGCTTTATCTACAATATAGTGTTAAAAATAAGACTGCACAACTTGTCCAATAATTGAGCTCTCTTACACAGAATCTCATAGGAGTGTTCCAGTTCCCACCACCCCCTAAAAAAACAAACTTTGATGTTGGCTTTTATATATAAAATAGGGCAAATTACACAAATAGTCCCTATAGTTTGGGGCTTGTGTCACTTTGGTCCTGACTTTTCAATTATGACACATTTGTCCCTTGAATTTTGAATCTTGTTCCAAATAAGGACAATTGAATATATAATTAGATTTTTCAAAGGTAAAATTGTCAATTTGATAAAATATAAACTAATTTGACAAAAATAAATATCAAACAAATATTTTTGATTTTTTAAAATTATTTCTACCTATTAAAAATAAAATTATGTAAAT
This sequence comes from Camellia japonica, assembly GCA_030407325.1. Classification (NCBI taxonomy): domain Eukaryota; kingdom Viridiplantae; phylum Streptophyta; class Magnoliopsida; order Ericales; family Theaceae; genus Camellia; species Camellia japonica. The sequence goes on from JAPPVO010000016.1 coordinate 179,205,247, forward strand.
TGATAAATCTTTTAGATATTTATTTATTTTTTTACCAAATTAATTTTTATTATGTGTTTGGATGATGATCATATAAATTAATTTAAAAAAATTAATCATGTAATTTTTATTAATTTTACATAATTTTATCATTGGTGGATAAAAATAATTTTAAAAAAATTAAAAATATTTTTTTGACATTTATTTTTGTCAAATTAGTTTATATTTTATCAAATTGACGATTTTACCCTTGAAAAATCTAATAATATTTTCAATTGTCCTTATTTGGAACAAGATTCAAAATTCAGGGTCAAATGTGTCACAATTGAAAAGTCAGGGACCAAAGTGACACAAGTTCCAAATTATAGGGACTATTAGTGTAATTAACCCTATAAAATAAAGTGGATTGATGTTCAATTTTTTAACAAACTTTGAACAGTTTAAAATAGGGACATGCCTCCATCAATTTCATGTGATTAATCTATTGATTTTGTCAATCAAATATATTTATTCCTTTTATTAATTTTCATTAATCTATGCACAACTTTTGTAACAACTTTCAATTATTATATATTAATATGCGTTTGAGAATAAAAAATTAGATACATACTTATTTTTTGATATAGTGCACAAAATGATTGTTTCAAAATTTGAACCCATAACTTCAAAATTATTAGGCTAGACACAACTTTTGTACAATTTAAAATTCTTTTTGAACTTCTTTTCACCAAGAGGAGTCCTTGTCGTGGGAACAACAGTGGAGTTTTTATTTTTATTTTTTTAGATTAGTTAAACTGAAAACCAAGTTACGAAATCTCAGTCTAGACTAAAGACAATAAAGTGTTGGGGCATTTTTAAAATTTATAATTTAGTTTTCGAGTGTTTTTAAAACTTTTATTGTTTTTTTTTAGAATGTTCTAAATAAGTTTGGGGGATTTTGTCTCATGTTGGAAAGAGAGAAAAAAACAGAACACTTACGCCATGTTTGTTTGGATGGACATGAGCTTGGGATTGGACTAATAGTCTAATAATTATTAATCTAATATTCGGTTAAACAATTGAAGTACGGACTAACAATCCATCCGGATACGGTATCCCACACATGATAGACTATTCAATCTCACAGAGGGGGGTTAGATATAAATTGGAGGACTAATGTCTGGATTATTAGTCCCTCCTTATAATTCTAACTCAATCTAAACATAAGATATCACTATTAAAAACTGGACATTTTGCGACGGTCTCAAACATCTCAAAAGGTCCATATATCGTCGCAAAAGACTTTTTGCGACGGAGTAGCGACGGGAAATGGGGGGTGGCGGAAGGGGGTGTGACAAAAAGTATTTCCGACGGTTACAAACCGTCGCTTCCTTGTAGCGACGGTAAATCAATGGTTTTTGCGACGGTTTAACCTGACACAAAAAAGCGAAAAAAAATCACTTTTAGCAACGGTTTAAGATGCCGTCACCAAAAACGTTTTTTAGAGACGGCAATTGACGTCACAAAAAATATTATTAGCGACGATCTTAAACGTCGCAAAAAACCAAAATTAAATCAATAATATATTTGCAACAGTTTAAACCGTCGCTAAAGATGATACTAATATGTATATGCTACAGGTTAATCCGTCGCTAATAAAATATAAGGAAATGATGATTACATTAATGAGGGTTTATATATTACTGTCGCAAAATTTTTTTTTAATAAAATAAATATATATTTTATTAATTTATTCTCTATACAAATTATTAATATTTTCTAAAAAAAACACATCCACATCTACACACATTCACATTCACATTCATAAAATCATATATACGAATAATAATATATATTATATATATGTACCCTGTAACAATACAGTGTCAACCAAACATTCTTTACAAAAATATATGAAATATCCTCCAACAATGCTAATAATTTTTGATAATTCAAGAAGTCAAATTTTTATCTAAAACAAAACAAAAGTATCAGCAGTACAAATAAACAAACATATATATTATAACTTGTTTTATTATCAACAGTAAACTCCAATATCGATGTGCGAAGAAATCATCACGTACTCAAAAGGAAACAAAACAAAAAATTATTTACAGTATAATTAATTTCAAGCTTACAAAAAATATAACACATTTGATATTTATTTCAATAAATAAATAAATAAGATTGTAACATATACATGAATCGAACACCACAAGGAGGTTAAGATATCCATACTCAACGCAAAGAATAACTACAATCTAATACAGGCTATACAGCTTAGGCAATAAAGGTTAAAATGAAACTGTCATTTACAAATTTCTAAGTTCAATCAACAATAGAAAACAATAGCCAATTGTTACTTGCAGAACATAATGGAAATAATAAAATAATAAATAAAAAAAACCTAAAGACTTTCAAATTAATTGCGCCAACTCAAGTTTAATCTAAGGAATCACAATATGAGAATCCAAGTAGAAACTGAGAACAAAGTGTATTTTGGACAAAAGAGAATAGACTTGAAAGAATTTTAGTATCACAGAATTAAAATCATGGTTCAATCAACAAATTTTCACGGTGAAAGAAATTAGAACCTGAATAATGCCTTTTACTCTCCAAACTCCATACTTGATTGAGAACAACAATTTGAGGATCATTGGGGTGTAATTCTTTAAGCTCGTGCTTGGCGGCCTCAATGTTGGCATTGTGTTTTGTTGATAATTGTATGGCAGCAATAATTCGTGTTCCCAACTTTCTTCCCCAATACAACACGGGGAATCTTCAAGATTGGCCACAAAAAAAGTCTATTGATATATTACTCCAACAAGACAACACAACCCAACTGATGGTAAGTTGGGTCGAGTGTTCCATAACTTCGAAACATGAGTTGTAAACTCGTAAACATGGATTGATGAAGCCACCTTAAACATGGATTGATCATTGGAAAGGGGATTCAAGTCTTTGTATTAATTTCCCTAGACTTTATCAGTTATGCACAACAAATGAGGTTTCTCTAAATGAGCATATTTCAAGAAAAGACAGTTGAGACAGGTGGTGCTTTAGTTTCAATCCAAGCATTGAAACTTTGGGACGAAGACATGTTTGATAATCTAGTTCAAAAGTTCAAAACATAAATTTTTCAAATGGCATATATCAAACAGAAAGCTTAATAAAATATGATCTTAAGCAAAGAAACTTTATCTTTTACACTGACGATAAAAATCAAAACTAACCTTAAGAACTTTGGGCAAAAGAAGCAAGCATTCCCTTATACACTTCTCAAGGAAAAAATTATGGTATTCAATAACCTGTTTCACAGGAGTCAAAAGTATTAGGTGAAACACAAAAAAGAGAATTTGATGGTTTGAAGCTTTGACAGTCTATTAATTGAGACAAATATAGAAACAAAGTTCTATTTATTTTTTGGTTGTATGAAATTGAATAACTATAGGATACATCAAAACCAGTAAGGGAGTGCATATATACATCATCCATGCTCTTTGTAGTTTGTAGTCTGTTATGCATCACATGCCAATTGGGTTCAAGAACCTGAAAACACAACGTATAGAAACACAAAAAAGAGAATTTGATGGTTTGAAGCTTTGCCAGTCTACTAATTGAGACAAATATAGAAACAAAGTTCTATTTATTTTTTGGTTGTATGAAATTGAATAACTATAGGATACATCAAAACCAGTAAGGGAGTGCATATATACATCATCTATGCTCTTTGTAGTTTGTAGTCTGTTATGCATCACATGCCAATTCGGTTCAAGAACCTGAAAACACAACGTATTGTATGATCATATGAGTAAACATAAGGACCTCAAAATTCCTTGAAGAAATATTTTAGATTAGTTATGCAAAGTTCCCACTCTCTGACAAACAAATACAAATTAGAAGTGGATAAGAGACATTAAATCTATTTACTTCAGGTGCAGCAATTCATAATTGCTATCATTCTTGCTAGAAAAAAAATATATTTAAAAAATAAAAACGAGGAGAAGAGGAAGGGTAAAACATGCCTCAAATGTTAGATAGTGTAGAAGGCTATTAATAAACTTAAGCATACTACGACACAGCAAAGATGACCGAGAGATTGTAGTTCCTTTTGTGTTAACAGCAACAACATGCACTGTTGGAAAAATGGTTTAATATAGGCATATTTTTGAGCCCAAATTTGAGTGGGGGTGGGTCCAAAGCGGTGAAGACAGAACGTCAAAACCATTTATGAGTGAATGGGAAGTTGACGTCGTTTTTCGAGTCTAACATTAATTTTTTTAGATAAAATTCATTTGAATTTTTTCAATAAAAATTATTGTGGGAATTTAATTTAATTCTAAATTCAAATTTTGGATTCCTAAGTGGTTTCCTAAAGTTTGTAATTGTGGGAATTTAATTTAATTCTAAATTCAAATTTTTGGGTTCCTAAAGTTTGTACCTCTTCCTTTGTTTATTATACTATTCAAATAGTTTAATATATATATATTCAATTAGTTTAATAATATATATATATATATATATGTAACAAGCCCGCGGGGACCTCGCTACAGCTCGGACTCTCCTTTTTGTTTCGGTTCTAAATCTGAACCAAAGAGTCCAACTCTGGCAAATCGTTTTGAGAAAAAACAGATTTTGAAAAGAAGTGCCAAACATGGACTGCTTTGCCAGATACAGAGTCGCCACCTAAATATTTTTTAAATTGGGGAATTTAGGAAACCCTGACTCGGTGCCAAAGGCCACGTATCCGTCATCACCAAATGTCTTGGCTAGGGAGCTTGGGTACGATCGGGGAAGGTCAGCTATGAGCACCCCCTTTTGCCCGGTCCGAAGACCGGCCTCTACTAACCGTGATATCCGATTTTGAAAACATCACATGCTCTTATTCCAATTATTAGCCTAGAATTACTATGTTATGCGCGCAGCAAATAAGTATAGACTAGATTGCCTAATTCGGAAATAATCATTGCATATCCGTTTGTTTTGAATGCGTTTCGGGTTTTGCTACTCGCAAGTAGGCTAAAATAGGGATTTCAATGAGTTTTCCAACTCAAGCAACCCAACCTCCACCCACAGGCATTCAAACAGTTTATCTCACATAAGCACTTAGCCGCATGGTAAGCATACTGTCATGGCAACATTCACACGCATGTGGTATGCTAAAGCGTAAAATACTTACATCGTACTCCGTGCCAAAACAAGAAACTAGTTAGCAGACATGCATGTCCCTAGGTCATGTTAAGTGGCTAATGCAACACAGACAAGGATGCAATTTAGAGTAGGCTCGGCTAACCCTAAAATGGAACGCGAAATGCTACAACTATCACGTATTCAATTTGGAATTGAAAGTACGATGCAGTTAGTATGATGTACCGAGCCCGGTGCATGTTTAGACAAATGCGTGGATACATGCATGCATTGCATAAGGTATGCTAAAATAGACGTGCCCTAATCTACCATCATAAGCAGGTAAATAAAAGGGAAGAAAGAAATGGGGGTTGGAAGACATACACACACTCACCCACACTTATTACAATTATGCCCTCACACGGAGGGACCAAAAGAATATACAGTCAAAAAATAATACAGTCCGAATACAGAATAAATAAATTATTACAGAAATTTCTAATTATCAAATTAAATTCAGTATATATATAAAAAAAAGGAGGGGCCTTAGCCCTGCCTCGGGATGCGCGAATGATGCATGCTCGAATCCGACTCGCCCAGAAACCCGCATCATGACACTGCTGCCTCTGTTTTACTGCCCTGTCTCTCCAAAAATTGCCAAAGTCCCAGAACACCTTCCTTGCATGCTGCTATACATCACCGGCTGGATGGAATATCCACCGGCCATCCAAAATAACCACCGGCTGTCCATGAAGTTATCGGCCACCTATATAGTGCCGGTCGGCACTATACACTGCCGGTCGGCACAAAATTCCTGCAGAGGACAGTTTGACAGCAACAGCAGACAGACAGTGCATGACATGGATTTTAGAGCAAATGTAAGCATGGTCAATGCTTCCTATCATGTATGGGACTCAAGGAAGCATGACCCTCAGTTCTTGGGCCATCAACTATGCATCTTGGTGCATGATAGCCTAAGGAACCAAGATTGCATTTTAATGTAAAAATGCATGCAAACACACAAATGAAACCAAGACCTTATCATGTGTTGGTCAAGGGCCTTGGGGACCAAGAGTTGAAACAAGTTACACCACTTGTAGTGTGAACTTCCCTCAACCCTTATGCTTGGTTTGACAACCCCAAACCAAGTCATGAAATGCATGTATGCAACATAGCTCAAATGATGCAACATGGGAATTAGGATGCAAGCACACCAAATGTCATGCAACTACCATGTTAAGCATGCAAAATGCAAGAGTATACAAGATGCAAAATGTCATGCAAACATGGACCAACCAAGCAATAAGACCAACATACTACAACACTTAATGAATCAATTAAGCAATAGACATGAGGCAAGCATGTGATGGTGGACTAGACCACAATGGGGCAGCCCTCAAACCAACCCAAAACAGTGGCAAAACATGCCCAAAATGATGACCAATTACCTATGCAAACATGCAAGTCAAATGGCCTAAACCTATGGCAATAAAGAGAGCATCTTACTACCATTATTCAAGACCACTCATGGCATATATTAGGCCAAAAACAGAGCTTCATGGCACCAAAACACAACCCAAAATCCAATGGTATGGCAATCCAAATGCCTAAACATACAAGCATGCCCAAAGACCACCCTTTAAGGCACAAAATTACAACACTTCAAAGCATGAAAGAGATGATAAATGGAGACATATAAGCATGGTATAGGGACTGAAATAGCATATTAAATGATCCCAAATCACCTAAATAGCCTAACCAATGCTTGTTCATGGATCACATACTCAAAGCTTACAAGCCATAATGCAAAGCAACTTCATCAAGCATGCCAAACATGGCAAAAACAGTGGCCCACAGACCTAGAACATGACAAAACATGACCAAAAGCTTCAATAAGCCAAGCTAAAACATGAGGATATACAAGGCTAAACACATGGCTTATTTCTAGGCAAAGTAGAGCATTACAAAGCAAGTATAAGGAGCATGCTAAGGACCACAAAACCAACCAAAAACAATGATGATATATGATCCAAAACACCCAAATAAGCTTTGAAATGAAGGCATATAAGGCTAAAAATGCATGCTACTATGTGAGCCAAAGTAGAGACCAAAGAGGGACAAAGGGGAGGGGGTGTCCCTCCCCTATATAAGACTTCAAAACACTTTCCTCAACACTAAAACCCTTGATTTTCAGTGATGAGAAGACAAAAGCAACAATGCAAACAAGGCTTATAATGGAAGCACCAAAAAGGCCAAACAAGGCCTAAGAAGGTGAGTTTTCATTCAAACCACAAAGTGACCTTAATGAATGTTCTTAAGCAAGGAAAAACAAGCTTTTTTCCAGTTATACACAAAGACTAAAACACAAAGCAAGATGGGTAAAAACTAGTTGCAAGAATGGGAAACTAAAGTAACTAGCTCACCTTTGAAGAACACTTGAAGAACAAATGGTGCAGCCCTCCTCTAGTGAGCAAAACCAGTCCAAAAAAATCAAACAAACAACCCTCCAAATCCCTCAATCTCGAAATAAGGTGTAATGGTGTGTGTATTGGTGCAAAAGTGAGGTAAAAACACACTATTTAGGCTCAAAACACACACACAAGGATGAGAGAGAGTGAGATATAGAGAGAGAGAGTACAACACAGATGTATAGATATAGGAGCTCTGGTTTTGTGTTGAAAATGGCTAACCTCCAACAAAGGGAGAGGAATGGTGCTTATATAGGCCAAGACTAAGCCACAAGACTTAATGGCTAAGCAAAGGAAAAGGGGCAAGAGGTGCAAAGGGGTCTTGGCTTCTTGGAGAAGCTAAGACAGCTGGCCAAGCTTCTCCAAGAAGCTTGGCCAAAGGTGCAAGCTTCTAGAAGCTTAGAGGGTGCAAAGGGTGCAAAATGACCACACCTGTGCACGGGGGAATGTGATGGTGCATTCCAGCTGGCACAGCTGGCATGCACCATGTCCCAGGGGTTCAAAGGGTGCATGCCGGCCGGCCAAAACAGTCACCGGCACCAAAAAGTGCCGGTCGGCAACATAAAGTGCCGACCGGCCAAAGTTTTTGAGAAAACAGTGCCGATGGCCAAAAGGGAGTGCCGGTGATGGTAGGGAAGGGCCGGTGGTGTGCGGGGATGCCTTAAAAGGCATTCCCTGCCCCTCCAAGGCAAAACACAAGTGTTTGGTGCAAAACCAGACACAAAACGGTCAAGTTCGGGGATCCTGAGGCAAGGCGCGTAGCCGAGAACTCCGGGAACTCCAAACGAACACGAACATGGATAATCACCGAGTGTTCAAATGGTGACGTCCAAGTCTTGAGGACGGTCAAAAATGGGGTGTCTACAATATATATTTGAAATAGTTATTAAATGAAGTTCCAAACAGTTATTGTGTTTGACCAACGGATCACTTTTCATTATTTGAAAAATGTTCAAAAGTTGCAACGGTCAAAATCAATGTTTGAATAAGTGGTGCACTTGTTCTTTTCAAACAATACTTGTTCGGGTAAGTTTAAAGGTTATCAAGTGGGCTATATATACATACCTATTTCCAGCAGTCTTTGGGTCGAGAAAAAAGTCGGAAAATTCAGTCTGTTATTTTTCTCATTGCTGTCCAATTTTTCTCTAGTGCATTTATTCTTCATATTTAGTTTTAGAATAAATTAAAGAGAGTATAGATCACATGTTTGATTCGCCGAACAAATTTATTTGAAGTGCTTCTACAGATTTGTGAAGACCATTGTATTCTGGGAGATAGACGCCACTCAACTGTAAGCACCGTAGCGGGGCGAATCTGTCTTAAGGACAAAGTGTCACACACTCGATTTGGTCTTAATTTTAATTCGGTTCGATAAATAAATCCGGTATGTTATTTATTTATTTTGTTTGTATTTATTTCAAGATATTTTATTTACACAGAAGATTGTTCCAACAATCTTAAGACAGATTCGAATTATTCTGTTTATAGAATTTTTCGTTTGTTTCCTTTTCTCTTTCTTCTTTTAAGAAAATTATTTTCTATGGATTTACAAAATAATATTCTGGTTGGAAAAATAAATAGTATGCTATTTGACAGATAGTAGTAATATACTGTCTCTTTCTTTGATAACTAGTAGTACGATACTGGTGTCATTAACAATTCAGAATATATTTTTGTGAAATTTTGTCTGAAAATTAATTTTGGTTTTTAGAATTTATTTTCTGAGTTTTCATTAATTAAAATTCTGTTTCAGTATTTTAATTATTGAAGTGTAACAAGAGATTTAAATTTCTGTGTGAAATTAATTGGTTAAATAAAATTTTATTTTATTTCCAAATTAATTGAAAAATAAAAGTTATATTCTTATTTCTTTTATTTTACAGAATTTAATTTCTTGTGTGGAATTAATTTGGTTAAATAAAATTTTATTTATTTCCAAATTAATTGAAAAATAAAAGTTATATTCTTATTTCTTTTATTTTACAGAATTTAGTTTTCTGTGTGGAATTATTTTGGTTAAATAAAATTTTATTTTATTTCCAAATTAATTGAAAAAAAAATAAAAGTTATATTTTTTATTTCTTTTATTTTACAGAATTTAATTTCTGTGTAAATTAATTTGTTTAAATAAAATTTTATTTTATTTTCAAATTAATTGGAAATAAAGTTACATTCTTATTACTTTTATTTTTACAGAATTTAATTCTGTGAATTTGGTTTAATTTTCTGTGTAGTGTAAATTCTAATTATAATTTTGTTTTATAAATTAGAATTGATGGCTACTGAAACTAATGCCCAAACAAGTACTACTGTGGTGGCTGCAATGACGCCAACCCCCTCTCCTGTTGTAACAGTACCGGTAAATCACGGTGAAAAGTCAGAGAAGTTCTCAGGAACTGACTTTAAAAGATGGCAACAGAAAATGTTGTTCTATCTTACAACTCTGAACCTGGCTCGTTTCCTCCGTGAAGATGCTCCTATCCTGAAAGAGAATGAAACTGACCGGCAAGTGGTTGCTGCGGTTGATGCCTGGAAACATGCCGATTTCCTTTGCGGGAATTACGCCTTGAACGGACTTGACAACACATTATACAACATCTACAGTCCAATCAAGACAGCAAAGGAACTTTGGGAATCGTTGGAGAAAAAGTACAAAATGGAAGATGCCGGCTCAAAGAAATTTGTGATTGGCAGATTCTTGGATTTTGTAATGGGTGATTCAAAAACTGTGATTAGCCAAGCTCAAGATTTCTAACTCATTCTGCATGACATTCACGCAGAAGGCATGTCACTCAGTGAATCTTTCCAAGTTGCAGCCTTAATTGAAAAATTACCAAAAGGCTGAAAGGAATTCAAGAACTACCTCAAACACAAGCGCAAAGAAATTTCTATAGATGAATTAATTGTGCGTTTGAGAATTGAGGAGGACAACTGCAATTCTGAAAAGCAGGCTGGTAAGCATCCTATGGAGTCTAAGGCAAATGTGGTGGAACATGCTTCAAAAATCAAGAAACGAAAGTCTTCTGGAGAAAGTTCATCACAAGGCTCTAAAGGGGGGAATAATAAAAAGTACAAGTTTAATGGCAAATGTTACATCTGTGACAAAGAGGGACATCGGGCCAAAGATTGCCGTAGCAAAGGCAAAAGCAAAAGAAAAACAAGCAAGAAGCCTGCTCAAGCCCACATGACTGAAGTGGACAATATTTCCAATGGTATAGAAGATATCAATCTTTTTGCAGTTGTTTCCGAGGCAAATCTTGTCAGAAATCCTAAAGAATGGTGGGTGGACACTGGTGCTACTCGCCATATTTGTGCCTACAAAAAGATGTTCACATCTTATTCTATAGTGGACAATGGTGAACAACTCTTTATGGGCAACTCCTCAACTTCCAAAGTTAAAGGACAAGGAAAGATTGTACTCAAGATGACATCTGGAAAGGAACTCACTCTTAACAATGTGCTGCATGTACCGGACATTCGCAAGAATTTAGTTTTCGGATCTTTGTTGAGTAAGAATGGGTTTAGGCTAGTTTTTGAAAGTGACAAGTTTGTACTTACCAAAAAGGATGTATAGGAAAAGGTTACATGTCTGATGGCCTTTTCAAGTTAAATGTAATGACCGTTGTATCCTCAGTTATTAATAATAATACATCTTCTTCTTACTTGCTTGAGTCTTCTAATTTATGGCATGGTAGACTAGGACATGTTAATTATGGATCTTTGCGTAGATTAATTAAATGGAATGTTTACCTAAATTTAACATTGATTCAAATCATAAATGTGAAATTTGTGTTGAGGCAAAAATTATCTAAAACTCCTTTTCATTCAATTGAAAGAAATACGGAACCACTTGCATTATTCATAGTGACATTTGTGATTTTAAATCAATTCAAACTAGAGGTGGGAAAAATATTTTATCACTTTTATAGATGACTATACTAGATATAGTCATGTTTATTTAATTCGAACCAAGGATGAAGCTTTGGAACTTTCATTTAATATAAGAATGAAGTTGAAAATCAACTTGGTAAGAAAATCAAGAAACTTAGAAATGATAGAGTGGTGAATATGAATCACCTTTTGGTGAATTTTGTAAAGAACATGGAATAATTCATCAAACCACCGCTCCTTACTTACCTCAGCAAAATGGAATTGCTGAAAGGAAAATAGGACTTTAAAAGAAATGATGAATGCCATGTTAATCAGTTCTGGATTACCTCAGAACTTGTGGGGGAAGTAATACTTTCTGCTAATTATATTTTAAATAAAGTACCCCGAAAGAAAATAAATCAAACACCTTATGAATTGTGGCATGGAAAGTACCATCCTACAAATACTTAAAATGTGGGGGTGTTTGGCAAAAAGTGGCTATTCCTAGTCCTAAAAAGACTAAGATAGTCTAAGACCATTGATTGCATTTTCATTGGTTAGCCAAGAATAGTAGTGCATATCGGTTTTTGATTCATAAATCAGAACATTCCGAAATGCATGTAAATACTATTATTGAGTCTCGGAATGCATCATTCTTTGAACATGTATTTCCAAATAAGACTGGACAAGAGACTAGTAATAATAAGAGATCTTTTGATGCTATTACTAGTAATGATCAAGAACATGATCAAGAGCAAGAGTTAGACCAAAATGAGGAAGAAGAACCTAGGCGTAGTAAACGTGCTACAACCTCAAAATCTTTTGGTCCAGATTTTCTAACATTTTTGTTAGAAAATGAGCCTTTAACTTTTAAAGAGGCTATGTCCAGTCCTGAAGCTCCTTTATGGAAAGAAGCTGTCAACAGTGAAATTGAATCCATCTTGCAAAATCACACTTGGGAATTAGTGGACTTGCCACCAGGTTGTAAACCTCTTGGGTACAAGTGGATTTTCAAAAGAAAATTGAAAGCGGATGGATCAATGACAAATACAAGGCAAGACTTGTAGTCAAAGGTTTTAGACAAAAAGAAGGTCTAGATTACTTTGACACATACTCACCGGTTACTAGAATAACATCCATTAGAATGCTAATTGCCATTGCATCTCTATACAATCTAGAAATTCATCAAATGGATGTTAAAACCGCTTTCTTAAATGGTGAGTTAAATGAAGAAATTTACATGGAACAACCAGAAGGGTTTTCTGTTCCAGGGAAAGAAAAGAAAGTGTGTAAATTGGTTAAATCATTATATGGTTTAAAACAAGCGCCAAAGCAATGGCATGAGAAATTTGACAAGGCAATGATGTCAAATGGATTTAAAATTAATGAGTGTGACAAATGTGTTTATATTAAAAACACAGAAAAGGTTATGTCATTGTATGTCTTTATGTAGATGATATGCTCATCATGGTAGTAATAATGACATGATTAAAACTACCAAGAAAATGTTGAATAAACATTTTGACATGAAGGACATGGGCATTGCTGATGTAATTCTTGGTATGAAAATTACCAAAACATCAGAAGGATATGCTTTGTCACAATCTCATTACATTGAGAAAATACTTGACAAATTCAGCAAAGATGATGATCATCTTGCTAGAACCTGTAGATGTTAATTTGTATCTTTCTAAGAATGTACAGGAAAGTATTTCTCAATTAGAGTATGCCCAAATTATTGGAAGCTTAATGTACTTGATGAACTGCACTCGCCCAGATATAGCTTATGCAGTAAGTAAATTAAGTAGATATACGAGTAATCCGGGAGTAGAACACTGGAAAGCAATTATAAGGGTTCTAAGATATCTCCGATTTACTCGTAACATTGGGCTTAATTATACTAGATATCCAGCAGTACTTGAAGGATACTGTGATGCAAATTGGATATCGGATACTAGAGACTCGAAGTCCACCAGTGGGTATGTCTTTACTCTTGGGGGCGGCTGTATCTTGGAAATCTTCCAAACAGACTTGTATTGCTAGGTCTACTATGGAATCTGAATTCATAGCTTTAGACAAAGCAGGGGAAGAGGCAGAATGGCTTCGCCACTTCCTTGAAGATATTCCAATATGGCCAAAACCGGTGCCTGCTATATGCATACATTGCGATAGTCAATCAGCTATAGGTAGAGCACAGAGTCATATGTATAACGGTAAGTCACGACACATTCGTCGTCGACATAACACCGTAAGACAACTACTCTCTAATGGAATTATTTCCATAGAATATGTTAAGTCTAAAGACAACATAGCGGATCCACTAACCAAAGGGTTAGCAAGAGAGTTAGTTGAGAATTCATCGAGGGGAATGGGACTTAAGCCTATTAAATAAGAGTTACCACAACGGCAACCCAACCTAGTTGACTGGAGATCCCAAGATCTAGGTTCAAAGGGACAACCGAGTTGTGAATGACTCAGAAGGATCACTGGGGAGTCTAACTCCTACCCATTTCTTTGATGAAATAGTGATGTCTGCAGCGTTTAGGTTAAGTAAAATTTTAATGATTCTTATATCTAGGTAAACCTAGTGGAGTATGGCAGGATACTCTTCATAAGAATCACCTATGTGAGTGTGAACTGGGCCGGTTCTATGAGATTTGTGAAGGGCTACAATTCTCTAGAGCACTCATGAAAGACCAGGTTGTTCAGGGCCAAAATGAACACAATAGTGAGAACTAAACTGTGTCTGGGATATACTGTGTGAGTTCTATTGTCTTGGTTTACACAAACGGCTGAACAGTTCAAGACATCATGTTCACTGGTTAGCTAGTAAATCCGATAGTGTCTCACAAGGGAAGGTTCAAAGCCAAAAGCTACCTATCCTTTGCAGAATATTTCCAATTTCTGTACTCTCTGTAATTAGATCATGTTGTTGCATTTTCTCTCCGTCAAATTCCATTCATGTGGGGGATTGTTGGAAAAATGGTTTAATATAGGCATATTTTTAGCCCAAATTTGAGTGGGCCCCAAACGTTTTTTGGGGTGGGTCCGAAAGGTGAAGACAGAACGTCAAAACCATTTATGAGTGAATGGGAAGTTGACGTCGTTTTCGGTCTAACATTAATTTTTTAGATAAAATTCATTTGAATTTTTTCAATAAAAATTATTGTGGGAATTTAATTTAATTCTAAATTCAAATTTTGGTTCCTAAGTGGTTTCCTAAAGTTTGTAATTGTGGGAATTTAATTTAATTCTAAATTCAAATTTTGGTTCCTAAGTTTTCCTAAAGTTTGTACCTCTTCTTTTTATTATACTATTCAAATAGTTTAATAATATATATTATATTATAGTTTATATATATATATATTATTTGAAATAGTTATAAATGAAGTTCCAAACAGTTATTGTGTTGACCAACGGATCACTTTTCATTATTTGAAAAATATGTTCAAAAGTTGCAACGGTCAAAATCAATGTTTGAATAAGTGGTGCACTTGTTCTTTTCAAACAATACCTGTTCGGGTAAGTTTTAAAGGTACCAAGTGGGCTATATACATACCTATTTCCAGCAGTCTTTGGGTCGAGAAAAAACAGTCAGAAAATTAGTCTGTTATTTTGTCTCATTGCTGTCCAATTTTTCTCTAGTGCATTTATTCTTCATTTTAGTTTTAGAATAAATTAAAGAGAGTATAGATCACAGGTTTGATTCGCGAACAAATTTGTTTGAAGTGCTTCTACAGATTTGTGAAGATCATTGTATCCTGGGAGATAGACGCCACTCAACCGTAAGCACCGTAGCGGGGCGAATCTGTCTTAAGGACAGAGTGTCACACACTCGATTTGGTCTTAATTTTAATTCGGTTCGATAAATAAATCCGGTATGTTATTTATTTATTTTGTTTGTATTTATTTCAAGTTATTTTATTTACACAGAAGATTGTTCCAACATGCACACCCTACAATTAGATTGCAATAAAATTAGACAAACAAAAGGAGCCAACATTCACAAATTATGAAACAGATTTCTGCTCCATACTTGATGTATTTGCCATGCCCCACAAAGTTGGAGATCCACGTGCTTATAATGAAACAGGAAGCGGAATATCAGCTGATATTTTGTTAAGGCTTTTCTTGATATAACAAGGGACAATGGCCATTGAACCTAAAACATGAAATAAACTTAATGAACTTATTGGTGACAACCACCTACTACAGACCACAATACATCCTGCTAAGTGTAGGTGCCATGCTGATGCTGACATAATTTCTCACTCAAACATGTTCTCACCAAGATCAGCAACAATCACAGCTACTACTAGATACTCAATTCAATATGCCTTTTTAGCAAAGACTTAAGACTTCCTTATTCAATGATAATTATTTGCTAATTTACATTTTAAAATACCATTCCTCAAATTAATGGATAGACAATAGTTACTTAGAATAACATAAAACAGTATTTTTTGCAAAGTTATATTATAAGGTGACGGTCAATGTGAAAAGTGTTCAGGAACAATAATCTACATGCTTGGGAAGAAGATGAGTTATTAAAACTCATTGATTTTCTGGGAACAGGGCCTAGGATAGGCATGGAGCATGAGAAATTTGTGAAATGGAAGGCTGATCAAGCAGGTGGGTTCAAGGTTAGTAGTGCCTATAAATGGTGTGATATGGATTTTGGTTCTGTTTACAGCTCTGCTGGATTGATATGGAACAACTTATCTACACCTAAAGCCAAATTCATTACTTGGTTGGCCTAGAAGGGTGGACTTCTTGGTGCCAACCTAGTTGGAATTGAGCGGTTCCACTATGATGCTCTTTGCACTCATCTGTTTTAATGAAATAAGAATTTCATATTTCCATCAATAAAGAGTTCTCTTTTGCTGATAAAAAAAATTAAAAAAAAAGAAGAATTTGTCTCTACAAATTTATCAAAAAATCAATGTGTGGTTCGGATTCAACTCTTCTATAGTGGATTATGTACCTAGAATGATTCTAGAAGAAAAAAAAATATTTTTCTATGCAAATTAAGTATTCCCCAAATTGAAATATCAATAACAAAGATAACACAATTATAACAAAATTAATAAAATATTAAATAACAGAGCAACGAAAATATAATTCTGTACAAAATTGGCATCAAGGAAGATATTTACTAAAAGAAAAAGAATAAATGATTTTATCACAAAACAATTCATATATATATATATATATAAGGGAATAAGCAAAGCAAAAGTGTTAGAACATTTTTGCTTTTATTATCATACTACAAGATAAGCGCAGATGCAAACATCAGTTAATGTAAATACTCAAATCAATCAACCAATAGCCAAATTCAAGAACAAGAATTAAATAACCTTACAAAAACATAGAATGCCAAATCTGTAACAATAAATAGACTAGATCAATAATAACAAACAAAATTTTAAAAGAAACAATAATTTATTTTTTTAAAGTTATAACATAAAATATAAATAAATTAACACTCTACATACCCCCACACGTTTCTCAATCTTTTTCTTTCTTAGCCTTTAAAAAGAAATATTTAACACAAAAGTTCCTAAGTCCTTTTATTTTTTTTTATGGAAAAAATTTAGAACATATATATTCTACACATAAAATAGTTTTTGCACAACAGATTATCTAGATATAGAAACAGAAAGAACATTCTCAACACAGAAGCAATTTAAAGAAATTAAAAATAAAAATGTACAATTTTGTTTTCTAAAATAATACTCAAAAACAGAAAACATTCTATACATACATAAAACACAAAACAAAATACACAAGAACACAACTAACACTTCTAAGAATATCAAGATTAACCTACCCACACAAATATATTCAAAAACACAAAATTAAAGAAAATGTTTTCAGTCATTTTCAGTCATTATTGATTTGGAGTATTTGTTTTCTTAAGGGTGTTTGGGTTTTTTTCAATTGTCCTACTATTAGTCATGTAGCCTATAAATAGGGTGATGTAATTTCATTTGTAGTGTAATTGAAGAATATTGACATTGATTAGAACAAAGTGTTCTAGTTTTCTTTCTTCTCTCTTTACCACCTTCTTGCTCTCTTGGATTCTTAATTTTCTTCTCTCTTGTTTCATGATATTCTTTCTTGGGTCTAGAGGAATAACAAATAAATTTATTCAATATTAAAACCCAAACCAATATGTAACTTCAGAATACAATAGAAGAAGAAGATGAGTAGAGACAGATGAATTTTTCATTCGGGCATTGCATCAAAAAGTTGGAGGACGAAAGATGTAACAAGAAGAACAAATTCATGATAAAGAACAAAAGTATAAAAAGTACAAATCAACAACCACGAATCCAATTCAATGTGAGGACAAAGCAAACTCAGACACAGAGAGCCAAGAGAGTTCTCAATCAAGCAACTATAGAATAATGAAATTAAGAATTGGATTGCACAACTAATGGCATATAGAAGTTGAGGAAGGGCATACCTCATATGTTTCTTGAACCAGATTGACAACAATTTGCATCAAGGCAACAATTACATCTATTATAAAATAGAAGAACTTGTGAAGGAAGACTCAAGAGAAGCTGCAGCAGGTCAGGTGGCAAGAGGTGAAGGGCAGCTTGTTTAAGAAGCATCCTCTTCCACCGAGCTTGCTGAAGATGCCCAACAATGCATATCTTGTGAGGCAATCTTCATGAGGGGTGAATTTGGCATCTAACCTGTTAGACACATTGATGTTAGAGGCACATTTTGCTGTTTTTATAGATTGTTATACATATAGATATATGCATACGTACATAAACACAAGCAAAAGAAACCTAATTTAAAAAAATAAAATAAAAATCAGATTGTGTTCTTCTCAAAATAAAAACCAAATTTATAAAACAACCTTCAATTTCACAAACATTGTAGAATACAAATAGCACATAGAAATAGCCCTCAAACCATTAAAAATCTTCAATTCATTGCCTTTATTGGTAAGTTTTTGTATGGGCATGATTTTTTTTTTTTTTTTTTTTTTTGAAATGGCATTGGCATGAATAAAATAATTAACAGTTCTTCCTCAGCTTCTCTGCAAACCTAATTAATTCCAAGGCAATGTCTATCAACATTCCTTGAAAAGAAAAGAAGTGAGAATTATTGCCTTGTATCCCACAAGATTTCAAGCAATTCAAATTTGCCAACATAAGAGTAAGTAGATGATATTTCCTTAGATTAGGTTAAGTTAGGGTTAGGGTTTTGAAACTTTGAAGGGTTTTATTCATTATTCTTCACTTTGCATTCTTTATTCTTCCATGTTGAAAGAGTGTATAAACTAATTTTAGTTACAGAATCAGAAATCAAAAATCCATTGGATATGGAGATAAAAACCATAGTTGAAAATTTTGAATGGCTTTAAAATTATTTTGTAACACTAATTCAAAATCAGATTGTATACCCTGAATCATCGTACAACAATCTCTGTACCACTTTCTAGGGTTCCAATCCCCACACTCATACTTGCATAGACAAAAATGGCGTATCACTTTTCACAGATTCAACACAAGATTTAATTGTGAAACTATTGCATAATGCATTGCATTAAAACTGGTGTTTAGGGTTGATTTATTTCTTTTTATTTAGTTAAATCCAATGAAGAAGGGTTTGATTCCAATGAAGGAAAAAGAAGAGAAAAAGAGGAGAGGACAGGCAAGGAGAGCAGAGGATAGCAGATGAGAGATATACCTGGATGCCGGAGGAAGAATCGGAGGGAAGTCGCTGCCGCTGTTGCTACAAACAGTCTGTAAGGGTAATGCAAGAGCAAGAGAGCGAGATTGTGAGGGTCTGTGCGAGGGAGTGTGAGGGGAAAGAAAATGAGAGGAGAGGAGAGGAGAGGAGGGTTACCTAGAACTCTTCCCACGTTGGTGTTGTTGGGGTCGCGAGAGGTGATATCCATGTACTGACCGAGATCGAGGGCGAGATCGAGAGAGAGTGGGCGGCTATGTCAGCTTGGGGAAGGTGGATCAACAAACTGATGCCGGGGGAGTGAACTCGTAGATGAAAGATGGAGATGGAGATGGAGATGGAGATGGAGATGGAAATATCAGGGCTTTAAGCGTTTGAGAAATTTTGGAATTTTGGGTGTTTTGTGGCCTATTAGCATCGGCACAATGATGCCCATCACAAAAAAAAAATATAAAAAATATATATTTACGTCGGGAGACAGAATCGTTGTAAAAAATAAGCCTTTTGTGATGGCAATAGGTTTACTGTCGCAAAAACCATTGAACATATGCTTCCTGCTTTTTGCGACAGAAATTACCATCGCAATAAGTGACTATTGGCAACGGAATATTAACCGTCGCAAAAATCAACTTTTTGCGATGGCAAAATATGCCGTCACAAAAAGTTCCGTGTCATATACTCCGTTTTCTAGTAGTGTATAATACACAATCCAAAGGGATTCATAGTCCTAGGACTATTAGTTATGGGAATGCTAATCCAACCTAATCCAGTTTGCCTAAACAAACATGGCCTTAGAGTATGTTTGTTTGAACGGACTGGATAAGGCGGGATTGGAATCCACTGGACTGTTAGTCTTAGAATACATTGTCCCCGGACTATTTGATTGGACTGGATTTGTATCCCATGTTTGTTTAGTCATGGGATTAGATGTTAGGAAAGAATTATTTGGTTGGATAGGATATGAATCCTATGTTTGTTTGGGATATTATGGAGAATGATAAATATTCAAATTACTATTTTACCCTTTTCAATTATTTACTAAGTAATACCAATATTAAACATATCTTTAATATTTTAATTATTTTTTACTAGATTAAATAAAATTTTATTTTATTTTATTTTTTACACAATTAAAAAAATTAAATAAATAAAATATCAATAAAAATATATGTTATTTTTTAATTAAAATTCTAAATAAATTTATTTTAAAAAATAATAATAATGAAATAATGAAATTAAATAAAAGATAAACAGAATTTTAAAATAAAACATCAATAAATATCTATAAAAATTATTTAAAAAAATTAAATAAATAAACATCAATAAAAATTAATAAATTATTTTATTTTTAAATTGAAACATTTAAATTTTATTGAATTTTACTAAATATAATACATAATTAAATAGTAGAGGGTCAAAATGGTCATTTCACCATCTAATCTTATATCTCCCCTTATCTCTCCATTTGTGTCCACCCCCCTCCCCTCGCCCCCGCCTCCTATGGGATATAATAATCTAATGGATTTGGAACTAATAGTTTGGTGCAAAAATTTTGAACTAAACAACGGACTATTAGTCCAAATGGACTAATAGTCCAATCCCACCCTTCAATCCCCTAAAACAAACACCATCTAAGGGATGTTTGATAATATGATTTAGTGTTTAAAATTGAACTGATTAAGTGATAATCAATTAAGGTTTGATAATCATAATTGATATCATTTAAAAATTTAAGTGCCTTTTAAAATATAAGCTAAAATTTAAGAAAATTTTAAGTCATACAAAACTTACTTAATTCTGACTGAATTTATAAATATTAAACATAAATATCGATATATACTATTATAAACTTAATACCACCATCGCTACCGCTACCACCATACCACCACCACAACCATCATGCCACCGCCACCACTACCACTACCACTACCATCATGCCACTACCATCGCCACCATTACCACCACCACCATCATATCACCACCACTACTACCACTACCATTAGCATCACTACTGCTATCACTACCACTATCACCATGGCACCGCTACTATTACTGCCACTGCCACTGCCACTACCACTACCATCATGGCATCGTAGCCGCCACTACCGCCACTACTACTACTATCAACTTCATCACCATTGTCATTATTGCCATGAACATCACCATCATTTTACTACTACTATCATCGTTACCATCACCACTACCACTATAATGCCACCCACCACTACCACCACCACCACCACCACTACCACTATCCAAACCCGCCCTTACAGGTTTAGCACCGTAATCGGCCAGTAATCCTTGGATTACCAAAGGCTTTCGAACAGAATAACATATAGTTAGGGGCTGCGGAAGCAAATATACAAAATATATGTAGCCCATTGAGGTGTGAAGACATACATGGGATGAATAATTTAAAAATTTTATAAACTAGCGAGTGGCGTCAAAAGATACAGTATTTACACATCACTCCATGAACATATTATCAAAAATCTTGCTTGTAATTCAAAAGAAACAAAATTTAGTACATTCACAAAAACAACCACTAAACTTGACTTAATCCGGAACCTCCTCAGGAGGCACAAAGGTTGGCTGACAAAAATTGAGACGCCAGGTCCTCAACTCTGAGCCTGGTCACGTGCCTGATCACCTACATACATAATATAAATAGTGAGCGGATGCCCAGTGAATAATAACAGAGTAAGGGGTTTTAATGAATGATATCCATACCAGATTCAGAAATCATAATTCAGATTCATAAACAAATTCATATTCTTGTTCAAATCATATACAAAAATCAGAATTCATGCTTAATCATACATGGTATATCCATTAGCGCTAACATAACAGATACAGAACAGATGCAGAACATATGGTGGTTATGAGTAACCAGTTCCACAAAGAAACCTCCAGATCCAGGTAATAGAGAATAAACATGCTGAGCTCCATGATGGAGCCTCCGGTACGGGTAATAGATGACAGACATAATAAGTTCCATGATGGAACCTCCGATACCGGGTAACAGCTAACAGATATCACATGATGCTAATGATGCCATGAATACATTATTAGAAATTGGACAATCATTCATTATACAGAATATATCATTTCAGAAAATAGATCTTAATTCATCATACAAAAAATAAATAAATTGAATATAACTTTACTAAGTTATTACTCACAGATGGCTTCGGGTGCAAACAGACAGAGCAGACTAATCAAACGATTTACGACACATGACCTATATCAACACATAACAAATACACATTTGAAACACACGTTGGAATATATTTAACTCATTACGTTTCGTTCTTAGTGTGTTTCTACATTTTACCCTCATTACTATGTCTTAATCTTGGCTTAGGAATGCCTAGGATGCAATGAGGATGCTAAAATGCATTGGAAAACACTTGGTCAAATTTCTTAAAACAAGGTCCCCCGTTCGAGCGTAGCTTCCCCCGTTCGAGCGTAGCTTCCCCCGCTCGAGCGAAACTTGCCACGCTCGAGCATTCTGCACATTTTGAAAAGTACTGGTTATGCGATTTTCACGCTCGGATGGTCGCTTGAGCGTGAGACTCATGTCCTCGCTCGAGCGCAACTCTTGACGCTCGAGCGGTCTGCAAAAACATGAAACTTCTGGGACCATGTATTTCACGCTCAAGCGAGCTTCTGGCAGCTCGAGCGGAGATGCAAAAACAAAGGTGGCCGCTTGAGTGCAGAATCTCACGCTTGAGCGGAAATACAGAATCTGGAATTTTTAGATTGCACCCCCAAGCTCCAAACTCAAATTCCATACCTCAAAACTCATTTTCTCACCAAAATTCTGGAAAACATCTAAGAACTTGTAAAACATCATGGTTTGAAGTTCATTTCATGAAATCAAGGCCCAAAAGTAAGTCAATTGCGCAAAAATTTAACTTGAAATGTAAGAACATGCTATAAATATGACATGTATGTATTCATTTGAACTCATAGCTTCCAAAAATGATCAACTAAGGTAATTTGATGGAAAACTTGATGAAATTACAAGACTATGGTAGACTTAGTACATGCATGTGAAAATCCTTAACCATTATACTCAAAATAGAAGGAATTATGCATGCATGCATAGTATGAGTTATAATTCTCAAATTTTAGCTTGATTCTCATGCTTAATCTTCAAATTTTCTTGAATTCTTACACCAAGTAATTCAAATTCATAATTAAGGAGTTGAATTTCCTACCTTAAGCCTTGTGTTAGCAAGTGTTGGAGCTAAACTCACTCAATTCTCTTCAATCTCCCCTATTTCCTTCTTAATTCTCTTTCTCTTTTAATGTTGGCTTCAATCTCTCTCTCTCTCTCTCTCTCTCTCTCTCTCTCTCTCTCTCTACACGTTTGAGCTCAAAATGAATGAGAAAAAAGGGAGTCTTGGGCTTGGTAGTGGCCTTATATAGGCTAATTAGTGAAGCTTCATGAATTATTGCTTAGACTAATCATTTGGAATTATTTTATTTTAATTTAATCGTTCCGAATCGAATTTCAATTAAACCTACCACAAAATTCTATAAATCCCAAATAACACATAAATCAAGTCAATTTCTAAATCAGATGCTGATAAGGCCTTCATTTCGCAAACCGAAACAGAAACATGAACATATCTTTCTACGTTAAACAGTTATAAACACAAATAAGGTAACATATGATGCAAAATTTCACTTTAATTACTCATTAGGCATAATTAAACATGGATTAACGTTAATCATGGGTCGGGTTATTACAATTACAATCATCACAATATAAAAATTAAAATATATAATTTAAAAATAATAAATTTCAAATTTTATGTTACACATAACAAACAACTTATTTTTAATTCAACATTTAAATTTTTATCAAACAGTTTTTCAACTTAAAAAATTTAGCATTCAGTTTTCAACACTTAATTTTCAGTCTTTAGTTTTCATCTTTATCAAACACTACCTTAATAAAGTGCTATATGGAATATTCCTTTGAATATGGAATTGTGGAATGGATGCTAGTGCACATGCACTCACACTGCAAGGATGGTGGTTCGCACCATCCACACACGCACACGTGCGCCTGTGTGGCGTGGGCTGTCACGACCTAAACCCGCCCCTATAAGTTTAGTGTCATAATCGGCCAGTAATCCTGGGATTACCAAAGGCCTCTGATCAAATTAAACAAATTAAGGGGCTAGTTGAAGCAAATAACAAAATATGATGTCCATAGAGCTGTGTAGACATACATGAGATTGAAAATTTAAAACTTAATTTACATAATTAAGACATCATACCCACGTCACCATCCATACATACAGACAAACAAAAGACTTGTCCAAAACTTAACAAAAGAAATACAAAAAGGATCTTTAATATGGTTTACAAAAACTTGATCACACAAAACGAGAACCTCCTCGGGAGGCACTGTGGCTAGCTTACAGAACGGAACTCCAGACAATTAACTCTGAGCCTAATCACGCGCCTGGTCACCTACATACATACATAATAATACGGTGAGCTAGAGCCTAGTGAATAACAACAGAGTAAAAGGGTTTATGAATGATGTCCAAACAATTTCACAAATCAAAGTTCATATCATAAACAGATTCAGATTTATATATGTAACCAAAAATCATAAGCAGTTATATGTGGTACATCCGTTAGCTATCATATCATCTTGGTCCTAGGACCCATATACATAGTCGGTACCGACGACCCCAAAGGTCCATATCTTGTGCACAAGTAGCCATGGTATTGTTTCCCCCAAGCAAGGGCCATGTATAAACCACGGTATTGTTTTCCCCGGGTAAGGGCCATATGATCATAAGCCATGGTATTGTTTCTCCCGGGCGAGGGCCATATAAACATATGCCACGGTATTGTTTTCCCCGGGCGAGGGCTATGTGAACTAAGGATGCTACAAATACATTTCAAAAAATTGGGCACTTATAAACTATTTATAAAATAATATTTCATAAAATAGATCATATCTTAACATAGCTTTACAGAGTTGTTACTCACAGATAGCTCCAATAGCAGAAGAATCAGAACAATCAGATCAAACAATCTATGGCGCGTGACCTACACAAACACAAAGTGAATACACATTGAAACACACGCTCAAAAGATACTTAATTAATTTCTTTTCTATCTTGGTGTTTTTCTAATCTATATCCTCATTAGTATGTCTTAATTAAGGCTTAGAAATGCCTAAGATGCTATGGCAATGTCAAAATGTAAGTTGAAACACTTAGTCAAATTAACAAAAACAGGGCAGTCTGCTCAAGCGCAACATCGGTCGCTCGAGCGGTATGCAAAGTTTGCAAAAGTATTGGTTACATGATTTTTACGCTTGACGGCCGCTCGATAGTCGCTCGAGCGCAAGACTGGGTAAAAAGGGTCTCCGCTCGAGCGCAACTTCCTACGCTCGAGCGGTTTGCAAAAGTTTGTAAAACTTCTGGGAGCTCTTATTCTATACTCGAGCACAACTTCGGTCGCTTGAGCAGAGGGTCAAAAATAAGGGTGGTCACTTGAGCGTAGGTTCTGCCACTCAAACTAACCCCCAAACTCTACAAAAATATTAGGAGCTCACATTTGCTGCTCAAGTGCAGACTCCACCGCTCGAGCGAATGGTGCAAATTTTGAAATTTCAAGATTGCTGATTCAAGACCAAAACTCAATTTAAAACCTTCAAAACACATCATTTTGGGCCAAAACTTAGTAAAACACTGAAACACTCATAGTATATGATGAATTATAAACCATTTTGCAAAATCAAACCCAAAAGTTTTGCTAATTGTACAAAACTAAACTTGAAATGTAGAAAACATAACATGCATGAGGTGACATTAGCTTCAACCTTCCAAAACATGATCAAACAAGATAAAATGGTATGAAACTTGATGAATTTCCAAAACCAAGCTATGATCAATGCATGCATGTGAGAATTCTTCAAAATCAAACTCCAAATGCAAGAGAATTTGCATGCATGTATGGTTATCTTTCTAACTCTTATTCCTTAGCTCAATTCTTGGATTAATTATCCAACTCTCTTGAATTCATGCATTAAGTGCTACAACTACACAACTAAAGGAGTGAATTCTTACTTCAAGCTTTGAATTCTCAAGTGTAAAAGCTTAATCTTCTTAAAGTTGAACAATTCCTTGACTATCCTCTTAAGTTCCCTTAATTCTCTAGCAAGTTTCCTTAGTTAAGCTCAATTCTTCCCTTTTCTCTGTCTCTCTCTGTCTCTGTCTCTCTCTCTCTCTCACTCTCTTATGTTTTTGATGCTCAAAATGGTAAAGATGAGATGATTAAAGAGTGTAATATAAGCCTTATATAGGCTTGATTAGCATTAGTTCTATAAGTTGAGTTAAGGCTAATCCATTGGTATTATTTTATTCTAATTATTTGGTTCCGAATCGAATTTCAATTAAACCTACCATAATGTTCTAAAAATTCCAAATAACACATAAACTAAGTCAATTTCGTGATCAAATGTCAATAAGGCCTTCAATTCGCATACCGATTCGGAAATATAGACAGATATTCCTACAGCAGACAGATATAAACACAAATAATGCAATACACATGCAATTAATTCAGAATTTCATTTCAATTATTCATTAGGCATTCCTTAATCATGATTCATAAACTAATCACAGGTCGTGATTGTTGCATGGGCAGTGGGTTATTGTAACAACCTCGACCCATAGTTAACGTTAATCCATATTTAATTATACCTATAAAAAAAAAAAAGAAATTAAAGTGAAATTTTGCATCATACATTGCATTATATGTGTTTATATCTGTTTAACATAGAAAGATCTGTTCATGTTTCCATTTCGGATTATGAATTAAAGGCCTTATCAACATCCGATTCAGAAATTGACTTGATTTATGTGTTAATTAGAATTTTTAGAATTTTATGGTAGATTTAATTGAAATTCGGTTGGGAACGATTAAATTAAATTAATTTAATGTTAACTTGATTAACTTGATCAACAAATAATTACACTTTTGCCCAAGCCTATATAAGGCTTCTATATACATCTCAACTCTCTTTTCTTCTTCTTTTTTTTTTTTTTTGTTGTTTGTTGATGCGAACTGTGAGAGAGAGAGAAGAGGGAGAGATTGGAGTCAATTTGAGGCCAAGCTAGCAACTATTAGAGGAATTGAAGGGAATTGGAGAGATTAAGCAAGAGAACACTAGCATTTAAGGAATTGAGGACTCTAGGTAAGGAATCAAACTCTTAGTTGTGTAATTGAGTTAGATTTTACAAGAATTCAAGTGAGAGAAATGGATTGACAAGAGAATTAAGTTGGAATTGGAGAATTGTAACTCATACCATGCATACATGCATATTTTCTCATATTTTGAGTTTAATTGCCAAGAATTCCCTCATGCATGTTTTGGATTCACCTTAATTTTGGGAAATCATCAAGTTTCATGTTGTTTTGTAGCATTTGATCTTGTTTTGAGAAGCTTAAGTTCAAAGAAATTCATGCATGTCGTGTTCATGGAACATTCATAAATTTTAAGTTGAATTTTTATGTCATGTCATGTTCATTTCAAGAAATCATTTCAAGAATTTTTGCATTCTCATTCCATCCTAAGCATTCCTAGGCCAAGATTAAAACACTATAATGAGGATAAAGGCTAGAAACACACTTAAGACAAATGAAATAAGTTATGTGCAATTCGAGCGTGTGTTTCAATGTATGTATCTGTCATGTTATGTTGCTCACGTGCTTCAAGTTAAGTGAATTGCCTACTCTACTCGTCTACTTGGAGCCACCAGTTATCTGTGAGCTGTAAAGCTATATTTGACTTTAATTATTTTCTGATGATAAGAAATGATCAGTTTTCTAAAATGCTATGTTTTGTATGAATGAATGATTGTTTAAGGTTCTTGAAAAAGTAATTGTGGTATCCTTAGCAGAGGCCCTCACCTAGGGGACATAATACTGTGGCTTATGGTCATGAAGCACTCGCCCGGGGGAGATAATACCGTGGCACAAGCCCTCGCCCGGGGAAAATAATATCGCGGCTCATGTATGAGATATGTTACCCAGTACTGGAGGTTCCTTTTTGGAACTTGATATGCTTGACCAAAGAGACATGTTTATGCTAATGGATGTACCACACATGATTTGAATATGAATAAGACTATGACTCTATTTCTGCTATATACCTGATTATGATTCTGATTTGCTACGAGATTTGAAATCTGTTCTGGGCATTATTTATTAAAATCTTTACTCTGTTATTATTCATTGGGCTTCCGCTCACTGTTTATATTATGTATGTAGGTGACCAGGCACGTGACCAGACCCAAAGTTGAGGATCTGGCACTTTTGTTGTGTCAGCCAACTGTTGTGCCTCCGAGGAGGTTCCTTTGTGTGATCAAGTCAAGTCTAAGTGGCATAAGTAAAGTCCTTATGTTTTTGTTTGTAATACGAGCAAGTCTTTTGTTTTGTGTATAAAAGTTATCTTCCTTTTTGGGCTATAACTGTATCAAATGTGATTAAGACTAATGCATCACGAGGTCATATATATAAATATAGTACATAAGGTTTCAAATTTCTATCCCATGTATATTTGCACGGCTCTATGGACTATTCATATTTGGTATAATTGTTTCCACAGCCCCCAATTAAATGTTATCCTGTTAAGAGGCCTTTGGTAATCCAAGGATTATTGGCTAGTTACGACGCTAAATCTATAGGGGCAGGTTTGGGTCATGACAGTTATGTGGCATTTGATGGCGCTCTTTGCACTTTGCACTTAGCATGGGCGCTATGAAGGCGCCTTTCTATTTGCATCAGACAGGTTGGAACGATGATCTGGATCCAACGTGGCATGGGCGGTGTGGAATACAGTCAACTCCGCGTGGTAGTGATGTGGCGTCCGTTGGCGATGAGTCAACTAACCGATTGAACGATTGCATATCGATTTGAAGAGGTTTGATCATAGCCGTTGATTGGAGATGCGCGCGATCACACGGACGAGATGGCACCCGATTGTGATCAGGTATGATTAGTCAAGACATCTATTCGGTGTGAGAATGATCTGCACCATAGATCGTCGATCCAACAGTCAGATCTAATCGAATGGGATCAAAGGATATGACCATTCGATCAGATGCATCAAGGCTTATAAATAGGCTGTGAAATTAGCCATTTCAATCCATCCAAAAATCCAGAAAACATTCCTGCAATTCTCTCTCTCTTTCTCCCTCTTGATTTAAAGTTTTTGATTAAGAGTTTTTTAAGCAAGTTTCTGCTTTTCTTATTGGTAATCAAATTTTACATACTTGATTATCAGTGTCTTGGTTTTCTTGATTATATCAAGAGTATTCTGATCTATTGTCGTCAGTATAGACGCTGGTAGACTTAATCCTTAGATCAGGTTTGATTGTATCCTAGAGGTGAATTTACTGTAACTCCTTGCATACTTTTTGGTGGATGCAAATATTATCTTTAGCAAAGTGACTAAATAACATGACTTGAAACACCAAATTATGTTCTATATAGACAAGATTATCGCCAAGTTTTAAAGACTCAAGAACTACCAACTGAAGAATTCAAAACGAATTGTTCAATATAAAGCATGAGGTACTTCATCCATACTTGTGGCCCATCACCACAACCAACCATTCGAGCCAAGCCGTAAGTGACCTTATTCCCAAGACGGCCAACATGAGATAGACGACAACAACTCTGAAGCTTCTTGCAAGATATGACCAAAAGGAGAAGACAAGTGAGCCCCATCCCCAATGCCATTGATAGTAGTAAGTGAATCATCCTCAATGTGGACATCATGGATGCCCAACTCTTCTGATTGGGCTCACTTATTTTGAACATATTTTGATAATTTAAATTATTCATCTTATACAATTAATGGAGCATGTCACTTACGTAAAAAATTGTGTTCATCTGATATTGATAATTACATGATCAATTTAAATGTTCCATTATCAAAATTAGGCTTGCTATTTGTTTTATTTAAAAATAAATAAACAAATATGGGCTATTCTTATGATGTCTTGCAAAATTAACCGTTGAAATTATTAAAATAAATCCGAGATGGACACACGCAATCTCTCACAGCACCCTGCTATGCACGACAGGTTCTCTCTCTCCTTCTTTTTCCCCCTTATTAATTGACCAAAGTGCATAAAAAACATGCATTATTATATTATCACATGGCATGCCTGTTAATGATTGAAGATTTATTATTGATACCACTCATGCTAAATCTTCACGAAGTTAGTATCTAATTTTATCAATGTATCTATATATATGTTTACGTACATCGTGTCATCAATTTCAAATTATCTATCCATCCTATTGGTTCTATATAAGATAGACTGGGAAGGCTGGATTTGTGAAGTTTATTATAATTTTTTATTTGTTTTATGATTTGAACTATTTATTTTGTACGAGTTCTCTGTGTAATGTCATTTATAAAAAAAATTTAGACAGTCTGATCATTATAACAATTTTATTTTGTTACATTTATTTTTAAAAGAATAGACGATATTTAAAAACAAACATAATAAAATGAATAGAATGTAATTGTCATATCAATATAATTTTTTCTTTTATGAATAATATATATAAAATTTTACAAAATAAATGATTTAAATGATTGGACCACTACTGAACTCACATGCATGAATAACACTATCAAGTCGAAATATAAAAAGTAGAAAGCTCATATCGTAAAAAAGAAAATGAAAAAATGAAAAAAAAAAAAAAAACCCCACGTGATCCTTACGTAGTAATTGCTGCAATTTAATAGGAGCCAAATTTGACTTGCCAAGCTTCTAAACGCCATGGACTGGCTGGTCAAGCTGCATTGAAAGCCAGTAATAGTACTACAAGTGGTGCTTGGGGTCTTTGTTTATTTGGTGGTCTTTGTTTTTTTTCTTCTTCTTCTTATTTTTCTTTCTAGTTAATTCTTTTTTTAAATTTTTTAAAAAAAATTAAGTATTAAATTCAGTTTGATGAGATGAATCGAAAAATTAAAAAAAAAAGTTCAAAAAAGACAAATAAATAAGAAGCTAAAAATAGTAGTCTTTTTGGTTTATTTTGACTTTTAAATTTTTTTTTTTTTTAGAATCTTCAAAAAATTTACATTTTAGATTTGTCTACCTAAGATAAATAAAGAAAAAAATTCACATAATTTTGAAAAAAAGTCACTATAGACAAAAAAAAAAAAAAAATAGTGAAACATTCCTTTTCAACTTTTAGTAGTAAGAGAGGTCTAATATATTTTTTCTTATTAGTCAAGGTCCCTTAATAATATTATTAGAAAAATTCTAACCCATCACAAAGAAATTTCACAAATTTGCTTGTGACAAATTTCTATGTGACGAGCTAAATTTCTACGTGAAATTTCTTTTTGAAAACAAATTTTTTTTGTGTCAAAATTTCTATATTGAAATTTTTCTGTGTCAAAATTTCTCTGTAAAAACGTTAAGAAATTCCAATTACTATGAAAATGTTGCACATTTTTTATCTTATAAAATCTTAATATCATGAATCTTAAACTAAATTCCTCCAAAAAATTCAAAAAAAGAGATGGCTTATATAACTATTCCCAAACAACCAATTTGGCAACGTTTGGTTTAGTTTTCAAATTAACATTTGGATCAAAACATTAAAAAACATGTTTGGTTAACCAATTTTCAAAACTCTATTCAAAATTATTATTTTTTCTCTTATCTCTCCTTCTCTTTATTTATTTATTATAAATAAATAAATAAATCAATTTTCTCTCTTATGTCTCTTCTCTTATTCTTTCACATTCTACAATCAATCAATCAAATTTTTTCATACCCATATATCAACTACAAATATATATATATATATATATATATATATACATATATAAATCATCCCAAAATAATTTTCAAAACTCATAACCAATAAATTTTTAATTTTCAAATCTCTTTTCACAACTTATATTTCAAAATACAACTCAAAAGTCAAAACTTTAAACTTTTTTCAAAAATTAAACCAAACAGAGTCAGTATTTAAAAACTAATATTTTAAAATGTGAAGAACAAAAACACTTTTTTTAAATAAATTTTTTTTTTGGGGTAGAGCATAATATTTTTCGTAAAAAATTTGCTTAGAGAGAACTTATGAAGGTAATTGGATTACAAATGATATGCCTATTTTGAGAATTAGGTTAAATGTCAGTTTATTAATTTATTATTTGTTTAATCACATCACCTCTTTATTTTTTATATATATATATTTTTAAAAATCAAACAAAATTAAAAAAAAAATTAATTTTTAACCTACTTCCCAAATAATTTGTTTGAGTAAAAACGAGGTAACACAACAAAGTAATACCTCCGGTTGACTTAAGCAATTGGAGTAATTATTGGGTGCTCTAAGGATATTGTAATTGGTAGAAACGGGAAATTCATGATTTTGTATCAAGTAAATGGAGAATATGAATGGACATAATATATGATGATTAGTGAAGAATATGAACACGCGATGCTCTAAGAGTACCCAATAATTTTTCAAGCAATTGCAAGTTGATGTGATTATGACAAATTCAATAAGGGTTTAGTTTAACTCGATTTCTTAAAGGAGGAGGATCCTCTCTAGTTCAGATTTTAGACTGGAGAGCGTTGTTTGGGCCCATGGAGCCCACTACAGGTCCTGTTTCAAAATTCAAATCATTCATTTTGTTGAGAACTTTGTAAATTTCATTCAAACAAAAAATTAGATTGATTCGATAACTGTAACTTATTCAATTTATTACATTTGTCACCCAAAAAATATATGATTTATTTTTAAACATACAATTTTTTTGGGTTAAAAACATTATAAATTGAATAAGTTATAATTATCATATCAACTTAATTTTTTGTGTAAATGAAATATGCAAAGTGTCCGACAAAATAAACGATTCTGATAATTGAAATGGGACTCATGGTAAGCCCCACGGGTCCAAACAATGCTCTCCCATAAAAAATCTGGACTGAAGAGGATCCTCCTTTGTTAAAATACTTGACTTTTTTTTTTGTTGGTTTTATTTTTCTTTTTTTGTTTTTGTTTAAATTTTAAATTTATTAAATTTAGCTTTTCTAACTTCGGTTGTCATTTTCTATTATTTAAAAAATATAATAGTCCTATATATACACATAAAACTTTTAAAGTAACAAAATTTCTATTGGATTGATAATCAGATCGTACCGAATTCAGTAATTGAATCAACCAAATTTGGATTTTATCAAATTATCGAATTGAATATTTATTGATAGATTTAGATTTTTTAAATTGAATTCAAATTAATTCCGATTTGTTGGCAAGTGTAATTAGATTATCGGAGCGGAATTTATGGTGACGGGCAATGGACATGTCTTAAGTTGGAGAGAATCTAAGGTTAGAGTCTTGATATTTTATTTTCCCCGATCGCATATATTTTTGAGTTTTCATTTCTCGATTCAAAGGATTGATTCGGGATTATAAAACAGGAAGAAAAAAAAAGAAGAAAGTTGTCAACGTGATAGGCACTGTGTATTAAACTTTGTTTATCAGTGCATTAATAATTTTAAAACCAGTATTGACTTCAGAATTAATTATAATTAAGTAAAACACGCAATACAACTAAAAAATTAATTAACAACAATTTGAGCCTTTACTTCGATGGCTATTCCAGAGATGGACAAGTTAACAACCTTGATGGATGTCGTGATCATCGACAACCAAAACCAAGATGGATTTTAAAATTAATATAAATGTGTATGGAATTCATACACAAGAAAATACATTGAACAAAAACAAGTGAGTCTCTACTGAAAAAATGAAATAGGTGTCCAAAATAGAGATATAGGAAAAGCTCATACCGTTGTTGTTAGGTTTTTTTTTTGTGATTGACAATTTCATTTAACAAAATTAATTTCAGTTGTAATTTTATTCGCTCTTTTGTTTCAGTGAGGTTATGAATATTTAGATGTGGATCCAATTCGAATTGTGCCTTGCAGATGAGTTTATGATTTTAATTCTTTCATGTTTGCCACTTCGCTGATCATGGCGGGTTCGAAGCAACGCCCATGTGAGGTCGACGGACAGCCCCTCGACTTTTGCAGAGTGCCGATCGAGCGGTTATTTGTGCGAAGTCGTTTGACTGGTCGAGCGATCATTTGTGCGCTCGAGCGAAGAAAATGATTATTCAGTACTTTTGCACAGTGCCTGAACTTTTGAGAAATTTTTTTTACCGCTCTAGCAGTGAAAGTTACACTCGAGCAATCAACCTATATGTTTCGCATTGTCTGTAGTCACACTGCTCAAACGATGAAATGTGCACTCGAGCGGTTTTCGCGATCTAATTTACTATAAATTGCGTTGTTTGCTCATTTTAAGGTTTGCGCCATCCAGATTTTCAGAGATGATGAAAATACAAAGTGTTTTATATTGGAGAGAGTTTTATGAGTGTTTCCTTGATGATTTAAGAATGGTCAATGGATCTATGAACTTTAGATCAACATCATCAAAGGGTTTGTTTATTTCCTTTTATTCACAAAAGAGAGAGTTGTTCTTCGATGGATTCCGAGAAACTTGAGCCTGAAGCTTTGGTAGATTTCGGAGTGGTTCATCATCGTAGATTCAACATCGACGTTGTGGATTCAATGTTGGACAAGACAATTCCGAGCTGAAGACGGTGGTGGAAAAGTGTAATAACCACGATCCGCAATTAGCCACTAATCTGTAATTAAGGATGTTAATTAAGTGGATAGAATAAATTATGGGTTTATTATGTAATTTGCATGATCTTTGGCTTTCTATCTGTTACTTGTAGAAATATCTGTTTGGAATTCCACTTTAATATGAAAATTGAAAGCCTTATCAGCATCCGAAATTGGAATTGGTTACATGAATGTGTTATTTGGAATTTTTAGAACACTATGACAAATTTTATTAAAAATTGAATCAGTCTGATTCATTAAGTTGTGTTTGGTTAGCCTGATGTTTCAATTAATGTATTATAGCATCATAAATATAAATATGAGCCCCTTAAGCTCATTTGAGCTCATCCTTATCCATTTTGAGTGCAAAAATTTGAGAATTTATTTTAGAGAGAGAGTGTGTGCAATTCTAGAGAGAGAGAAGAAGAGATTGAAGGAGAATTGAAGATCTTGGCTAAGATTCATCAAAACTAAGCTAGAACTAGATTAATTCAAGACTATAAGTATGAACTCAACTCCTAATTTATGAATCTAAGTTATCAACATGAAGATTATGTGTTTAAATGTATACATTGAGCTTAGAATAAGGAATTGGGTTACAATTCATGCATACATGCCCATGTAGGTGTTAATTTACTATGTTAGCTTTGAGTTTCATCAAGTTGGTAAGTCAACCCCATGTTTTTGAAGTCTTGAAAGAGAATTTGGATGAGAAATCCACATGCATGTATATTTTTATGGAATTTTGACATGTTAAGTTGATTTTAAACATCTAAATTATTATGGTAAGTTATTTGGTACATGCATGTTGGAATTACCATGTTTAATCACTTGAATACATGTTTTGAGAAGGAATTTCTTACATGCATGGAGCTTATGAGCTCAATTTGCTAGTTTCATGAGTTTTGAAGAAAAGAGTTTGAAAGATTTCACATGCATGTTTTGCTTATTGAATTTCAAGATGAATTGTAAGCTTTTGGCAAACTCTTGGGCCATGATTTTATGAAATGATCCCTAATTCTTCATATTTTACAAGTTTACTATGTTATCTCAAGTTTTGGGGCCCGAGAGATGTGTTTTGGAAGGTTGAATTTGAGTTTTGAGCTTGGTGATCAAATCTGGAAATTCCAGAATTTGCACCTACGCTCGAGCGTAGGAGTTCACGCTCGAGCGACCACTCTGAGTGCATGCACTTCCGCTCGAGCAACCAAAAATCAGCTCGAGTGTGAAATGCAAGCTCTCAGAAGTTTCGTATCTTTGTAGACCGCTCGAGCGAGGAAATCTGCGCTCGAGCAACCATTCTCATTTTGCATGTCCGCTCGAGTGCAAAAAGCTACGCTCGAGCGGGGATCCTGTTTTCAGAAATTTGAGTAAGTGTTTTCCAAAACATTTTGGCATCCTCATTGCATCTTAGGCATTCCTAAGACTTAATTAGGTCATAGTAATGAGGTTATGGAGTAGAAACACACTAAGAAAAGGAATGTACCAAGTTAAGAGATTACAAGTGTGTGTGTGTTGATTTATGTGATAAGAAAGAACAAGAAACAATGTAAAGAAAGCTAAGCCGTGATGGCCATGTGAATGCGTAATGATAAGATATGTTGGTGTTATGTACTTTTGTGTTTGTAGGTCAATGTCTGGGGATTAATTGACCGTTTGCGAGAACCACTGTGAGTAATATTTCTGTAAAGATATGTTGATATGAATTATGTTCCAAACAAGTTATGATTTCTGAGATAATATTGTTTACGTGAACGAATGTCCTATGATTGAAATCTATTATGGCATCCATAGATAGTCCCAAGTTATGGGGGACGACATGTAAATGCGAGTCCATGACATATATGTGATTACGAGATCTCGTTAGCCACCTCATTGTGGTGAGATGTGTTTAATCGGGAATCCGGAACCGATTACTCTAGTCGAAAGACGATATGTGATGTGTTTTATGGGATGTACCATTATTATGTTCAGATACAAGAATGTTTATGCTATGATCTGTTTTACGCTTATGACATGCTCGGATTTCATTTACTAATTTCTTTACCTTAATGTTATTCATTGGGCTTTAGCTCACTGTGTGTATATTTATGTATATGTGAGCATTCTGGAGATTAGCCCTAAAGACTTTTGTCTGGATCTGTTTTTTCTGTCAGTCAACCTTTGTGCCTCACGTGGAGGTTGCAGAAGTGTCCATGTTATGAGTCCTAGTTGCTTATGTATATCAGTTTTGTTTTGTTGGCTGTACTTAAGGTGCTATTATGTGTGTGGATATAATGTATGAATAACCTTTGGATATGTATATAAAGTTTTAAATTTAATTTTCTATTTCATATAAGTTAGCACAGCTCATTGGACAACTATATTTATGTATTTGTTTCCGCTAGCCCCTCAATTTTGCTAATCAGTTCAGAGGCCTTCGGTAATTCAAGGATTACTGGTCGGTTATGATGCTAAACCTATAGGGGCGAGTTTGGGTCGTGACAAAAAAACGCATTAGAATCGGTTCAATTCAGATGTGGATTCACTAAGTAATTGAGAGTACATTTGTTTAATTCCTTTTTGTCTTCTTAGTGGATTGTTTTGTGGCTTTAGTCTTTTTTTTTTTTAATCACAATTGGAAGCGTTCCAATTGTAATTGTGTTGATTTTTCTTTGATTATTTGATTTAGATTTTATTTATTATTTAAAAATTGAAACAAAATTACAAATCAATATCTCGAAAATTTTAGATTCTTCAGTTGTCTTTTATTCTGTGAACTATTTTTGTATGAATTGAGATTCTATCCATTTTATAGATGAAATGGAAAATTTCATTTTATGATCAATACTTGTAAAAAATTCACGTGAACAAATATTTATTTGGAATAATACTCTTTCACTTGGTGGTCGTGTAGTATCATTTAATGATGTGAAGTGTTTGGTTCAAATTTTATTGAGAAAAGTTTAATATCTTTTGATTATTATTTTTGTCTTATTATGATAGTTGTATTGAGTGAAATTAAATGGAGATCTCTATCATATAGATATCATAAACAAATTTAGAATATATCAAAGTGTAAATATATTTTGTCACTCAAATTCATCATGTAAATTACACTAAAATCTCAACTACACCCTACATTATTTGTATATTTTTTTGGTTCAAAAATACTAAAGAGCTGAAATATTATGTTGAAAACTTTACTATTTAGTACTCGTTTGGGATATCAAAATAGTCATATAAAATAAAATATTCTATTTTAATCAAATAGGATAAGATGTCATATCTAATTCGTAATCATTTTATTTTGCTCTTACAAAAGTCAATAAAACTAAAAAATCTATTTCAAATGAAACATTTTAATCCTAAACTAAAATAATCAAAAAAAAATTAAAAAATTTAGAAAGTCAACCCACATCCCACGAGCTCTTAACACTCACTTGAGCATTAAGTACACTACAAGAAATGTCACTTTTGGCTACCAAAATATTGGTCGCCAAAAGTCCAAAATTTGGTCGCCGAAACCATTTAGCGACCAAAATTTTTTGTCGCCAAACTGGTCGCCTATACCCTGTCGGCGATAGTATTGGCGACTAAATTATTTTTGGTCGCTGAAAGTGAACGTTTTGGCTACTAAATTTTCGTTAGTCGGCAAAGGTTATGTTTTGGCGACCAAAATATTAGTAGCCAAAAGTAAGCATTTGGTTACTAAATTATCATTAGTCGGCAAAGGTTATGTTTTGGCTACCAAAATATTAGTAGCCAAAAGTAAGCATTTGGCTACTAATTACTTTTGGCTACTAAATTTTCATTAGTCGGCAATAGTGACATTTCGGCTACTAATTTTTTAGTCACTAAAAGTTCTACATGAAAATTTTAACCAACTGTTCATTACTTTTTGCTACCAAATGTTTTAGTCGCCAAATGTTTTTGCTACTAAATTATTAGTAGCCAAAAAATTCCAACTATATATTTGGCTACCAAAATATTTGGTGGCCAAATATTTTCTTTTTTTTTTTTTTCCCCAAAAAAATTCTAAACAACCTACATCCATGTTTAATACAACCTGAATAGTTAAAAATATCTTAATAACCAACCATCCAAAACATTAAAAATAAACGTCCTCTCATGGAATCTGAATAGTTAACAGCGCCAAACAGCAATCTGAATAGTTAACAGCTTTCTCTCATGGAATGGCGTTTGCAGTAGTGGTGAATGTGGTAGAGGAGATGAGTGGTGAGAGAGAGATATGAGTGAGAGGCATAGACAGAGAGAGAGAGAGAAAAGAGAAGAGATAGATAAATGAGAGACAGAGAGAGAGACAAATAGACAGACAGAAGAGAAAGAAAAGAGAGAGAAAAAGATGAAAAAATGGGTGAAAAGATAGACAAAGAGAGAGACAGAGAGAGAGCGAAAAAAATAGCGAAAAGAAATAAACGAGCGAGAGACAGAAAGAGATGAGCGAGAAAGACGAGAGAGAAAAAAAGAAGAGAGAGAGACAAAGAGAGATAGATGAAAGATATAGAGAAGATGGACGAGAGACATAGAGAAAAAGAGAGAGACAGAAAGACAGACAGAACTAAAAAGAGTGATGAGTGAGAGAGAAAAAGAGAAGAGACACAGAGAGAAAGAGAGACAGAGAGAGAAGACAGATGAGAGAGATAGAGAGAAGAAAGATATGCGAGAGACAGAGAGAAAATGAGAGAGAGAAACAGACATGCTCTCTATCTCTCTCTCAATTAATCTATAACTAAGCTTGTTTAGTGTCCCAAATATTTGACATGATCTAATGGACTGACTCTAGCCTGGAAGGTTTGATATCAAATCATACTAACACTATGTAAAGTTGATTTGCAATTAAGATGAATTCTTCTTTGAGGGATTTCATCAAACACCATGTCCACCATTGGATCTCCCCCTTGATATGAGAAGCAGAAAACCACTCTGCTATCAAATATGAGAAGCTTCCACACCATTGGTCATTTTTGCTCAGTTCACACTTCCACACCATTGGTGTTTCGGATATCAACTATTGAATGAAAACCCATGGTTTGAATATGAACTACTAAACCAGAGGTGGGAGCGATAATGGTCCATGTAACACAGGTGCAATGGAAAGGAAAGAAATAATATGTCAGGTAGTTCAAGTTAAAGCACTCCAAAGTTTCCCTCCGAAGTTTCCCTCCAAAGTCTGAAGCACAAATTTTCAATTTTGTAAGACTAATCGCCGACTAAAATTTAGTCGGTAAATAATGAATTAAAAAAATATATTAAAAGTTACAAACAAAATTCATTATTTAAAAAAAATTTAAATAAAAGTAACAAATATATTAAAATTATATTTAAATAAAAATATAAGTAATAAAATTATAAATTACAAATATTAAATTATCTTAAATATTTGTCATAATATTTATTTTACTGAAAAATATAATAATATATTTAAAAATTTTATATTCTTATATTCTTATATTATAATATATATATATAAATAAGAAAGAAAAGAAAGAAAGAAAATTAAAAATAAAAGAAGGAAAAAAAATTTTTAAAAAATTATGAGCCAGCTCAACCCGTGTTTTTTTAGTCGCCAATTACTTTTATAAATCCCTCAAATTTAAATTAGAAATGTCTCCCTCCAAATTTAAATTAACAATAGTGTTTGATTATTGTTAACCGTGTATAACGTAAAAATAATTTTAAAAAGTTGAAAAAATTAATTATTAAAAAATTAAGGAAAAATTTAAAATCTGAAATAATATCAATAAGTCTTACAAATAATTGGGATATTTTGTCTTTATTAGTACTGGTAATAATATTGAAAAATTTATTGAAATGATAAATAATTGGGATATTTTGTCTTTTATTTGTGAATTTTGATTTATTCTTAATTTATTAGTGTTATTGAAATATGATGATGTAAAAAGTATAAATAGTTTAATTGTACTTTTCATCTCAAAATAATAGTCTATTTTTAGAATTTCATTTCTTTTTATAATACAATTATTACATTTTAAAATATTAATTTATCAAAATTACCTTTTGATAGTATATTTTTTTAGAAATATCAATTGTCATAATTGTAAATTTTTTATTATTAATGGATTTAAAAAAAGGACAAAATAAGAAATTCATATTATTTTAATAATTAATTTTTTTAAAAAATTAATATTTTTGGATGGTGGGTGTACAACCTCTTCATAAAAATAAAAATATAAATAATTATTTTTTTTTTATTTTCATTCGGCTACCAAAGATTTAGTAGCCGAAAGTAGATTTTTAGCGACTAAAATAAATTTGGTCGCCGAAACTTGACATTTGGCGACCAAAACTTTGGTCGGGAAAGATTAAAAATTAATTTTTTTTTATTTTCATTCGGCTACCAAAAATTTAGTAGCCGAAAGTAGATTTTTAGCGACTAAAATAAATTTGGTCGCCGAAACTTGACATATGGCGACCAAAACTTTGGTCGGGAAAGATTAAAAGTTAATTTTTTTTATTTTCATTCGGCTACCAAAGATTTAGTAGCCGAAAGTAGATTTTTAGCGACTAAAATAAATTTAGTCGCCGAAACTTGACATTTGGCGACCAAAAATTTGGTCGGCAAAGATTAAAAATTAATTTTTTTATTTTCATTCGGCTACTAAACAATTTAGTAGCTAAAGGTACCTCTACGGCTACTAAATTTTTTTTTAGTCGCCAATTGTGATATGTTTAGCTACTAAAAATTTTTTTAGTAGCCAATTGTAATATCTTTAGCTACTAAATTTTTTTTAGTAGCCAATAATCAACATTCCCCTACTAAAAAAAATTAGTAGCTAAAAAGTTGACTTTTGCCGACTAAAATTAATTTTGGTAGCCAATTCCCACACTTTTGACGACTAAATTTGTTTTGGTAGCCAAAAATGGTAGCCAAAAGTGTGTTTACTTGTAATGGTAGGAAAATTTTAGGAGACCACACATGAGTGAGTGACAACCAGCACCGACTTCATTCTTCCCCTTATATATTCTTTCTTACTGGCATTCCAATCCTTGCTACAACTCTCTCTCTCTCTCTCTCTCTCTCTCTCTTAAAAATGGGTTCAACAACACCACACTATCTAAGGAAGTTCTACCTTACCTCAGAGTCTACAAAGATGGAACCATCGAAAGACTCGCCGGAACTGATGTTGTCCCAGCAACCTTCGACCCTAAAACTGGTGTTATCTCCAAAGACACCGTGATCATACCAGAGACCGGTGTCTCCGCCAGGCTCTACCGCCCCAAACTCACACCGGCTCACAAGAAACTCCCCCTGGTGGTCTACTTCCACGGCGGCGCATTTTGCATATCCTCTATTTCCGATCCCTTCTACCACCACTCTCTCAACGTACTTGTCTCCAAAGCCAACATCGTCCTCGTCTCCATCGACTACCGACTCTCGCCAGAGCACCCTCTTCCCACCGCCTACGCCGACTCCTACGCCGCCCTTCAATGGGTCGCTTCCCATTCCGGCGGTGGTGGGGCTGAGGATTGGCTGAAAGATAACGTTGACTTTGACAAAGTGTTCTTGGCAGGGGATAGTGCTGGGGCCAATATTTCACACCATATTGCGATCCGGGTCGGGTCAGAGCCGATCCAAGGTTTGAAGTTTCATGGTATTTTAATGATCCACCCGTATTTTTGGGGGGAGGTGCCGATTAGATCCGAGGTCACGGATCCGGTAAGGAAAGCTATGGTGGATTGTTGGTGGGGGTTTGTTTGCCCGTCGGATAAAGGAAATGATGACCCGCTTATTAACCCGTTTGTGGATGGATCCCCGAGTCTTTCCGGGTTGTGTTGTGACCGGGTTATTGTTTGTGTTGCTGGGAAGGACATATTGAGAGATAGAGGGAAGCTGTACTATGAGTCATTGGTGAAAAGCGGGTGGCAAGGGAAGGTGGAGTATGTGGAGATAGAGGGTGAAGATCATGTTTTCCACATCTTCAATCCATGGTGTGAGAAGGCTCTCAAGATGATCAACAGTTTGGCATCTTTCATAAATCAAGGGTGATATAGCTGTACTACGTGCGCAAAATGAATTTTATAGAATAAAGCACAGATGTAATTCAAAATATTTATATCTACAAAAATGTTTGGTAGCTCAAAGGAGTTCTAATTATGTGGCACTAGTTCATGTGTAATTATTGTTACTTTTTATTGGTATTTATTATTTTCTTTTGACTTACTAATTCATTAGAGTTCTATTTAAAATTCTTGAATTAGAGTTATGTATTATTGTTCTTATATATATCTCTACCTTCTGTATTCTTATTTTAGTTTTAGTGGTATAGTAATGGGTAACTCCTACAAGGCATGAAAATTTATTTTCAGAATAAAAAATTAATTTTGAGTATTAATATTTCATGTATAGAAAATTTTAATAATTGAAAGTTAAATTCAAATAAATTTGCTAATGACTAATAAAAATTGTTGTTACTGTGTGTGATTCTATGTAAAAGACTTATAAAAATAATTTCTTTCAATATTAAAAAAAAGAATGTATTCTCAACCTGAAATCAAATCTGCATTTGTGTTAATCAAATTTAAAAAAAAAAAAATATGAATTCCATTTGTATCAAAACATATTTTTTTGAAAAAAAAATAAAAAAAAATGAAAATTCTATAATATACAAATTATAACTTGGTTATAATTCATGGTGTATTATTTTAGTAATTAATTGAAAAAGTCTTTACTAATTTATTATGTTTTTAGTACGTCTAAAGTGATGCATTGAATTTTTAATTATGCTTCAAGTGATATTTTATTCATTTAGATTTGTGCTTCAAATTGTGTTTGATTACGATCTATTATAATACTTTTATATGACAACATTTAAGTATTTTATTACACGAAAAAGTGTTTAAGGTGGGTTGACTCAAAGGTAAAATTTATATTTATATCAGTACGATCATAAGAGTTATTCACATTGATATATAAAAAAATTACAAATTCAAATTAAACAGTATCCTCAAAGGGAATCAGGCACAAAATCTCTATAAAATTAATAATTTTAGTTTTCAAAAGAGTTTTGATTAATTATGTGACACATCCAACTAAATTATTTTTGCATATTTTTTCTGGCAGAGCTCATAAAGGTGCATTATCAGTAATATTATAAATTCACAAAAAAATTTAAAAAATTATTCAAGAAACATCAATAGGTGCCTTAAATATACACAATCATTTTTGATGAATTATTATGCTTTAAAAATAATACTCCACACTATTTATCATTTGACATTTGTTAATTTATCTTCTAAAAACTTAACAAAAAAAGTATTGAGTTCCATTATTTTAATCAATCAATATCAAATTGAATGCTATACGTGTATGTAAATCAGTTTTAG
Source organism: Camellia japonica (assembly GCA_030407325.1). Lineage (NCBI taxonomy): Eukaryota > Viridiplantae > Streptophyta > Magnoliopsida > Ericales > Theaceae > Camellia > Camellia japonica. The sequence goes on from JAPPVO010000016.1 coordinate 179,249,444, forward strand.
AAATATAATGTCTGATAAAAAATCACAATGGAATTAACTTTAATTAATGTAATGATATTTTATATTATGATAAGTGTTACAAGAGAATAATTTTAATTTTAATTTTAATTATTGATTTAATAATATTAGCCTTATCGTTCTATAAAAGTGTTACTTGAATACTTACATATAATAAATTTAGTTAAATTATTTATTTATTCTGATAATTTTAATTTTATTGTGCAATAAAAGTATAATTATTATATAATGATTTTATATGATATATATTAAATTATAAGGTAGTAAAATAAATATTTATTTTGATATTAAAAATAATAGTTAAATTAGAAGAGAATTAGTAATATTAATCCAATGGTTTAATTATGATAATATCTAAAATATTATGAGATAAATTATTATATTTTTTAATATATATATTTTACAATCATTTAACACAAAATATAAATTACAATTATAGATATTAGTGTTGGGTGTTTGATTTATATGTTGAAAATGATTTTATGAGTAGCATCTATTTTGACAGCGCACTATTCATCACAATGCATAATTTATTTTATATATTATATTATACATTTACTATTCATCAAGCAATGTTTTCGCTATTTACTTGTTGAAAAATAAAACCGTCCATGTGAGCTACTCACCTTTTGAATAAATTCATTTTTTCACGTGCTCAAATCTTCAGCATGGAACATCCATGTTTTCCTCCGTGAAGCATGCTTAATTCTTCTACGAGTTGCTCTTTGCATGGTGTCTCCAACGACTACTTTTTTGAAAATTATATAAGAGACATTCTAATTGAAGAAAAGTAGATTTACAGAGAAAAGAAAAGTATTGGTGAAAAAGTTGTGATATTCGAGAGATTTCTCAAATTATTTTGTGGTGTATTTTTATTGAGTTATTATTGTTTTTGAGAGAAAATTTATAAAGAATTTGAGTTTTTTTATAAAAGAGTTCTCCATCCCTTATTTTATTCTTGTAAAAAGAGTGATGTTTTGTGAGTGATTTTTTTTTTTTTTTTTTTGAATAAAATCACTTGGGTTAGATGTGATTAGCACCGAATTCAACAACTAATTAGTTGTAGTAATCGGGGTTGATCAATCGTTAATATTCATTAGCACCTGTGAAGGTAGGAGTGTAACTACTATTTAATGAATAGTTAAGAAATGTCAAAGAGGATCTTGAAGAGTGGACGCAACTTGGTTTGAACCGAACCACTATAAATTCTATGTTTACTTTCTCTTCCCTTCACTTTATTTATTTTTATTAGTATTATTTATATTGTTTCATATTTTTTTTAATTTATTTCTCATTTGGATTAAATTTTAATTTATTACTCACATCTTTATTGCTTCATATTTTTATTTGTTTATTATTTGGGTTAATTTTTTTTTTTAAAATTTAGTAATTCATTTAGAAACCCAATTCACCTCCATTTTGAGCTGCTTTTTGGACAACCAGTAATATAAAATTAAAAGTGATTCTAATTATTTAATTTAATTTTTATTTTTATATTTATTTGGAAATTAAAAATATGTAGAAATAGAACTGCACAAAATTTATTTAAAAAATTAAATATAAATATGTTGTGATTGGATTAAGAAAAAAAATATATAAATTAATTATGTAGAGTATTGATTTTTTTTTAATATTCTTTTTGAATTATTCATACATATTGTATATAGGTATATAAAATTTAAATTAAATATAAATATTTTGTAATAATAATTTCATGTTAAATAAAAAATTAAATATAAATTAATATAATAGATAAAATATAAAATATAAAAAAATTAATTTGATCCGTACAATATACATAATTAAGCATATTTTGTCTTATTTATTTATTTATTTATTTGTATATCGAGATAATTTTTTTTCAAATATCATAATAATTAAATTAAATTATATATAGAAAATAAGTATTTTTTAAATAGAATTTATATAAAATTAATTATTATAATTAAATTAAATTTGTATAGAATTTTATATATGTAAATGGAAAAGGCGATATGACTTTTTTTTTTTAAAATAATAAACCTTTAAAATATACATTAAAAAAATACTAATTATATATATATGGGGTCAGGGTCTAAATTTTGTGACCTTTATATAATAAATTAAAATAAATAAAAGGATTCAATATTAGTTCTAATAAAAAAAATAAATAAAATAGGATACACATCGGATTCAATAGAATAGTATAATCTAAATATCTAATTATATGACTAAACAAACACAGAATTTAATAGAATAGTCCGACATCATGACTAAACAAACACATGATACAAATCTAGACCTTAGAAGTTGTTTGAGATGATTTAAATAAGTGCACTTTTTGACTTTTTATGTGATTTAAATAAGATGATGTGATTTAAATAGGATAGTGACTTTTTGATTTTTTTTAAATATGCCAAACCAAGCCTAAATAATTCAGAGACAATATATCTCAAAACTAACAATCTGATGAATTATAATCTTCTCTTATCCAATCTGTTCAAACAAATATACTCTATAAGTAGGGTAATTATTCAATAATCTCAGAACATGGACACGTGATATTCCATAGTATTATGATTGATGGAAAAGGTAGTTATATAAGGTATTGTGTTGGATAATTAGAAAATATGAAAGGACATATTAAGGCCTCATTTGGAAACATATTTTTTTAGTAATTTTTTGACTTTTTGACTAAAATTTGATATAAAAAAAATTAGTATATTTGAAATAAATTTTAAATTTAAAAAAAATATATGTAAAAAATAGAGAAAAAATAAAATCTTTAACTTTTTTTATATAAATTATTGAATTTTTGACTTTTATTTAAAATCACCAGCTGAACGAGAGCTAAGTAATAATTGATTAAAGAGTACCGTTCTTCAGAAATATTTAATAGTTTCCCTATAAGTGCATGGGGGTTTGATATATGTTGCTTTCATGGTCGGTACACAAATAAATGATCCGGAGACTTCTTTTCCGGGAGACGTGCGAATAATGTTTGCCAGAAGTTCTTGCTCCATGAATCGACATTAATGTATATATATTTTACAAACATTTCTAGAACAGTGATTGTTTTTTATTTTTCAAATTTTGGCCGGCCTATAAATCAAAACTTAGATGGGTCCAAAACAAAAACAAAAAGAATATATATAGACGAAAGAAAAAAGAAAGGGGCCTATGCTGCTTTACCCATAAAAAATTAAGAAAACTTTTAACAAAGTTCAACAACTGAAATCATCTTCAATGATACATTAAATTTGAATAAAAATTTAACTAAAGGATTCATTTGATATCCCGTATTCTAAAAAAAAAATTAAAGTTTTATCAGAACACCAGTCGACCAGGCGGACGACCGGGAGGATGTTTGACCAGTCGACTGGCTAGTATAAATTTTTCACAAATTTTTACTTTAAGGTGGTCATCCAGACGGACGACTGGGCGGTCGATCGGCCAATATAATTGTTTACAAATTTTTGTCTTGAGATAGTCATCTGGGGAACATTCGGAGGAACATCCGGTGGTGACAATTCAACGGCAATGAAGAGTGATTTGATAAAATGTACATTAATTCTCAATTTGATAAAAGAAAAATGAAATTTTAAATTTAATGATAGATTTAATGAATCGTTAAAGGAATAAAAATTAACTTTTTTTATCAAATTTAAATTTGATGAATCATTGAAAATAACCGTGAGCATCTCCAAGGGGATAGTTAAACAAGACTTGTTAGGCATTTTAGCCAATGTAAGTCTAATTTTAAGCTTCAATGGGCTAGCTATTGGGTTAGCTACTTTACCATCCTATTTTTTTAGTGGCTACAATCGCAGAGCCCCAGAGGCTCTCCAAACAATTATGTATGTATATATTTTAGATTTTTATATATTTATGTCTTGGATTTGGGATTTTGTATTATATATATATATATATATATATATATATATATCTGTGTGTGTGTGTGTATGTAGCAATTTTATATGTTTTTTCAATTCTATTTGATGAATTACAGAATAACTTATTTTATATTTTGTATTTTTTTTCTCCTCATTTTACAGGTTTTGTATGTTTGTATGGGCAAATTTATTATTATTGCAAATTTATATTAGTAAAATATCAACAATTAGTATTTTTTATTTTAAAAATTAATTAAGTTAGTTTAAATAATTGGCTAAAATAAAGAGCGTGGTTAGAGAACATAATAACTAAAGTAATTAGGTAAAATAAAGAAGATATTTTTTTTATATTTTAACTAGTGAAAAGTAAAGAATGTGGTTAGAGTTGCTCGCAGAGCACTAATTTCTTGGTGAGGTGTAAAGACTCTCCGCCACTAAGTCCATTGTTTGTTGAAAAATGCTTGGGAGCACTAAGTGCTCCCACTAATTAGGTGGCAATGAGTCCCGCCAGTAATGATGTGATGTTTTGATCTTGGAATTGTATTTTTTTTTTTACTTTTTTAATGCATTAGTGCTATTAGTGGTGGTGTTTTTAGTGGGATGAATCATTGTTGTTGTTTGTTAGTACAATACTGTTATATATTGTTTTATTTTATTTTTTTATAAACTATTATTATTTTATATACATGATCAGTCTTAAATCACAAGCATTAATGTAAGTAATGATAAAATTTAAGATCTCAAGTTATTAACTTCAAGGTTTTGACATTGGTTAAGGTACACGTAAGTTAATTCAGACACCTAATTATTTAAATAAAAGAAAGATACACAATAATAACAAAAAATAGTGACATCTACCATGATATTGTTAATAATACCATGATTAACACATTTTTTTGGTTTATTATATGATGTGTCACTATTTTATTAATATAAGATATTAAAAAATTAATATGAACGAATATCAATTAAAAACAATTATGTATTTGTCTTGGTATTTTTGCTTAATTAATTTAATCACCTACTTTAAATCTCAAACATAAAATAAATAATAACATACAAAAAGAGACTTGTGACTTTTAAATTTCTTTTTCTACAAGACCTAGTCTACCTAACCAATCCACTATTACGAAAAAAAAAACCAAATTACAAGGTATAACTTGCTACTCAATCCCAGTTAAACTCGCATGTCTAAAGTGTTTTTAATCCATAAACTTGAAAGTGTACTTTTTATACTGATTGAATTCATAATTTGTTTTCAATGAATCGTAAGAATTTAAAATAAAAATATAAAAAACAATTATACAATACTCACATGAGTGTAGAACTGTGTGAATTTCATACTATACGCTGCAAATATTGAATAGAATATTTAATAATTTTTTAAAAATCTAACATTTTTAATTCCTGCACTTTGTTGCACAACTGACACAAGTCTTTAATTTCACTTCAAAGAAATGAGACTTTTGAAACCATATTGGACGAATTTTTGGTGGGTCCCACGAATTTTTATTTAATTGAAATTTTGAAATTAAAAAAAAATTAATTTGGTAGAAAATGAATTCAAGAAAAAAAAAAGCTCTTTCATATAATTTTTTAAGGTAAAATTTTTTTTTGGAAATTTTAAAATATCAACTTTTATGTTTACTTTTGTCAAATGAATTTTTATTTTTTTTAAAAAAATTCTCATTATAATATTAATCTTGTTTTTGTGTAATGCTGTCATTAGATTCCACTTGTTTTTGTCATGTTGCTTCACGCCAAGCTTTGTGGAAAAATAAGCAAACGAAAGAAACACTTTTACATATCAGGATTAAAAAAATTTGAGTGTAGTAGCCATTATCTTTTCTTTCTTTTTTTAAAGTGGGGGAACACTAGACATAAGTGACAAAAACTCTTTGGTGAGATGTAAAGGCTCAACAAATTGGCTTATTGTTTGTGGATTGAGAATTGCTATATATTTCTTGTCTTCTTTTTTTTTTTAATACTATTTTATATCACTGTATACATAATATTATATTATTTATTTTTATTATTTTTTTAATGATTATTTTCCATCAATGAATAAATCATGAGTACTTACGTAGATGACAAAAAAAAAAAATTTTTTGATGACATGTAACATTTCTTCGGCCAATAATATTATGATGAATACATTTTCTTATCAGATATTTAAAAAAAAAAAAAAAATTTGATGAGATGTAACATTTCTTCGGCCAATAATATTATGATGAATACATTTTCTTATCAGATATTTTTGCACCAACCGCGATTGGTAGCTCGAGACTTTTGAGGCTCGAATGGCTCGAGTCGAAAAACGACGACGCATTAGGGCTGGAGGCGGAGGAGGGAGGAGGAAGAAAGGAGGAAGAGGAGGAGGAGGGAGGGAGGACTGGAAGGGGCCCAATTATTAGGGCTGGAGGCGGAGACGGGGGGCGGAGGCACGATCAGGCGGGCGGAGGCGACGAACGAGCTGCGAGCTGCGACAAGGACGGCGGGCGGAGGCGACGAGCTCCTCGCGGCGGAGGGCCCCCTCTCTTTGTTTTCTTCTCCCCTCTTCCTCCTCTTTTTCTCTTGCTTCTCTCTTTCTCTGAAATCAGTTTCAGCTTGAGGTGGAAGGAAGAAGGAAGAAAAGAAGAAAAAAAAAAATGAGAGAAATTCGGACCATTTTCGAGCCACGAAATTCGAGCTACCACTCTTTTCTCTTTTTGCACCTTGCTTTCAAATACCAAGCTTTGTGTAAAAAATAAGCAAGGAAGAAGCACTTTTATGACTCAGATTCCAATAATTTTGATTTTGTTTTTGTTTGGTAAGGAGGTTTGGGGTTATTTTAGCTACAAAAGATAAAATAGGCTATTTTCGCCACAACAAATAAAACATCACATCCAACCCATAATCATTATACTCTTCTCTCACAAAAAAAGTCAAAAAAGTAAAAAAGTCAAAAAATTCTTCCTAAATTAAATTTTTTAACCCAAGTTAAAATAATCAAAAAAATTAAAAAATCAAAAAACTAACTCACTTGTCAAACGGAGGCTAAATAAGTGTATTGCTTTCGTCATTGAAAGTTAAGCCTTACCAATCAAAAAGTTTGTTTCCATTATCTTTAGACTTTAGTTGATGAAAGTGGTGTTTTTTCCCAACTTTTCTTTGACTAGAGATATTTTTTTGTTTCTAACTTTAAATTGCTCTATCAAATCCAAAACTTGTGTTGGTCCACAAAACAGATTTAGGATCCGTGTTGTTGAATTTCTAATAGGAAACTAACCGAACTTTTAATTTTGAGGCATTTATATTTTATCATAAGTACAAAAGATTGACTTAAAGTTTAAAAAAGAAAAGAAATCTAAATTGGGGAAAATTAATGTTCTTACCTCTTACTTAAATAATTATTCAACAATGATAATTGTTCAATAATCTGGAAATTACGTAATATTGTCGTTAGGGATATAAAAAAAATCAAAAAATCGAAAAAATGGACTAAACTTATTGAACCGAATCAAACTGACTATATTTGATCGGTTTTTTAATATAAATCGGTTTGTGAGGTTTTAAAATTATTTTTCGGTTTTCGGTTTGGTACCGATTTACGTATCTTGTGCACCGAATTAAACCGAAATCAACTGAAAATTTTGCATATTAAACATAATATATATTAAATATATAATGAAATTGGTTGAGTATAAAGTTCAGTTGATTCACTTAATTGTTTATTTTTTCTTAAATATTTCAAGTTTGATAATAGATATTGACAATGTGATAAGCTGTTTGTTTGCTACTCATATATGCTTGAGTCATGTTATGCTACTACAATGTCTATATAGCTATATCAATGTTTATGTTGGTTTTAATTTTTTATTTTGAGTTGATAAACTTGTGATTCATTCTTATGGGATAATAGTTTTAAACTTTGGTTTTACTTTGGTGTCAAGACTTTGGTTTTAGACTTAGGGGTTGTTTGGGAAGTGGGTTTGGGGCTAAAATAGTCACAAAAAATAAAATAGGCTTTTTAGTCCCAATAAGACAAAATATCACATCCAACCTATAATCATTATATTTTTTTTCTCACAAAAAAGTCAAAAACCAAAAGTCCTTCCCAAATCAGGTTTTTTAGTCCCAGGCTAAAATAGCCAAAAAAGTCAAAAAGCCAACTCCTTTCCAAAACCAAGCCTTAGTATTTATTAATTCTTTTGTTTGTATTTTTGTGAGAGGATTGGATTGGATATTGAAGTAATGTACAAATGGCTAATTTAATATTTTTATATAAATTATTTACTATATTACAAATTTGAGAAGTAACTCAAATTTGAAATGTTGTAAATTGAAAACTGCACCGAGCTGAATCACTTGAATTAGTGCAATTTGGTGCAATTTACTAAAAATTTCAATCTATATCAGTTTTCAATATAATAAAACCGACTTTATTAGTTCAATGTAAAATTTTACCTAAACACTGTCTATTCCAATGTATCTAAAACACCATACAAATAATCTTACGTAATACTCCAAGACTTTCTGATTATTTTAAAACAATAAAATAGACTTTACTATTTAATCAATGAATTAGAAGATTTACCATTCTACATGCCTTTTTTTTAAAGTATAAAACAATATTATATTATGAAACAGATCATTTGTCACAATAATTAAGAAGTTAACAAAATTTACTTGTTTGGGAAGATAGTTTGTAACTATTTTAGTCACAAAAGATAAAATAAGTTATTTTAGCCACAACAAACAAAACATCACATCCAATCCATAATCATTACACTCTTCTCTCATAAAAAAAATTAAAAAAGTCAAAAAATCAAAAAGTCAAAAAGCGCTTCTCAAATCAAACTTTTTAGCCCAAATTAAAATAATCAAAAAGTCAACCCACTTCCCAAACGACACCTTAACCGCTAAATATCAAGCCCACTAAATCAAGCCCAACAACTACTTACCCTACTGGCATTCTATATTCTGCTATGTTGACTAACAGATGCAGTTTAAAATTCTATATTCTGCTATGTTGACTAACAGATGCAGTTTAAAAAAACTTTCACTATTATATATACAATGATGTGACATCATGTGTTAATTTTTTATTTTCTACATATTCAATAATATAGAGCTTACTCTCTTGTCACATCATTTGTGGATGAATTTGTGAGTTTAAAATATAGAGATGTAACATTACTCAAAAAAAAAAAATCTAAAAAGAGAAGAAAATATCCACATCACCCAAGTCCAAACTCGCATAACTTCACCGACAGAACCCATTGTTTTCTTTTCAAAAACTTGGAGAGAAGTCAGTCTCATGCTCTACTCATTTTGGTTCCAATTCCATATTCACAAATATCCATTTCATTACAAATAAATAAACTTGAATCTCATGAGAGTCTTCCACAATAAGAACTACACAACAACAGAAATGTTATCAGATTTGCAATCACCAATTGCAACAACCACTATCAGCTTAAATCCACAGTTCACCCATAGTCAGAGTGATCCACTACTCAAATCTAACTCCTTTTGTACTGTAACTTGCATTATCAATGATTATGTTGTTTATTCTGTTAAATAAAAAATAAAAAAACTTGACTCCTACATCCTCCTAAAAATTTGCAGTCAGGTGTAACCTTTTGCAGGTCATCAAGTTCTAACCACAGGTAGGAAAATCCTTCCATCATCACTGTTCAACCTGTTTGGTTCCAATTTTCTAAATATTGAATTTTTTATATTTTGATTTTTTTTTAATTTTTAGTAAATTTTTTTAATATTTTAAAAAAATTTGTTACTTCTAAATGCACAAAATCAAAATAAAATATTTGTAAAAAAATATTTTAAAAAATCAATAAATATATAAAAATACGAAAATATACTTAGTGAGTGTTTGAAAAGTTACTATTTTAATAGGCTATTTTAATTTTTGACTATTTTAAGAGACTAAAATTTTTGTATTTGGAAAGACAGTTAACTTTTTTTGTAGTGAGATGTGATATTTGTAAGAAAAAAAGTGAAATGATTATAGATTTAATATGATATTTTGTCTTATTAACTATTTTAACCTATTTTATCTTTTAGTGCTATTTTAGCCAAAAAAGTCAAAAAAGTTACTTCCCAAACACCCCCTTAATTTTTGTATTTTTTTAAAAATATTTTTAATATTTAGTGAATTTTTTTTAACAAACATTTCACAAATATTATACTTTTTAATTGTATTTAAAAAAATATCCAAACTGCAAAAGACAACTTTCCATGAAATTAATTCCTCAAAAGAAAGGCCACATTCACACCCTTTTTCGAGGTTTTGCTACTGGTCCTATACAGCTTAAAAGAGAATACCAGAGCTTCTAACAACTACATAAACCACCCACATAAAACAAAATCAAATCCCATTAAAAGCCAAATGAATTGACTTCTTAAATGTCACAGCTGTCACTTTCTTTAATGAAATACAAACATTCAACCGAATGTAGCCTAGGAGAATATTCAAATCAGACTAAACTAGAAATACAAATCCGGAAGAAACAACTGAGTAAGATCAAAAACTATTTCATGATAGCATTGCTTACCCACATAAGCTTTGTTCCACCTATCATTCTACCTAAATAATGAAACATTTCTAGCAGTTCAAGGAGTTCTAATCATACCCACATTGTTTTCAACTTTTTAAGTGCCACTAAAATGCAATCCTATGGAGAATCAAACACTAAACCCTAGAACACAACTGTGTCGAGCATGGTGCCCAAAGTTTGAATTATGTTTGAAGACATCAAGTTGGAGACATGTTCTTCAAGATGTTTTTTGGCATCCTGTCTTCCCACATTCGCAATTGCTAGTTTTTCTGGTGGCAACTCATCCTCTTCCTGCACTGCCTTGTTATATTTAATAGCAAGGTTTAGCATCTCCTGCACATCACAAGGAATACAATGTAAGTCATAATTTTATCACATCGGGATGCCTATTTGACAAATTGCACATTTTAATAATTGTAGCCTGTGAAGCAAGATATGCGGCACAGCTAACCCAAAATTTCATAAAAAGGACATGGATGCTGCAATATTTGTGTACATTTTAATAATTTCTATATCATAATAGGTCTATGTACATCTTTCTTCCCAGACACTGCAGTGGCATGAGCCTCATGCATTGGACTACCCTTAAATATCATATATAGGACAAATATATACGTTTGACTATGGAAAGGTTATCTCTACAGCCCAAAAGGTCGCATTTACAGCCCTCTCACTCATATGTAGGTTTACATGTGATGTGAGGGAGACACTGGAATCTGCACCTCAACAAACATGTCATAAGTAAATTTTATTTGCATCTATTACTAGTAGCACTTCTTCTATCCCAAATTCAACTACACTTTTCTTCATTAAAAGTGCTTATTGCATGCTTTAGGGGTGTTCATGGGTTGGCTTGGACCGGTTTCACTATCAACTCGCCACCTGAACTGATCATTACGGGTGGAAGAGTACAGTTTGTTGGTCGGAATCGGTTGAGGCCTCGGGTGATTTTTCCTTCAACAGCTTTTCCGCCTTTCTCGCATAAACAAATATACAGACAGATTTGAGAAATAGTTTCAAAAAAAAAAAAAAAAAAGAAGACTTGAGAAATAGGAAGAAAGTGAGAAGACAGTTGTGGTATGGTGTTGACATTCATAGCCTTTTGATCTAATCCAAGAGCATCAAAACAAAGCGATCTGGACAATGGTTGTTGATGACTGAAAGGATCTAGACGCAACAAACCATAGTATGTATATCCCAAACACCATGTATATCATAACATCATGTATGTATGATGATATAATCATGTATCTTATATATATAACATGTATGATGTATCCATGCATTGAAAATATCAACCTGACGGGTATTATAGGGTTCGATACACTATCTTACTATTGGTCAAATATTTATTGAGTTTTTTTCTTGCATTTGAAATATGAAACGAAAGGAAAATGAAAGGTCTTGACATTTTTTTTGAGCCATGTGCCACTTTCTTTGTAATTGATACAGAGACTTAGAGTTTTAATTATTATTATCACCTGAAGAAGAGTGAAGGTATTTAATTCCTGTAAGACTATTTGATAATTTTTCGGGTGGTTCGGATTTATTCAAATCCCAAGGAATAAAACCGTCAGCCGACCGAAACATTGATGAATTTTACATATAAGAACCAAGCTAACCATGGAGGCTTTTTGAAACCGACCATAATCATTCGGTTTGCTCTAGATTGGTCGGTTTCATCCAGTGATTCAGTTTTTTGAACACCCCTAGCATGCTTAACTTGTTTTGTCAATACTTAAGGCATCAATTTTCTTTTGATGAAAATTTTAGACATGCATGGTATGTTGCTACTAAATTCCTTCAATTTTTGTGCTTGACTTGCAAATGCCGCCTATTAGAAGCATATGTTTTCATAGATTGCACTTTTCTAGTTCAACCACAGGGAACTTGAGGTAATCCTCAAACAACATCAATTAATGGGCTTCAAGGACTCCAAAGAAATCTCAATGGTAAATGATTATCTGTATGCAGCAAATTACTTTATTCTAAACCGAGGAATAGGTCATCCACATGGATAGAGGAACCTATATAAGTTACCCATGGGTGGTCTAGCTTATCAGAGACAAGATAATTTTGTCCACACAAAAACTTCCTATGAAAACGATCCAACTTGACAGAACAACTTCAACTCCAAGGGAGCAACATTAGTACATTACTAAAATGCAATGAAGAATGAAATGAAGAATAAGGAAGTTTTAGGGAAGTAATAATGCACTGATTTGAGTGCATCCAAAGTTAATTTTTGGGTTATCTCTTCCAGACTACATAATTAAAAGGCTCAGATTTTAGCCTTCTAGTTTATATTGGAAAACAAACTCGTGAAGAGAAATAATATCCATGTCATGACTGATCTCCATATTAGTGTCTTATTTTTGGGTCTTCAGGATATAAGAAAAACAAACTAGATTAACCCCTTGAAGCAATCTACAGGCAACACTTGAAGGACTTCTATCTCATTACTGGATTGTATTACCATTCCCATATTATTGTTTTGATTCTAGGGCATTCAGCATCAGATCCTATGCATCTATGCAGGATAGCAACACTCTATGGACCTTGACTCTCAGGTACAAAAGGCAACACAACAATCCACGATAAAAATCTTTCAAAATTGAGGTTAAAAAAAAAATATGTGCAGCCTCTGCACCTTAATGCAAAGGTGCCAAATACAACACATACACAAGACAATGAAACTCTTGGCCTCACAAAAAGCTTCACTTACCTGAACAGTCTGCTCATTGGTCTTGGAATGGGTATCAAATCGTTGCAGTGTCAAGCCATCAGTCCACTTCTTCTTGTGCAGGTTCAGTAGCATTTTCTCCTCAAGTTCATTCTTCCTGTAATTAATGGCTATTGAGTAATAATGCCTATTCAGCCCATGGATCAATGCCTGCAAAACAAATTGCCATTAGAGGATTAAACTCAGGGGTGACACCGCAGCTATCAGAAACACAAACGCACCACTCATTCAGCACTCACTTGAATGGATGGCTTGTTCAAATGTCCAAGGTTGGACGTTGTTTGCCTTGGCTCTTGACCAAGCATCATGGTTTGTGGGTTAATTAAGCGGAAGGCATCAATGACCACCTTCCCCTTAACACTTTGTATGGGATCCACCACAACTGCCACAGCACGTTGATTCAAAGCTTCAAAACTCTGCATGATATCACAAAATGTCAATAATTAAGGTGGTCTTGACTCTTGACAGAAATAAATGATAACAAAATTACCCCAATTCAAAACACACACACACAGGTAGACAAAGCGAGAGAGGGGGCATGAAAAATTTCTGAGAATTCTTGTCTAATTGAAGCATCATAACTTCATAAGCATATAATTTGCTTGAATTAATTCATAGAAATTATAAGTTACCCTTCTAACAAACATCATTCTCCAAGTTGAATTAGTTCCACAAGTAAAACATCAGGAAATCCAAATTCATTAACATCAATGTAATCATAGCCTAAGCAAAGTACATTTGAATCTTGCACCAACCACAATCTCTCCTGTCCAAAATCGCCAATCAAATTGCACAAGAGAAACAAGTGATTAGCTAAACGTGCATCTGCATACGCACGAACACAAGTCCCAGAAGTTGTGTAAGCACATAAGCCTTATGTTTGACACCTCATATTCAACTCTCCTAATTGCTTAGGTTGCTTTTTTGGAGGGAGAGGGGGTTCTCTACCATGACTCAATATCCAACCTCTATACTGGACATTGTCAACCATCATCATATCCTTGACACATAGTTTGCAAGTCCTTCCCTACACACAGGTGATTCAACTAACTTAGATCCCAGGATCCCAGGCACTTAAAACTAAATTAATGAATCAACAAAAAAAAGCTTCATGAATGGAGATCATTCCCATCAGAGGTAAACTTCCTTTGTGATAGGCCTTCAACTATAGAATCTAGACTGCCTTCCTATGGGACTGACCCGCATAGAAATTTCTTCATCAGCGCATCTTCAGACATAACATTCAAAATTATTTACTCCACATTGAATGCAAAAGGTAAACTGCCCAAGAATTTCTTGCAAGTATAACTTGAGAAGGAAACAAATCAACAACAGAAAACGCAGAATAGGAGAAAAAAAAAATTGCTCATACAGAATGGAAAATTACAATTTAAAATGGGCAAAGAAAAAGCAAAAATGTTTCTTTTATTCAACCAAAAAAGGTCATAGGAAAATGCCATCACAGAATAATGACACCAACGATAACGAACACATAAAAACATAATAGAAGAATAAAGTACCATGCAAAAATCGCTATATAAATTAATAGTAGTAAAACAACCACATAATTGTACCACTACTACCATCGACAACAACAAAAGAAGATAGAATACAACCTGTTGAGTATTGATGTCCACACCAGAGAGCCAACAGCCAAATCCAGGATGTGAATGATACCATCCTACCACCATTTCCGGCCTGCAATACCAAGCAAAAGAACAAGCTCACTATAACATCTATGAAAATGTTTGAAAGCATGTCGCAGCTTGTCGTTATAGCAGTGAGTGCAGGAAGCAGAATATCAATGCCAATTACACAAGCAATGAGTGCATAAATCAATGGGCTTTTTTAATGGGCAGTTAAACCCTAGTTATAGAATTTCTATATCAAATTAGGAGGCAAAAAACATAAGGGGAGCCTCTTGTACACAACCGAATCTAGAAACATAACATAAATAAAAGAAATCACAGATAAGAGCAGGTTCTTCTAATGCCAGACTTAAACATTCAGTTGTAATTAGGCATAAGAATTAACAATGAAGAATGAGAGTGAATTACCTTCCAGTTTGTTTAAGCATATCAAGCATATTAGTCTGAAAAACATGATCGACCGCTTCGACACTGACACCAGTACCACTCTGCGGCATCGCAAATACATCAACGACGCGAACAGTGTACTCATCAACAAATTCACCCAACATCAATCCCATCACTTCCATAGGAACTCCGGCTCTACCTGTCAATCCCAATCCCCCCAAATACAACACAATAGAAACACAAACCCTAATCAGGTTCACACACATAACCCTATATAACTGTATGTATATATGTATACATCTATATATATCTATAGTTGCAGAGAAACCCTAAAATCGAAAGAAGGAGAACGTACCGTGCTTGAGCATTTTAAGGAGGGCAAGCGAAGAGATGTAGACTTGCTCCGACGAATCGAGAGTCGGAGAGTCCGGCGGCGGGTGTCCCAACGCTCCTCCGGCACCGGCGAACATTCTCTGCAATCTCTCCATCCCTGACATTCTCTCGCTCCGATCAGAATTCGATTTCTTTGATAGCAAGATTGCCGCTGGAATTGGTACTCTTCAGAGAGAAAAATAGCTTATTTATAGCGTGGGTAATTTTGCGATAATGCCCCTAAACTTTTATAATATTTCAATTTTGCGGGAATGAATATATATTGTATTAAGATATGAGTTCATCCGATGGGTGTGTTCAAAATATAAATTTTAATTTTGAGTTCACAATATAATTTGTATATTGTTTAAGTGATGAAAATATTTTTTAATAAATTAAGGTCAAGTTTGGCATTACTAAATAATACAAAAAGTCACTATCCTATTTAAGTCACATCATCTCATTTAAATCACATCACCTCTCTAACACATCACATCAAACTCAATCCAAACCCAACCCATATAAGCCAATAAGTCAAAAAGTGTACTTTTTTTAGAACATTCCAAACCAACCCTAAGTAAATTGTCTTAAGTTCAAGTCTTGTATTTTTTTATTTTTTTAAAAAAGTTTATGGACACTAAGGGTGGGCGCGGATCGGTTGCGGGTACGAAACTTCCAATCCGCCATCCGTCTGCCAGATTGGCAGATTGGAGAAAATCAATCCACATCCGTCTGCCAATCCGGCGGATGCAGATTGAGCGAATTGACGGATGGATACGAATTAGTTTCGTGGTTTAAAAGTTTATAAATTTTCAACATAAAATTGCACACTTTCTCAAAAACACAACCTGAACATAATTCAATTGTGCATTGCACTTTCTAAAATACTGTCAAAACATAGGTAAGCAAAAGATAGTGCAAGTAGGCAATGATATACTGCCACTGCCAGACCAGTTCACTTCATATATTTTTAATTCACATTCAATTTAAAAATAAATAATTCAATTCACATTGATATACTGCCAGACCAAAAACAAATAATAGTGCAAGTGGGCAATGACATACTGCCAGACCAATTCACTTCATATATTTTTAATTCACATTCCATTCAAAAACAAATAATCCAATTCACATTGATATACTGCGCCAGACCAAAAACAAATAATTCAATTCAATTCATATTTGATATACTGCCAGACCAGTGAGCAATCCTAACAAAAACAATAATAGTTGCCAACCATAATAACCAAACCTGATAACCAAACCAGCCATAATAATCAAAGTTTGGAAAATTCAATTATCCAATTAACCAATTATCAGTGAGGCCATAAATCAATTATTCAACCTTAACCAATTATCAATGAGGCCATAAAGTTTGGAAAATTCAATTATTCAATTATTCAACCTTAACCATGAGTGTAGGCCATAAATCTAACACAGTCAAATACTCAGGGGGGAAAAAAAAAAAGTTTACTCAATATATATATAACAGTTTAAAAAAAAAAAAAAAAAAAACTCAATATATACATCAAACCCTCAATCAAACATTAGTCTTAAAAAAAAACTCAAATATATACATCAAACCCTCAACCCTTAATTAATATATACATCAAAACTCAATATATACATCAAACCCTCAATCAAATGGGGGGAAAAAAAAAAAAACCAGTCTTGTTATCTGTAAATCTTATATATGCCAAACCAATATATACATCAAACCTTAATCAAGCTCAATATATACTGTTTAGTATATACATCAAACCCTCAGAGGCCGATTACTTAATAACTTAACAAATCTTATATATACATCAAAACTCAATATATATTATATACATCAAACCCTCAATCAAACAGAATTTCTAAACGCAATATATACATCAAACCCTCAGAGGTCGATTACTCAACACACGAAGATTTTCATACGATCAACTCAATATATATACAGAGAGAGGTATTTGTAAATCTTTTATCGTGAGAGAGAGAGAGAGAGAGAGAGATATATACCTCAGTATATAGATCGATCCCCGTTTAGTGCAAGCAAATCGATCACCGTTCAGTGCAACTCGATCGCCGTTCAGAAGTGTAGATCGTCGGTCATTCAGTGTAGATCGTCGGCCGGAGGTTACTGTTGGCCGATAGGTAGGATAGAGAGAGAGAAAGAGAGAGAGAGAGTCTTAGGTAGTGTTTGATAGAGTTTTGTAAATGTGATTTGAGAGTATGAGTTGTATTTTGAGTTTGTGTGTTGTGGAATTATGATTTGAGTGTAGAAAATTTGTTTGGTAAAGAGTTTTGAAAATAGTTTTGAAAAGAGTTTTGATTTGAGTGGGGAATTGTTGATGTGACATTTGATATATGATACAAAAATTTACAACTCATAACTAAATATACAACTCAAAATTATTTTAAAACACATAAAAAATTTTAAAAATTTCAGAAAATGTTTTTTTCGATTATATAAATCAATTGCAAAAAAAAAAAAAATCACTATTCCGGTCAACCGGCCGGACGTCCCGCCAAGCAAAATTTTCAAAAAAAAAAAAGAGGAAAAATGCGTCTGTCAAAACAGAAAACGCAAGTGTTCTGTGCAGAGTTTTGAAAACATCATTTGAGAACCCTTACCAAACACCATACTTGAATTAAGGTGTGGAATTGTGATTTGAATTCACAACCAAACAGAGCCTTAGTGTGTGTGTGTTGTGTTTGCTTTTGCTTGTCGCGTCTACAAAGAAATTAGGGCAAAGCAAAACAAAGCAAACTCTAAAGAAAAGGGGCTTGATTCGTGCAATAAAATTTTGGGGGGGGTCGCGGGTCGGGTTTGGTGGATAAAATGACGGATCACCCGTCACCCGACCCGAAACCGAGAAACTTGGAAAATTAGGCCCACACCCGTCCGCTACACTCCACGCATCCATTCATTTGTGATCGGGTCAGGTCGGGTCGAGCGGGACGGCAAATCCGCTGCACAACCCTAATGGACACAAATGTTAATAATAAGTATAGAAGTATAGATATGTTTTTGCAACTTTGGACCCATAATTTTGTTATATTTATACTTTGGGAGATGAATTTCATAACGCCATATAACAAATCACAATGGATTGTTTTAGAAAGATGGTTAAAAACTGACTTTTTGACTTTTTTGATTTTTTAAAAAAATTTATATATAAAAAAAAATGAGAAATGATATGACCCAAAATATGTTAAAAGCTGAAAAGTAGCTACTAACCCACTTCACAAAAGAGCCCGTATCTATCAACCACAAAAATAGTTCAATTCAACACCATATAACAAAATTATGTATTTTCTTAATGCAACATTTTAAGTTATCATTAAAATTTTACCCATTAAGTTCGAGATTATGGGCTGATTGAGTTATCTCAGTTGACCAATACTTTTTCAATTAAAAAGTTAAGGAGTTAATCCTTACCAAAAGTAGAATTGATTATTTATTTTGGTTATTTGTTTTATTATTATTTATTATGGAAATCTTAGAATATCTCCAATAGTTAATCAGATGCATCGCCAAATTCAAATTTGGTGAAAAATACATACTTTTTGCGCTCCAATGATTTCACCAAAACAGTATCAAATTCAGAAAATGTCAAATGTTTCACCAAATTGAGGATTTGGAAAGCGTTCACCAGTTTACTGTGCAGTAATGTTGGGTGAGGACCCACTGGACAACTGGCTGATTGTCCATCCGGTCATCCAGTTAATCGAACAAACAGATCTGGGTTTTGATATACTTTGAGGATGTGGGTGTTCAATTTACTACAAGTTGCCTCACTTTCTTGGCCTTTTTCAGTCCAATCTCGACGACCCATTCACTCCCACCACAAAGGTCCTTGCCATGGCTGAACAGTTCTAGAAGCCGCCTTCACAGACCACCTACCATAAACACACCAATCGTCTTGCTTCCGAACACAACCCTCTTTCTTGTTATGGGTATGTGATAGATTGGTGGTTTGGTCCTTGTATACTAATTCTTGAATTGTATGTGGAGTCTGAGATCACGCTGTGTTGCAAGGAGTAGATGAGATAGGAGATTTGGATATGCCTATTGCTAGTTTTGTATGTACTCTGTTTTTTTTCTTTCTTGGTTTTCTGATTAAAACTCTCACTCACTCTCTAGACTCTCTATTCTCCAATTTTTATTTCTTAATTGTGATACCGATTTGATTTTTTTTATTTTATTATTAAGGTCAATTGGTATCCATGGGGTGATGAAGCATTTGAAGAAGCATTTTGGGTTTTTATTTTAGATGCAAACTCAAAGTGAAAATTTTGTACTGACTGGTCGACTAGCCGGTCGACCTCCCAATCGTCTGTCCGGTCGACTGGTAATTTGATGAAAAGCCAAATCTTTCCGTTGGAGTAGGTGATATCAAATAGAGGAATTTGTCATTTTTTTATTCAGATTTGATGAATTTTTTAGTGAATCATTGGAGATGCTCTTAGTTATTGGGATTGAATTTGTAGATTTATGTTGTTGAACTTTTAAAATTATGTTGTTTTGATATTTATAATATATAAATATTCTCCTATCAATTGGTTTAAAAAAAGAAAAAGAAAAAGATTTGAATTTAAGGATAACCATTTATTTATTTTGTTGGTAGCTATTCAAAATGATTTGCACTCTCAACAAAAGGAATTTGAATCTTACTTAGACGCCACAACCATCAAATCAAGCCCTTTTTCTATTTTCTTGCTCGAGTACTGCTATGGTAACACTTGTGGTATTGCAGGCCAGGCCTCAATCAATAGTGGCTCAAGGTTGGAAGGCTAAGGCCCAACATTAAAATGGGCCTCTTAGGAGAGGTGTTTGACAATCTCAAAATTATTTTTTTATTTTTTATTTTTTTGTTTTTGTTTTTGTGTAGGCTTTTAGATAAGAACAAAATTTTAAAATACTTTTTTCTTTCTTCACGCAAAGTACTACTAACTTGCCTACACGTTGAACTGACTCTAGTTTCAACTATTCATTTATTTAGGGTCTAACTGATTTTTAAAAGATAAAACAAGAATTATATTTCATCTATATTACATCTTTTTTTTTTTCTTTCTATTTTCAAAATCTTACATAAATTCATAATACAAACACAATCTAATTAATTTTTGAAATTCTTGCATTAGCCTTTACCCAACAAAGCCCCACACATGTGCCTTGGTGCTGATGCGAAAAGGGTTTGTTTGTGGTGATTTACTTTGCTGCTTTGAACTATTGTTGGATGCAAAGTAGCGATGGTTATTGATGTTTGGTGCTGTTGTGGGGGAGTTTGGCTTCCTTAATAAGGACCATTGCTATGATGGTTAAATTTCATGGGACATGCTTACTAGATGTTGCTCACGAGAGGAGGATGGTATTTATTTATTTAGATTTTGATTTTGATTTGTATCTGTTTAGTTCGTTTTTCACAAATTTTTTGTCAGTGACTTGCACATTATTAAACTTTCGTTTCTTGTGCCAACTTAATTGGGATAAAAAAAGTTTCATCCAAAAAATTATAGTATTATTTTTTATTAAAAAAAAGAAAAGAAAAGCCTTTGTGTTATATAACACAAATTTAGCTATGCCATTGAAAAGTGTTTTAGGAGCAACCACAGTGGAACTGTTTGTGCGTGTCAATTTTCAATTTTTTTGACAAGTCTCATTTTGAACTACAATGGAGTTGGTAAGTGCACCACTGCGGCATTGGTCCCCCGCTGCTAAGTACGTGGCTGTTAATTGGACCTCCATATATAAATGGACGGTGGGATTGATTTATAGGCTAAATATTGAGTTATCATAAAAAAAAAAAAAAACAAGATAGTTATCAAAAAAAAAAAAGAAAAAAGGATGCACTATTGTAGCGAGTGAGATAGTGAATACGGAGAGAGAAGGGAAGGATATTGCAAAAAAGAGAAGAGGGGAATAGAGAGAAATGGAGAGAGAATTTGAGGGGCTCATGAAACTCATTACGGGTCTCGTTTTGATGACTCGAATATTTTATTTTGTAGGCCCTTTTGTATATATCATCTATGAATTTTTTTTAATTAGTTTGATAATTGTAACATTTTTATTTTATCATGTTTGTTTATAAAAAAAAATAGATGACAAATATATTTTTGAAAATAAACTACATATTTTTTCAAAGAAAATACAATTATTAGATTGATCTATTTTTTTCATGAATAATACACTGAGGCCTTACAAAATGAGTAATTCAGATCATTAAAATGGGACTCATAATGATCGGCAGGTGTTTCTGCTCTTTCGGCAGGTGTTTCTGCTGATTATTTCAGAGCTGTATTATTGCTCGATGTTCTATGTTGCTTGTGGTTGGTTTCTCTCCAACTTCTGGCTCCTCTTTCCCCTTCTTTATTGATGTATTTCCTTCTGTTTCATCAATAAAGTTCTTTCTTTGCTGATCAAAAAAAAAAAAATGGGGCTCATAATGAGCGCTATGAACATTTCAAGTTCTCTCAAATTTAGATTTAAATTTAAGAGAAACCAAACATAAATGTATCAGTAATACTATTTTACGCGATGATACTAGAAAATAGAAAGAGCTATGTTAGGGATACAAATTTTTTTATTAAATTTTCTACCAAACACTCACATGGGTATGAGACTTATATCCAAATGAGATCCACACATATATGAGTGTTTGATAAAAAATTTGGAATCTCAAGTATTTTTGTAAATCATAAATGGAATTAGGTTGTCTCTCGTCATGTAGTTTCAACTACTCTAATATGAGATTTTTGATTAATAATAACACCATTATATATTATCATTACCATAGTTAATATTTACCGAGGATGAAAAGCCCATGAGCCCTATACTAAAAAAAAAGAGTAACATTAGAGACTTACATTTGAGATTTTCAAATATACCGTCAATGATGTAATAAGAAAGTAAAGTCTCACATAATTGAATATGTAACAAATTAAAAATTGATACCTATCATTTCAGATCATTGTGAGTGAAATTATAAAAAATTTATTAAGAGTTTCAAATATTTAGAAGAAAAAAAAAAAAAAAAACTCACTCGCTAGAAGTTTCATTATGATATCCAAGAGGTCCATTATTGATTCCTTTATGTTAAACTTCTACTCTCACCTAATTATTCAAACCCACGATTCTCTCATGGTCTATCCTATAATTCTCATGTATAACGTTCTACAAAAGAAAAAAAAAAAAAAAAAAAGTAAAAAAAGAAGGGGTTCTACCGTACCAAATTACATGTACTTGAATTTGACATTCAAATGGGTCAAAGAAAATTTCATCACCATATTTTTCAGCCTCAAAAATGAAAAATGAAGTCATTGAATTTTTTTTTTTTTTAATGACAAATAAGGAGTCTATAAATACCCTCATCTTATCAAAGATAATTCACTACTACTTTGGAATTTTTATTATTTCTATCTCTCAAGTTTCTATATTTTATTTTTTATTCAACGCTCTCTAAAGAGTCTGTAAACATTTTTTCATATTGTACACACCTTCTCTCCGGAATAAATCTCTCATGGAAGGAGCAAAATTACCTTTGCAACCTCCAACTTATGGTGATCTAATCACTATTCTTAGCATTGATGGAGGTGGAATAAGAGGGATTATCCCAGGAACAATCCTTAACTTTCTGGAGTCTGAGCTTCAGGTAGAATAAAGGGTTAAGTATATTTTACTCTTTCAATTTTCATTGAATATCACTTTTATTTATTTATTTTTTTCTTCTCAACTTTAAAACTGCATAGTTGAACTACTCAATTATAAAAAATTGTTTCACTTTCCCCCTTTTAGATTTATTTATTTATTTATTTATAAGCTTCATTTGGCATGAGCTATTTTGACTAAATTAGTCAATAAAGATAAAAATACTAATTTACCTAAGAGAAAAGTTAGGGATCATGAACTTGTTTTCATGAAAATGATCATGAAAGATTTATGATCATTGGATTACCTTGATTAGTGTGTGGTGCTTTATTCTAAGTGTAATCCAAGGGTCACAAAGCTTTCATGATTATTTTCATGAAATATTTTTTATGATACCTAGCATTACTGTTTACCTAATAAGACAAAATATCATATTCAAATTATAATCATTTTACTTTTTCTTTCACAATTATCAAATCAACTAAAAAAAAGTCAAAATTTATCCTAAACACAACTTTTTTAGCTAGATTAAAATAACAATAACAAAAAAAAAAAAAAAATAAAAATCAAAAAGCCATGCTAAATTAGTTAATCTCAACTGAGGGCTAAGTGTATGATTTTAAAGGCAAGAGAGTAAAACAATACTTAATGATAATTGTAAGGGATACACTTGAAAGGGATGGATGGGCCGATATTGCCCCCACTCGACCAAGGTGGGTCTAGTTGTCTCTATTACTATTATTCTTATTGGTCTTGGAGTACCATATCAACATTCTAAGTTCACGCTCTGTGACTATTAAATAATTATTCGTTTTAGAATTAATTTGTTAAATCATAACCAATATCTTCTTGTACTTGTGCAGAAATTAGATGGTGAGGATGCAAGAATTGCAGACTACTTTGATGTGATTGCAGGAACAAGCACAGGAGGTCTTGTGACAGCCATGTTGACTGCCCCAAATGAAAAGAATAGGCCCATGTATGCTGCAAAAGACATCAAGGCTTTCTATCTTGATCAATGCCCTAAAATCTTCCCGCAGGAAAGGTGATAATATATATATATGAAAAATGATATATATAAAGCTTGATGCATAATATACATCCATTACTATATGTTATAGTATTTGCTAACACATGCCACCAATTTTGAAGCAACAGCTATCCATTTGCTAATGCTACAAAAGTAATAAGAGCCATATCAGGACCCAAATATGATGGCCAGTATCTTCATCATCTTCTTAAAGAGAAGCTCGGAAATAGGAGGTTGCAGCAGACATTGACTAATATTGTAGTTCCAACTTTTGACATCAAGCGACTCCAACCAACCATCTTCTCCACCTATGAGGTTTTTATGTCTTTGATTCTTGGTTTTAAAATATCGATGTGTTAAATTCGTACCATTTGTTCCCAAAACTTAAAACTCTATGTACCAAAGTTGAATTCTTTAGTCTATATGTGTTAACCTACTTTGTATGTATTGTTTAGGTGAAGAAAAATCCAAGTCTAGATGCCTTGCTCTCAGATATATGCATTGCAACATCAGCTGCACCAACTTATCTTCCAGCACATTATTTTGAAACAAAGGACTTTTTAGGAAAAGCGAGGCAATTTAATCTTATTGATGGCGGAGTAGCAGCTAATAATCCGGTATTTACATAATTTTTTGGCATTAATTGAAACTTAGATAATGTGCATTTTGTAATTCTCTCAAAGAAAAAATTTATCAGAAAAATCAAATTTTATTGATTCAGTCAAAATTTTTATATTTATTGGTTGCAGACACTAGTTGCAATTGCTGAAGTGACAAAGGAGATTAATCGGGGGAATTGTGATTTTTTCCCGATAAAGCCAACAGAATATGGCAGATTTCTTGTTTTATCACTTGGAACTGGTACATCAAGAGCCGATGACAAATACAAAGCAGATGAAGCAGCTAAGTGGGGTGTTTTGGGGTGGTTAAGTAACGATGGTTCCACTCCACTAGTGGATGTATTCACACAAGCAAGTGGTGATATGGTGGATTTTCACATCTCTACAGTTTTTCAAGCCCTTCATTCTGAAAATAATTATATCCGAATTCAGGTATTCATGCACCCTAGCTCAATATGCCATACAAGTTGAGAATAAATGCTAAAAAAAGAATCAATAATAAATATATATTATGATTTTTTTTTTCCATGCAACTTAGACCTTGTTTCGGAGATTTTTTCTTTTAGCAACTTTTTTTTTTTAAAAAAAAAAAAGATGAGAAAATTGTCAATATTATTTTAGTTTTGAGGTTTAATTGCATCATTTGAGAAAAAGTACATTAAAAACCAAAATAAAAATAAAAATAAAAATGAAGAAAGGCATTTATCAAATGGGCACTTAATTTAGATGTAAATTGGCTCGAGTGATATTAATTGGCAAAAAAAAAAAAAAAATGCAGGATGACACATTAAGCGGGCAACTATCATCGGTTGATGTTGCAACGAAGGAGAACTTGGAAAATCTTGTGAAAGTTGGTGAGGAATTGCTAAAAAAGCCAGTTTCAAGGGTAAATTTACAGACTGGTTTAAATGAACCTTCTAATCAAGGCACTAATGAGGAGGCTCTCATAAGGTATTTTAAAAATTATTCTTGTAGTATCTAATAATTTATATTAAAATTTTAATACAATTATAAACTTATTCTTATTGTTATCTTTGCTTAATTTCGATAGGTTGGCTAAAATACTCTCCAAGGAAAAGCGGCTTCGCCATGCCAAATCACCTCGAGGATGTATTGCAAAGTCCAACGGGTGTTCTTAAAGATTAAATTTCATTTTATATTATAAATGTTTAATCAGACTTTGTGTTATTTATGGGTAGACAACTCATTAATATTGGTGTGGAAATTCATCAATAGTTAGGCGCCAGTATGAATAAATCACAGGTGTGATAGTCAAAGTTAATGTAAATCAGTCCAATATTGTTTTTTTTTTTTTTTATATATTATCAATAAAGCGAAAATTTTATTAAAAATATGGAATTACAGAGAGAGATTCAAAAAGTATAAACTATTCCTATTTTTTTTTTGATCAGCAAAGAAAAAGAACTTTATTGATGAAGAAGAAAGCTAATACATCAATAAAGGGAAAAGAGGATGAGTGCAAAAGCATCATAGCGAGCCAAATTAATCCCAATTAGATTGGCACTAATAAGATCGCCCAATCATATGCAGCACACCATCAAGAGTTGGTGAGGAACCAACCACGACCATAACCACCCAGAACAACCTCACCTAAGTAAAGACTAACCAAGCCTAAACAAAACAGATAACCCAAAACTAGCAGCCTAATTAAAGAAAGACAACTTGGAAAATCAACACCATACAGCAGAACTGATAGCAAAACTAGCAGAACTGATAGCAGCTGATTGAAGCACCCCTGAGAGCAGAACTGAGAGCAGAACTGCCAGCAGCCACACATTCAGTAGACCTCAAAGACAGCCAGCAAGCAGACCTGAAGCAGCAACATACAGCAAACAGCATACTACAAACAGCATACAACAAACAACAATCCATACAGTTCCCCTGCAGCCCAAAATACATTAGTATCATACAGCATCAGACCTGCACTCATATGAGCTGCACCCCTTCCCCTGCACCACACAGCACCATTGAGCAGACCTCAAAGCAGTATGACATACAGCAGCATACAACAGCATGCCTCCTATACCAGACAACCTCTTACCTGAGAAGTTACGTATTTCTTGTGTAGAATACATGTTCTTCAACAACGTGCTTATTTTGTAAATTTTGCTCAGATGTTCTCTATATGTAGTATGATCATTATCAATTACAGAAGGAACTGAAGACCAGCCCAGCATATCAGCAAACAGAGCATAACAGCAGTAACCAGACATAGCAGTCCAACAGCAGAACATAACTAAAAGCAGATTCAACCACCATTTCTGATTTAGTATTGCTCGTATTTACATAACCAACCCTCGATCTCATTTTATAATTATGAAAAAAAAAATTTAAATATATCTTAACTACACAACACTACACTGCACCCAAACGCTGTGAATCCCCCAAAATCATCAATCCTCACACCATTTCTTGTCTCCCACGCCTAGCAAACACTCCCCACAGCTCCCAAGGCACAACATCTGCTTCCCATGCCAACATTCTGAGTTCCCATGCGTCCGTTTCCGAAGAAAAACCAAGCGCCGCTGCCGTCTAGAACAAGAACGCCGATCACCTCCCATGGCCGAAAGCCCTCCATCCAAGGCCGAACACCACCCGAAGAAGCTACTCCAACCACCCCAACAACCTCCTACGCTACTCCGACTACCCAAGAACACCGCCGAAATACCCCAACAACCTCCGACCACCCATACATCGAACACCCAAGAACATCCCCAACAACCGCCAAACCCTCGACACTTTCATCGAACACCTAAGTCCAACATTAGTTTACACTATTTGATGGTAAACTACCAATAGGTCCTACTTTGGAGACTTATTACTTAATAGGTCCTACTTTGGAGACTTATTACCCATTAAGTCTTATTGATAAATTTATTAAGTGATAAAGATAAATTTATCAGTCTTTTATTTTTATGAATAAATTTATAGTGATAAATTTATTAGTCTCTTATTTTTATGAATAAATTTTTAGTGATAAATTTATCACTCTCTTTTTTTTATAGTGTTAAATTTATTAGTTAGGATCTGTAGGTAATAAGTCTAGTTAATAGGACTAATTGGTAAGTACCCCTATTTTAATTAATACAAGAAAAATTCAGGTGACTAGAATTTGTATTTTGAAAATTATCCTGAAAGTGAAATAAATATATGGCGAAAATTATTTTAATTGTTAAAAGTATCGTTATTGTATTTTTAATAATAAAATTATATATTTAGTAATGAATTATTATACTTCTCGGACAAAAGCTTCTCTAAAAAAAAATTCCTTTTAGCATGAAATTAGTTTGTATATTTATTAGCAATATTTTTTTTTATAATTTTGTCACTATTTTTTTTTAAATGTCACTAAAGTATATCTAATAGTGATATTTTTAGTGACAATTCATATGATTGACTGGAATTGATTTCTTAATATTTTTTTAATAAAATTTTTACATAAAAAAGTCTAGTCTTTAAAACCTTTATATGTTAGAGTGGATATTGACCCGTTGATATTGAATGTAAGAGTGATATTATGTGATGGAAATTATGGTAGTAGAATTACATAATTTGATTAGTGGAAGATAAAAATTATTCACTTAATTTTATTTATAGTTTTTTTTATTAGTGTTGGACCTATAAGGCTTATCACAGGTCTCATTTCGATAATTTGAACCATTCAATATGTAGAGCTCGTCGAATACTTTATCCTTATACAAAATCATGTTAAACGGATATCGATAGCCCCTGGTTCAAAACACATTTTTTTAACAATTTATTTTTAAAAGGGTCTAGCTTGTCTCATGTTGATATCAAGACTGAACTTGTATAGTTCGGCCCATGGGCTCATTTTTGGGCTCATTTTTGATAATTCGAACCGTTCAATGTGTAGAACTTGTCGAGTACTGTATCCTGTAACAAATCATATTGATCGGATATTGATAGCTATTTGATCGGATCAGATTTGTATTGAAAAAAATGAATGGTGAAAAAATAAACGGTTGATAGAATTCTAATCCGATTAAATAGTCATTGATATCCGATCAATGTGATTTTTTACAAGGATATAATATTCGACGATTTCTACACATTGAACGGTTCAGATTATTAAACGGGACCCAAAAATGGGCCCATAGGCAGGACTGGACGGGTCCAGTCTTGATCTCAACATGAGACAAGCTGGACCCTTTTAAAATCATATTTACCATTGATAAAATATGATCTAATTAAAAGGCTATCAATATCTGATCAACGTGATTTTTTTAAAGATAAAATACTCGACGAATTATACATATTAAATGATTCGAATTATGAAAATAAGACTTATGATGCACTTCACAGAGTTAACAGCACCATCTAATCTACTTTGTGAACGGAGGACAAGCCTCCTCATCTTAGGTACTCTCGATATGACGCAAAAAAGCATTCTGATAACAATCACTCATATTCAATTCATATGCTTTGAAATTCATGCATCTTTTATGCTAAAGTTGAAGAGGTTGAAAAAATGGTCACCAGTCTTAGAACATGACATAATTCTTTTATATGAAATGTGTTTTATTTTTTTAAACTCACATATATATTTTTGTATAAAATGACAAATATCAAAACAGCTAGTTATGCAGAAATGAAGTAGGTAAGATGAATAATCCAAGTCTGGTTTGACTGTTAGGAACTATAGGGATTCCGGATTCTTATTATATATATAATTCATATCTAAATGTTGGGGTATGAATTGGCAGCAGCCGTATAGATTTTTGTTCGAGTCAGAGGATGACAAACTTGATAAATTATGAGTAACACCATTTTAGCGACTCCAAAGTTTGCTTCTTTTTTTTTTTTCTTATTTATTTTTTAATCTTTTTCTTTCAATGATATATATGCACCAATTTGTAAGATAGCTTGGAAGTCTAAAAGATGGATGGCTTTGTAAGTTAATTAACCCCGGCTTCCAACATCAAACAATATGCATGTTAACAAATAATAGAATAATAATATATGGGTAAATTGTAACCACGGTTTTTATAATGTGCATTTTGTGTTAATTTAGTTTTTTTAATTTTAATTATATTAATTTTGTTGTTTAATTTTTTATATATTGTGTGTGTTTAGTCTAATCTGTTAAGAAATTAAATTAAAACTAATGACAAACAATCCATTCAAAAGTGAAAAGGAGAACCAAAATGTCCAAAAGGTACTGTAAAAGCAGTTTTATACCTATCTTTCTCTGCAATTTGAACCTGCCAATATCCTGATTTCATATCAAATTTAGAAAATATGACAGCATCCTGTAAACGATCTAAAAGATCTTTTTTGTTTGGAACGGGATACCTTATCCATTGTAAGGCTTCATAGAGAGGCTTATAGTTAATGACCAATCTTGGTACACCTCTTTCAATTTCTGCATTTCTATTAACATAAAATGCTGTACAACTCGGGTGTTTGTTTTGGGTCTTTTGAGAGAGAGAGAGAGAGAGAGAGACAGAGAGACTTTCCTTGTTAAACATTTGACCAAAATTCTTTTTAGTATTTTACCACAAAACCACTTGCTTGAAAAAGTCACTTGCAGGAATCTAACAGCAGAGATGAGGCAACAAGGAAAAGGAGGGTAGATACCGATTGTTAGAGATAGGGCAGATCAGGACCATGGAGGTCAGAAGGGAGTGCAAGTGTTTTCAATGTGTTCGTGGATAACTTACCAGCATCTCTGAACCCAAAAGGCTTGTACAATCTATTTACAAAGTTTGGAGTGGTAATTGATGTCTTTATACCACAAAAAAGGCGCAAGATGACTAACACAAGGTTTGGATTTGTGAGGTTTGGTTGTTCTGTGGCAGCTAATATAGCTGTCCAGAAAGCAAATGGGTTATGGGAGGACGATCGATCCTTACAGGTAAAACATGCAGAGTTTGGGAAGGACAAGGTTGTAGACGTCCCCGAACGTCCCGGGAGGGTTAAGTCCCGTTCCGTTCATATTGGGGTCACTACAGTTCAAGGACTCAAATGTCCCGGTTCTTAATCTTGAACCAAAGAGTCCAAATCCGGCAAATCGTTTTGAAAACAGATTTTTTTTGAAAGAAGTGCCAAACATGGACTGCTTCGCTAGATACAGAGTCGCCACCTAAATGTTTTTTAAATGGGAAATTTAGGAAACCCTGACTCGGTGCCAAAGGCCACGTGTCCGTCATCACCAAAGTTGCCTCAGCTCGGGAACTTGGGTACGATTGGGGAAGGTCACTTCGTGAGCACCCCCGCTCGCCCGGTCAAAGACCGGCCTCTACTAACCATGATATTTATTTTGAAAACATTGTATGTTCTTATTCCGATTATTAGCTTAGGTTACTATGTGATGCTCGCAGCAACAAGTATAGACTGGGCCGCCTGAATTGGAACAAAACATTTCATGTTTGTTTGTTTGAAAATGGTTTGATGGTGCTACCCGCAGGTAGGCTAAGACGCGGATTTGCCACCCTCAGGTGGGCTTAGAAAACATGATTTTGCCACTATCTGGTGGGCTTAAAACAAACAATCAATGCATTGTCCCACTTCAAATAACTCAACCTCCACCCACAGGCATTCAAGGCAGTTATATCACATAAGCACATAGCCTCATGGCAAGCATGCTATCATGGCAGTCACTCACACGCATGCAAGGATGCTAAAGCATAAAACTCACCGAGTACTCCAAGCCAAAACAGGAAGCTAATTAGAAATCATGCATGATCCTAATTATACAGAAATGCCTAATGCAACACATGCAAAAATGCAACTATAGCAGGCTCGGCTTTTCTAAACATGGGATGTGAAATGCAACAGCTATCACGTACTCAACTTGGATTTGAAGTACAATGCAGTTTGTATGATGCGCCGAGCCCGGTGCGTGCAAAACAGATGAATGATGCAAACATGCTATCATACTGTATGCTAATTGAAATATGCCCTATATCTAACCATCATAAGCGGGTAAATAAAAGGGAAGAAAGACGTGGGGTTGGAAGACATACATCACACTCACCCACACTTATTACAATTATGCCCTCGCGCAGAGGGTCCGAATAAATAATAATACAGTCCGAATAAAAGAATAATACAGTCCGAATAAAGAATAATACAGTCCGAATATTACATATTTCTAATTAATTAACAAAATAAATTAAGAAAGCTTTAAACAGGCATGCAAGCCAGGGGGTGCCTTGCTTCTGATGAATGATGTATGATGGAATGCCTTTGCGCAGAAATCCACTGGGATGCCCAATTTAGCCTCTGTTTGCAATGTTTTTCGAAATGCGCGCCAGACTCCGAAAAGTTGCTGATTCCTCATTTTGCTGCAACAGAGAGCAGGAAAATGGCATAGCAATGTATTTCACAAATATATGCATGCCTCGATTCTCGTGCCACCAATCACGCATATCGATGCATGATGGCCGAGGAATCGGATTGCACAACTCAATATTGGGTGCAATGCAGATGAATGCTACAACAAAACCTAACTCCATCATGGGTAATCCGGAGTGTCGGTGACCTGGGAATTGAGATCCGTTTCGTCACTCGGAGTACGGAACGTGCCTCGTTTCCCGTGCCCGGACTAACTCCTATCCCGAACACGATACAATATGCATGATATGCATGAAATGTAGCTACTATGCAACCCTAACATACACAATGCTATGAAAATGAGATGCCTCGGAATGCGTGCCAGACGGGCACGCAAACTGAGGCAAGGGCCGTAAGGCATGAAATGACATGGAAATGATATGAAATGAGGCTAAAATGAAATGCCTCGAAGTGCGTGCCCGCGGGCACGCAAACTGAGAGAATGGCATACGGAATGCAATGATGCAAAAATGGCATACAGAATGCAAAATGGACTTACACTAACACGAGAGGGCCTCAGCCGCACTCACATAAGAGGCCGTAGATGAAAATGGGATGCCTCGAAATGCGTGCACACGGGCGCGCAAACCGAGGCAATGGATAAAGGCATGAAATGGCATGCAAATGCAATGATGGGCTTATACCAACATGAGAGGGCCTCGGCCACACTCACATAGGACGCCGGCGGATGAAAATGAGATGCCTCGAAATGCGTGCACACAGGCGTGCAAACCGAGGCAATGCGTTTAAGCATGAAATGACATGGAAAATGAGATGCAAACATGCAAATGGAATTTCAACACTTACAAATGATGCAAAACAGCCCCGAAAGGTGGGGAAATAATACCGAATGCCCGGAATGGTCCCGAAATGCGACAATAAGCACCCGGAATGGCCTATAGCCATACTAAACATGCATAATTGGTACATGAAATGAAAAACAGTAGCAAGGCAGCCCCCAAAATAGCATTTTTCAGTCACAAAAAGGGCTAAATAGCAAGCATGGATAAGGCAACAATATCATGCAAAAATACGAGCCAAGAGAGGGGTATTGAAGCAAGTGGTACATGCAATGCTCAAATGGAAAAGTACCCTTCTACAACACTGATGAGGGACTAAAAATATGCATATTTTCAGTAGATGACATCCCCCAACTCAGTATGCAAACATGGTAAAAATGCTATGCAAGAATGAGGATATATAAGGCTATAACATGAAGTACCCCAAGCATTCATCAAACCAACAAATACCCTCAATGGAATATGTCAAGAAGATCAAAATATGGATATTTTCAGTACTGATGATGGCTGAAATCAGAAGCTAGATAAGCTTAAAAAAACATGCAAGGTGGGGTCAAAGAGAGATATAAAGGCAAGTGTAACATGGAGACCCCAAACAAAGTTGATCCCTTCTACAATATTGTAGAGGGACACAAAATAAGCTCACTCACAGTTCATGGCATGTTCCAAAACAGACTTCATGTAGGTCAAATAAATCATGCAAGTTTACGGTAAATTGAAGGAATTGTGAAGAAAGTGCATGATAGAGAGGCCAAACAGGGTTGAGCCCTTCTTCAATGTTGAATAGGGGCTCAAAATAGGCCCACTCACAGTTTATGTCATGCTCGAAATCAGATCACTCATAAGCTAAATATTTCATGCCAAAAACAAGGGTAAAACATGGATTCAAAGCAACTTGCACATGGAGCATGAAACAAGGTTGAGCCCTTCTTCAACATTGAGAGGGGCTCAAAATAAGCACAATATCAGTTCATGAGATGCTCCAACTCAGATCACACATAGGCCAAATATTCAATGCAAAATATTGACATAGAAGATGCTATTGAAGAAGTGTGCCATAGAGGGCTCAAACAGGGTTGAGCCCTTAATCAAAGATCAAATGAGCTCAAAAGGGGACCACTTTCAGTAGGGGTCGAAGCTCAACACAATATGGAAATAGGGTTAAGAAAGGAAGCAAGAAAATGGTACAAAAGAGGGATTTGAGATTTACCCTTGAAGACAAGACTTTTGCTACCTCTTTGCTTGATGAAAGTTGCTTCTAAACCCCCCAAGAACTCCTCCTTGCTGCTGGAAATGAAGTGGTGTTGGTGGTGCTTGGTGTTGATGAACAAATGAGGCCAAAACTTAAGGATTTTGGAGGATTTTGGAGATGGAGATGGAATCAAATGGAGATGAAGTCTTAAGAAGAAACTTGCTAACCCTAACAAAGGAGCTCATCAGCCCCTTAAATGGACCAAAAGGGGTGTAAAAGGGGGGGGGGAAATGCACCCAAGCTTTCCCTCCCAAAATATCCCCCGGAGGGCTGAGATATTTTGAAAAACAGCTGGACAACTGTAAAGTGGTCAAAAGGGGAAGCAGGCGGCCAGGTGCTTTTCTTGAAGATGGCCGGCCGGCCACCCCACTGGTCGGCCAGCCACTCCCATGGCCGGCCGGCCATGGCCAAAAATGAAAACACATTAATGGCCGGCCACCAATTTTTGGTGTCCTCCCAGGTGTGTAGAACAAGGTTCCATGGTTGGAATTTGACAACTCTGGAGCAGAGTCACAACATTGCATTTGAAAGAGAGGCTCAAAAATGAAAATCAGAATTACTGGCCGACCACCATTTTTTAGGGTCTCCCATGTGCCCTCATCACAAATATGTAGTTGTGGTTGGAAGAAATGGCCCTAGGGTGTTCACATTAGCCCGGAAGTGAGAAAACGGGCGCCGGAGGAGCATAACTGGTTATCTGAGATAATTGCTGGCCTCCCACCCTCCAGTGATCTTCCTGGTGCTAAAACAGAGGTACCTGCCAAAATTGAACAAAAACTGATGCAAAATGAATGCTCGGGGCCCAAATCACGCAGTTCGGGGTCCCGAAAATAGGCTGTAGGCACCGAAAGTGGTGTTCGGCCACGAAGTGGGTATCTGAGACCCCAGTGTTCCTCGTTATGATAAAACAGAGGCACTTGCCAAAATTGAACAGAAACCGGTGCAAAATGAATGCTCGGGGGCCAAACCGCGAGGTTCGGGGCCCGAAAACCGGCTGTAAGCACCGAAAGTGGCATTCAGCCACGAAGTGGGTATCTAAGACCCCAGTGTGCCTCGTTATGAGAAAAACAGAGGTACCTGCCAAGAACCGGAGGAATCGGAGACGGTTGGCGGTCCCGAACCGAGGCACACGGCCTGACGGCTCCGAAAACCGGGAACCGGGCTCCGAAATGGGCAAAATGGCCTACGGCCACGAAACTTAGCCTACGGCCACTGGGAGATGATCTGCTAGACCTCTCCCTCTCCTCAGGAAGAAAACAGGAAAAATCGAGTCTGGTTCGCAAACCGAGGCAAGACACAGAAGAGGATTCGGAAGTCCGGAGGCAGGGCGCACGGCCGCGACTCTGAGACTTCTGAACGAGCACAATATGCAACATCACCGAGCGCTCAATCGGTGACGTCTGAGTCTTAAGGTCGGTCAAAAATGGGGTGTCTACAAAGGTGAGGGGTGAAGCTGAAAAGATGCCATTACGTAACCAAGTACGGGGATCAGTAGTCTATGCTGATAAAGGGGGAGATGTTCCAATTGGGTGTAGTGGCCTTAGAGATAGAAGATCATATGTAGACGCGGTGGCAGGCAAAAGGGGTGTAGGAGGAGGGGGTATCTTGGTGAAGGCAGAAGAGGTAGGGAATGGTTGGTTGTTGGAGAGTATAATAATCAGATTGAAGGTACAATATGCTAATATTAGTCTGAAAAGAGAGATAGCAGCGATAGGAGTGGAGGATGTAATGGTAAGAGATAGTGGGAGAAGGGATGTTGTTATAACATTCAACTCAAAGGAGGAGAGGGCAATAAAATTACCATCTATTAAAGAGCTAATTGTAGATTGGTGTGAAGAAATTACTGAAGGAAAACCAGGGTAGGTTTTGGAGCAGGAAAGAAGTGTATGGCTCAGTTGCTATGGCATCCCATTGCACTTGTGGAATAGTTCAAACATAAGAAAGATAGGTGAGGTGTGGGGGCAAGTGTTATGTCTTGAAGGTGATATAAGTCAACCACTGACATTTGTGTGTGCAAAGGTGAAGATTTCTACCAAAAGCATGGAATCTATAAATTTTGCTGTAAATCTGGAATGCAGGGGGAGGGTGTTTCCAGTGAGAGTGTGTGAAGAGCAGGTGATCAAGTTGAAATCAGGAAAATGTTCTTGCAGATGTCATAAGGTTCAACATGTGGTGGAGATCGGCAGTTCAAATGTCATGGAAGATCATAGTGTGGGGCGGAATACCAGGAACGTTGAAGATGAAGATGCTGATGTGGAGGATGATTCAGCAGATGATATGGAGGATGGGTGTGATGTGGCCCAGGTAGGTAGGCCAAGTGATGAAAAATGAAGTGAGGAGGTGGACAACTTGGAATGCCGGAGGAGTATAGAGGAAGATATAGCTGGTAGAAGTGATGGGGATAACGTAGTGGCTGCTGAGGTCTGTAGCACAATGATGGATGTGCGAAAACAGAGGAACAACTCTTTGGAGGAGACGGTAGTTAGTCAGAGTAAGGATGATCTGGTCAGTATGCAAGGTTTTGTTAGAAGTTTAGACAGACCTAGTATAGAAGGGCCTGGGGTAAATATTGAAGTTATGTTGGGCCAATATAATACACCAAATCAGGGGTTGGGCTTTGTTTACCACGGTTTGGGCTAGGGCAGCAAGGAAATTCTGGTAGTGGCAAGGTAAAAGAAGTAGGGCCTGTTGGGAGACTATCAAGTTTATCAGAAGCCCATGAGAAGGAACCCAGTTGCAGTCTAAGAAGGAATAAAAAAGGGAAACAGAGGATCAAAAGTATTAAGAAATACAATCCGAATTTGCTACGAAGAAGGTCAGCTGATCTAATGAGAAGATATGGGAGCAGAGGTCCGGCAACAAGCTCGGCACGGCCCAAGGCAGCAGATTGGCGAGCAGCAGTGGCGGCATCGTCCTTAACTGCATCTATAGAGGGTGGTGTGGATAAAGGGAGGATCGTCCTTAATGAGGCTGAAGCAACACTGAAATTGG
The DNA here is from genome assembly GCA_030407325.1 of Camellia japonica. Taxonomy (NCBI): domain Eukaryota; kingdom Viridiplantae; phylum Streptophyta; class Magnoliopsida; order Ericales; family Theaceae; genus Camellia; species Camellia japonica. The sequence goes on from JAPPVO010000016.1 coordinate 179,286,751, forward strand.
GGGAACTCCTTGGGGTGAAGCTGAATGGGAAGAGGGCTGAAGTGTTGGAGAAAATAATGGACCTTGAACTGAAGGATATGGACCGAATTGTAGGGGGGGTGAGAGTTGGGGAGTAGGGTATACCAGCTGGGGGGTAATTAGGTGAAATAGTGATGTTCTTATGAAGATGTTATCATGGAATATTAGGGGGATGGGGAGGAAGGAGAAGAGAAGCAAAATTAAGAAGATTGTGATGGAAAGAAAAGTAGATATTGCCCTGTTTCAAGAGACAAAGAAATCAGAGTTAACTGAGGAAGAAGTCAGATCAGTTTGGGCAAGGGGAAAAATGGAGTATATGGGGGTGGATGCTGAAGGCTCTGCAGGGGGTTTATTGTGTATTTGGGATCCTGACATATTCCAAATTAAGGATTGTTGCAGCAATAGAAGGTTTATATTATTATCAGGTACTCTCTTTAACCAATTTCATTATGCTATTCTTAACATCTATGCTCCTAATGATGTGGGATCTAGAGGGAATCTGTGGAATTGTTTGTTGAAGCTGAAGGAGGAATTTCTTAATCCATGGTGTTTAGGAGGGGATTTTAATGAGATTAGGCAGATTAGGGAAAGAAAAGGGTGTTCGAGGAGAGATAGAGGTATGAAAGAATTTAATGAGTTTATTGACAAGTGTGAGGTATCTGAATTACCATTACTTGGGAGGAGGTTCACTTGGTGTAATTCTAGCACTGGTGAGAAGTGGAGCAAAATAGATAGAATTCTTGTAGACCCAAAGTGGCTTGAGGTGTTTTATTTTAAGCTGTGGGGTCTTCCTAGACTGGTCTCTGATCACTGTCCGCTTCTGTTGATGGAGGATGAGAGAGATTGGGGTCCAAAACCCTTTAGGGTATTAAATGCTTGGTTTTTACATAAAGATTTTCGAAGGTTTTGGGAGTTGAGTTGGAAAGAGCCCAGTGTAGTAAGCTGGGCTGGTTTTATACTGTTTCAAAAATTGAAGAGATTGAAAGGTGGCCTTAGAAGTTGGAATGTGGAGGTCTTTGGTAATGTACAAAATAAACTGAAGGCAGCAGAGGGTGAACTTCACAGTTTTGATATCCTGGCTGAAGATAGGGAACTTGATGGTGCTGAAAAAGTTAGGAGAAGTGAAGTCAGAGCTGAGATGTGGAAGTTGAGTAGGATGGTTGAATGGTTATGGTTGCAAAAGTCAAGACTTACCTGGGCAATGAACGAGGATAAGAATACAAGATACTTCCATGTAGTTGCAAAATGCAGAACAGTTAGAAATGAAATAAATTCTATATTAGATGGGGAGGTGGTGGTTGAAGATCTGGGTCAAGTGAAGAGCAATGTGCTTGAACATTTTAAAAACCAGTACACAGAGCATTGGTCATCAAGACCTGTGTTGGGGGGTTGCTTCCCATCAGTGGAAGGCAGGGGGAGGTCTGGATGGTTAGAATCAGATTTTTCAGTAGCAGAAATTAAATCAGCAGTGATGGATTGTGATGGGAATAAGGCACCAGGACCGGATAGGTTTAATTTGATGTGTTATCAGAAGTTCTGGAAAGTCATGAAGGGTGATGTGGTTAAGTTTGTGAAAGAATTTCAAATCAATGGAAAGTTGGTAAAGGGTATAAATAGTTCATTCATAACCCTTATACCTAAGAAGGAGAATCCAATAGGGCTATCGGATTATAGACCTATAAGTTTGGTGAGCTCTATATATAAGATCTTAGCAAAATTGTTGGCTAATAGACTAAAATCTGTAATGCCTCATATCATAAGTAAATCCCAGTCTGCGTTTCTGAGTGGGAGAAATATTTAGATGGGGTGTTAATAGCAAATGAAATTGTTGACGGATGGAAGAAAGCCAAAAAAAAAGGGGTTACTTATTCAGTTAGACTTTGAGAAGGCATATGATTCTATTAATTGGGGTTTTCTATTTTCAGCGTTATCTAATTTTGGGTTTGGAGATAAGTGGATTAAGTGGATTAAGGAGTGCGTAACAACTGTAAGGCTCTCGGTGCTTGTTAATGGATCTCCTACAGAGGAGTTTAGCCCACAAAGAGGTTTAAGACAAGGGGATCCTTTGTCCCCTTTTTTTGTTTAATCTTGCGGCTGAAGGTCTTCATATGTTGTTGAGCCGAGCTTCCCAGTTAGATTTAATTAAAGGTGTTAAGGTAGGCCATAACGGGGTCTTGTTAACCCATCTCCAGTTTGCAGACGATTCATTACTGTTCTGTGAAGCCCAATTGGATGAAGTGAGGAAGTTGAAAAGGGTGCTTAGGTGCTTTGAAATTATGTCGGGACTCAAAATAAACTTCTACAAGAGTGTTGTATGCGGTGTGGGTGTTTCCAAGGAGCTGTTAGATAGTTTTGCTGCAGTATTGAACTGTAAAACTAAGGCAGTACCTCTAAAGTACCTTGGGATGCCATTAGGAGCTAATCCAAGGAAGAAAGCTACATGGAAACCAGTGGTGGATAAAGTCAAAAGCAAGCTGGCTGGTTGGAAGAGGAAGATGTTGTCATTTGCAGGGAGGTTAACACTTGTCAAATTGGTAACTTCAGCATTGCCAGTGTACTACTTATCTTTGTTTAAGTTGCCTAAAGGGGTAGCTAGAGAGTTGGAGAAGATTCAAGCTACATTCTTATGGGGTGGGTCTGACTTGGAAAAAAAAATCCATATGGTTAAGTGAGAGGACTTGTCAAAAACAGTGGAGAAAGGTGGTTTGGGTATTAGGAAAATAAGGGACGTGAATAACTGTTTATTAATTAAATGGTGGTGGAGGTTTGGTTGTGAAAAGGATACTTTGTGGAGCTTGATGGGTGGATTCCAACTCTAATCCCATCTAACAGGCACTCAGGAGTATGGAAAGGGATTATTGCTGTAGCTGAACAGTGTAGTAGCCTCAAGGAGTTTTACTTGAATAATTTTAAGTTGAAGGTTGGGGATGAGAGGAGAATCAGATTTTGGACTGATATGTGGTGGCAGCCTGTGTGCTTAAAGGATGAATTTCCAATCTTGTTTAGGTTGGTTGTGGATAAAAATGAATCCTTAAGAAGTGTGGCTGATAAGAAAAGTTTAGTGGGTGGCTGGTTCTTTGAGTTTAGAGGGGGCTATATGAGTGGGAGGAGCAAGAGTTGACAAGGCTTCTTGATTATCTGGGGGGGCTTCTGTAGTGTGCCAGAGAGTGTTGATAGGCCTACATGGTTTGCTTCATCTGCTAGGATACTCACAGTGGCAGATTTATATAGGTGGGGTGTGGTTAATATGGGTGCCACGATGAGCATTACCAAATTGATTTTGCTTAATTATATCCCTCCTAAGGTGCAGGTTTTTGGTTGGTTTGCATGGAAAAAAAGACTTAAGTCTAAGGAATTTTTGCAAAAACTGGGGGTGATCAACTCTAGTGCTTCCATTGCTTGCGTGTTTTGTGGCAGTGATATTGAATCAGTGACTCATGTCTTAATTTGGTGTCCTTTTGTGTGGCGGGTTTGGGCTGAAATGTTGGGTTGGTGGGATATCCAAACTGCTATTCCAGGATCTGTGGAGTGTTTACTGTTGTGGTGGGCAGGGGTGAAGTAAGTTAAAGAAGAAAGAAAGGAAGATCTGGAGGGTGATTCCATTGGCTGTGATGTGGTCTGTGTGGAAGTGCATGAATGAGTGTGTATTCAGAAAAACTATTCCAAATGTGGAGGACCTTTGTGACTTAATTAAATATAGGATTGCATTTTGGTTAAAGCCAGCTTTCAGTGAGTTTAATTTTTCAGTTCAGGATTTTGTGCTTAATCTGAGGCAAGTGAAGGAGTGCTTTGGAGGGTGTGTTGGTTTGGTGTACTGATCTGTGGTGTGCTGTTAGGCTTTGTTGCTGGGTGTATGCGGCACTACTGTTTTTTGGTGGGACTTGAGAGGTTTGCTGGGCTGGTATGGTGTATTACCCAGATTGTATGCTGTTATGCTTTGAGGATTGGTGCATGTTGTACTGGTGTTTTGCTATGTTGCTGTGGATTGGTGTATGTTGTTCTGCTTTATGTTGTCCTGTTGCTGTGTTGTAGGTTGCAAGTGTGTAGTGGGATTTGATAGGTAGTGTGGGAGGTTTTTGGTCTGCTATGGAGGACTGTTTATTTATGGAAATGATGCTTTATTGTACAGATCAGGAGGTAGTAAGGTGGTTTTTGGGCTGAACTGTTTGGGTTTTGGCCTGCTGGTTGAACTCTGCTTCCTTGCTGGATAGTCATTTTTTTGGTCTCTTAGTTTGAAGGCGTAGTCTACCTCTCTATCTGTTTGTCTTTTTTCTTGCTTTTTGTTGTTGGTTCCTCACCAACTGGCGCTGGGAGCTTCTGTTTAGCTCCAAGCTCCCCTTATTGATGTAATATTTCATACTGTGTTTGTTTCATCAATAAAGATTTCTTTTTGTTGATCAAAAAAAAAAAAAAAATGCTGTACAACTCCATGGAGATCGGCTAGATCTAATGAGTTTCTTCTGGAGTAGAGTATTGATTTCTGTTTTGCAGAGTTCTAAATACTCTTTTTTCATTTGACTGGGACGAGCTCTAGTTGGTATTTTTCGCTCATCAAATCTTAGTTCATAAGGGAGAGAAACTATGTGTTTCTTTCTTTCCCAAAAGGCATTAGGAATATCACTGCAAACTTCTGTTTGAAATTCTTGCTCAAGAGATTTGATTTTATTCTGTAAAGAGGATTGTTACAATCTTTGTTCTGTAGTAAGAAAAGAAATTTCTTTTTGTAAGAAATTTATTTGCTTTTCTTTGAAATTAACTAGATCCTTAATCTGATCTAATTCTTTTGTGTAAGGTTCGGTAATAAACTCAAAAATAATCTGTTGATTATTTAAAGTTGTATGGATGCCAATCGAATCAATTTTGGTGATTGGCATAAGTAAACATAGGAATGGTGTCCCTAATATTATTGATTAAGACATATTTTTGATCAGGACAAAAGATGTTAGCAAACATAACCCTTGGTTACATATGAAAACTTCTGGAAGTTTATACCTAATGTATAAAGAATTACCAGTTGCACTGGTGAGTGATTGGGTAGTTTTTTGGAAATATTTGGTTGGGATTAATCCTTATTGGATGCAATTCATATCAGCGCCGCTATTAACAAGAGCAATAACATCTTTTATTATAAAATCTGGTTTTATAATAAAAGTTATTTTGATATACCATTTCTGAAAGGTTACTGTATTCATGAGCATGAGATAATCAAGCTCATCATTTTTCTTATCACTCTTGTTACTGGATTCTGGAATTGTTAGTCCTTTATCTTTATGCTGGAAATTGAGTTTGCTATTAATTTTCTTAATTTCAGTATTAATAGCAATGTTGGAAGTTTGTAAATGTTTTATTTCAACTTTTAAAGCATTTACTTCCATTTTAAGATCCTGAATTGTAATAGGTTTTTCATCAGTAGTATTCTGAATTCGTCTAAAAACCTCTTTCATACTGTAATGTTGAGGATGAAGGACCTCTTCTTTCTTTTGCTGTTGATAACATAATTCTAAAAATTTTAATTTCATTTCTGGATTAGTTATTTGGTCAGCAATATTTAACATATTCTGCTTAGTTTCTGTAAGAACATTGATACTGGGACTTCCAATATCAAGTCCATTCATCTCAACTATTGCTTTCCAATAGTTAGCTTCATCTGAAATTTAGTTAATATTAGTTTTACAATTACAAATTTCTGGAGAGGTATCAGACTCGGATTCAGAGTCTGAAGAATACAAGGCTGCTAATTCATTATCTGAACTTGCACTAGAACTAGAGTCTTCAGAAAGCATTTGAAGAATTTGCTGCTGGATCTCATCGTCGATAGCTAACTCATTAAGCTTCTGTTGGATCTTAGCTCTACAACGATTAGCATAATGTCCTGTTTGGCCACATTCATAACATTTAATTGCGTATTTATTTTTCTTATGATAGGAACTTTTCTGTTTGCTTTTAGATTTAGAAGGCTGCTGTTGCTGGACAAACTGTTTAGAGGGCTTATATTTCCTGAATTTTTTAGAATAATATTTTGAAGATTTTTTATGTTTTTTATGTTTGGAAGGATACTGGAGTTTGGTGTTGTAGGCAAATTGTTCACAAAATTCACCTAATTCTTTTCTTCCTGTAAGATTTTGTTGTTTAATCTGCTGCTGTAATTTAAGATCATTACATAAAGCAAGACCTTCATCTGTAACAATACCTATGAGTTGTCCATAGGTATATCTGCTGTATGGAATACTTAGTTGATTATGATGATCCCGTAATTTTTTTCGTACTCTTTCAGCAAAAAGAGTGGGAAGACCATCTATAAACTTAACCTTCCAATGTTCAGAATTAGCGTCAGATCGACGAGCTACTTTCATCATGAACACATCTTTATACCATCTAAAATGAGATAAAGACGAACATCTAAGTTTCTGTAATAATTCCCTACTACGATCTTCGATACCACTAATGGCACCAACAAAGTGTAGGACAATTGTGTTAATAAGGCTGTAAACTGCATCTTGTTCATTTCGAACTAGTCCTGTAACTTCATCTGTCGTAGGTCTGGTAGAGGATAAAATTTCTTCCTTTTGATCATCATCGAGAATATTATCCCACCATCCTTTAAGTATTCCTGTAAAGCCACTAACAATGAAACGGGCTACTTGATGATCTGTATTTTCATTCTGTTTGCAAACTGTTGCAAACATGAGCATATGTTGAAGGATTTCATATATTTGGTATTCTGAAAGACCATCAATATTCTATTCATAAATGGTTTTACTATGGTAAGAACGCTGGTTTTGGAGGAAATCTTCTTCGTAAAGAACATCCATAGGTGTAGGTCTGGGATAGTAGTACCTACTAGGTCCTGAAAGAGCCATATGGTTTGTGTTTTGTCCATAATGAACTTTGTTTATGGTTTGAGGCTCATCCTGAAAATTTGCTTGGATTTCGGAAATTTGGGATAAAGTGAGATTTTGATAGGATTCGTCTTGGGATCCTGAATGATTACTGGACAACATATTGATTTGGGAGGATTCCCCTATATGAAGATCTTTGATCTTATTAAAAGGGTATCCATAAATTTTGTATTGTTTTTCTGTGACTTGAGATGGAAATTAGTTACTGTGGGAGATGGTTTTAATGTTACTGGATAAATGGGTGCTGGTTTTGGCTGAAGTTGGTAACTGTCTTTGATTTGAACAACAGTTTCTTCAATCCTGGTTAATTGTTTTCCTATTGTTTGGCAGTAGAGATTGGTATAATTATGCTGTTTTATTAACGGTATGATTTCTTTCATCGTTAATGGTTCTTTGGAACTTCTTTCTGGAGTTTCAATAAACGCAGTTACATTTAAGGGTTTACTGGAGGTAGAATCACTTGGTCGTAATTCCAAAGATTTTGGTGGTGGATGTATTGAGGTGATACTATTGCTATCAGTAGTCACCCATGTTTTTTGGATATTTTCTAAAACATTTATTTGGGATTGTTGGATTGAAACATTTTCCTTGAACCATAAAAGAAATGATTGAAATTTCTAATGTTGCTCTAAATGAGTATAATACTGAATTTTGTATTCTTGTAACTAGTCTTTGGTATGATTTTCAAAATACCATTTTCTGAATTCTGTATATTTTTCCTGTAGAAAATCCTGATTTAGGATTTTAAGATTTGCACTACCTGGTGTAAAATCCATTAAATTTCAAAATTCATATCACTTGCTGAGGGCTATAAGGCCTTCTGGATTCATAAACACTATGTGGTATTTGGTTTTCTAAAAGTTAAATTCCCTGAACTACTAGATCGGTTTGATCAGGGTTACTTGGGGGTTTGGAAGGCATACCCTGAAGAATAGATTCTAAAGGTTCTGAAGTAGATTGTCTGGAAGACTCAAGTAGATCTACTATATATGGTTGAGCAGTTCTAAAACTAGTAGTAGACATGCTTCTGGATGATTGCCTTTGTGGCCGTTTAAAAGTAAGCTAAACATTACCACCTTGTGTCTGGATAACATCATCCAATGATTGTTGGACAATTGGTCTGGCTGGAACAACATTATTAATCTGTCATCGTTCTGAAAAAGTTATTTGTTGCCAAGGGATCATTTTTGGCACAATAACTTGACTACTGAAAAGGTTTGTGTCAATTAGGACTGTGTCGTGGTCCCCGAACGTCCCGGGAGGGAAATCCCCCCGTTTTGTTCATTTGGGCTCACTACAGTTCGGATTCAAAGTCACGGTCCTGTATCTAATCTCGCAGAGTGCAATGCAAGACCAATGAATCATCAAAGAGTCCAAATCCGGCAAATCGTTTTTAAAAATAGATTTTTTTGAAAGAAGTGTCAAACATGGACTGCTTTGCCAGATACAGAGTCGTCACCTAAATATTTTGTTTTGGGGGAATTTAGGAAACCCTGACTCGTTGCTTAAGGTCACGTGTCTGTCATCACCAAAGTTGTCTCGGCTCGGGAACTTGGGTACGATTGGGGAAGGTCACTTCGTGAGCACCCCCGCTCGCCCGATCAAAGATCGGCTTCTACTAACCATGATATCAAGTTTTGAAAACATCATGCGTTCTTATTTCGGTTATTAGCCTAGATTTACTATGTGATGCGCACAGCATACAAGTATAGACCGGATCGCCTGAATTGGAACAAAACATTTCATGTTTGTTTTCAAAAATGGTTTGCTACTCGCAAGTAGGCTAAAATGTGGATTTGCCACCCTCAGGTGGGCTTAGAAAACATGGCTTTGCCACTCTCAAGTGGGCTTAAAACTAGCAATCAATGAATTGTTCCAATTCAAATAACCCAACCTTCACCCACAGGCATTCAGGCAGATATGTCACATAAGCAGTTAGCCTCATGGTAAGCATGCTATCATGGCAGTCACTCACACGCATGCAAGGATGCTAAAGCATAAACACTTACCGAGTACTCCAAGCCAAAGAAAGAAGCTAATTAGAAAACATGCATGGATCCTAACTATGCTGAGATGCCTAATGCAACACATACAAGAATGCGACTAAGATAGGCTCGGCTATTCTAAGAATGACATATGAGATGCTACAGCTAACACGTATTCAACTTGGAATTGAAATACGATGCAGTTAGTATGATGCGCCGAGCCCAGTGCATGCAAGACAGATGAATGAATGCAAACATGCTGTCATAAGTATGCTAATTGAAACATGCCCTAAACTAACCATCATAAGCTGGTAAATAAAAGGGAGAAAGATGTGGGGTTGGAAGACATACATCACACAAACGCACACTTATTACAATTGTGCCCTCGCTCGGAGGGTCCGAATAAATAGTACAGTCCGAATAAATAATACAGTCCGAATAATTACAAAACCCTAATTAATTAACAAATTAATCTAGGAAAGCAAGTAAATTAGCATGCAAGCCATGGACCGCCTCAGCTCTGTTCCGAATGATGAATGATGCATGCTTGAGTTGCTTGGCGCGGAAATCCATCGCGATGCCCCGATTCGCCTCTGTTTGCAATTAATGCCGGAATGCTGTGCAAATCTCTAGAAGGCTGCTGATTTCTGATTTGCTGCAACAGAGAGCAAGAAAGGGGCATAGCAAAGTATTTTCACATATGTATGCACGACCTCGATCCTCGTGCCACCAATCACGCATCTCGATGCATGATGGCCGAGGAGTCGAATTGCACGACTCGATGTGAAATGAATGCACATGAAAACACAACAAGGCCTAAACTCCATCATGGGTAATCCGGAGTGTCGGCGACCGGGAATTGAAACACGTTCCGTCACTCGGAGTACGAAACGTCCCTCGTTTCCCGTGCTTGGGCGAACTCCTATCCCAAACACAATGCAAATGAGATGGCATACACAATGCGACTAACATACAACCTAGTATACGCAATGCAATGAAATGACATACACAATGCTCGATGTAACATGGTATACACAATGCTCTAACATGCAACTCAGCATACGCAATGCTATGGACCGAAATGGCATACACAATGCACGATGGACTTACACCAACATGAGTGGACCTCAGCCACACTCACATTAGTGGCCATTAGATGAAAATGAGACAACCGAAATGCGTGCACACATGCATGAATACCAAGGACCGAACCTAAGGCATCAAATGCCACTCTACCAAAGCATGGCAAGAGATGAAAGATGGCATACAAACATGCAATTTCCAGCACTGATATATGATGCGCAATGGTCCCGAATCATGGAAATATGGCACCCAATGCATGAAAGAGGCCCCGAAACTCAAAACTAGGCAAATGCATTGAACTATAATCATGCAAAGCAAGTATTATTTGATCATGAAGTATAAAAACAGAGCCAAGGCAATCCCAAAATATGCACAATACTAGTTCAAAGCATGGCCAAAAAGTGCTAACATGAGGGGCTAAAACAACACGCAACCTAGGCTAGTAAGCATGGTTTACATGGCATGTACATGAAGCATAAGAGAGGTCACCAAACCAGCCAAAAATAGGAACATGATATGCTAAAATATGCTCAAATAACCATTGAAATGCATCCAATGCATGCAAAAATGATGAGCTCCTTTGGAGGGCCATGCAAGGGGTTACTTAACACATGCATCAAGGACACTTAGCATAGCAAAACTAGCTTTGGAACTCAATTATGACAGCCCTAAAACTCACCAAAAAGGGCCTAAAATGGCTCAAGGAAGTATGCAATGAAAGGTCCCCTTGAAAGGCCTTAAGGAGGATTGCTCCACACATGCATGATAGACATAAAATATGGCCAAATGGGCTCCGGATAGAGTCAAGGTAGACCTTAAAACTCACCAAATAGGGCTTGAAAAGTGACTTCACAATATGCAAAATGGGGGTCCTTTGGAAGGCCAAAAAGGCCAACAAACAAGACAAGGAGAGAGGGGGTCACCCCCCTCTGATTTTAGCTTTCAAAAACACACTAGATTTCAGTGGCTAAGAGGCCAAACCAAGGCCAATGCAAATGCTCTAATGCATAGCCCTAATCATGAGGAAATGAAGCATGCAAAGGGGAAGATGACCCCAAATAGAAAAATACCCTTAATCAAGCTTCAAGAGGGGCTCAAAATAAAACTTTTTTTAGTTCATGACAAATCTTGAAAATGCTTGCAAGTAAGGCTAAGATATCATGCAAAATAAGCCCTAAAAGAGAGATGAAGCATACAAGGAGGTAGGTGACCTCAAACAGAAAAGTGTCCTTAATCAAACTTCAAGAGGAGCTCAAATAAGACCTTTTTTTAGTTCATGACAAATCTCGAAAATGCTTGCAAGTAAGGCTAAGATATCATGCAAAATAAACCCTAAAAGAAAGATGAAGCATACAAGGAGGTAGGTGACCTCAAACAGAAAAGTGTCCTTAATCAAACTTCAAGAGGAGCTCAAAATAAGACACTTTACAGTTTATGCCGAAGTCCAAAAATGCTAGCAAATAGGGCTAAAGTATATAGCAAAATAATGCAAGAAAAGGGGAAATGGAGACTTACCCTTGTAGCACAGCAATGCAGCAACTTTTGGACCAAGAAGGTGAGTCTTCAACCTCTGAAAAACAGCTTCAAGGTGTTGGAATGGATGGTGGAGGTGATAGGCTATGAGGTGTTGTGTAAATGACCAAGAATAAGGGTGTTTTGAGCTTGGATGAGAGAGATATGGAGAGTTGTATGTATATGCCTCAGCTGGTTTTTTCTAACCCTTGCAAATGGAGATGAAGAGTTGGTTTTATAGAGGAGAAAAGCCAAGGCTTCTTGGAGAAGCCTTAAGAGGGGTTCAAAGCTTCTCAAAGAAGCTTAACCAAAAGGGTCAAGCTTCTCCAAGAAGCTAAGCAAGGGGGTCAAAACCAACTAAAAAGGATCAAAAAGATGGTCAAAATCTCGGACAGTGGGTCAAATGCTTCACAGCTGGCACAGCTGTGAAGCACTTGAGAAGGCCAAAAAGGAGGAAGTTGGCCGACCAGTTCAAGTGGTCGGCCGACCACATGTCCTGGTCAGCCGACCAGGGTTCAAAAAGGTCAAGGTGAATTTCTGGTCGGCCATACCAGAAAGGTGGCCTCCCAAATGAGTAGAATACAGCTGCAGGGTGAAAAACCAGAAAAAGTGACCCAAGAGAGGGAAAAACCAGCTTTCTAGCAAGGTTCAAAAGGGTCAAGAAGAAAAGCTAGTCGGCCTACCCATATTGGTGTCCTCCCAGGTGTGCACAACACAATGGTGGTATGAAAAACCAGAAATTATGGCCCAAAAGTGAGAAAAACCAGCTTTCTGTCAGAAAAACCGGCTGGAGGAGAGAGAAAATGGTTTTCAAAAGAATTGCTGGTCTCCTACCATCCTACCACTTTCCTAGCAATGAAACAAAGGTCCATACCAAAAATGAACCCAAACCGATGCAAAACGAGGGTTCGGGGGCCAAAATGCGCAGCCCGAGGGCCCCGAAAACAGGCTGCGAAGCACCGGAGGTGGCGTATGACCACGAAGGTGGTCTCCCGGGCCACAGTGTCCCTCTAAGGAGAGGAAACAAGGTGTGTGCCAAAAACCGGAGCAAATGGAGGTAGTTAGGCGGTCTCGAACCGAGGCGCACGACCGACGGCTCCGAAAACCGGAAACTGGTCTCCAAACGGGAAAAATGGCCTACGACCACGAAACGTAGCCTACGGCCACTGAGAGATAGTCTACGAGACCTGGTTCTTAAACCGAGGCAAAGCACAAAAGAGCCCAGAAGTCCGGAGGCAAAGCTCGCAGCCGAGACTCTGAAACTCTAGAACGAGCACAATATGCACTATCACCGAGCGCTCAATCAGTGACGTCTGAGTCTTAAGGTTGGTCAAAAATGGAGTGTCTACAGTGTCCTTGTTCACTCTGTTTCCTAATATAAGGATTTAAAGTTGTTAAAACCTTTAAATAAATTCTGGAAATTACCGCAAAGGGTGATGATCCTGGAAGATACTCATATCCATGAGATAACACTCTAAGTTCTAAGACTTTTGACAAATTCTGGTCGGAGAGTGCTATACTTAAATTTGGATAAATATTAAAATATACTGGACCATGAGAGAGACTGGTTTCAACAGCTCCCATGAGAGATGCTCGCCAATCGAGACATTTTCCATCCCTAAGGGTGCACTGAATACTGGTATTTTGACCAAGAAGGGTCAAAGGCTTGAAGGCTATCTGTACAAGTCCTATGTGGACATACTTATATTTTTGTAAAAAGGGATATAAGTCCTATATGTGTAAGAGATACATAATCTCACCATCATTCTGTATTGAGGCTGCATGCTCAAAAGTTTTGATTATTTTTCTACTGGAAAAGTCAAAGGTTCCTATCTTATAGATAGTGTCTGGTTTGACTCTAGGAATAGTCCATCTACCAAGGGCTTCCTTAACATCCTGGTATGCAACTAATTCTCTGGCTTCTGATGTAGAAGCTATGGTGTTGGATATTGTATTAGCTACTGTATTGGCTACTGTAGGTGTTACTTCTTTTGTAGGTGCAGTACTCATACTTTTGTATTGGGACCATATATGTATAATTTAAAAATAATATAACATAATATAAACAACAATAAACTTGGCTCTGATATCAACAAAGGTGCTTGACACAGGGTAAAGCTAGCACGTCTGTATAATACTCGACGATTTTTACATATTGAACGGTTCAGATTATTAAACGGGACCCAAAAATGGGCCCATAGGCAGAACTGGACGGGTCCAGTCTTATCTCAACATGAGAAAAACTGGACCCTTTTAAAATCATATTTACCATTGATAAAATATGATCTAATTAAAAGGCTATCAATATCTGATCAATGTGATTTGTTTAAAGATGAAGTACTCGACGAGTTATATATATTGAATGATTCGAATTATGAAAATAAGACTTATGATGCACTCCACAGAGTTAACAGCACCATCTAGTCTACTTTGTGAACGGAAGACGAGCCTCCTTATCTTAGGTACTCTCGATATGACGCAAAAAAGCATTCTGATAACAATCACTCATATTCAATTCATATGCTTTGAAATTCATGCATCTTTTATGCCAAAGTTGAAGAGGTTGAAAAAATGGACACCAGTCTTAGAACATGACATAATTCTTTTATATGAAATGTGTTTTATTTTTTTTAACTCACATTTATATTTTTGTATAAAATGACAAATATCAAAACAGCTAGTTATGCAGAGATGAAGTAGGTAAGATGAATAATCGAAGTCTGGTTTGACTGTTAGGAAATATAGGGATTCCAGATTCTTATTATATATATAATTCATATCTAAATGTTGGGGTATGAATTGGCAGTATTGATTTTTGGTCGAGTCTGAGGATGACAAACTTGATAAATTATGAGTAACACCATTTTAGCTACTCCAAAGTTTGCTTCTTTTTTTTTTTTTTTAATTTATTTTTTAATCTTTTTCTTTCAATTATATATATGCACCAATTTGTAAGATAGCTTGGAAGTCTAAAAGATGGATGGCTTTGTAAGTTAATTAACCCCGGCTTCCAACATCAAACAACATGCATGTTAACAAATAATAGAATAATAATATATGGGTAAATTGTAACCACGGTTTTTATAAAAGAAAAGTTAGGGATCATGAATTTTTTTTTCATGAAAATGATCATGAAAGATTTATGATCCTTGGATTACCTTGATTAGTGTGTGGTGCTTTATTCTAAGTGTAATCCAAGGGTTACAAAGCTTTCATGATTATTTTTATGAAAAGTTTTTCATGATACCTAGTATTGATGTTTTTATAATGTGCATTTTGTGTTAATTTAGTTTTTTTAATTTTAATTATATTAATTTTGTTGTTTAATTTTTTTTATATTGTGTGTGTTTAGTCTAATCTGTTAAGAAATTAAATTAAAACTAATGACAAACAATCCATTCAAAAGTGAAAAGGAGAACCAAATGTAAGAATTAATGTGGAGACTAAGAATAACATAACCATTCCATTCCATATTTATTATTTTGTTTTTTTGCCTCAAAATTTTTACAACCACTGAATAAATATCTAGATTCCCATACCTTAAGATTCTTACATAATTTATTATTATAGATATTTTGAGACAGATAGAAATAATATATTGTAATTACAATCTTAATTTAAAATCCTTTGGATTTGTCGGGTGTCCATGCGGTGATCTGATATCACGGAGTCGCTTCTCTTGGGACAACAGTTTTGCGAACCTGAAGATAATAAATAGTTATTATTAACATAATTGTGCAAAACTATGTGATAAAATATGTAGAGTAAATTCAATGTTGAGGTATATATACCTTCGGAGAGCATCTTCATTAGTCTCTTTATCAGAAGGCTCTACAAGACCAGTCTCCAAATTTACTCTGGAAACTGGCTTTTTCAGTAATCTTTCACCAACTTTAACAAGATCTTCTAAATTTTTCTCTGTCGCTATATCAACAGAAGATACATCCCCAGTTAATGTGTCATCCTGCATTTCGACTCCGTTGTGTCCATGTCAATGAGCATGGTTGAGAAGAACAACTTTTTAGAACTATTATTGTATCTCACTAACCAATTTCATTAGATTTTTTCATTTTATATGGATTCGCATAACAAATAATATACATATATGATTTATCATATTTTAAAAAAAAAAGAAAAAAAAAATTCTATACTCAAAAGAATATGAAGAAATTGAAACGTGTAGATGATAATCATTTTGAGTATGACCCATATCATACTAATTAAGTTCAAATAATTTCCAAATATTGACACTTTACATTTTAGATTTAAATATAATGATGGGTCTTACTATTATGTAGATGAAAAAAAACTAGGCATCATGAAAAAAACTTTTATGAAAATGATAATGAAAGATTTATGACTCTTGAATTACTTTGATTAGTGTGTGGTACTTTATTTTAAGTGTAATCCAAGGGCCATAAATCTTTCATGATCATTTTTATGAAAGTTTTTTCATGATACCTAGCATTGCTCTATCTAGATATATATACACATGTTGCTTGTCAATATGTAGAATGATGATAAAATCAGTAAATTCTAATCTTTGTTGATGAGTGAAAAATTGTGTAGTGCCATCACGGTATCACTGACGTGACAAATGTGGCAGTGGGTGGAGCCCATTGTCACAGTGTTGCTCTTTTTTATTTTATTTTATTTTATTTTATTTTAGTAGGTGCCAACTTTAGTGGGTGTCAACTCATTAGTGGTGTTTTAGAGTATCACTTTTAGTGATATGTAGCATTGTTGTTCAAATATATTTGTGGTAATACACCAAAAAGTTTTTTTGTTTTATTATCGATTTTTCCCCTTTTTACCTGAATTCGTAGATAATTTTTTTCAGAGTGGAGGGCTTGAAAAACCACACTAAGGTGGAAGTCGACCATATCAGAACTGGCTTGAGTAAACACATCTATTAAAGGGGTAGAACCACCATTTGTTAACCATCCCATCAAACCCCATTTAGCTGCTCCAATTGCACTGTATTTCTCCCCAGCTTTTTGTGTCCCAGTCCCTAATGATATTACTAGAAGCCGACCATAGTCCATTTGTTTTATAGCAAAATAGTCTGCACTTTTCCTCATGATTTGCTTCGTTACCTCTCCTATAGCAATCAAAGTCTGAAACATAAAATTACTTACATAAGTGGAAATGCTCAAAGAAAATAAATAGATAAGAGTTTAAAGTTATTATTAATCAAATTTGATAAATACCGGATTATTTGCTGCTACGCCGCCATCAATTAGGTCAAATTCTCTCACAGTTCCAGTGGGGTCTTTGGTTTCGAAAGAATGGGCGGGAAGATAAGTTGGCGCTGCCGAGGTTGCAATGCATATATCTGAGAGTAAGGCATCCAAGGTTGGCTTATAGTTCACCTAAACCAGGAATTATAAATTTTATGATAAGAAATTAGGACACGGGATTCTGAGTCTCAACTTTCTATGTCTTCTCTTATCTTAAATTCTCATATTTCACATCTCAAAAATTCATAATTGTTGACTCGAAATTCTTATATATACATCTAGATTCTCACATAATTTTGAGATAAAGAATAGAAAAAATTAAAGACAAATTACACCGATAATTCTTATAGTTCGTTGCTTGTGTCATTTTAGTTCCTACAATTTTAATTGGCTCAATTTTGACTCTTAATTTTAAATTTTGCTTCAATTTGGTCCAATTGATAATGTCGTTAGAGTTTAACAGAAAATTTTCATTGAATTGGTTGAAATTAAATTACTAAATTGATCAAGTTTATAATTTTGTTTCTAAAAATATGGCGTGCAGCTCATGTGTGCATTTGCAATAAAAAAAATACTAGCAATTGGACCAATTTGAGATAAAATTAAAAGCTTAGGGTCAAAATTGAAATTAGAAGGATCAAAATAACATAAGAACCAAAGTATAGAGACTAACAGTGTAATTTACCCTAAAATTAATGATAGAGAATTCTTGGCCAATAATCAGCACTATGTTCAATTCAAACAATCACTTTGAATTTCAGTATCAAAATTCTCATAGCTATAAACAATTGATGATATACCTCGTAGGTGGAAAAAATGGTTGGTTGGAGTGTCTTAATGTCGAAAGTTGGAATTGCAATATTAGTCAATGTCTGATGTAGTTTTATCTCCCCAAGCTTTTCTTTAACTACGTCATGGAGATACTTCCCATCATATTTTGGTCCTGATAAGGCTTTGATTACCTTCATGGCTTGAGGAAATAGAGAGCTGTTTGTTTTAAAGTTTTAACATGTTAATACTCCCACTACATATTATCATCATAATTGAATGGAAAAAGAAAAGAATCCACAAAAATAATTTTTATAACTAATATTGGTATGTGTTTTAGTTTGATATAAAAGGATAAAAACCGCTATATATAATATTTTGTATGAAATTTTATACAAAAATTCTTAATTGTTTGTAATTATTACCTCTCTTGTGGGAATATTTTGGGACAATTATCAAGGTAAAAGTCTATAATATCTTTAGCTGCAAACAGCGGGCGATTATTTTCGTTTGGAGCAGTTAACATAGCTGTCACAAGACCGCCAGTGCTTGTTCCTGCAATCACATCAAAATAGTCCACAATCCTTACATCCTCACCATCCAGCTTCTGCATCATGACCAAACCATTTTGGAGTTATTAGCACATGAAAGATTATAACTACCACTACCATCTTAAAAAAGAAAAATAATATTTATCACAATAAATTTCACCATCTTTTTCCTCTTTTATGTACATTAACACAATAATTATTATAGGTACATACAATTGGGGATTTAGATACTAAAACACTTGAATAGAAAATTAACTTGCACAAAATAAAATCTTGAAATCAATAAACAAAAAAAAATTAGTATATTAAGCCACTTCGGATTGCCGATAAATATATTGTTGTGAATTCACTGATTTAATACTGAATTGATTAAATTCGTAATTGATTGTGAGATTTGAAAAGAGATCTAGAAAGGAAAATGAAAAAAATTTACATTTCACTTAATTTCACACCCCTTTGTCCCTTTTATTTTTCAAATCTATTGCTAAATTTACCAATCAAACACAGTGTAAACAAATTTCATATAGAATCCTACTAGGACTTTGTCATGGTAAACTTATAAAAGCTCAGAGTTACCTTAATATCAGGTATTGCAATCTTAGCTCTTGAATTTATAGAGCTTTTCCTTTTTATTGATCCTATTTGCTGACTTAGGTATTGGAGGAGTTTTCGACACACATCTGTCGGCCAGTTCACAGGCCATACAACGATATTTGGAAGAGAGCAAACTTGATCAACAGAATTATACAAGTGCCGTGCTCATATGATTTTACACACCTTTTTTCTCTCTTTTCAAATTCATTCCTAAATGGAATCCTGTAAACAAATTTTGCGCTTAACCCAATAACTTGCTGCCATTCAATCACTCCGGACAGTAAATAAGGGTTTATAATTAGCTGTTTCACTAGCTCAGCGCGAAAAGTGAAGCGGCTCGGTATGAGGCAAGTGATGGCATGAGAATTTATAAGAAGTGAAGGCTTTTACAGCTTGTTTGCATTTTTCGATGTGATTGTCAAATTAAGAATTTCTTGACAAGTGATTGCGTAGTGAAAATGAAATTTGTGTTGAATACAATTTATGTATAAAATAAATTTGAATCACAAGATGATAATTCTATAATTGTTCCAGCGCCATTTGCTTGCAAAAATGAATATATAATGAACATGGCATGATAACAAGTTACGGACTGCAAAATAACAACAATATTGAATCTACCTGAAGCTCTGACTCAAGAAAATCAAGAATTGTTCCTGGGATAATCCCCCTTATTCCACCTCCATCAATACTCAGAACTGTGATTAGATTTCCATAAGTAGGCGGCTGAAGGGGTGACTTTGGTGTCATTGGTGGTTCCATATGTCTATCTGAGAGAGAGAGAGATTTTTAAATTTAGATAGGGTTGGAGAGAGCTCAGAAGTTCAAAGAGCTTGTGTAGTCCCTTTTGATGATTATGGGTTTTTTTATAGAGAGTCTTGATGCTAAGACCCACAAAATGCACTTGCTTTGAAATTAATGCAACTTGTACAGATAATTATTCAATATTTGTGAACCACTAGTATTGTCTACGTGGT
Organism: Camellia japonica; assembly: GCA_030407325.1. NCBI lineage: Eukaryota > Viridiplantae > Streptophyta > Magnoliopsida > Ericales > Theaceae > Camellia > Camellia japonica. Next base: position 179,306,378 of record JAPPVO010000016.1, read on the forward strand.
GTTTATGTAATATATTTTTTTTAATAAATAACATACTCAAATTTGTTAATAGATTAAGAGATAAAAGATGATTTACGTGTTACAAATTTTCATTTTAATGAAGATATATTATGTATGTAATAACATTTTAATGAAGATATATTATGTATGTAATAACGTACTTAGTGCTTTGAAATTATCCAATAATTTCACAACTTCTATTTATAGATAGATAATGGAACATAAATTTCTAACAGCAGTCCTTTTTTAATGCTTTGCAGGAAACAGATAGGGATGGTCCCTTCGATATTAATGTAAGACTTGTAGGTGAGACTCCAAGAGAATTGTAGGTGAGACTTTGGCCTAGCAATAAAGTCCAAATTTTAGGCTAACTGACTGGAGTTAATAACTATCATTTTTTTTAATATTATCAGATTAGATAATATTTGTTTTCATTAATTATTTAATAGTTATTTCAAAATAAGGGAATCAATTATAAATATATAGAGGTGTTATGAAATGGCCGAAAAAAAAAAAAAATCGATAACATATAATATTTAAATGAAATAAACTTAAAAAATATGAAATGGCCACGGTAGAATCCCAACTCCTCAATGAAAGCTATTTTGCAATTTTATTTATTATTTTTTTATATACAAAATATTTGAGTGATAGTGACAATGAGAGTAAATTTGTTAACACAATGTGAAGAATTTACAACATTTTTTTAGCTATTTGTGGGGAAAGTTTACTGTGTGTACCTTTAAAAATATACACATTATAAGAAAATTATAATTTTTATAATGAACGCTATGAATATTTTTGATATATTATGTTACTTTGTGATAAAGTTCATAGTGTGCATTCTAAAATTAGGGGCGATAATGTTATGATATTTTGTGGTTAAACAAATTATGACTTCATGATTTATGTAGTAAAATTTTATAAAAAAAGATTATGAAGTTGATATCATAGGTACCATTTTTTGGGTATAGATAAAACATTGAGCTTATTTCGAAATTGACTATTTTAATAATTTTTTTACGAAAACACATGTAAAAAAGTAAAAAAAGTGATATGATAAAGATTTGACTTTTTAACTATTTTAACTAAAAAGCCGCTGTCCAGAAATTCATTGCTGGGGGGTGGCTGATTGCGGTGAAGCACATGATGCATTACGAGCAGCACATTTTGCGGTTGATTCAGTATCCACGATCAAAGCTCTCCAGGAGGGAGGGGTCTTGTTGTATCCATTTGGTCACTTGCTCCAAGAAGCTATCGCGAAGTGCCGTGGATTTCGACGTTTTGGAATTTCCCATACTCCTCTCGGTTAGGTAATAAAGCCGCACATTGTTTAGCTCGGATGGAGATTAATTCCAATGGGTCAACAGTTTGGATGGATGGATGACATTTCCCCAGCTTTGCTGTATGTGGTCCTTTCCGATTGTTTGTAAATTTGTAATCCTTTCTTTGGTTTTATCCAATTAAAAAATTTAAAAAAAAAAAAAAAAAAAAACAAAAAAAAGGGATGGTTTTGAAAGGTCAATCAAGGTGGTGGCAAACTTGAAATTTAAAGGAACTTACGTATACATTTTAATAGGTAAATTTATTATTCAATAAATTTTATAAAAATTAATGAGGTTTTTCATCAAATATTATTAAAAAAAATTATTAATTGTTAATTTTCAACTATAGTTTAAAATTTATCATAAAATAGTCACTAATTATAAGTTTTAACAAATTTAAAAAATCATCACAAAAAAGTCACTAATTTTTAATTTTTAGCGACAGTTTAAAAAATTCGCCACAGAAAGTGTCATTAATTGTAAGTTTTAGTGACAATTTATAAAGACTGTAACAAAAAAATCATTAATTATCAATTTTTAGTGACATGCAAAAAATCGTCACAATTTATTATTTTTAGCGACGATTTTATTAGAAGTTATTTTCAATAAGACTTGACAGAAATTAAATTCAACTATCAAGACTTATTGGTAGTTTAGCCTAGGTTCACATAAGAAAAGTGGATATATATGTAGTTACATTATGGAAATATTCATAAAATTTAGGGCAAAACACCAATAAATCTCAAATTTTAATTTGTTAAACCATTTGGTCCTGCCTTTTATTTTGTAGACTAATAAGTCCTATTTGAATGTGAATTACATATATACCCATTTATTTAACACGTAATTTTTTTTTGATGGAGGGTAAATGTAAGTTTTTACTGATGTTGTAATAACAAAAATACCCAAAAAGCTTACTATAGGTCTTTTTTAGATTTCCATCATTTCCAAATATCAGCAACATCATCAAACATCAACAACATCATCAAACATTAACAAACATCATCAATATTGTGAACATCATCGACATCAACTGCATCTCAACATCATCAAACATCAACAACATCATTAACATCATCAACATCAACAACATCATCAACGTCATCAAACATCAACAACATCATCAACCATAAACAACATCACCTGCATCAACATCTCCAATCCTCTGCATCAAATCCCATCTTAGATCTGTCCACGAATCCAATCAATGGGCAACGTGTACTGCTCGGACTGCAAGCGAGCAACGGTGGTGGTGTTCGATCATTCTGCCAGAGACACAACATCAACTACATCAGCATCATCAACATCATCAACATCTCCAATCCTCTGCATCAAATCCCATTTTAGATCTGTCCAGGAATCCAATCAATGGGCAACGTGTACTACTCGGACTGCAAGCGAGCGACAGTGGTGGTGTTCAATCATTCTGCCGGAGACACAGTGTACTCGGAGTGCGGTCTGATGTTGAAATCACACTCGATCGATGAGACCTCCGAGTGGAGGACCTTTGCCAATGACGGGGGTGGTGTTCGATCATTCTGCCGGAGACATAGTGTGCTCGGAGTGCGATCTGATGATGGAATCACACTCAATCGATGAGACCTCCAAGTGGAGGACCTTTGCCAATGACGGTGGTGGTGTTCGATCATTCTGCCGGAGACACAGTGTGCTCGGAGTACGACTTCTCACCGACGGAGGCCTCTTCACCGTCTTTTTGAAGCCTAACGGCGTCACCTCCAATAGTTCTAGGTGTGTTTCAGTGTTGAGGAAGAAGAGGAGAGAGAGAGATTAGGGTTGTGATGGCTGCCATTGTTGGCGAGATTGGGAGACCTACAAAATGAAATCAATAGGGGTGAAAATGTAAACTCCGTATATAAAATATACCAAAAACATATATCATACCAAAAATAAAAAGGACTAAATGGTTTAAGAAAAAACACTCAGGACTAACTAGAGCAACATTTACCAAAATGGGATTTATGAATAATTTCTCCTAAAATTTATGTAGTGAGATTATTGTGTCTCTCTACTTCGTTTGCATTTTTTTTTTTGTTTTGAGAAATTACAATTAAATGATTATAATCAAAAAAATTTATTTTTATAGAGGTGAAAATCAAAACAAGTGAAAATTGTGTTTCATATCACAAATTGAACACAATTTTACTTATATCTTGATACAAATATGATTATTTTTACATTATTCCAATTGAAATTTTGTGTGTCTCTCAAAATGTTTTTGACTCGGGCTAACATGAGGTCATCATAATGAGATAATGTGAATGCTATATAGATAAATAAATTAATTAAAAAAAACATAACATTCCTTTTAAGAGTACTTTTAAACAAGATTCATTAAAAAATTATAGAAATTCATATAAGAAATTCTTTTTCCTGTCAGAATTTAAGCAAATTTTTTTTTAAAATTTTAATATGATTTAACACCAGTGGAACAAATTATATTCCCAGATTACATTTTTCAAAAGTTATCACATGAGGGATTTTGAATGACGATCATTATACAAAATTGGAGATTTTGAAATTTTCAAAAGGATTTTGAATACAAAACTGAGGTCCATTTGTTTTCAGAAATAGAATAGATGAGATTCATAGTGAGTAAATTAATAGTGAGGGGATTAAGTAAAATTGTGTTTGTTTTAATGATAGTTGTTAGTGTAGGAATTGTTAAATTATTTTATATAAAATAATAAAATAAATAAAAAATATAAAAATTAAACATTAATAATTTTAAAAAAAAATTCCCATATATAAAAATAAAAAAAATAAAAAAATTTCTAATCCCCTCACTATTTTTCTAATACCACCTCCACCTCCTCCATCCTAATCCCTCTTCCAACCTCTATCTTATATCATCTCCTCCATCCTAATCCCTTCTCCAACTCTATAAACAAACACAACACTAAATAACCCCACCTCCATTCTAATCCCCTCCCATCCATTACACCCCAAAACAAACGGGGCCTAAAAGCCAAGCTTTTTTGGGAAGCCAAAAGCCAAGTTTTTTTTGGCTATTTTAGCCACAAAAAATAAAATAGGCTTTTTAACCCAATAAGACAAAACATCACATCCAATCCATAATCATTACGTTCTTTCTCTTATAAAAAAGTCAAAAAAGTCAAAAAACTCAAAAGTTCTTCCCAAACCAGGCTTTTTAACCCCAAACTAAAATAATCCAAAAAAATTAAAAAATTAAAAAATTAAAAAACCAAATCACTTCCCAAACGAACCCTGAGTTCAGTGCGGACATTACATAGGGTAAAAAAAATAAATAAATTGAAAGACCAAACTCACATAAAAGAGAGGTTTATTTAGCAAAATTTTGGAAGACCAGGCCCTCCTACCCCTCTCCCTCTCCCTCTCCCTCTCCCTCTCCGCTCCCTGCAAAGAGAGGTAGCTGAAAGATATTAAAGTGAGACAGATATTAATGCAGAATAGCAAGGTTGCTAGATGAGCGATCTAAGTCTTTGTTTGACTGTTAGGAACTATACAGTGCCTCTACATTATTAAAAAAAAATATTTATATATCTTATTTTTCAAATGATGGGAAATGAATGGGCAGCCCATTCAGATTTTTTTAATTATTTGAGTGGAGACATATTTGATTGCGAGCATGATACACAATTAGAACTTATCCAAGTTTTGCCTCTTTTTTCTTTTTTATTATTTACAATTGTATGCACTCAATTTGTGAGCTAGTATCCAAGAGATGCTTGCTTTCTCACTCATCCTTATTTCTTAGACTAACCTGCAATTTATAAGCAGACTTAATTTTCAATTTATTTTTATTTTTATGATTTCAATCTGTCAATTTAAAATAAACTGCAACAAACATAACACTATTTTAAAAAAAAAAAAATTAAAATTGAACTTTACTTTTAATCTTGTATTTTATTTACAAATCTCTATAATATGTCCAAGAAGCAAGTACAACCTTAGCATATCATTTCGCAATTTTTAACCCATAATTGCCTATGCTTTTGTAAGTTTGGTCAGAACACAAGTGTTGGTGAAAATACCAAAAAAATTATATTTTATTGATAAATAATGCAAAGAAAATGAGATGTAAATAGATCAGGTTGAAAATGGATATCTCGTTTTCTTTAAGGAGACCAAGCCTACTACAGTAGGAAGAACCCAAATACCGATGCAGCAGTTACGAAATTATGACTTGTTCCCTCTAGGATACAATAGCCAGATCACTTGTCGTATGGTTCAGACTAACTCTGCATATGATGGTAAACCCAAAGCTCCACAAGAAAAAACACCATTCTTTGGCTAGTAATCTCTCAAGTATAGAAAAATAGTTAGTGTAGAAAAGAGTAGATGAGAGGAACTATTTATAGGCCACTAGGGCCTTACAATTTACACCAAAATATAATAATAACTATTGAACTAGAGAAAATGAAGAGTCTCCAAATATTAACTTACCACAAAGTTCATGAACTCCAATTAATCTCTATTCATGAACAAGACAAAAGGTCACCAAAACAATGAATCTCCATTCATCAAACAAAATGAGATTCATGAACAAGACTGTCACGACCCAAACCCGCCCCTATGAGTTTAGCATCGCAACCGGCCAGTAACACATGATTACCAAAGGCCTGCTTAACAGTAAAGACAGTAATACAGAGTAAAGAGGCTGGCGGATGCCAAACAGTAAATAAAAGATGTCCAATGAGCTGTGACAGTCTGAATGCAAAAAGACTTTTTATAAACATGCCACATTGATAACCAAAACATATGTACATGTGACATATACACAAACATCCATGTCAAGGACCAAATCCCTAACTATTACTGTACAGTCAAGTCTTAAACACTTATTACAAAACAGAGACAAGAGGGTGAAACTGAGACACCCCAAAACAGCCTTAGCTTGAACGAACTTGGAACCTCGAAGTGAGGCGCGTTGGTTGGCTTGACAAAACAAGAGCTTAACCTGACGCTGCTAGTATCGGTCCGGTGCCTGGACACCTACATATAAATATAAACAGTGAACTAAAGCCCAGTGAATAACAAATGAGTAAAGGGGTTAAGAATGAATGTTTTTTCAGTAATTAAAACAGTCAATTGCATCAGTAAATCAGTCATTTAGAACCATAGTAGTCATATGTGGTACATCCCATAGCAAAATAGTACAGTAAGTCTTAACAGACCGAACAGTCAGTTGATGGCCATCAAACAGTGAACAGTAGTGGTCCCAACATTGGAACCGACAGAGATCTCTGTAACAGTAGCAGTAACAGTAACAGTAGATTGCTATGGATGCCACGAGTACAGTTTACAAATAGGACAAATATTCATTCATTAAACAATCACATTTCAGTAAGCAGTACAGTTGATCATTCAGAAAATAATCATAATTGAACATATCTTTACAACATTGTTACTCACAGAGCACTGGGCTATAGGCAAGCTAATGAGCGTCCTCGGATGCCAACCCTACACAGTTGCAGAATGAACACACACTAAGTTACGCACTTGGAATTAATAGCTTAGCCCCTTAAATGTCACGACCCAAACCCGGCCCTATGGGTTTAGCACCGTAACTGGCCAGTAATCTGAGATTACCGAAGGCCTACTGAACAGTTACACAATTAAATAGAGTACAAGGCCTGGCGGAAGCCAATACAGTAAGTAACTAGTGTCCATCGAGCTGTGAAAACCTGTATGCCAAAAACATTTTTCATGCATTCATACAGTTCAGAACAGTACAAACATTCAGTACGGGGACCTAATCCCTCGATAACAGTACAGTAAAACGGTAGACAGTCTATACAGTAGTACAAAACAGTAAGGAGGCCGATGGGGGACACAAAAACACCCCAAGCCATAGCATGGCAACTCGGAACCTCGCAGTGAGGCACATAGGCTGGCTTGACAAAACTGGGACCAACCCACGCTCCTAGCTCTGGTCTGGCTGCTGAGAACCTACATATATATATAAACAGTGAGCTAAAGCCCAGTGAATAACATAAAGCGTAAAGAGGTTATGAATGAATGTCCTTACAGTAATGAAAACAGTTCATTAAACAGTATTTCAGTCTTTCAGTATTTCAGTCAATCAATCATATGTGGTACACCCATTAGCCTATAAATAGTAGGTCCAAAAGGACCGGGTCTTAACAGACCCCACAGTAATGATGGCCAGTCATTCAGTAAACAGTATGGCTCCACAAGGGAACCGACAGAGCTCTGTAACAGTAACAGTAAACAATAAGCGCTAAGGATGCCACAATACAGTTCAGAATACAGGACATACATTCATTCGGTAAATAAATCATCAGTTCAATAAACAGTTCAGTTCAGTATTCAAAGATAACCATTTTGAACATATCTTTACACAATCGTTACTCACAGAGATTAGGCTAATAGCAGCTAGAGCGCGTCCCCGAGAGCCAACCCTAAACAGTCAACAAATAGAACACACACTAAGTTTCACAGTCGGGAAGTATGATAATTAAATCCCTAAGTTTCCTCGGTGTAGTTCTATGTCTAAATCCTCATTAAGATGTCTTAGACTAGGCCTAAGAATGCCTAGAATGAGATGAGGATGCAAAAATACAGTTGGGAGGCATATTTCAAAAGTTGCTGAAAACAGGGGTCTCGCTCGAGCGAGCCTTCCTTCGCTCGAGCGAGGTTGCAAAATCAAAGGCTTCGCTCGAGCGAACAATCCTTCGCTCGAGCGGTCTGATGAAACAGTAAAAGTGCTGGATGCTCGATTTTTACGCGCGATACCACGCTCGATGCTCGCTCGAGCGGAGCCCTGAATAAAGGTGCTCGCTCGAGCGAGGAATCCTTCGCTCGAGCGAAGAAGCCAAATCTGGAATTTCCAGATTTGCCTCCCAAGCTCAAACCAAGCATTCACAACTCAATTCTCGATCTCTTGGGCCCAAATTCTGGAAAATACATCTACATTCAATATACAACAAGTTTCAAAAGCCAATTTACACATGCAAGGGCCAAGAGTTGGTCAATTAAAGCCATTTTTCAAACCCATTTCAAGAACAATCTCAAAACATGCAATGCATGAACTTTTAACCAAATTCAAGGTTCAAATCTTGCTCTAATGAGCTCAATAGTTGGAAAACAAAATGAAAACATGGACTTTGATAGAAACATGAGCATGCATGTACAATCTACCATGAATTCAACTTCAAAATGCACCAATTCAAGCATGCATGCATCAATGGAGTTCCAATTCAACATTTATGAACTAAATCATGACTTAATCTTACAATGATGCAAAAAAAAAAAAAAACCCATGCAAGATTTAGCTCAATGACAACAATAAGGAGATGATAGTCCTACCTTAGTCTTGTATTCTAGGTTTAGGAGTCCAATTTGACAATGCACACCCAAATCCAAGCACTCCCACCAAATGAACTCAAATCACTCCTACTCTCTCTAATTCTCCTCTAATTTCGGTGGGAACTAAGGAAGAGAGCTGATGAAATGTTTTGGCATATACAAGGCTTCAAACAAGAATAAACAAAGGCTCCACTCAATGACAATTCCGTAATATACGGCAACTTAGGTGTTTAACTTATTTTAATCCTATTAATCATACTTAATCACATTTTTGATAATATACCATTAAATCACAAAATCCTACTGATTATGAAACATTAAACAATTTCCAGTTCGGCCGCCGATAAGGCCTTTAATTTGTAATTTAAACACAAAACACGGACAGATAATCAAATAATCGAAAGATGAAAATGCAATTCAATAAACATGCTCAGTCAATTCAGTTTCAATTTTCAATCGGTCCGTTCAGTACTTCATTTAATTCAATTATCAATCATCAGCAGTCCTGTTTAGCAGTAATCAGTATGTTATTCGGTAATTTATTGATAAACGGTATGAGGTTTGTTACAGTCTCCCCTCCTTATAAGGAGTTTAGTCCTCTAAACTCGAGTTACCTTCATTCTGGAAGAAAACAGGATTCAGTGGGAATAAATCAGGATATCTCTTAGCCATGTCATCTTCTCTTTCCCAAGTGGCATACACACCACCATGGTTTTGCCAGTCAACTTTCACTAACGGGATCTCTTTGTTTCTCAATTTCTTGATCCGTCTGTTTACAATCTGTATAGGCCGTTCCTCGTAAGTGTAGTCATCACTCAACACTACTTGGGTAGGCTCAATCACATGAAACGGATCTCGAAGGTAGTCTCTCAACATCGAAATGTGGAAGACGTTATGCATATGTTCCATTTCAGGAGGAAGTGCAACTTGATACGCCACCGGATTGATTTTCTCAATAATCTCATACGGTCCGACATATCTCGGCGCTAACTTCCCTTTGACTCTAAAACGAGTCTGGCCTTTCATTGGTGTCACTTTCACAAACACGTGATCACCCACTTCATACTCTCTGTCCCGTCTTCTGACGTCCGCATAACTTTTCTGTCTACTCTGTGCGGTTTTCAGTCTCTGCTGTATCAGTTTGATCTTTTTAGTTGTCTCATATACAATCTCGGGCCCAAGCAAAGGCCCATCTCCAACTTCTGCCCAGCAAATTGGAGATCTACACTTTCTGCCATACAATGCCTCGAAAGGCGCCATACCAATACTCGAATGGTAGCTGTTGTTGTAGGCGAATTCAGCCAATGGCAAATGACTTTCCCAGTTTCCCTGAAAATCAAGGACACACATTCTCAGTAGATCCTCTAAAGTTTGGATGGTCCTTTCTGACTGTCCATCTGTCTGAGGATGATAGGCACTACTCAGCCTCAATTCAGTACCCAATGCAGTCTGTAGGCTTTGCCAGAACCTCGATGTAAACTTCGAATCCCTGTCAGAAACAATAGACACAGGCACTCCATGCAGTCTAACAATTTCATCAATATAGATAACAGCCAGTTTGTCCGCATTATAAATTGTCTTGACAGGTAAGAAGTGAGCAGATTTGGTCAGTCTATCAACAATAACCCAAATTGAATCCATACCTTTTCTGGAGCGAGGTAACCTAACGATAAAATCCATCGTGATATGCCCCCATTTCCACTCTGGTATGGGTAAGGGTTGCAGTAATCCGGCAGGTTGTTGATGTTCAGCTTTGACCTGTTGGCAATGAAGACACTTGGACACAAAGTCGGCAATTTCTTTCTTCATTCCCGGCCACCAGAAATTCTGTTTCAAATCTTGGTACATTTTCGTATTCCCTGGATGGATCGAAAACTTCGAACTGTGGCCTTCTTGCAGAACTCTTCTTTTTAATTCAGTGTCGTTTGGTACACACAGTCTATCTTGAAATTTCAGTACATTGTTGTCAAATTTGAACCCCGGTCTCGGTTTAGATTCTCTCTCTTCCATGATTTCCTTCAAGTAATCATCCAGTTGTTGTTTCTCCTTAATCTCTTCAATCATGCTGGTTGGGCAGTAATGGCAGCTAAGGTTCCATCTTGTTCCTTCAAAACAATTTCAATCTCGGACTTTTCAAGGTCACAAAGCAACTCCTTCTGTCCAGTCAGCAAACATGCTAAGTTCCCAATCGATTTTCGGCTCAAAGCATCGGCAACGGTATTGGCTTTTCCCGGGTGATACAGAATCTGTAGGTCATAATCTTTGATCATTCCAGCCATCTCCGCTGTCTCATATTCAGTTCTTTCTGTGTGAAGAAGTTTCAAACTCTTGTGGTCGGTATATACTTCACATGTTGCCCCATACAAATAGTGACGCCAAATTTTCAATGCAAAAACCACTGCAGCAAGTTCCAGATCATGGGTTGGGTAATTCTTTTCATGCGGTCTCAACTGTCGGGAAGCATAAGCAATAACTCTCCCATTCTGCATTAAAACACATCCCAAACCCTTATGAGAAGCATCACTAAAAATAGTGTAACCATCTGTACCTGAGGGTAGAGTAAGGACCGGTGCAGTCACCAGTCGAGTTTTCAACTCTTGAAATGCTAATTCCCTCTGGTCAGTCCAGTCAAATGATGTCCCCTTCTGAGTTAACTGGGTCAATGGTAGGGCAATTTTGGAGAAGTCTTTGACAAATCTTCTGTAATATCCAGCCAATCCCAAAAAGCTTCGGACTTCAGTCACATTTGTTGGTTTAGGCCAGTTTACTACAGCTTCAATTTTCTGCGGATCAACAGAAATTCCATTTTTGCTAACAACATGCCCCAAAAACATAACATGATCAAGCCAAAACTCACATTTAGACAGTTTAGCATACAGTTTCTGTTCTCTTAGGGTTTGTAGGGCAAGTCTCAGATGGTGCTCATGCTCTTCAACACTTTTCGAATAAATCAGTATGTCATCAATAAACACCACAACGAAATCATCAAGGTATGGTTTAAAAATTCTGTTCATAAGGTCCATAAATGCAGCAGGGGCATTCGTGACTCCGAACGGCATAACTAAAAATTCATAATGGCCATACCTCGTTCTAAAAGCAGTTTTATCGATGTCCTCTGGTTTAACTTTCAGTTGATGATACCCCGATCTAAGATCAATCTTGGAAAACACTTGTGCACCCTGTAACTGGTCAAATAAATCATCAATACGTGGTAATGGATATTTATTCTTTACAGTTACCTTGTTCAGTTCGCGGTAATCAATACACAGTCTCAGTGAGCCATCTTTCTTCTTTACAAACAAAACAGGTGCACCCCACGGTGAAGTACTGGGCCTGATAAACTTCTTGTCTAACAGCTCTTGCAATTACACTTTCAATTCCTTCAGTTCGGTTGGGGCCATTCTGTAAGGAGCTTTAGATATCGGCTGTTACCCGGAATCCATCCACAGTAAATTCAATTTCCCTGTCAATCAAATCCCCTGGCAATCATCTGGAAATACATCTGGGAATTCTCTGACTATAGGAATACAATTCACATCAGTTTTAACACATCATCAGTAGGCACAGTCAGTACAGAACACAGATATCCTTTACACCCCTTTCTAATCAGTTTAACAGCTTTCACAGAAGAAATCAGATACGGAGGAGGTACTACTCCAACTCCCATTAAACACAAATTCAGGCAAACCCGGTGGACGGAAAACTACTTGTTTGTTACACAGTCTATAGTGCATGATATTTTTGTAACCAATCCATCCCCAATATTACATCAAAATGATCAATATTCAATGGCAGTAAATCAATAAATAGATGCATATCCCCAACAATAATCTCACAAGCAGGATACATATATGCACATGTCATGGATCCCCCAACAGGTGATGATACAGCTAGCAGATAGTTCATGGGTTCTAAGGGTCTATTCAATTTACGCGAAAAAGCATGCGATACATACGAATGTGTAGACCCCGAATCAATCAACACATATGCATTTTGAGCACAGATAGAGAGGATACCTGACACAACAGTCTCAGTGTTTTGCACGTCTCCCGGTACTAGGGCAAACACTCGGCCCTGCCTCATAGGCTCTTTCCCGGTAGCTTTGGGGTTAGGCTTCGGTGCTACATTTGATGCTGCTCGCTTGGGGCAGCTTTACTACTAACTTGCGGGGCAGAGGGCAGTCTTTAATTCTGTGGCCCACCTTGCCACACCTGAAACAAGCTCCAGAAATCTGATAGCAAACCCCTTTGTGCTTGTTGCCACATATGGAGCAGGGTGGAGTAAATCCACTCCCTTGGCTGGGGCTAGTCGTCGACCCCGTATTCTGTTTCTTGTTGCTGGGTTATGCTTGCCTTTCTTGAATTTGAAACCCTGCCTTTTACCTTGCCACTCAGTTGTTGGTGTTTCAGATTGTTTCACTGCTGCAATATTCGTCTCGGCCATCAACGCCCGGTCGAGAACACCCACAAAGTTGGCAGTTTCAAAACATTTATTCGGTCCTGTATAGCAACACTAAGGCCTCCTTCAAACCTTCTGGCCTTCTTATAATCGGTGTCCACCATGTGTGGTGCATACCTAGCAAGTTCGGTGAATTTCTTCTCATACTCGGCAACAGACATTTTGCCCTGTCTCAGTTGTTCAAACTCCGTTACTTTTTCTGTCCCGATGCACTGGGGAAAATACTTTTCAAAGAAGGACTCCTTGAACTGAGCCCAAGTCATAATAGTATTTGCATCGCGGGTCAACATCCACCACCTTCTTGCTTCTTCCTGAAGGGTGAAGGTTGCTAACAGTACTTTATTGGCTTCGGAGCACGGAAACATTTCAAACAATTTTTCTGTTTCAAGCACCCAAGCTTCAGCCTTCAATGGTTCAAGGCCTCCCTGAAAGGATGGCGGTTTCAACTTGCTGAACTTCTGGGTAAGAGCAATAATATCCCCCTCATTTGCATTCACATTTTGCACATTCTTTTGGTCCGGCTGTACCGGAGGAGGAGGTGGGGGCTGTTGGTTCTGTTGTTGATCCAGTCTTTCAATTATCAGTCCCATTTTTCAAGTCTGGCCATTCTGGCCTCAGAGGATGATTCAGTTCATTGCAGTTTGCGTTATCCATTTCACTATAAGCAGTTATAACAGTTATCATTATAACGGTTATAATTAAACAGTTTAACATTTTAACATATATCAGTCAGTCATAAGCACACACTTTTCAAATTCATGAGATGCCCTAATTGCTTTTCTAGGACACCCTATAGCTCATTTGGACACGTGTGTGCGGTATAACTCGTGGTTAAGTATCGCTCTGATACCACTCTGTCACGACCCAAACCCGGCCCTATGGGTTTAGCACCGTAACCGGCCAGTAATCCGAGATTACCGAAGGCCTGCTTAACAGTAATAACAGAGTAAGGGCCTGGCGGAAGCCAATACAGTAAATAACTAGTGTCCATTGAGCTGTGAAATCTGTATGCCAAAAACATTTTTCATGCATTCATACAGTTCAAAACAGTACAATACATCATACTACGGGGACTAATCCCTCGATAACAGTACAGTAAAACAGTAGACAGTCTATACAGTAGTACAAAACAGTAAGGAGACCGATGGGAAACAAAACACCCCAAGCCATAGCATGGCAACTCGGAACCTCGCAGTGAGGCACATAGGCTGGCTTGACAAAACTGGGGACCAACCCACGCTCCTAGCTCTGGTCTGGCTGCTGAGAACCTACATATATATATAAACAGTGAGCTAAAGCCCAGTGAATAACATAAAGCGTAAAGAGGTTAGAATGAATGTCCTTACAGTAATGAAAACAGTTCATTAAACAGTATTTCAGTCTTTCAGTACAGTCAATCATCAATGTGGTACATCCATTAGCATAACAGTAGGTCAAAGAGGTCAACAACCGAACAGTAATGATGGCCAGTCATTCAGTAAACAGTATGGTTCCACAAGGGAACCGACAGAGATCTCTGTAACAGTAACAGTAACAGTAGTGCTAAGGATGCCACAATACAGTTCAGAAATAAAGGACATACATTCATTCAGTAAATAATTCAGTTCAGTAAACAGTTCAGTTCAGTATTCAAAAGATAACATTTTGAACATATCTTTACACAATTGTTACTCACAGAGATTGGGCTAATAGCAGCTAGAGCGCGTCCCCGAGAGCCAACCCTAAACAGTTAACAAATAGAACACACACTAAGTTTCACAGTCGGGAAGGATGATAATTAAATCCCTAAATTTCCTCGGTGTGGTTCTATGTCTAAATCCTCATTAAGATGTCTTAAACTAGGCCTAAGAATGCCTAGGATGAGATGAGGATGCAAAAATACAGTTGGAAGGCATTTTTCAAAAGTTGCTGAAAATAGGCTTCGCTCGAGCGAGCCTTCCTTCGCTCGAGCGAGCTTCCAAAATCAAAGGCTTCGCTCGAGCGAACAATCCTTCGCTCGAGCGGTCTGATGAACAGTAAAAGTACTGGATGCTCGATTTTTACGCGCGATACCACGCTCGATGCTCGCTCGAGCGGAGCCCTGAATAAAGGTGCTCGCTCGAGCGAGGAATCCTTCGCTCGAGCGAAGAAGCCAAATCTGGAATTTCCAGATTTGCCTTCCAAGCTCAAACCAAGCATTCACAACTCAATCTCGACCTCTTGGCCCAAATTCTGGAAAATACATCTACATTCAATAACAAGTTTCAAAAGCCAATTTACACATGCAAGGGCCAAGAGTTGGTCAATTAAAGCCATTTTTCAAACCCATTTCAAGAACAATTCAAACATGCAATGCATGAACTTTAAACCAAAATCAAGCTTCAAATCTTGCTCTAATGAGCTCAATAGTTGGAAAACAAAATGAAAACATGGACTTTGATAGAAACATGAGCATGCATGTACAATCTACCATGAATTCAACTTCAAAATGCACCAATTCAAGCATGCATGCATCAATGGAGTTCCAATTCAACATTTATGAACTAAATCATGACTTAATCTTACAATGATGCAAAAACCCATGCAAGATTTAGCTCAAAGACAACAATAAGGAGATGAATGTCCTACCTTAGTCTTGTATTCAGGTTGGAGTCCAATTTGACAATGCACACCTCAAATCCAAGCACTCCCACCAAATGAACTCAAATCACTCCTACTCTCTCTAATTCTCTCTAATTTCGTGGAACTAAGGAAGAGAGCTGATGAAATGTTTTGATTAAGCATATACAAGGCTTCAAACAAGAATAACAAAGGCTCCACTCAATGGCAATTGGTAATTACGGCAATTAGGTGTTTAACTTATTTTAATCTAATTTAATCATACTTAATCACATTTTTGATAAATATACCATTAAATCACAAAATCCTACTGATTATGAAACATTAAACAATTTCAGTTCGGCCGCCGATAAGGCCTTTAATTTGTAATTTAAACAAAACACGGACAGATAATCAAATAATCGAAAAGATGAAAATGCAATTCAATAAACATGCTCAGTCAATTCAGTTTCAATTTTCAATCGTCTGTTCAGTACTTCATTTAATTCAATTATCAATCATCAGCAGTCCTGTTTAGCAGTAATCAGTATGTTATTCGGTAATTTATTGATAAACGGTATAAGGGTTGTTACATTAAACTTGGCTTGGTGTGGTTCTATAACATTATCCTCATTAAGATGCCTTAAACATGGCCTAGGAATTCCTAGGATGGAATGAGGATGCAAAAATGCACTTTAAAACACTTTTCAAATTTTTACTGAAATAGGGGTCTCGCTTGAGCGTGGCTTTCTACGCTCGAGCGAGCTTCCCAAAACAGAGGGGTCGCTCGAGCGTGGACTTCCTCGCTTGAGCGGTCTGTAAAAATGCAAAAAGTGCTGGATGTTGAAAATCCCCGCTTGATGCTCGCTCGAGCGTGAGACACAGCTCTTCGCTCTAGCGTAGGTCTCGTTGCTCGAGCGTGCGTCTACGTACACCAAAAAATATGAGAGCTTGCAATCTATGCTCGAGCCAGCATTCTGTCACTCGAGCGGAGCTCTGAACAAAAGATGGTCGCTCGAGCTTGGAATCCTTCGCTCGAGCGTGGAAACCAAAATCTGGAATTTCCAGATTTGCCTCCCAAGCTCAAACCAAGCATTCAACACATCAAAACTCAACCTTTTGGGCCCAATTTCTGGAAAACACTTGAAAACTAATACTACAACATATTTTGGAGATCAATTTTATAAAATCAAGCCAAAGGTAAGCCAATTGAACACCAATTTCAAGGAAACTTGAAGAGTAATGCAAAAACATCACATGCATGAGTTCCCAAGAACTTAAATGCTCTAAAACATAATCAAATGCAAGCTTGAGCTCAAAACATGATGAATTCATGGTCTAGAACCAAAATGTGAACTTGCATGTAAGAATTTTCATGAAAACAACCTCAAAATGCAAGAACATGTACATACATGCATGAATTAGCTCACAATATAACTCTTCAAATTAATTCATGACTTTAAACTCCAAATTTCCATGAACTAAGCATGAAACAACTTAAATTCACAAGTAAGAAGATGAATTCTCTACCTTATGTCTTGAATTCTAGATGTGGAAGCTTAAATATGCAAATTCCCTTCAATTCTTCTAAGTCTCCAAGCTAATTCTTGTTGAAATCAATTTTTCTCCTACTCTCCCTCTTTTTCTCAGTTTTGGTCTCAAAAAGGTGAGCAAATGATGCATCAAACACATGTGAATCAAGATTAGGTGAATGGCCTAGAATAATCCACTTAGTGGCAAACATGTAATAAAGCCAAACTAATGTGATATAACATTATTTAATCTAATTTAATCATTCCAAATCAAATTTTAATTAAACCTACCATAAAATCACATAAATCCTAATTAGCATAAAACACTAATCAGTTTCAGATTCAGTCGCCGATAAGGCCTTCAATTTGCAATTCGAAATTAAAACACGAACAGATTTATTCAGAAATCAAACAGATAGAAATGCATTCAAAACAATACACTCATACAATCGATTCACACTACAACAAAACTAACTATTCACGGCATCATGTTTACGACATGCATTAAATGCATGTCATAATTAGTACATTCTACGGCATTTTTCTTTTTGCAAGCCGTAAATGTTTTATCAATAACAACATACATACTATGAAGTCGTTGATTCATATATTTATAGCATGTAAAAGTATGCCGTAAAAATGTATATTTTTACGACTTACAAAATTTGTCATAAAATATTTACACTTAAGACGACATACATTTCATGTTATAAAATATTATAACTTTACATGGCATGCATTAACATGTCATGAAAACTTCTGCAAAAAAAAAAATTCAATCCGAAATTTTTTATGGCATTCAAAAGCATGCCGTAAAAAATGTATATTTTCACAGCATACAAAAATATGTCATAAAATATTTATACTTAAGACGACATACATTTCATGTCATAAAAATATTATAACTCTATACGGCATGCATTAGCATGCTGTGAAAACTTTTATTAAAAAAAATTTTAATCTATTTTTTTTTTTTGATGATTTAAAAAAACTAACAATTTCCAACCAAGCTTCTCACCTTAAATTTTTCTAATTGAGGACAATGTAAAAAATAATTTATACATTGTTTTATTTTAAGGGATAATTGCACCCAGTGGGATTTTGAAAAAAATTATATATCACTGCAGGAAATGCTTGTTTTAACAATGTTTTTTTAAACTCTTGATAATATTTAACGACATTTTATGAGTGTCGCATTTTGTATTAATTAAAATGGTACCGTTTAGCTAGTACAAACGCCTCCAAATGTGTTACAATCTCTGTTGGGCTCCCTCAAGTCTCTGGCTCACTCTCTTCACTTCAACTCTGTGATTTCGATTTCGTAGAGCAGCTTCTTTATCATAAATCAATACCTTGTGTCCCTTGCTAATAAAATGATAATTTTTTTACGGCTTGCAATTTTAGTTGTAAATAATAAAACTTTCTATGACATACATACGGTATGCCGTTAATACATCAGTTATATACGACACGCATATGTCAGTCGTTAAAAATAAGTTACTTTTTCGGCTTACCGTATGCCAGTCGTTAAAAATAGGTCACTTTTTACGACTTACCGTATATCAGTCGTTAAAAATATGTCACTTTTTACGGCATACCATGTATGTCGTGAATGGTATGCCCAAAATATTTCAGGCGCCAAAACCCAATATTATGGCGTCACTTATCCCACAAAAAAAATATTTAATTTATTTTTTATTATCAAATTCAAACATACTAATACAGTTCAACAAAAAAAAAAAAACACCGAGTTTCTAAGAGGAGAGAAAGAAGAAATACCTAGGTGAAGTGAAAAGGGTTCTTCAAACCCTTGGTCTTCAATCAATTGAATCAGTGGAGATCTAGACGCATTGACGCAGTTCGCTTCATTCCTAACAAAGCAATCACGCTTCCATTGAATCTGCTTTGATGCTTCGACTTGGACTTGGCTTCAATTTCTGAGGGGCAAAGCTCATCGACGATCGTGTTTTCATCTCAGACTCTCTTGGCACTGCTATTTCAGTTCTCTATTCGGTAATTTCGCTCTTGATTCTGTGTTTTTTCGTTGTTTTGATCTCAATCTCTACTTATGTTTCACAAGTATAGATTGATAGGTCGAACAACTCTCCAAATCAAACCCCCTTCAATTCAACATCATCTCTTTTACACTTGACGAAACACTCATCTGGTTCGTAATCTTCTTTTTTACAGGCTAGATGCATTGTAGATGTTAAAGTCGATAAAGATCACACCAGTTTCATCGCTGGCACTCTCAGCCTCAAGAAGAAAACTAGGTTTTGTGATTTTCTTCTCATAGATCTCAATTTATATTTATTTATTTTTTAGTATCATGATTCGAATTGAAATGGAGATGTGTTTCAGGTGCATTTGATTAGGCTTTTATCGGATGGAACTGAACTTGTGTGCGAGGGTTGTTTTCGCATCCCAACGAGATCTGGGACCTCTCTTCTTGCCCCTTTGAAAGACGCATTTTCTCCACAGTTTTCTCCTCCTCCGGGTAATTGATTGATCATTTAAATTACGAAAATTGTTTCGATTTGCAATTTGAATATTAATCTATGGACTCTTGTATAATGCTCTAATGGATCACTTGTAGGCATTTTGTGGTATTAGATTATGAGGATTTATTGGCATTTGAACTCCTCCCGTTTTGATTGTTTAGCAATAGAATTAGTTTGACGTTCATGGTGGACTGCCAATTTGCTGTCCTGTGTTTTTGCATTTTGGCAGCCAATAGGAACAAGAAAATATTAGATCATCAAATCATAGATGCTCTTCCTTGCAACTATTGTTGAGTTGAGACTTCAGGAAAGCCACTACTGTAACTGTCAATTGTATATATGTAACCAAATTGGTTTAATAATTACAAAGATGTCAATAGTTTTTGGAATGGTTTGTTGATTACATTCTTTCTTTCCCTCTTCTCTACAAGTTTGGTTGTGTAAACAAAAAAAGTGGTTTGATAAGAAAACAGATGGAGAATTAATTTTTCTTGTTTCTCATAACTTGAATAAAACATAATCTTCCTTTATCTCATTTACATGAGAAGAGCAAAACCGAACTTAATGAACTTTCCTGTACACAAGGAATTCTTTTGTTACTAACGTTACTAACCAAGGGGATTTGCACAATGAACATACACCCAACTTATTTATTTACTTATTTGTCAGGTTCCAACTATTGCTGTTTGAAATGGTACTACTTTTGGTCCTACTGAGTCAACAAGAAGTCTGCTTGATTTGTTAATTTTTTGCTTAAGAATTTTGTTGTTGCAGGAGGTCCTCTGGATGCCAACTGGAGAATGGAGAGTACCCCCAAAAGTCACTAAATTTTCTATTAAAAACCAGTCTCAATGAGAAGTTGGTCCGTTAAGAATACTAGTTAATATAATATTGTTGCTTGACACCATTAAACTTTCTGTTAACACATAATCATGAAATAATTTCAACTTTTCAAAACTTTGAAATATGTTGATTTGAAGTTGAAATTTAATTCATTTTCTTAATCAAATGTTCATCTTTAAACAGGGGTAATTTGGACCAATGTGCTCTTGATGGATGAAGTGTTGCCTGATGTTGCTCTTTCTGATTTTTCTTTAGAGGTTTTTCTTATCGTTTCCTTCAATTTTGTAGTTGATGATTACCTCTCCCTGGATTCAACTTTCTTATTTCATTTCGATTGAAAATAAGCTGTGTCATGCTTATATGTGGATGAAGTTTGTATATTGATTACCTTTATATGGTTCCAGTCTTCCCGTCTTGCTATCAAACATTATAATGATAGCACATTTTCTCATCTGCTACTTGATATCTCAGGTTAGTCTCACCATTGTAGTTTTCAAAGTGTAAAAAGTTGATTATTTAGATCAAAGTTCGTTTTTGTTGACACAGATACACTAGGTATCGCAACCAGAAAAGAACTGACTTAGGGTGTTCTAAAGAAATCTGAGCCACTTGATAATTTTTAAATTTATTATATATGTGATCAAAGATAATAGGAGACATAATCTATTAGTTTCTATGAAATATATGACATTAGCAACCCACAATTGATTTGTACGAGTTTCAGTTATTCTCAAGTGTCTGATAAGTTTGAACTTTGAATTGGAAGATGCTCTTACAAGACCGAAGGAGGGAACAGAAGAAGACTATTATTTGCAGTCTGCTCTTGACGCCAGCCAAAAAGCAGTAACTGAAGGCAGCATGTACGTCCTACAGGTAAAACATGAGTTGTTTTTAATTGTACCTGTCTGCATATGTAGGGAGTCATTGCCAGTTAGGTTATCCTCAACTTATGATTATTCATGTTAGGCAATTGTCAGATCTACCAATGCTGCTTGTCACATCCAAATCGATTTCAGATCTGTATAAGCTGTTGTTTTACATGAAACACTTCTTATCAAATACTTGGTGCTTCCAAGTCTTTTGTTTTGATTTGTAAGGGTGCTTAGGTGTGTTGATGATTTTTAGTTCTTGAACTACTATTGGTGTTATCAAAAGTAGTACTACCCCAGCGATCTACGGAATTCCTGTATATATATCACAATGTGGTACACATAAGTTACAAAGCTCCAGCTTTATCAATCCGAAGAACTTCTATTTTCTTTCCTTATTTTTCTTTTTGTAAGGTTTTTTAATAAAAAAAAATGAATTAAACCATATTAGATGATCTTTTGGAAGTGTTTAGGGGGCTTGTGCATTCTGGAGTTATGCATTATTAATATTACCCTACTGACTGAAACCAAACCATTTTGTTAAAGAAATTACCATACCATGTTCCCATGTTCTTTTTTTTTTTGTGGATAAGTACCTTGTTCTAAATGAGCCTTGTAATGATGTGATGCTTATCTTTTTATGTTCCTTGTAGTTCAATAATTCTCATTCTAAGTAACTATTTTTTCTATTTCAATTTTTCATGTCGATTTCCTTTGCTATTATAGTCCTTGTACTTTTTTTGTTAAAAAGATTTTATCATGATAAACAAGCATCGCATTACAAGTTGAAGTTAGTCATTGTCATGCTACTTCATTTTACCTTTTTGATCTCTGATTATGCTATCTGTATCACAGGACTTCCGTCAACTTCTTGATAACGACCTTGGACTTTTGGTAAAGTTGAGAGAATTAATCATTGACTGGGTACAAGAAGGATTTCAAGACTTCTTCAGAAAACTTGATGATCGCTTCCTCTTGCTTCCTGGAAAGACTAACTTGACTAGTCAAGATCGAGGTTTGACAGAGGAAACATAGAAAGTCAAAGTTTTTTCTGGGCTCATTCTTGTGATGGCTCAACTTTCTGTTTTCATCGAACAAAATGCCATTCCAAGAATCACTGAGGCTAGTAGATCTTCAATATTACACAATCCTATTGTTTTTTAAGCCTTATGTACCATAATTATTGTGCTTTTCACAATTTTAGGAGCCTACTTTGAATTTTCATTTTCAAATTGTCAGGAACTAGCTGCCTCTTTTTCTGGTGGTGGTGTTCGAGGCTATGAATATGGACTTGCTTTTGTTCCTGCAAAAATTTGTCGCATATTTCTGTCAGCTGGTGAAAAGTTTTTGCACCTTGTATGTTTGACACATCCTGAATTTATGAAGTTCTCAAATTTATAATCTGCATTGCGGTTACTAAACATGTGCTATAGCCAATTTGTTCTGAAGTTGTTTATGATGAATAAAATTAGTTCTGACCATTCTATGCTTATTAGCTAAATCCCAAAATTATTTGAGATGCATGTTCCCTTCACGTGAAGCATCTTACTTAGAATTTTTTACTAGATCATGGTTTTAGTTTCTACAATTCAGCCCAAAATTAGATCTTCTGCCAACACATGCTATTAATCTTATTATGGTTAATGAAACCTATATTTCTCTCAAATTTTGAGTATCAAGCAATCAACATGGCTCTTCTGGTTTTCGTGAAACTTGTTTTCTTCAGCGCTCCCAGCTGTTGGCGCATTGCGTTTCTCAATCCTTTTCAATCTGCACTTAAAAGTGGTCAATTTGGGATATAATGCATTGACATGCTGGAATTTTTTACTCCATCATTTTCATCTCTCTACCTGCACCATTTGAAACCAAATTAGGAGGAAATCAGAGAATGTGATCCTTTTAGGCATATTATGTTCTCTTTTCTGTCCTAACCATTTATGATTGTATAATATACTGTATCTATTCACACTATAGTTGAGCATATAGCCCTTGATAGAGCAGAACTGTGAAAAAGAATTCATATAGCGAACCCCACTTGAATGGGACACGCAGCTTAGTTTGCTATTCAAACTATTATTATTTTGTTTATTAAAAATAGCAAAGCTTTACATAGGTATTGCAAAATGGATTCCTTTTTCACTGTATTTGATTGGCATATAGGCACTGGTGATCAACGGGAGAGCAAGTTGGGTTGGAATGAGCTAGAATTCTGGTCGAGGCACCTAGCATTAACAAAAGAAACTACTTGATGTTGATTTGGCTTTATTTGGAGTCCCAGTACATGTAGAATGTAGTTTTTTATTTTGGTTTTTTGAAATGTTGTTGGGCACTTACTTTTTGGGTTTATTTGAGCTACTAACTGAGATTATTGTTGCTCTGAGTTGACTTGTTTATCCAACAAGATGGAACTTGGAATGTTTTCACTATTCATTGTAACTATTTTACATCTAAAATTGGTAATAAATCCAATTTTAATCTTGCTATGTTTTGCAGTATATCAATATGAGCTCAAAAAATATCAATTCTTTTGAGGAAAAGGTTTACGACACTGAATTGGGTCAAGGTCAGCACAGCTTAATGTAGTATTTCTGTGACCTTGGAAGAACATTACCTAGTTTAGCAATAATTTAATATCTAATTGTCGTATAGTTAAGCTGATTTACTCTTTTTTTGGTGCTTTTGTTTTTCCAGCACAGGGAACCGAGAGTTCATATGTTTGTTGATTTATTATTAAAAATGACATTTACGACATACAAAATTATGTCGTGAAAAGTGTGATGATTTATGACATACAAGAAAATGTCGTAAAATATTATAGACGGCATACAAAGTATGTCATTATAAATATATAAAAATAACCTTCTACGGCATACAAAATTATGTCATGAAAAATGTGATGATTTATGGCATGCAAGAAAATGCCGTAAAATATTATATACGGCATACAAAGTATGTCATTAATTTTTTTAAAATGACCTTTTACGACATACAAAATTATGTCACGGAAAGTATGATGATTTATGGCATGATAAAAATGTCGTAAAAAGTTATATACGACATACAAAGTATGTCATTAATGTTTAATTTATTACTTTTTACAACTTTACCTATATGCCGTAAATGATGGTCAACTTTCCACGGCATGTCATATAACGGCATTTGTGTGCATGCCGTGAAAGAGTTTTTACGGCATGTATCGCAAGCCGTAAAAATTCAATTTTGTTGTAGTGTCAGGATATCATTCTAATCAGTTACTTATCATGCTTAATCACAGATTAGCACTAATCAGAGGTGAAGGTTGTCACAAAGACAAAAGGTCAAATTAAAAAACAAAAATAAATAAATAAAAGATATTAAAATGGTCCAACAATCCCCCACTTATTTTAATATCAACAAGGACAAGAGAGATTACTAAACAAAGATAGACTAGTATGCATCATGAAGGTGTGCTCTGCATTGAACCTTCATTAGTGAAACAGCAACCTCTACTCCAGAGTCAGTAGTGGTCTCAGACTTGAACTATGACTACTTGGGGGAAATAAAGTATTACTGCTCACACATAATAATCCAGGTGTTGACATGAGCTTTCAATAGCCAGGACATTATGACCTTATGCTAATCCCAGTTTTCACGAGCATATTTGAGAATAAGTTTTGTTTTCATAAAAAGCGGTCTCACTTTCATGTTCACATAGGTGAAATTTGTTAAGGATGTTCTTGTCATTTACACACCTCACTCAACAAGAGTTACAGAATTTCATTAAGAGTATAAAAACTCAACCCACTAACATTACAGGACAAATGCACTTACATCATAGGGATGAAAAACAAAATATTAAAGAGTGTATTTTTTACAACCATCATATGATTCATTCTTCCTATTGAACCTAGTTAAAGGATCTTTGGTTCCTAGGTTGGGTATCCTCATACATAGTTTATGATTTTATAGGCTTCAAACCCATCCCTCTCGATGTATGCCAGATCTTACTTCTCACCATGGCCTTAGTTAACGGATCCGCAAGATTATCACAAGATTTTACATAATTCACAGTTATGATGCCATTACTCAAATAGGATTTTACATTACTGTGTTTCCTTCGAATAGGTCTGGATTTATCATTATAAAAATGATTGTTCACTCTACCAATAGCAGCAGTGCTATCATAACAAATTAACACAAGAGAAATTGGTTTTTTCCAAAAAAGAATTTCATGTAACAAATCTCTCAACCAATTTGCTTCCTCACATGCTGAAGTTAACGCTATAAGCTTAGCTTCTATTGTAGAATTAGCAATTATAGTATGTTATTTAGACTTTCAACATATAGCACTACCACCCAAGGTAAAAATAAAACTCTAGATAGAAAGAGAATCACCTAACAAAGTGCTCCAATCGGCATCACTATATCCCTCAAGTACCGCATGATACTTGTTATAAAACAAACCATAATTTTTGGTACCAGATAAATATATCATAATTCTTCCCATGGCTAGCCAATGATCTCGATTTGGCTTGCTAGTAAATCTGCTAAGTACTCCAACAGCATATACAATGTTAGGTCTAGTACAGTCAGTAACATATCTCAAATTACCAATCATGCTAGTATATTCCTTTTGATTAATTTTTTTTTTCATTTGTTAGAACAGATAAATGTATGCTTGCATCAAAAGGAGTAGCAACATGTTTACAGTCTAGAAAATTATATTTCTTTAAAATTTTCTCAACATAATGCGACTGATCAAGAAAAATGCCATAATTTGTCTTGGTAATTTTAATTTCCAAAATAAAATTGACTTTACCAAGAACTTTCATATCAAAGTGGTTATTAAGCATATTTTTAGTCTCATTTATAATATGCAAATTAGAGCCAAAGATAAGTAGATCATCCACATATAGGCTAATAATCACATGTGCATTCTCACAAGTTTTATAATATATGCACTTATCACATTCATTAGTCTTATAGCCATTCTCAAGCATGCATGAATCAAATTTCTCAAGCCACTGTTTAAGAGTTTGTTTAAACCATAAATGGATTTAGTTAGTTTACACACCTTGCTTTCTTGGCCAGGCTCCACAAAACCTTCGAGTTGGTCCATGTAAATCTCCTCATCTAGATCTCCATTTAAAAATGTTATTTTTATATCCATTTGATGAATTTTTAAATCATGAATTGCAGCCATTGCTATCAATAGTCTAATGGATGTAACTCTAGTAATCGGAGAAAAAGTATCAAAGAAATCAAGATCAACTTGTTACTTAAAACCTTTAGCGACAAGTCTCGCTTTATATTTATCTATAGTTCCATCCGGTTTAAGTTTTTTACGAAGGACCCATTTACATCCAATAGTTTTACAACCTGGAGGTAAATCCACTAGCTTCCATGTTTTATTTGAAAGTAGTGAATCTATCTCATCATTTACAGCTTCTCTCTAGAAAATAGAATCAGGTGATGGTAAAGTTTCTTGCCCCGTAAGAGGAATTTCTTCCACATTGTAAAGATAATAGTCAAGGCCAAAATCTTTTTCAACTCTAGCTCGTTTACTCCTTCTTGGTTGGATTTGAAAATTTTCTTGTTCTTGAAAAACTTGAGATAGAGTAGAAGAGTTAGGCACGGATAAAATATTTTCAGAAATTATTTGACCCCACTATTTCTAGATTTGAAAGGAAATTTATTTTCATGAAAAATAGCATCATCTGATTCAAAAATAATATTATTTTCCATATCAAAAAATCTATAAGGTGTGCTATGCAACGTATACCCAAGAAAAGCACAAGTGGTAGCTCGTTCACCCAATTTAGGTCGTTTAGGATCTGCAAACCTCACAAAAGCTTAACAACCCCAAACCCTCAAATAACCTAGATTTGGTTTATGCCCCTGTCACCACTCATAAGGTGCAATTTTAGTCTTTTTGTGTGGCACTCTATTTATCACATAGAAAGTTGTCAAAATAACTTCCTCCCAAAGATTTGAGGGAGCACCTGAATCAATAAGCATAGTATTTGTCAAATCAATTAATGTTCTATTTTTCTTTCAACTATGCCATTGGATGAAGGTGAATATCGTGGAGTAGTCTCATGAATAATTCCAAATGACTGTACAAAAGAGTTGAATCCAAGAGATTCATACTCCAGGCCTCTATCACTTCTAATTCTCTTAATCTTTTTACTGAATTGATCTTCCACTTTAAGAAGGAATTCTTTAAATTTCTCAAAAATATCACTTTTATTTTTTTAATAAATATACGTTTGTATATTTAGAAAAATCATCAATAAAAGTGATAAAATATCGGTTATCACCACGAGTTAAAATTCCTTCAAGCTCACACAAATCAATATGAAATAATTTTAGCAATTCGGTATTTTTTTTCAATACTTTTATGAGGCCTCTTGGTAATTTTTGCTTTACTGCAAACTTCACATTTCTCAAAAATTTTTGTCAGTTTAGGAATTAATCCTAAACTACTCATGATTTCCTTATATTTACTGTTAATATGACAGAAGTGAGCACGACAAAAATTAATAGAAGACAAAGCATAAATGGTGTCATAGTAATAATCATAAAATTAATCAGTAAGGCAATTAAAGAGATAAAAAGGACATTTATACTCATCTATATTGTAGGAAGCCATTTTTGCTTCATGTGCCTCGTAGTCTTCATCATTCATCTCCTTGATTGGGATTTTGTTTGAGTTCTTCTCGGTTGGAACATAAGCAACTTTTAAAAGGCTGAGGTAAAAAAGAATTTTTCCTCTCCACCTCTTAAAATGAACTCCCTTGAACTTGAAAGGCTTGTTGAGATCTCCAATTTCATCATTGGTTTTTTTCTGGTACTTGTTCCATGGTTGATCTCCTTAAAATTGTTGGTGAAAATATCAGAAAAATTATATTTTATTGATAAATAATGTAAAGAAAATGAGATACAAATAGATCAGGTTGAGGCATGGATATCTCGTTTTTTTTAAGGAGATCAAGCCCACTATGGTAGGAAGAACCCAAATACCGATGCAGTAGTCACGAAACTATGACTTATCCCCTCCAAGATATAACAGCCTGACCACTTGTCATATGGTTCAGGCCAACTCTGCATAAGATGGTGAACCCAAAGCTCCACAAGGAAAAACACCCTTCTTTGGCTAGTAATCTCTCAAGTATAGAAAAATAGTCGATGTAGAAAACAGTAGATGAGAGGAACTATTTATAGGCCACTAGGACCTTACAATTTACACCAAAATATAATAATGACCATTAAACTAGAGAAAATGGAGAGTCTTCAAATATTAACTCACCACCAAGTTTATGAACTCCAATTAATCTCCATTCATGAACAAGACAAAAGGTCACCAAAAAAATAAATCTCCATTCATCAAACAAAATGAAATTCATGAACAAGACAAAAAGTCAAATTAAAAAATAAAAATAAAAATAAAAAAATAAATAAAAGATATTAAAATGATCCAACTACAAGTTTTACTATTTTTGTGTAAGCGCCTCAGTCTCAGAGCATTGGCAAGAGCACATATCAAAATCCGAAAATTTTATTTTATTTTCATTTCTGTTCAGACATTGAAATACAACTGAAATAAGGAAGGATCAAAATTTCATAAAGTAATTTGAACTAGACAGATTTAATTTAATGAACCAATTTTTTAAGCCCCATTTTGGCTGTCATGGATTTATTTAAAACAAATAGGTTGCAAGTATAGTAGTAACTAGGAGTGCCTAAACAACAAATTTTAATGTTTGGCTTTTTGTTTGTTCCTTTAATCTGAAACTCGGATGTTTTAGTATGCAAGTAGCTTTGTTGATGGCATGCATGGCTCTCTGGTTATTCATAGCTTCATCACTGCTCAATGCATTAGTGTTTTTTGACTCTCGAAGCCTCCTTTCATCCGAAAGTATTTTTGCAAACCTGTCAACATGTATCAACAACATAATTATTATAAATATTGATTGGGCTTTTATTTATACTCTGTTTATTTCAGTGAAAATGTTTTCAATATTTGGTTGTAATCTTGAAACTTAAGTGTTAGTAGTTGTGGTAGTAGTGACAATGATGATGGTGGTGGTGGGAGGGCGGTGAGGTTCGCGAGACTTAGTCAAAATATATATTTTGTTCTTTAAAAGTGAAAAGTATTTTGTGTTGCTCTTGCTTCCATAGAATATAGAAAATATTTTTTTGTTGACATTCGTTTTTCTTCCTGCCAAACTCTAGAAAATACATTAAAAAAAATATGTTTCTATGTCGAAATAAATGAATAGTTAATTAAAACAATCAGCATTTATGTAAAATTGTTATGTTGTTTCTATACCTTTTCAAAGCATCTTCATTCGTGCCACTATTTTCAGTTGTCTTAGAGAGATTAATCTCCAAGTTTACCATTGAAACTGGCTTCTTCAATAGGCTTTCTCCAATTTCGACAAGTTTGTTCAAGTTCTCCTTTGTAGACACATCAACCGAAGCATCTGTCCCAGTTAATGTATCTTCCTGGTAATAATTATTTATAAGTGTAAGATGAATGTTAAATCACAAATAAATTGAAGAACCCAAAAGGAACAATTGTTCATGGTTTAGTAAATCCAAAACACCACGTGTACATGTCAAGATAATGTTTCAAATTTACTGAATATATATATTGTGACTTACTTGAATACGGAGGTAATTATCTTCAGAATGAAGGGCTTGAAAAACAACAGAATTATGAAAATCAATCATATCGGCACTTGCTTGGGTAAATACATCGAATAATGGAGTGGAACCACCATGAAGTAACCAACCTAAAACACTCCATTTAGCTGCCATTTTAGCATTGTATTTCTTTTCCACTTTTGCCGATCCAGTGCCTATCGATATCACCAGAAAGCGACCATAATCCATGGGCTTTATTGGAAAAAAATCTGGATTTTCATGAAATATTTGCTTTGTGACTTGGCTTATGGCCACTAAAGCCTGGAAATGAATTAACATAGTATCAGTATATAAACCAATCCATGAAATTAAGTTAGCTCAATGATTCATAATATTGAGTTTATTGCACAATGCTTGTTAGTGTGCTATAGACAAAATAGTTTTCTACAGAGATAATTACTAAGTAATCCTAGAGCACGACATGAAATTATTCTAAAATTATCTTAAACATCAATCTCAATAATAATCATACCGGATTGTTCGCAGCAACACCACCATCAATCAGATTGAATTCTCGGACATTTCCTTCACTGTCTTGGTTTTTGAAGTGATGGGCTGGAAGATAAGTTGGAGCCGCAGATGTGCTGATGCATATATCAGACAATCGTGCATCTAAATACGGTGATCTTTTCACCTGAAAAAGGTTAGAAATACACTAGTATTAGCACCTAATTAAGTAACTTGTCATCTCATTAATTTTTGAAAATTTTCTACACGATAACTATAGACATTAATAAGAATTAAGAAAATTAAGAAGAGAGTGACCTCATAAGTGGAGAAAATCGTTGGTTGCAAATGCTTGATATCGAAAGTAGGAATGACAACATTGGTCAAGGTTTGATGCAATCGGATCTCTCCAAATTTCTCCCTTATAATCCCATGAAGGTATTTTCCGTTGTATTTGGGTCCTCTTAATAATTTCAACATGATTCTGATTGATCGGAATAGGCCCCTATTAATGAAACCAAAACATGTTCATTTTCCACATGATCATGAAATGATCAAAATACCCACTTAATTTTTTTTTTTTTTCCTGCAAAGACAATATTACAATCAAAATTACCTCTTCTGTGGAAAAATCCTGGGAGAGTGCTCGAGATAAAAATGCTTGATGTCTTTGGCAGCAAAGAGAGGACGATCGTTTTTGTTTGGAGCAGTTAACATGGCAGTCACAAGACCACCAGTGCTTGTTCCTGCAATCACATCAAAATAATCTGCAAGTCTTGCATCTTCCCCATCCAGCTCCTAATTAATTCAAGGTTTCATTATTTGGATTAGTAATATGTCGATATCATAGACAGTGAATTAGCAATGCCAAGTATAAAAAAAAAGGGGAGAATTTTAGTGCCACTTGTGTGATAATAAAAACTTGGCAGATTAAGATGGTAAGCTACTAAAGAGTTGGGCAAATTACACATCCCTACATTTTGTTCTTTGTATTATTTTAGTCACTCCATTTCAATTGGCTCAATTTTAATATTTAATTTTAAATTTTGTATCAATTTGAACCAATTGATAATGTCATTGGTATTTTTGACAAAAAATAATCATTGAATTGATTGAGGTTAACTTAATGAGTTTAGTAAATTTATAATTTTACTCTAAAAAATATAACACATGCCATGTATATGCACATTTTTTATAAAAAAAAAATGTTAAGAGTTGTAATTAATTGGACCAAATTAAATAAAATTATAAATTTAAAATCAAAATCAAATCAAATCAATTAAAATTGTAAGAATTAAAATAATATAAAAATCAAAGTATAAGGAATAGTGCCACAATTTACCCTAAAGAGTTTTAAAATGTGGAATTAGTTTGTTTGGCTTTGATTCTAGCATTCAAATTTATATAAAAGCCCCGTAAAATCCGAAACACGTCTTTTGAATCCACTTATTTTTATTCTGTGGTATCAAATTATATATATATATATATATGCAGATTTGGTGAAAGTTTTTATGACACTACTCATGAATTGTAAGTTTCATGACAAGTATCATTTTCTAATGATCCGTTTAATTAGCTATATATTAATGAAAAATATAGAGTAAATTATAAATAAATCACTTAAAGTTTGCTTAAAATATGATTTGCACATTGTAGTTCTAAAAATTACATATTGTTCTTCGAAATTTTTATGTTCATAACAGATGGTACTTTTTGTTAGTAATTTATTAACTCAATTAACAGTTTTTAATTATTTTACCCTAAACAAATTGATCCGTATGTTTTTAATCTTACATTTTAGTTTTTCACAAAATATGCACCCGTTAAAGGAACAGTTATCACATTCTCCATTCTTATCTATGTTTCCCTACTTGCTTTTCAAACTATAAAGTTAAAATTTTCAATCAATTTTCATCAAAGTATTTTTAACTTAATCAAACGCAAAGCTAGAAAATGTTTTTTTGGAAAAACTATTGCTCAGTGAATTCTTTAAAAATTAGTTATTGATTGGTGATAAAGTTTATATCACTTCATAATTTAATACTTGTAAAGTTTATTATTACACTACAATAAATAAGAGTTTTAGAGACCAAATGTTTTAGTCTCTAAAAGTGAAAATTTTGTTGCAAAAACATTTCTATCGTTATGAGGATAGTCGTTAAAAGGTCGTCTCGAAAAGTCCAAAACAAGGCTTTTAGCGACAAAATTTTGAAAATGTCATATTAATAAATAGACTTTTAGAGACAAAATAATTTGGTTCCAAAAGAATAATAATTCATCACTAATGTCTAATTTTTGTTGCTAAAAATATAATGACACATTCACAACAAAAATATTTGGTCCTTAAAAAATAATTTTGTTTCTAAATTTTGGTCTCTAAAACCTTTATTTTTTATAGTGTTAATTTGTAAGTAGTTTTCTAATATATACACTGACATGTAAATTCCTCTAAATTGTTTCATTCAATCATTATTTTTTCTCCTAACAACCATACTATGTACGTAAAAATATATATAGATATATATATATATATATTTAAAAATTGTCTAAAATTTAAATTTGTGCAATATATTTGAACCATAGTGGGGTATGGATCATACCACGAATGAACACACATTTCAATTATATATATTTGCACACACATTATGTGTGCGTCCACTGCTAATATATATATATATATATATTATGTAACATTGCAACTTTCATAGTTCATATCATATGTACACAATCTTTAAAAAAAGGTTAATACCTGAAACTGGGATTCAAGGTAAGTGAGGATAGTGGCAGGAATGATTCCTCGAATGCCACCTCCATCAATGCTGAGAATAGTTATTAAGTTCCCATTAGTTGGGGCGTGGATTTGACCTGCAGATTGTGCTACTACTGCCTCCATTTTCAAAACTGATTTTATAAAACAGGAGAATGTTTTTGTGTTTATTTTGTACAATGATCAAATGACTAGATTGGGAATATATAAGAGGAGCTCTTTGAAGTTTGATATGTTTGATTTTCACTATAAGCTAGGTTGCCTATTTATAGTCCTCTCCATCGAGCCTCAGAGAAACTTCCTTGTACCCTCCTATTGTTGCCTACGTATGTTGTACTAGTTTATTACAAATCTTGAATCCCAAGAAAATTGCTATCAATTTTAGAATTTAGAAAATTATTAAGTTAATTACATCAAGAGTTTGTCTACTATTATTAAATAGTACCTTACTCTTTCATCTATATTAAATTCATCCACTCTGGACTACCTCTAAAAAGAGGCATTTATGCTATTTTTAAAATTAAAAGGATCAATATTTACAAGTTGAGGGTCCAATGATATTCACTAATAAATAAATGAACCTAGGGAGTTATCATGATATATGCAATGGGATATTTTTTATCAATGAGACTTCGCAAAGAAAAAAGATAGACAGATCGATTTTATTTTTATCCAATTAACCAAGATGAGTAAAATTGATGTCACTCACCTCATTACTAATATTTTTATTGCTTTTAAAATTAAAAAACAAAAAAAAATGTCTAGTACACGCAATAACCTGTCTATGATGGCACGGATCTATAGTTATTGGCCTAAAGCAATGCATCATATCATATGTGTATATATTTTTTTTAAAGTAGATTTGCTTTCAATTTTTATTTTTATTTTTTTAATCCTATGTAGCACATCTTTCTTTTTATTTTTAGTTTTTTATTTATTAAAATGCTTCATCAATATATCTTTTTACCAAAATTCTTTTTAAATTGTAATATTTAAAAGATTTCTACTTAATCTAAATTACATATAAAAAAGACCTAATAAAATTATACATACTAAAAATAATTTACCAATTAATTTTTATACTTTTTTTCACTTTTTTATAAATAAAATATTAAAATTATTTCTTATTTTTATGTCTATCTTATTTGTAATATTAATTATATTGAATTTCTCAAATAATTAGAATCAATTTTAATTTTATAACAATTATTTCTAATATCAAGTTATAATTTAATATCATATATATTTATTTAAGTTAAATTTTTTAAGCACGAAATGTTAAAATTATCAAATGAATGTTTATTTTATTGTGTTATATTTTAATATAATTTAAAATTATTATATATATAGTTATGTAATTTATATTTTTAATAGTATGATAGAACTAAAATTATTAAAATATACACAAATAATTTATCTGAAATTATTATATGTGTTGTTTTGAATACCACTTTTATAAAATGATATGACTAAGATTATCAAAATAAATAAATAAAAATATTGTTTATCTTTAACTTTTTTCTCTCTCCTATGTAGCGCATCTCCTTTTTTTTCTTCTTTTTTATTCAAATTCCAGATCAATATACCCTTATCAAAATTCTTTCTAAAATTTAATATTTATATGACTTCTACATAATCTAAACTACCCATAAACAAAACTTAAAGAATTATACATACTAAAAATTTTACAAATTAATTAGTTTTTTCACTCTTTTTTTTTAAATATTAAATATTAAAAATATTTATTTTTATGAAATATATATATATATATATATATATATATATATGTAAGTTACATTTTTAAAACACAAAAAGCAAAATTGTTAAAATACACATACATAATTTATTTAAAATTAGTATATGTGTTGATTTAAGTAACATTTTTATGGAACGATACAACTAAAATTATTAAAATAAATAATTAGAATTATTATTTAAATTTTAAATTATTACTTATTCTTCTCTCCAATTTAATGATTATTTTAAATATTTTATATATTAAAAAATATAAATAATTTAACTTTAAAACAAATATGTTTAGCTCGTGCATAGCAAGGGTTAGCTACTATTATATATATATAAGTAGTGTTTTTCACTTGTATAAGTGACACATTTTAAAGGCTTATTTTTTTTTCTAAAAAATTCACATCAGCATATGTTTTTCATTTACATATAAAATTCTACACAAACTCAATTTCAATTATAATAGCCAATTTTATATGGACTCTATTTGAGAAATACTTATTTTTCATATATATAATTATAATTTAATTATTATGATATTTGAAAAAAATTATCTCGATATACAGATAAATAAATAAGACAAAATTTATTTAATTATGTGCATCGCAAGGATTAAATTAATTTTTTTTATATTTTTTATTTTTTATGAAAAAATTAGTCTAAGATCTCTCTCCCATTTTTAATAATGGAAGAGATCCACGATAGTATTTTATAATGTCTAAAGTTTCTCAATCCCATATCCATATATCACAGAGAAATTTGACTCTCTCTCTCTCTCTTTATGCAATCTTCATTTTAAGGCGAGTTCATTTCTCTCTCTCTCTCTCTCTCTCTCTGCTCCTTTCTCTTCTCTCGGTCTTCATCTCCGACAGCACTACCATCGCCCCAACATTACCATCCCGCCGTCGCCTTATAAAGACCGATGCAGACGGCGGAGCAAGAGCGTCACAGACGAGGACCTCGACGAGCTCAAGGCTTGCATTGAACTCGAATTCGGGTTTGATCCATTTAGTAATGGTATGTCGTCATTGTACTAATTATTTTGTTTGAATGGATCAGTTTTTACCCATGGATTTTGGTCAAAGCATCGTAGCCATGTTAGCTACAATCAGCTCCAGAAGGTATTGGATTTATCTGTTTGTATGTATGTATGTATGTATGTATGTATGTGGTTGGGTCTATATTTATTGTTTGTGCAAATTGGAATTGCAGTAGATTATTCTGTTAAAACATAAATAAATTTGTAAGCAAATTAGATAAATTTGAAAACACAGAGAAAATTGTTGCTGAAGATTCAATAGTAAGTAAAATCTAACTTTGTGGTCATGAGCTTGATTGGTGTATTTCCATGCTTAAACCAAAGAAATTCTCTTATCTGTTTTTTTTTTTTTTTTTTGTTCAATTTTCTCTAGTTTGATAAAAAAATACAAATTTCTCTATACAATTTTCTCTAAATAGAGCCGCACAAATTTTCTCTATACAAAATTTTCTCTGGATAAAGTCACACAAAGCCACACAAATTTTCTCTAACACAATTTTCTTTGGATAGAGCCACACAAATTTTCTCTAGATTTCTTTGGATCAGAGAAATTTCAATTTTTTTTTAGTTTGAATCCAGAGAAATTCTTTGGAAAGTGCAGAATTTCTCTGGGATTGAAATTTCTCTAGATCTATGTTAAAGAACCTTAGGCATTATGAAAATATTGAATGTCCTTTATGCTATAAAATCTTAATACCAGGGACCCTAAAAAAAAATTTCCCTTTTTTTTACTTATTTTATTGATGTTTTAATATTAATTTATATTTAATTATATATATAAGTAGTGTTTATCCTCAAAATTTTCTCTCTATGTGACATATCTCTCTTTTGTTTTGTTTTTTGTTTTTTTTTTTTAAATGCCACATAACATACCCTTATACTTAATTATTTCTAAAATCTAATATTTAAAAGACTTCTACTTAATTTAAAGGAAAAATTAGTGAAATATCCATCTTCAACTTTATGTAGTAGGAGAGATCTAATATGTTTTTTTATTAGCTAAAGTCCCTAAACATTTTCACAGATAAAAGTTGACTCAGAGAAATTTCGGCCTTGACTTAGAGAAATTTCAAAATTTCTTGGTTAAATCAGATAAATTTCTCTGTGAAAATTGAAATTTATCTGAGTCGGGCCAAATTTCTCTAAGTCGGGCAAAATTTCTCTGAGTCGAATTTTCTCTGTGAAAATGTTGAGGGACCTTAACTACTATGAAAATATTGTATGTCCCTTTATTTTATAAAATCTTAATATCAAGAATCTTAAAAAAAATTTCCCTAATCTAAACTACCCATAAATAAAATTTACAATAATTATATACGAATTAATTTTTTTCTACTTTTTTTTTATATATTTATTCAAGTATTCAATTTTATATTAAAATTAATATATTTCTTTTTTTTTGTCTATCTTATTTATATTTTATATTAATTAATTTATATTGAGTTCTTATTTAATATGAAATTGTTTATTAGGAAAAATTATATTTAATCTAAACTTTATATACATATATATAATTATATATAATATGTATAAACAATTTTAAAATAGATATTAAAGAAAAATCAGTACTTTACATAATTAATTTATCTATTTTTTCTTCATCTAACCGCAACATACTTATATTTATTTTTTTTTTTATAATTTTCATTCCTACTTTATTTATTTATTTATTATTATTTCCAACTAAAAAAAATTAAAATTAATTGTATGTTACTATTTTTCTTTCAATTTAACATTATTACTAATGTATTAAGTGTTATATTTTTTATTATATTATAACTTAATATCATATAAAATTAATTATATATTTATTTCAATTACACTTTTATAGCATGATAGGGCTAAAATTATTAAAATATACATAAATAATTGAAATAAAATTATTATATATATTTGTTTAAATAATATTTTTATAGAACGATAAGGTTAAGATTATCAAAATAAACAATTAGAATCATTCTTTAGAATATATATACATAAATAATTTAATTAAAATTATTATATATTTATTTATCTATAATTATATCATAAAAATTAATATTATTATTTTTGTAAAATACGTATATTACAATATATTTTTAAAAATAATAAATATATAGATAATATAAAATAGTTAATTTAATTTATAAAATATTATTTAAAAAGTAAAAAAATAATCCGTATATAGCACGGGTCAACTACTAATTAATTATAGCCTAAAGCATCACGCTCACGCATGCCTATTATGATGATTTCTTGTTAAATGGTTGATGGATGACTAAATACTATATTAATAATGTGGTGCTTATTTATCTCAAATTAAAAAATTAAAATTAATAATGTCTTGCTTATCCTTCCGCAATTTGAATGTTTACTTATCAATGTGCATGTGGGAACCAAATGGTCTAGTTTAATAGGGGTGTAAAAAAAATTGAATAAAATCAAAAAGTGAAAATTAGTCAAATATTCCTCTTTAATTTTAAATAGTAAGAGAGGTTCAATATATATTTTTTTATTAATTAAAGTCTCTCAATAATATTATTAGAGAAATTTCAACTCGTTACAGAAAAAATTTCAGCTCATCATTGAGATTTTTTTTTTTTTTTGGTTTTGGTTTTTTTAAAGAGCTAAAATTTCTCTTTGAAAAAAGAAATTTATCTGTTACGAGTTAGAAATT
Organism: Camellia japonica; assembly: GCA_030407325.1. Taxonomy (NCBI): domain Eukaryota; kingdom Viridiplantae; phylum Streptophyta; class Magnoliopsida; order Ericales; family Theaceae; genus Camellia; species Camellia japonica. The sequence continues at coordinate 179,345,155 of JAPPVO010000016.1, forward strand.
TCTCTATAAAAATGTTGAGGGATCCAATTACTATGAAAATGTTATATGTCATTTAACTTATAAAATTCTAATATCAGAGACCTTAAACTAAAAATCTCATAAATTAATTAGATTGATTTTTTCAAAGGGATAATTCAATTTTGGTTTTAAAAAAATTAAGAACAATTTATTATGATTCATTTACAGATTGAAACATGAAAGGACTAAATAAAATTGAACCGAATCAAACCAAATCATTTTTATTAACTCTGTTTGGTATATGTATTTTTTTGCCTTTAGTAAATTTTTATTAAAATTGATTCTTATTTTTATTTTTTTAAAATCAGACTAAATTTTTGTACACAAATCAGACCAAATTGAACTAGGTAAATTCTATAGTTGATCACTCCTATACACTTTAATTAAGAAATTAAGGGATCAATCTTTACCAACGTGAAAGATTAATTATTATTTTTTTCATATTGTACCGAGTTTATTTCCTCTCATTTATGTGTTAATTAATTACGATTGTGCAATTTAATTTTTTTTCATATTTGTAAATTGGCTATGCTGCAGACCAAGAATCCAACTACAAAAAAATAATAAGAAAAAAGTTTGTGATTCCTATTCAGTTGCAGTACAGAACTTACAATACAAATGTTAAATTTGGGCCACACATTTTTTTTTATTTCTTGCTATTTTTCAGTGGTTGGATTCTTGATTTGTAGCATTTCACTTGGTGTTATGAAAATAGAGAAAGAAGAGAAAATAGAAACTCTATATTGAATTGAATGAATAATACAAGAGAAAAAGCCTGTATATATAAGCAGAAAGGAAACTTAGATAGGTACAGAAAAGATAGAGATAAGCATAAAAGGAGATAGAGATAAGATATACATCTATAATAATATACAACTAACACCCCCCCTCAAGCTTAAGGTGGTAAGTCAGATATCAATTTGAGCTTGGAGAGGAGATCAGAAAAGCGGCCTGGATGAGAGCTTTGGTGAAGAGGTCGACGGTCTGATCAGCAGAGGTAACAAAGAGAAGACGAACATGGCCACTAGTAACATGTTGTCGTATGAAGTGACAATCGATCTCAATATGCTTGGTGCGATCATGGAAGACATCATTATGGGCAATCTGAATAGCACTTTGATTGTCACAATAAAGATTAGTGGCAGCTGAATGAGAAACACCCATGTCAGAAAGAAGCCAACGAAACCACACAAGCTCCTGAGTAGTGTCTGCAAGAGCACGATACTCAGCCTCGGTACTAGAATGAGCAATAAGGGTTTGCTTCTTGCTACGCCAGGAAATGAGAGAGGTGCCCAAGAAGAAGCAAAATCCAGTAGTGGAACGACGATCGGTAGGATCCCTTGCCCAATCGGCATCAGAAAAAGCATGCAGCTGTAGAGAAGAGTGAGGGGAATAGTGAAGACCATGAAACAAAGTTCCTTTGAGATAGCGCAAAATGCGAACCAGAGCAGCATAGTGTAGAGAGCGAGGAGCAGTCATAAATTGACTGACAATGTGAACAGCATAAGTAATATCTAGACGAGTAATTGTGAGATAGACAAGACTACCAACTGACTGACGATATAAAGTTGCATCTGACAATAGGGGGCCGTTAAGAGGTGTAAGACGAGTGTGAGGATCAATTGGAGTAGTGACAGTCTTACAATCGGAAAGGCTAGCACGAGCCAAAAGATCATAAATATACTTGGCCTGAGTAAGAAAATAACCAGAGGAATCTTGAAAAATTTCCAAGCCAAGGAAGTAGCTAAGTGCACCCAAATCTTTCATCTCAAATTGGCGATGGAGAAACTGTTTGAGACTAGAAATACCCACTGTGTCATCTCCAGTGATAATCATATCATCCACATAGAGGAGAAGGAGAATAGTACCGAGCTCCGTCTTACGGATAAACAAGGCAGAATCATGGGCACTGGAAGAAAAACCAAAGTCACAAATAGTAGAGCTGAACTTGGCAAACCAGGCACGTGGAGCTTGTTTCAAACCATATAAAGCACGACGGAGTTTGCAAACCTTGTTTGAGGGAACAGAAGAACCAGGAGGAGGTTGCATATAAACTTCCTCAGTGAGATCACCATTGAGAAATGCATTATTGACATCCATCTGAGAAAGGTACCAGTGGCGAGCAGCAACAACGGCAAGTAAGCTGTGAACTGAAGTAAGACGGGCAACAGGAGCAAATGTTCCCTCATAGTCAATCCCATGTTCTTGACTAAATCCCCGGGCAACAAGGCGAGCTTTGTAACGCTCAATGGAACTATCAAAATGAGTTTTGATCTTGTAAACCCATTTGTAACTAACAGTACGCTTGCCAGGAAGAAGATCAACCACATCCCAGGTATGAGTTTGATCGAAAGCCTGCAGTTCATCAGTCATAGCTTGTTGCCAAAGAGGGTTAGAAGAAGCTTCGTGATAAGAAGTAGGTTTATGAGAGCAAAAAGCAGTGGAACCAACAATATAATCACGGAGAAGAACAGAAGGTTGCCTTACCCGGGTAGAATGACGCTTAGGTAGAGGGGGAATCTCAATGGAAATAGGTTTCGGAGGAACCTCCACCGGAGCCGGAGAAAGCGTAGGGCCATCAGCTGACACAGGATCCTCAGGATGGACGATAGGCGTAGGCGGCTGTGGAAGCATGGGGCCAGAATCTGCATCAAAGTCATCAGAAAACAAATCTACAGAAATATCAGTGAAGACCGGTGAGTGGGTGGACTGTGGTAGGTGAAACTTGGAAAGAGTGGAGAACATTTTGTGTTCCCAGAAGATCACACGACGAGAAATACGAAGACGCTTGGAGATAGGATCCCAACAACATTACCCTTTATGTTCGATACCATACCCCAGAAAACAATAAAGACGAGAACGAGGTTCTAGTTTAGTGTGTTCATGAGGCTGAAGTAGAACAAAACAAGCAGAACCAAAAACTTTAAGAGTGGTATAATCAGGAGGAGAACCATACAAACGCTTGTAAGGAGTTGTGTTAGCTATGACAGGGGTAGGGACTTGATTGATGGTATGGATGGCAGTGAAGGCAGCTTCTCCCCAAAATTTTTCAGGACAAGAAGAAGAAAGGAGAAGAGCCCGAGTAGTGTCTAGAATATGACGGTGCTTTCTTTCGGCTCGTCCATTTTGTTGGGAAGTGCCTGCACAAGATCAATGAGAAAGAGTACCATGAGCTCGAAGAAAAGAAAGAAAATCAGAATCCAAGTACTCCTTAGCAATTTCAGAACGAAAAAGCTTAATAGTACAAGAAAACTGAGTGTGGACCATAGTAGAGAAATCATAGTAAATCTGTTTAAGTTCAGAGCGATTTTGAGAAGAAAAAGCCAAGTATAGCGAGAAAAATCATCAACAAAAATCACAAAATATCTAGACCCCCTCATGGTAGGTGTGGGGGAAGGTCCCCAAATATCTGAATGCACAAGATCAAAAAAGCAGTAGCAGAGTAGAGTAAGAAATAGAATTACTTTTATTAAAAGGTAATGCAGGTTGTTTAGCAATTTGACAAGATAAACAATCGACATCGTCAAGACAGACATGACCTAACTGACCACTAAAAATTAAAATTTTTAGACGACTAAAAGAGACATGTCCTAAGCAACAATGCCAAAGATGAAAAAGGAGACATAGTAGATGCAGCAGCAGCAACATGATATGATTTGTGCGGACTGCGAAAATAAATAAGCTCGAACAGACGTCCATGCTTACGGCCTATCCCAAGGATCTGTCTCGTCTAAGGGTCCTGCACCAAACAACCATTAGCAGAAAAGGTAATAGTTAGACCAAGTTCACATAGGGCCTGTTTTGGTAACGTTTACGTTTTCAGTTTATATTTACAAAATTTTATAAACTGGTTTTTGTTTATTTTTTGTTTATTTTTAGAAAACATAAACTACAAACGCGTTTGTTTAGACAAAATGTTTAAAAAAATTTAAAAATATAAAAAGAGTGAGAAATGGCAAGTGATGGCGGGTGGTGACGAGTGGTGGTGGTGGAAGACGATGGTGGAAAATGATGACGGGTGGTGGTGGCAGAAGACGGTGGTGGAAAATGATGGCAGGTGGTGGGTGATGATGGCAGAAGATGGTGGTGGAAAGTGGTGGATGGGTGGGTGGGTGGTGGTGGCGAAAGACGGTAGTGGAAAGTGGTGGCAAGTGGCGGGTGGTGGCAGCGGAAGATGGTGGTGGAAAGCGGTGACAGGTGGGTGGATGGTGGTGGTGGCGGCGGAAGACGGTGGTGGAAAACGGTGACGGGTGGGTGGATGGTGGTGGCAGGTGAGTGGTAGATGGCGGGTGGTGGTGGGTAGTGGCAGGTGGGTAGTGGTGGCGGGTAAGTGGCGAGTAGTGGTGTAGACGTCCCCGAATGCCCCGGGAGGGTTGAGTCCCCTGTTCCGTTCATTTTGGGCTCACTACAGTTCAGGACTCAAATGTCACGGTTCTTAATCTGAACCAAAGAGTCCAAATCCGGCAAATCGTTTTGAGAAAACAGATTTTGAAAGAAGTGCCAAACATGGACTGCTTTGCCAGATACAGAGTCGCTACCTAAATATTTTATTTTTTTTGGGAAATTTAGGAAACCCTGACTCGTTGCCTAAGGCACGTGTCCGTCATCACCAAAGTTGCCTCGGCTCGGGAAACTTGGGTACGATTGGGGAAGGTCACTTCGTGAGCACCCCCGCTCCGATCAAAGATCGGCCTCTACTAACCATGATATCGAGTTTTGAAAACCTTATGCATTCTTATTCTGGTTATTAGCCTAGATTTACTATGTGATGCGCACGATACGAGTATAGACAGGGTCGCCTGAATTGGAACAAAACATTTCATGTTCGTTTTGAAAGATGGTTTGCTACTCGCAAGAGGCTTAAAATGCAGATTTTGCCACCCTCAGGTGGGCTTAGAAAAGATGGTTTTGCCACTATCTAGTGGCTTAAAACTCACAGTCAATGCATTGTTCCAATCCAAATAACCTAACCTTCACCCACAGGCATTCAAGCAGGTAGTCACATAAGCACATAGCCTCATGGTAAGCATGCTATCATGGCAGTCACTCACACACATGCAAGGATGCTAAAGCATAAAAACTTACCGAGTACTCTAAGCCAAACAGAAGCTATGTTAGATCCATGCATGATCCTAACTATACAGAAATGCCTAATGCAACACATGCAAAAATGCAACTTATAGCAAGCTCGGCTATTCTAAACATGGCATATGAAATGCAACAGCTAACATGTATTCAACTCGGAATTGAAATACAAATGCAGTTAGTATGATGCGCCGAGCCCGGTGCATGCAAAACAGATGAATGAATGCAAACATGCTATCATACTGTATGCTAATTGAAACATGCCTTAATCTAACCATCATAAGCTGGTAAATAAAAGGGAGAAAGACGTGGGGTTGGAAGACATACATCACACGCACACACACTTATTACAATTGTGCCCTCGCTCGGAGGGTCCGAATAATATACAGTCGCAAATGAATAATTTACAGTCCGAATAAATACAAAATCCTAATTAATTAACAAATTAACTACGGAATGAAATGAATAGCACGCAAATCCATGGACTGCCTCAGCTCTGTTCCGAATGATGAATGATGCATGCTCGGGTTGCCTTGGCGCGGAAATCCATCGCGATGCCCCGATTAGCCTCTGTTTACAATTAAACCCGGGATTTTGCGCGAAGCCCCAGAAGATTGCCGGTTTCTGATTTACTGCAACAGAGAGCAGGAAAGAGGCATGGCAATGTATTTTCACATATGTATGCTTGACTACTCTTCAGGGAGTGTAGTCCTCGATCCTCGTGCCACCAATCACGCATCTCGATGCATGATGGCCAAGGAGTCGAATTGCACGACTCAATATGGAATGAATGCACATGAAAACATAACAAGGCCTTGTAGACGTCCCTGAACGCCCCGGGAGGGATGAGTCCCCCGTTCCATTCGTTTTGGGCTCACTACAGTTCAGGACTCAAATGTCACGGTTCTTAATCTGAACCAAAGAGTCCAAATCTGGCAAATCGTTTTGAGAAAACAGATTTTTTTTTGAAAGAAGTGCCAAACATAGATTGCTTTGCCAGATACAGAGTCGCCACCTAAATATTTTATTTTCGGGAAATTTAGAAAACCCTGACTCGTTGCCTAAGGTCACGTGTCCGTCATCACCAAAGTTGCCTCGGCTCGGGAACTTGGGTACGATTGGGGAAGGTCACTTCGTGAGCACCCCCGCTCGCCCGATCAAAGATCGGCCTCTACTAAACATGATATCGAGTTTTGAAAACCTTATGCATTCTTATTCCGGTTATTAGACTAGATTTACTATGTGATGCGCACAGCATATAAGTATAGACTAGGTCGCCTGAATTGGAACGAAACATCTCATGCTTGTTTTGGAAAGATGGTTTGCTACTCGCAAGTAGGCTTAAAATGCAGATTTTGCCACCCTCAGGTGGGCTTAGAAAACATGGTTTTGCCACTATCTAGTGGGCTTAAAACTCACAGTTGATGATTTGTCCCAATCCAAATAACCCAACCTTCACCCACAGGCATTCAGGCTTATATCACATAAGCACATAGCCTCATGGTAAGCATGATATAATGGCAGTCACTCACACACATGCAAGGATGCTAAAGCACAAAAACTTACCGAGTACTCCAAGCCAAACAGAAACTAATTAGAAATCATGCATGATCCTAATTATACAGAAATGCCTAATGTAACACATGCAAAAATGCAACTATAGCAGGCTCGGCTATTCTAAACATGGCATATGGAATGCTACAGCTAACAAGTACTCAACTTGAAATTGAAATACAAATGCAGTTAGTATGATACGCCGAGCCCAGTGCATGCAAAACAGATGAATAAATGCAAACATGCTATCATACTGTATGCTAATTGAAACATGCCCTAATCTAACCATCATAAGCCGGTAAATAAAAGGGAAAGAAAGACGTGGGGTTGGAAGACATACATCACACGCACGCACGCTTATTACAATTGTGCCCTCGCTCGGAGGGTCTGAATAAATAATATACAGTCCCGAATAAATACATTCCGAATAAATACAAAACCCTAATTAATTAACAAATTTAACTAGGAAAGCAATAAATTGGCATGCAAGCCAGGGACTGCCTCGACTCTATTCTGGATGATAGATGATGCATGTTTGAGCTGCTTTGCGCGGAAATCTATTGCAATGCCCCAATTAGCCTCTGTTTGCAATTGTTCTTGGAAAGCGTGCCAAGCTCCGAAAGGCTGCTGATTCTTGATTTGCTGCAACAGAGAGCAAGAAAGGGGCATGGCAAAGTATTTTCACATATGTATGCACACCTCGATCCTCGTGCCACCAATCACGCAGCTTAATACATGATGGCCGAGGAGTCGAATTGCACGACTCAATATGAAATGAATGCACATGAAAACACAACAAAACCTAAACTCCATCATGGGTAATCCGGAGTGTCGGCGACTGGGGAATTGAGACACGTTCCGTCACTCGGAGTACGAAACGTCCCTCGTTTCCCCGCGCTTGGGCTAACTCCTATCCCAAACACAATGCAATATGCATGACATGCATGAATGCAACTAAGATACAACCTAACATGCGCAATGCTATGAAATGGCATACACGATGCACGAGGTAACATGGCATACACAATGCGCTAACATACAACCTAGCATACACAATGCTATGAAATGAAATGGCATACACAATGCATAATGGACTTACACCAACATGAGTGGACCTCAGCCACACTCACATCAGTGGCCATTAGGATGGAAATGTGACACTCGAGATGCGTGCACACATGCACGCAAACTGAGGACCGAACCTAAGGCACGAATGCCACTCTACCAAAGCATGGTAAGGCATGGAATATGATATGCAAACAAGCAAATTTCAGCACTAAGACATGATGCTAAACATCCCCGAAGCATGGCAATATGGCATCCGATGCATGAGATGAGACCCGAAACTCAAAACCGGGCACATGGAATGACTTATAGCTATACAAAGCATGCATTATTTGATTATGAAGCATGAAGACAGAACCGAGGCAGTCCCAAAACACGAACATTCTTAGTTCAAAGCAAGGCCAAAAGGTGCTAGCAAGATGGGCTAAAGTAGCATGCAATTTTGACTAGCAAACATGGTTTACATGGCAAGTATATGAAGCACATGGAATCTCACCAAACCAACAAAAATCAGTGAACAAAACATGTGGAAATATGACCAAATAATCACTGAAATGCAGCCAACATGTGCAAAAATGAGGAGCTCCTTTAGAGGGCCATGCAAGGAGTTATTAGGCACATACAAGATAGACATGAAGCATGAACAAAACGACTCTGGAAATCAAATTTGGTAGTCCTAAAACTCACCAAATTGGCCTTGAAATCAGTCAACAAGGCATGCAAGATAGGGCCTCTTTGGAAGGCCAAAAAGACCATCAACCAAAACAAGGTGAGAGGGGGTCACCCCCCTCTGATTTTGAGGCTCAAAAATGCATCAAAGCCACTGAAAATCCACTGGATTTTAGTGGCTAAGAGGCCAAAACAAGGCCAATGCAAATGCTCACATGTATGGCCCTAATCATGGAAGAATGAAGCATGCATAGGGGAAGATGTCCCCAAACAGAGAATAGGCCTTAATCAAACATGAATATGATATTAAAAAAAGACTTTTTTCAGTTTAGGACGAGGTCCAAAAAGGCTCACAAGTAAGGCTAATGTATCATGCAAAAAACAGCCCCAAAAGAAAGAATGAGCAAACAGGGTAGTGAATGACCTCAAACAGAGGGGAGCCCTTCAACAAAGTTGAAGAGGGGCTCAAAAAAAGACACTTTATAGTTTATAGAAAATCCCAAATATGCTCACAAATAAGGCTACAATATGATGCAAAAATGGCCCTAAAAGAGAAATAAAGGGCAAGAGGCAGTAGATGGCCTCAAACAATGAAGAGCCCTTCAACAAAGTTGAAGAGGGACTCAAAATAAGGCACTTTACAGTTTTGCTTGAAGCCCAGAAATGCTTACAAACAAGGCTAATATATCATGCAAGATTAGGCCCTAAAAGAGAGATAAAAGGAAAGGGGCAGTAGAAGACCTCAAACAGTGAAGAGCCCTTCAACAAAGTTGAAGAGGGGCTTAAAACAAGATACTTTACAGTTTAGCTTGGAGCCCAAAAATGCAAGCAAAAGGGGCTAAAGTATAGAGCAAAATAATGTAAAAAAAAAAGGGAAATAGAAGTTTACCCTTGTAGAGTTGACCCTCAACGACTTTTGGACCAAGAATGTGAGCTCTCAACCTCTGGAAATCAGCTTCAAGGGGCTGGAATGGATGTTGGAGGTATTAGGCTATGAGTTGGTGTGTAAAGAGGCCAAGAACCAAGCAATTTGGAGCTAAAATGGAGGAGATATGGAGAGAGATATATGTATGGAGCCTTAGACCCAATCTTGGAACCCTTGCAATAGAAGAGAAGCTCTTCTTTTATAGAGGAACAAGGGTGCAAGCTTCTTTTAGAAGCTTGGAGCAAAAGGGCCAAGCTTCTAAGAGAAGCTAACCAAAAAGGGTCAAAGGGGGCAAGCTTCCAAGGGAAGCTAAGTCAAAGGGCCAAGCTTCTTGGAGAAGCTAGGCAAAGGGGTCAAGCTTCTTGGAGAAGCTAGACAAAAGGGCCAAGCTTCTCTTAGAAGCTTGGAGCAAAGGGTTCAAACTTCTAGAAGAAGCTAAGCAAGGGTTCAAGCTTCTTGGAGAAGCTAGAGCAAAGGGTTCAAGCTTCTTAGAGAAGCTAAAACCGAGGGTTCGAAAGGTTCAAGCTTCCTCGAGAAGCTAAACGAGGGTTCGAAAGGTTCAAGCTTCCTCGAGCTAAAACTGAGGGTTCAAAAGGTTCAAGCTTCCTCAAGAAGCTGAAACAGGGGTTTAAAAGGTTCAAGCTTCCTCGAGAAGCTAAAACCAAGGGTTCGAAAGGTTCAAGCTTTCTCGAGAAGCTAAAACCGAGGGTTCAAAAGGTTCAAGCTTCCTCAAGAAGCTGAAACAGGGGTTCAAAAGGGTCAAGTTCCCTCAAGAAAAGGTCTCGGCCAGAAAAAGAGCCAATCGGCCAACAAAGATGGCCGACCGACCACAAAAAATGCCGACCGGCCACCAAAGGTACCGACTGACCACCAATAGTGCCGACCAGCCATCACTAATGGCCGGTGGCAATAAAACAGGGCCGGTGGCCTCAAGCCATGGCCGGTGAGATGTGGGGATGTCCAATCAAGCCATTCCCTGCCCTCAGAAGCAAAAACACAAGTCGAGAGGTCTTGAGGCAAGGCACGCGGCCGAAATCTCTGAGAACTCAAGACGAACACGAACATGGATGATCACCGAGTGTTCAAACGGTGACATCCAAGTCTTGAGGACGGTCAAAAATGGGGTGTCTACAGGCCTAGACTCCATCATGGATAATCCGGAGTGTCGGCGACAGGGAATTGAGACACGTTCCGTCACTCAAAGTACGAAACGTCCCTCGTTTCCCGTGCTCGGGCTAACTCCTATCCCAAACACAATGCAATATGCATGACATGCATGAATGCAACTAATATACAACCTAGCATGCACAATGCTATGAGATGGCATATACGATGCACGATGTAACACGGCATACACGATGCTCTAACATACAACCTAGCATACGCAATGCTATGAATTGGAATGGCATACGCAATGCATGATGGACTTACACCAATCATAAGTGGACCTCAGCCACACTTACATCAGTGGCCATTAGATGAAAATGAGACACTCGAGATGCGTGCACACATGCACGCAAACCGAGGACCGATCCTAAGGCACGAATGCCACTCTACCAAAGCATGGCAAGGCATGGAATATGGCATACAAACATGCGAATTTCAGCACTAAAATATGATGCTAAACAGCCTCGAAACATGGCAATATGGCCCCCGATGCATGAGATGAACCCCGAAACTCAAGACTAGGCGTACGCAATGACCTATAGCTATACAAAGCATGCATTATTTGATCATGAAGCATGAAGACAGAACCAAGGAAGTCCCAAAACATGAACATTTCTAGTTCAAAGCATGGCCAAAATATGCTAGCAAGATGGTCTAACATAGCATGCAATTTTGACTAGCAAACATGGATTACATGGCAAGTACATGAAGCAAGTGAGAACTCACCAAACCAGCAAAAATCAATGAACTAAACATGCTAAAATATGCCCAAATACACATGGAGAGGTAGCCAACACATGCACAAATGAGGGGTTCCTTTGGGGGGCATACAGAGGGGTTATTAAGCACATGCAAGATAGACATGAAGCATGACCAAAAAAACTCTGGAAATCAAATATGATAGTCCCAGAACTCACCAAATTAACCCTGAAATGTGACTTCAAAGCATGCAAGATAGGGTCTCTTTGGAAGGCCAAAATGACCACCAAACAAGTCAAGGTAAGAGGGGGTCACCCCCCTCTGATTTGGAGACTCAAAACAGCATCAAAGCCACTGGAAATCCACTAGATTCCAGTGGCTAGGAGGCCAAAACAAGGCCAATGCAAATGCTCACATGTATGGCCCTAATCATGGAAGAATGAAGCATGCATAGGGGAAGATGACCCCAAATAGAGAATAGGCCTTAATCAAACATGAAGATGATGTCAAAATAAGACTTTTTTCAGTTTAGATTGAGGTCCAAAAAGGCTCACAAATAGGGCTAATGTATCATGCAAAAACAGCCCCAAAAGAGAGAAAGAGCAAACATGGCAGTAAATGATCTCAAACAGAGGAGATCCCTTCAGAAAAGTTGAAGAGGGGCTCAAAAAAAGATACTTTCCAGTTTATGACAAGTCTCAAATATGCTCAAAGGTAGGGCTACAGTATGATGTAAATGGCCCTAAAAGAGAGATAGAAAGCAAGAGGCAGTAGCTGGCCTCAAACAGTGATGAGCCCTTCAACAAAGTTTAAGAGGGTCTCAAATAAATCACTTTACAGTTTGGCTCAAGCCCAGAAATGCTTACAAACAGGGCTAACATATCATGCAAGATAGCCCTAAAAGAGAGATAAATGGAAAGGGTAGCAGGTGGCTTCAAACAGAGAAAAACCCTTGATCAAATATGAAGATAAACTCAAAATAAGACTATTTTTAGTTCGGGTCAGAGCCCAAAAATGCTTGCAAGTATGGCTTATAAATGAAGCCAAAAGATGCAAGTTTAAGGGAAATGTGTGCTTACCCTTGAAAAGCAATGAACCAGCAGCTTTTGGACCAAACTTCTGAGTTTTCAACCTCTGAAAATCAGCTTCAAGGGGCTGGAATGGAGTGTGGAGGTGTTGTGCTATGGGTTGATGTGTAAATGGTGAAGAATCTTAGGGTTTTGGAGTTTTGAATAGTGAAAATGGAGGGAGAAGGGAGGGGGAAGCCTTGGCTGATTTTGTAACCTTGAGAAATGAAGGGGAGGGGCTGGTTATATAGAGGAGAGGCCAAGGGAAAAGGGGGGGAAAAATGAATTCAAATTTCCCCCTAAAAGGGAAGACCTTCGGACAGTGGGTCAAATGCAGAATAACTGGCACAGCTGGAACACACTCAGGAGGGCAAACATGGCCGGCCAGGTGCAAAAGGTTCAGGTGGCCGGCCGGCCAGTTCAAAAGGGTCAGGTGGCCGGCCTGCCACCTTTTCTGGCCGGCCTGCTACTTTTTAGGACAAAAATGGGTTTGCCGGAAAGAAAGGTGGCCGGCCAGTGATTGGGAAGTCCAATGGTGGCCGGCCAGGTATCCAAATTGAAGCTCCGGAAGTTAGCTTTCCAATGGCGCAAACCTTGCATTAAAATTCCTCCTGCGCAAAAAGTTATGCCTGTTTTGGTGAAGCCGTGCAGATTCGTCCAACCGGAGTGATGCCCTACTTCAATCAACCATATCTCCCTCGTCCGGATTGGCTTTAGTAGTTCTTGAGTGCAAAATGAAGCCCCGGAAGTCTTCTTTCCAACGGTGGTGGTCTCATAGCTTGATTCCAAGTATGCAAATGAATAGGCCCGATTCGGCGAGGTTGCTCGACTCTTTCTTAACAGTTCATGCCCATTTTCTCCCCCCAACTGGGTTTCTTTCCCTCTTCTCTTCTCTTCTCTTCAACTTCAAATCCCTAAGTAAGGTGTTTTGAAAGATTTTTCAAAGATTTCATCTCTCTTCATTCATTTCTACTTTGTCCTTGCTCGGTTTACCGAAAAGCGCAACATTTAACAAATGCGAGCGTTGGAACATCGTAGAAACTTTATTTTAAAAACGCTTTGAAAGTGAGGGTTTTAAGGTCTAAAATCTTTTGATCAAGACTGTTTTGGTCCAAAAAGGGGTATGAAGTTGAGCTTTGACTCTCTCCTTGCCGAAGAAGCTGAACCTTTCCCCTGCACACCTTTTTCCATCATGTAAACCTCAGTCGCGTCCAAGTCTTAAGGGCAGTCAAAAATGGGGTGTCTACAAGTGGTGGTGGTGGGTGGGTGCGGTGGCGGGTGGTGGCGAGTGGGTGGTGGTGGTGGTGGTGGTGGTGGTGGTGGCAGTAGCGGGTGGTGGGTGGTGGTGGTGGCGGGTGGTGGTGGTGGTGGCCGTGGCGGGTGGTGGTGGCGGGTAGTGGGTGATGGTGGCGGTGTGGTGGTGTGGCGGTGGCGGCGGGTGGTGGTGGTGGTGTAGTGACGGGTGGTGGGTGGTGGTGGCAAGTGGGTGGTGGGTGTGGTGGCGGTAGTGGTGGGTGATGATGGTGGTGGTGGGGTGGTGGTGGTAGCGGGTGGATGTAAGTGAGTTGGTGGTGGTGGTTGGTGGTGGTGGTGGGTGGTGGGTGGTGGTGGCAGGTGGGTGGTGGTGGCGGCAAGTAGTGCAGGTAAGTGGTGAGTTGGTGGGTGGTGGTGGCGATGGGTGGCAGGTGGGTGGTGGTGGTGGCAGATGGGTAGTCAGTGGTGGTGGCAGGTGGTGGTGAGGGATGGGTGATGGGTGGTGGTGGCGGAAGACGGTGGTGGAAAATGGTTGCGGGTGGTGGCTAGTGTTAGGTGACAAAAAAAAAAAAAAAAAAAAATTTGAAAACTCAAAATGGAAACACATTTTTTGAGTTTACATTTTTTGGCTAAATTTATAAACTGAGACCACTGATTTATAAATCAAAAATTTACCAAACAAGTTTTTATTTGAGTTTTTAAAATTTTTGTAAATATAAACTGAAAATTGAAAACGTAAGTGTTACCAAACGGCATCATAACTGACCAACAGAGATAAGGTTCATTTTAAGAGAAGAAATATGGTAAGCATCAGAAAGAGACACAGTGGAAGTAGAGATTTGGCCAATAGGACTAACAGGCATATGAGAACCATCAGCAGTGTGTATAGTGGGAGCAGAAGAGGATGATGACAAAGAAGAAAATAGAGTGGAGTCAGAAGTCATGTGATTACAGCATGCAGAATCAAAATACCATGAAGAGTTACCTAAGGTTACTGAAAGAGCAGTAGAAGGAGGAGTACCCGATTTGTTGAGCACCTGGTGGATAATGGACTCAACATCATCCATAGAGAAAGCAGGAGCAGAAGAACCCCCAGAGGCAACAGCAGCAGAGCGAGAACCGTGGTTAAATTTGGACTGAGACCTAGAACGAGAAGCCCTTTTTTTAGATGAAGTAGTGGAGGGAGCTCGAGGACAATTGCTTTAGAGATGCCCGGAGCAGTCTTATGACAAGTCAAGCATTCGCGAACCTGGCAGTGAACAAGAAAATGATTGGCTGGCAGGCCACGGTTGCGACAATAACTGCATGTGAGTGGCTGTGAAGATGAGGAACTCTGAGAAGATGGAGTAGCAAGGACAGAATCCATGTCGCGAGATCTGAGACTCCCAAAACGAGTCTCCTCTGATAAGAGCTCAGTAATGGCTTACTCTAAAGTGGGCAAGGGCAAACGATAAAGAAAAGAAGTACGCACGGGCTCAAAAGTGCTATGAAGAGCCATAAGAAACTGTAATAGTCGCAGATGATTCCGATAAGTAATAAATAGCTGTGCATCATCAGAATGAGCCCATGGAGGTTCAGAAAGAGCGAGCTGGTCCCAAACGGACGACATGTGGGATAGGAAGTCATTGAGAGATTGACCGGGTGCTTGGTGCATGTGATGAAGAGTCTGCAATAGTTGATATTGATGAGCATGGCCAGTGGTCTGATAACGTTCCTTTAAAAAATCCCAAATTGCTTTGGCAGGAGAGATAATGGAGTCATCGTCCTGAAAGCATCCAAATTGAAGATTGATGGAAGGAACTGAGGTAGCCCGGAACCATGTGATAATTTGATAATTCTTACTTTCCCATTCGTCAAGACGGTCATCGAATGTAGAGTCCGTCTCATCCTCCTTTGTTTGGGTTTGGAAAGAGTACTAGTAATAATCCGCCAAAGGCGTTTCCCTTTAATGAAGCTAGAGAGAGCTTGAGCCCAACTAATATAATTAGACCCATCAAGTATAATAGGAACAGATTGGATATTGTCAGTACGATTCATAAGTGCCAAATGGAGGTCACCAACAGATTCAGAAGCCCAAAAAAGCTTAGGAACAAGTAGGGCTGACGTCAGTATTGTGCTGTGATGATGTCAGCAGCCAGCCAGGGGCTGAGAGAGGCTGACGTCAGCGGCTGAATAGGGCTGACGTCAGCGGCTAAACCAAACAAGGCACGCGGCTGAGAGAAGCCGGGCGGAAGCCGAGGGGAAATCGGCTAAGGCGGAAGCCAAGGGGAGATCAGGCAAAGCAGAAGCCGAGGACAGAACGGCTGAGGCGGAAGCCGATGGGCGAGCCGAGGCTGATGCGGAAGCCGAAGAGCAGAAGCCGAGGGAAGCCGGCTGAGACGACGCGTGTGGGAGCGTGTCGAGAGTAGAACCGAAGCAAGCCGACGCGCCGATCTTTGGGTGGCGCGTGAAGGCGCGTGTGATGTTCGATGGGGGTGATTCTGGTGGCGTTTGCTTCCTCTTGAAGAGACGAAGAGTGTGGTGTAGTCCAATCGTTGAAACAGAGAGGAACTAGATACGCAGAAGCCAGCAGAAACCAATTGGGGACAGAACCAGAAAAAAAATGAGGCTAGGAGAGAACCTAGGCTCTGATACCATGTTATGAAAATAGAGAAAGAAGAGAAAAGAGAAACTCTATATTGAATTGAATGAATAATACAAGAGGAGAAGCCTGTATATATAGGCATAAAGGAAACCTAGATAGGTACAGAAAAGGAAACCTAGATAGGTACAGAAAAGATAGAGATAAGCATAGAAGGAGATAGAGATAAGATATATAGCTATAATAATATACAACTAACAGTAAATAATTTCCAATTAATTGACAAAGCAATTTCCATTTAATTGACAAAGCAATGTGTAGGTAGGGGAGAAGCTAGGTTTCCAATTTTGACATAAGAAAAGGATAATCTAAAAATATGATTGCCTACATGTGTCTTTGTACAATGTAAATTAATGTGTTAATTTTAAATTCTCGGTGGCTAAAATATGATAGGTACTTCCTAACTAAGAAATGAAAACAATCTTTAGTAAAACCTTAATTTTGTTTTTACTAGCAAGTCGATATAAAAGTGATAATGGAGCTTTACATGTATATTTCAGATTTTGAATTGTCTAAGTTCTTTTTTTGGTTTAATAATAGCAAGAATTGAATTCGAGTTTGAAAATTCAAGATCAGCTTGCATTGAATTAAAAAAGCAGACCTATTATATCATTTAATTTTTTTTTTATATATTTTGTATTATTAAATTACATGGTAAGATATTATTTAATCAATTTCTTCATCATTGTGTCCAAATATGGAATAAATCATAAGTATCCATGTAAGAGATGATATAAAATATTGATAAAAAAAATCGGGGATATTATATATACATTTCTCGTTAAAAAAATGATTAATCTTTATAACAAATTAAGATTTTAAACGCAAAAATTTAAAAATAAAATCAACTTTTAAGAATGAAATATCTTAGTTGCCAAAAAAATTATTGTTGTCTTTTCAGTGACGAATTTTGTCATTCAGTAATGAATTACTATCTTAGGACCAAAATTATTATCTAAAAAAAGCAAACCTTTTGGCAAGTAATTTGTCATTTATTATTGATGTTTAAGATTTTTTTGCTAAAAATCATTTTTTGACTTTTTAGAATGATATTTTTTTGACGACTCACATTACAAATGAAATTGTTGTCTTACAATTTTTTATAATAAAATTTATTTTTAAAAATAAAAATTTAGTCTCTAAAATACTTATATATTATAATGAATGCTATTCAAACTAAAAAACTTTACAAACTTCTATTATTCATTGATATAAAATTTATTATATTATTTAAGTGGATTATGTTCGAATTTCAAAATTTTGTTAATAAATTTTACATGAGGTAGTAAAATAACTTTGTAAAATAATTTGTATAAATTTTTCTTTAAAAAAAAATATGTTGTTCAAACTTTCATTTTTAATTTTGTTTGTCTTATCTACGCATGCAATGTACGTACATTGTTGAATGCATCACTTTGCTTGTTTTAATTTTCTAAAAACACTTTTCAAAAAATTTTACTTTCTTATTTTCCGCATTTTTTTATTTTTACTGAATTTTTTAATATTTTAAGCAATTTTTTTTTAATTTTTAGACACACCTAACATAAATACACATAAAAAGTATAATTTTTGTGACAAAATTTTTTTAAAAATTCACTAAATACCAAAAATAGAAAAATTCAATATATTTTTTATATTTTTATGTATTTATTAATTTTTTTTTTAAAAAATTTCTCAATTTTTTTACTTTTTAAATACATTTAAGTAAAGTGCATCTGAAAAAGTAAAAAAAATACTTAAAATTTTAAAAATATTCACTAAAAATAAAAAAATACGAATAATAAAAAATTTAATTTTCAAAAAATTTAAAACAAACACGCTTGTTTCTTCTGCCGTTAGCAATATTTAGTAAATAATATATAATCATTTTAACTTTAAAATAATAAAAATAAAATACCAAATAAATGTCTTGCTTCACTCGTCGCTGAAGATTCTACCACGGATGACATGCCACGTAGAGACAAATTGTTAGTTATCTGCAGGCGACAAAAGCCTTTGGCATGTGGGTTAATTTTTTTTAATTTTTTGATTTTTTAATTATTTTAGTATGTGATTATAAAAATTTGTTTGAGATAAGTTTTTTAATTTTTTTAACTTTTGTGAGGAAAAAATTAAAATTATTATGATTTGAATGTGACATTTTATCTTATAAATTTTTTAACTTATTTTATTTTTTTTGTGACTAAAATAATAATAAAAAAAACATGTCAAACATTGCCAAAGTTAATTGCTAAAACATGTGAAAAATGGAGCTGTAAATTAATTATCATTTGCTATCTATTTACACGTGAAACAAACGTGGTCTAACCATATACTACCAATTTTTGACGTGAGAAAATAATGATATAAATTATGATTTCAAACAACGATATGCTTGTTTCTTGATGGCTAAACATGACACATAATAAAAAATAAAAAAACAAGATGCTTTGTAAAACCTTGTTTTTATGAGTAATTCTATACATAAATTATATTTTTAATCGCAATATAATATATATTTATCTAACTATTAGGTAATATAAATCTTGATAAGTACAGAACACTAATTACTTATTTCAAAGTGAGGACTCCAGATATTTTTTACAATTGATCTACAATATTTATACTGTGGTGTTTTGAAAAGTTTGTAAAAAGTTAACTTTTTGACTTTTTTAAGTCTATTTTGTCTTTAAGTGGATAAAAAATGTGAGAGGTGATTTGACCCAAAATGAATAAAAAGCAAAAAGCTGGCTTTTTTTTTTTTTCCTTCCCAAAACTATCACTTTGTAATTTTTGTTTATTCTTCTTCTCTATTTTCATGTATTATTGAATTTTGATTAGTTGTTTCCAATTTTTAACAAAACAAAAACTTATTCACTAAGTTATGTGTAAGCATTAATTATCCAATTTTTATTGGGATAAATGCTATAGGCCCCAAATTTTTTACCAAATAATAGATCAAATATTTCACATAGGTGTGGGGTTCACAAAATTATGGACCCCACACCTATGTGAGACTTTTGGTCATTTATTTAGTTTGATCTATGCATTTATTGACATGACCTCATGATAATTAATTATACAGCCACCACATTGTAACATGTGAGAAATTTAATACGGATAATATTTTGGAGATTTTTTTTTAGAGTCACTAGTATTAAGATTTTATAGCATAAAAGACATTTAATATTTTTACAATGTCTAAGTTCTCTCAAATCGATCCATAGTAAATTTGATCCCAGAAAAATTCTCTCCAGAGAAATTTTAAAATTTCTCTGGACTTCTCAGATAAATTCTCTCCAAATCCGAGAAATTTGCCTCATTACGTGCAAAGAATTACTTTGGGTTCAAATAAGAGAAATTTGCCTCATTGCGTGCAGAAAATTTCTCTGAATTCAAACCAGAGAAATTCAGAGAAAATTGAAATTTCTTTGGCTTTGGTCAAAGAAAATTGAAAATTTTTTGATTTTGTTCACAAAAAATTTTGAAACATATACATACCAAATGATGATAATCAGTGACAAAATTTCAAAAGTGAGAGCAAAAATTAAGCTATTTTATTTCACAGATGTCTTGCTTCTCGAGCTACTTTTTTTTAAATCGAACTAAATTTTTGCACACAAATCGGACCAAATTGAACTAGGTAAATTCTATAGTTGATCCTATACACTTTAATTAAGAAATTAGGGGATCAATCTTTACCAATGTAAAAGATTAATTATTATTTTTCATTCTACCGAGTTTATTTCCTCTCATTTATGTGTTAATTGTTAGTGGGAGTGGGGTGTAAACCATTGTTGGTGATTCACAATGAGAGATTTAAAACTGAACCAAACTGAAATTTAATTCACTCAAAATAATTCTGAAAAACAAACAAACAGAGCACTCTTCCTTTCTTTCTCCCACACTCTTATCACTCTGATACATTAGCTATTTATAGATAAACTAGTAGTGTGAATGCATTTAATGCAAATACAGCTTAGTAGTGTGAAAGCATTTAATGCATATACGGCTAGCATTAAATGCATGTTCAACTAAGCCTACAAATTTTCATGAAACAATCTTTGAACACAGATTGTTTAGGGAGGCTGTCTAGGGTGGCTGTCATGAAGATAGCTATCAAGCTTACTTTCCAACATCCCCCCTTAAGCTTGATTCTCCATGCGGCTTCATCCCAAGCATTATCTTCATTCTGTTGAACATATCATTTTTCAATGGCTTCGTGAAAATATTTGCAAACTGATCTTGAGATTTGCAAGGAAATAATTCCACATTTTATTTTTCACATGCTCTCAGATGAAATGATAGCGGGTGTCAATATGCTTACTTCTTTTATGATAAACTGGGTTCTTTGCCAATGCAATTGCTGAGCGATTATCAACATAGATCTCAGTAGGTTTGTCTTATGGAAATCCTAAATGCTTCAGCATGTTCCGTAACCATATTGCATAGAACACAGCTGAGTTGGCTGCAACATACTCAGCTTCATAAGTCGATAATGTCACAATGGCTTGTTTCTTGGACGACCATGTAAAGGTTGTATCTCCCATAAAGAAAGTAAATTCCGTAGTACTTTTCCGTTCATCCAAGTCACGTCCCCAGTCGCTATCTGAGTAGCCAATAAGACTGAAATTATCAGTTGGTTTATAGAATAAACCATCATTGACTGTACCTTTGATGTAGCGAAGAATCCTCTTTGCTGCATAATGGTGTGTCTGATCTGGTGTTTCCATATATCTGTTAATCAGTCTTACTCCATAGAGTATGTTTGGCCTGGTGCAAGTAAGATAGCGAAGACTTCTAACTAGGCTCTTGAAATAAGTTGGATCCACATCACCTGCCTTTGTACCTTTTCTGAGCTCCACTCCACTGTCTACAGGAGTGTTCACTGGATTGCAATTTTCCATTCCATATCTCTTGAGAATTTCCTTGGCATAGCCACTTTGGGAAATAAAAATTCCATCTTTTCTTTGTGCCACTTCAATGCCGAGAAAATGAGCCATCAATCCAATATCTGTCATTTCAAATTCTTGAACCATGCTTCTTTTAAAGTCTTTGAACATGGCTGGATTGTTTTCGGTGAAAATTAGATCATCAACATAAAGACAAGCAAGCAACATGCTTCCATCAGCTTCCTTTTTCAAATATAGTGCGTGCTCATATGGACATTTTTCAAAACCATTGTCATGAAAATACTGATCGATTCTAGTATTCCATGCACGCGGAGCTTGCTTCAATCCATAAAGTGCTTTCTTCAATTTGTACACTTTGTCTTCATATCTATTCTGAACATACCTCGAAGGTTGTTCAATATAGATTTCTTCTTCAAGGAAGCCATTAAGAAATGCATATTTCACATCAAGTTGATAAATTTGCCACTTGTGTTGGGCAGCCAAATAAATCATTAGCTTGATAGTCTCCAACCGGGCAACTGGAGCAAACACCTCTTCATAATCAATTCCAGCTCTCTGCTTGTAACCTTTTGCTACTAATCTTGCCTTGTAGCGTTGCACTTCGCCTTGTCCATTCCTCTTTATCTTATATACCCATTTCACTCCAGTGGGTTTGTGCCCCTCCGGTAGACTGGTAAGCTTCCATGTGTCATTTTTCTCAATGGCATGAATTTCTTCATCCATTGCTTTCTTCTATTTATCTTCTTGGATGGCTTCTGAGAAAGTAAGTGGATCATTATTTGCAAGTAGGCAGAACAAATTCAGATCTGCTTCTTCTGTAGCTTCATATATCTCTTGCAAATTTCTCATTGGTCTTGGTTGTTTGAAAAAGCTTATCATCTGATGATGCTGATAATGATAATGCAGCACTTCTGTGAGAAACTGGCGATCTAGGTGCTGATATTCTATATGGAGGAGTTTGTGGCTCATCTTGAACTTCTCTTGTAATTTCAACCGGAGCTTTTGATGTTTCATCTTCAAGAATGAGTTCTGCATCTTTAACAACCTCATCTTGATTCCAGTCCCAAGCTTCTTTTTCTTCAAATATCACATTTCTACTCATGATCACCTTTCTGGTAATGGGATCATACAACTTGTATCCCATTGTTCTATCTCCATATCCGACAAGGATACATTTTTCTCCCTTATCATCGAGCTTGGTTCTTCTTGCTCCTGGAATCTTAGTGTATGCAACACACCCAAATATTCTGAGATGATTGATACTTGGCTTATGTGAACTCCAAGCTTCTTCTAGAGTCATAGAGTGAAGGCTCCTGGTTGGACATCTGTTCAACAGATACACAGCATATGATACGACTTCAGTCCAAAATTATTTGGGTAGTCCATTTCCTTTCAACATGCTC
Source organism: Camellia japonica (assembly GCA_030407325.1). Taxonomy (NCBI): domain Eukaryota; kingdom Viridiplantae; phylum Streptophyta; class Magnoliopsida; order Ericales; family Theaceae; genus Camellia; species Camellia japonica. The sequence goes on from JAPPVO010000016.1 coordinate 179,367,594, forward strand.
CTTGCCATATCTAAGATTGTGCGATTCTTCCTTTCAGCAACACCATTCAGCTGTGGCGTATAGGATGGTGTTGTTTGATGCTTGATTCCATGCTCTTTGCAATAATTCTCGAAAGCATCTGATGTATATTCTCCACATTGATCTGACCGCAATGTTTTGATATAGTAGCCGCTTTGCTTTTCTACAAAAGCTTTGAATTCTTTGAAAATACTGAACACCTCCAACTTTCTTTTAAGAAAATAAACCCATGTCTTCCGGCTATAATCATCAATGAAGGTAAGAAAATATCTATTCTGTCCATTTGACATTGGCTTCAATGGACCACACACATCAGTGTGCACTAGCTCAAGCGGCTTTATTGCTCTCCACTTCACTTCTTTGGCAAAGATAGTTCTGTGATGCTTGCCAAGAATGCAGCTTTCACAGACCTCATTAGTATAAGCAATATGAGGAAGCCCTTTCACTATATTCTTGCTTGACAACAACTTCAAGCTTCCAAAGTTGAGATGTCCAAACCTCAAATGCCATAACCAGTCTTTGTCTTTGATGATGGCACTTAAACACTTCGCAGCATCATGTTGGATGTTCAATACAAACATCGGATTCTTGGACATTCTCACCCGAGCGATCAAATTACCATGATTGTCTTTGATAGTAAGATGACAATCTTTCATGCTAATGTCGTATCCTTTCTCTAGGAGTTGTCCCATACTCAAAATGTTGTTCTTCATGGTAGCAACATAATAAACATTGGAGATGTAATCATGATCTCCATTCTTGAGCTTGATCAGAATATTGCCTCTTCCTTTCATTAGAGTCTTTGAAGAATCACCAAATGAGACTTGTGCTTGTACAGTCTCGTCAAGCTCAACGAACAACTCTCTTTTACCACACATGTGATTACTGGCTCCCAAATCTAGATACCAAACATTGTTTTGATTTTCAGTGTCTCCATAGTGGACAAACAGGACTGTAGGTCCAACTTTGTTTGTTGCCTCCTCGGTAAAATTTGCTTGCTCTTCAGCTTCTGTTGTTGCTCTACTTCGGCATTCATTGCTGTAATGCCCGAACTTGTGGCACTGGTAGCACTGAACATTGCTTTTGTCAAATCCTGGTCGGTTGTTTTAACCACCTCCTCTACCTCTTGCTCTTCCTTTTGGAGCAAAGTGTGGTTGACTTCTTCCTCCTCTAGTTGGACCTCTTCCGTCTCTTCTTTGAAAACCAGAACTTCGGTTATTGTAACCACGACCTTTTCCTCGGCTTCTTTGTGATGTCCCCTATTGCTCGTTTCTGTCATCTCTGAAAGACAGCTTTGATTAAAGAGCTTGCTCTGGAGAACTTGAGGGAGTCTTCTTGTTGATCCTTTGTTCATGAATCTCAAGTGTGTCCATCAGCTCATCGGTGGTCATGGCACTAAGATCCTTGGACTCTTCTATTGCTACAACCACATGCTGGAACTTGGGACTGAGTGATCATAGAATCTTCTCTATCACTTGAAGAGATTCCATTTTCTCTCTATATTTTCTCATCTGATTAAAAATGGTCAATGTTCTGTTAAAGTACTCAGAAATTGACTCATTCTCATTTATGTGCAGCATCTTGAACTTGCCACGTAACACATGGAGTTGAACTCTGATTGTCTTCTCAATTCCACGGTGTGAATTGCGAAGAATACTCCATGCCTCTTTAGAGATTGTTGCTGCTGAAATCTTCTCAAAACTTGACTCATTAATGCCTTGATAGAGTAGATACAAGGCCTTTTTATCTTTCTTCCTTGAATCTTTGAATGCCGTCTTCTGAGCTTCATTTAAATTTCCTTCAGCTTCGAGAGTAGCTGGCTCGTTATATCCTCGATCCATTAACTCCCACAAATCTTGTGAGGCTAGTAGGACTTGCATTTGAATGCTCCAATTTTCATAGTTCTCTTTGCTGAGTTTTGGAAACTGGGGCTGAAAGAAGTTGTTTGTGTTGGCCATTGGTTGACTCTAAAAAATCTACAAATTTTCAGGATGGAATTTGTAAATTCTGACCGTACAGATGTGTTCGAAATAATCCAAATAGTTGGAAAGCACTATTGGATCACTAGACACAGACTCCGAATGGCTCAGATCAAGCCAAAATAGTTTTGACGCTTTAGATCTGCGGCTACACCTTAGCCGCGTCACATTGGATTAATCCTCGGTATGCTGATGTCAACGGCTAGGTCAATCGGCGCAATCAACGTGGCTTGGTTAGCGGCGCGACTCAGGCTCGGCTCGGTCAACGGCGGCTTGGCTCGGCTTGGTCAAAGCTAGTCAGCGACTCAGATGATGTCAGTGGATGACGTTAGGTCTCTGGTGCGCGTGCATGTGGTGCGTGCTTGCGTGTGGGATCATGCGTCTTCTTCTTTTAGCAGCCCGTGCGGCATGTGAGCACGTGGAAGCACGTGAGAACGGCGTCAGTGGCGCATGTAGAGTTGTCCGAGATCCGTTTTCAACGCGGTTTTCACAGTTGTGCTCGTCTTGTCGAAAGCTTCAAGCTGATGTGATCAAAAATGGATTTCGACCACTTTGATTTCTAGGCAATTTTTGAAAAAACACTCTGTTTTTCCAAAAACACACAAAACCGGCTCTGATACCACTATTGGTGGGAGTGGGGTACAAACCACTTTTGGTGATTCACAATGAGAGGTTTAAAACTGAACCAAACTGAAATTCAATTCACTCAAAATAATTCTGAGAAAAAAACAAACAGAGCACTCTTCCTTTCTTTCTCACACACTCTTATCATTCTGATACATTAGCTATTTATAGATAAATTAGCAGTGTGAATGCATTTAATGCAAATACAACTTAGTAGTGTGAAAGCATTTAATGCATATACGGCTAGCATTAAATGCATGTTCAACTAAGCCTACAAATTTTTATGAAACAATCTTTGAACACAGATTGCTTAGGGAGGCTGTCTAGGGTGGCTGTTATGAAGATGGCTATCAAGTTTTCTTTCCAACATTAGTTAATTACGATTGTACAATTTAATTTTTCTCATATTTGTAAATTGGCTATGCTACGGACCAAAGATCCAACTACAAAAAAAAGAAAAAAAAAAGTTTGTGATTCCTATTCAATTGCAGTACAGAACTTACAATACAAATGCCACACATCTTTTTTTATTTTCTTGCTATTTTTTAGTGGTTGGATTCTTGATTTGTAGCATTTCACTTGGTAAATAATTTCCAATTAATTGACAAAGCAATGTGTAGGTAGGCGGGAAGCTAGGTTTCCAATTTTGACATAAGAAAAGGATGATCTAAAATTATGATTCCCTACATGTGTCTTTGTACGATGTAAATCAATGTGTTAATTTTAAATTCTCGGTGACTAAAATATGATAGGTACTTCTTAACTAATAAATGAAAACAATCTTTAGTAAAACCTTAATTTTGTTTTACCAACAAGTCGATATAAAAGTGATAATGGAGCCTTACATATATATTTCAGATTTTAAGTTATCTAAGGCCTTTTTTTGGTTTAATAATAGTAAGAATTGAATTCGAGTTTGAAAATTCAAGCTTGGCTTGCATTGAATTAAAAAAGCAGACCTATTATATCATTTAATTTTTTATTATTATTTTCTATTATTAAATTACATGGTAAGATATTATTTAATCAATTTCTTTTTTTTTAGGTCTCCCCAGGATATCCCCCGCTGACTGCGGAGACTAATCCCTTCGCTGATTTGTAGGCACCTCAAAGGTGGGACAGCTGGCCCAGGGATTTAAGGCTGCTCCATGCCCAGGGATTTAATCAATTTCTTCATCGTTGTGTCCAAATAAGAAAATAAATCATAAGTATCCATGTAAGAGATGATATAAAATGTTGATAAAAAATTGGGAATATTTACGTTTCTCGTAAAAAAATGATTAATCACTACAACAAATTAAGATTTTAAAGGTAAAAAATTAAAAATAAAATCAACTTTTAAGAATGAAATATCTTAGTTGCCAAAAAAATTATTGTCTTTTCAGTGACGAACTTTGTCATTTAGTAATGAATTACTATCTGAGAACCAAAATTATTATCTAAAAAAAGCAAGGTTGCGTTTGGTAGAGTTTTGTAATTATGATTTGAGAGTTTGAATTGTATTTTGAGTTTGTGAGGTTTGGAATTATGATTTGAGTGTGGAAAATTTGTTTGGTAAAGAGTTTTGAAAAGAGTTTTGAATTGAGTGAGGAATTGTTGATGTGACATTTGATATTTGATACGAAAATTTACAACTCATAACCAAACATACAACTCAAAATTATTTTAAAGCACATAAATTTTTTTTTAAAAATTCAGAAAATATTTTTTTCGAATATATAAAATTAACATATCAATTGCAAAAAAAAATCACTATTCCGATCAACCGGTGGGACGACCGGTTAGGCAAAATTTACAAAAAAAAATTCCAAAACTTGCGCCTGGTACAAACTTCTATGCAGAGTTTTGGTCCAAAACATGTTCCAAACATCATATTCAAAACTCAGTGTAGAATCACATTTTGAAAACATAACCAAACAGAGCCCAAACCTTTTGGCAAGTAATTTGTCGTCTATTATTGATGTTCAAGATTTTGTTGCTAAAAATCATTTTTTGGCTTTTTAGAATGACTTTTTCTTGACAACTCACATTACGAATGAAATTGTTGTCTTACAATTTTTTATAATAAAATTTATTTTTAAAAATAAAAAAAATTTAATTTCTAAAATACTTACATATTATAGTGAATATTATTCAAACTAAAAAACTTTACAAACTTCTATTATTCATTGATATAACATTTATTATATTATTTAAGTGGATTTTGTTCAAATTTCAAAATTTTGTTAATAAATTCTACATGAGGTAGTAAAATAACTTTTTAAAATAATTTGTATAAATTTTTATTTAAAAAAAAAATATTGTTCAAACTTTTATTTTTTATTTTGTTTATCTTATCTACGCAAGCAATGTACGTACATTGTTGAATGCATTTGTTTTCTTCTGCCGTCAGCAATATTTAGTAAATAATATATAATCATTTTAACTTTAAAATAATAAAAATAAAATACCAAATAAATGTCTTGCTTCACTTGTTGCTGAAGATTCTCCCACGGATGACATGCCACGTAGAGACAAATTGTTAGTTATCTGCAGGCGACAAAGCTTTGTTTAAGATGTGGATGGATTTTTTAATTTTTTAATTATTTTAATTTTTGGTTAAAAAATATCGTTTATGATGAATTTTTTTATTTTTTTAATTTTTGTGAGAGAAAAAATAAAATAATTATAATTTAGATGTGATATTTTATTTTATTATTTTTTAACCTATTTTATTTTTTTGTGACTAAAATAAGCAAAAAAAAAAAAAAAAAAAAAAACCCATGTCAAACATAGCCAAAGTTAATTGCTAAAACATGTGAAAAATGAAGCTGTTAATTAATTATGGTTTGCTATCTATTTACACGCGAAACAAACGTGGTCTAACCATATACTACCAATTTTTGGCGTGAGAAAATAATGATATAAATTATGATTTCAAACAATGATATGCTTGTTTCTTGATGGCTAAACATGACACATAATAAAAAATTAAAAAACAAGATGCTTTGTAAAACTTGTTTTTATGAGTAATTCTATATATAAATATTATATTTTTAAAAACAATAAAATAGATATTTATCTAACTATTATGTAATATAAATCTTGACAAGTACGAAACACTAATTACTTATTCGAAAGTGAGGATTCAGGATATTTTTTACACTTGATCTACAATATTTATACTATATCTTTATAATTTTTGTTTATTGTTCTTATCTATTTTCATGTATTATTGAATTTTGATTAGCTGTTTCCAATTTTTAACAAAACAAAAACTTATTCACTAAGTTATGTGTAAGCATTAATTATCCAATTTTTATTGGGGGAAAATGCTATAGGTCCCAATTTTTTTATCAAATAAATGATCAAATATCTCAGATAGGTGTAGGGTCTACAAAATTACGGACTTTATACCTATGTGAGACATTTTGTTGTTTATTTAGTTTGATCTATTCATTTATTGACATGACCTCATGATAATTAATTATACAACCACCACATTGTAACATGAGAGAAATTTAATACGGATAATCTTTTGGGAATTTTTTTTTAAGATCCCTGGTATTAAGATTTTATAGTATAAATAACATCTAATATTTTTACATTGTCTAAGGTCTCTCAAATCGATCAAGAGAAAATTCGATCCCAGAAAAATTCTCTCCAGACTCTCTGGACTTCTCGGAGAAATTCTCTCCAAACAAAATAAATTCTCTCCAAACCAAAGAAATTTGCCTCATTATGTGCAAAGAATTACTCTGGGTTCAAACCAGAGAAATTTGCCTCATTACGTATAGAGAATTTCTCAGAATTCAAACAAGAGAAATTTAGAGAAAATTGAAGGGAGCGTTTGGTAGAGTTTTTTAAATATAATTTGAGAATAGAGTTGTATTTTGAGTTTGTGAGTTTTGGAATTATTATTTGAGTGTGGAAAATTTGTTTGATTATGAGTATTAAAAAGAGTTTTGGAAGGAGTTTTGAATTTTTGAAATTAGGAAATTTATTTGATTCAAAAACTTACAACTAATAACCAAACACAACCCAAAATTCTATTCAAAATTCATATAAAAGTTTAAAAATTTCAAAAATATTTTTTATTTACAATATAAAAATAACAGGTGAGAGAAAAAAAAAAAAAAACCGAACACTATTCCGGTCAACCGGCCGGAAGTCAGGGGGAACGTCCGGGAGGACGACCGGGTTAGCCAAATTTTCTCGCTTGGAAAGGAGTTTTCAAAAGTGGGTGCGGATTATAATTTGAACGCTCAAAACAAATATCACACTCAAATCAGTGGGTGAAAATGTGTTTGGAACACAACCAAACACAGTTGAAATTTCTTTGACTTTGTTCAAAGAAAATTGAAATTTGTCTAATTTTGTTCACACAGAAGTTCGAAACATGTACAAACCAACCGATGATTATCAATGACAAAATTTCGAAAGTGAGAACAAAAATTAAGCCATTTTATTTCACAAATGTCTTGCTTCTCGAGCTTTTTTTTTTTTTTTTAAATCGGAATAATTTTTTGTACACAAATCGGAACAAATTGAACTAGGTAAATTCTATAGTTGATCACTCCTATAAACTTTAATTAAGAAATTTGGGGATCAATCTTTACCAACATCAAAGATTAATTATTATTATTTTTTCATTGTACCGAGTTTATTTCCTCTCATTTATGTGTTAATTAATTACGATTGTACCATTTAATTTTTCTCATATTTGTAAATTGGCTATGCTACTGACGAAGAATCCAACTACAAAAAAATAATAAGAAAAAAGTTTGTAATTCGTATTCAGTTGCAGTACAGAACTTACAATACAATTCCTTCTAAGGTAATGAGAATTGAAAACATCCTTCAGTGTTTACTTCATAGCATTTAACGTCTTCATAGCATTTTGAGGTCCATCAAAGATGGTCAAGCAAAGAGATGGAGGATGGCAGCTGGTGGTTCGAAGACATGGTGGAAGAGGAGCACGGAATAGCTGGACGAATAGGTCTATCCACTCTGTTTTCGTGGATAATCTACCTGAAACTATGCGATCTGAGGGGTTGTACTCAATATTCTCCAACTATGGGGTTGTGGTTGATACCTTTATTCCAAATAAGAGGAGGAAAATGACGAGATCCAGGTTTGGCTTTGTTAGATACCGTTGTCCTATTGCAGCAGACATGGCTGTTCAAAAAGCCAATGGGCTATGGTGCGATGATAAAGCTCTAAAGGTTAAAAAGGCAGATTACGGTAAGGAAGGTGGCATGAAACAGCAAGCTGGTCCATCTCCGCAGCCTAGCAAGTTTGCAGAGGAACTCAACAGAACACATGTGGGATACCAAGGTAAGAGATCCTTTGCGGAGGTGGTGAGTGGGAGGGTATCAGGATATAACTCCTCCTGCATTATCAAAGCCTATGAGGAAGGTAATGGCTGGTTATATGAGAGTGTCATAGCCAGGTTGAAACCAATATACGCGGTGGAAGACTTCAGGGAAGAACTAATAAGAAGAGGTCTGAGGGAAGTTCAGGTAAGGGTAGGTGGTGGAAGAGATCTGGTCCTAACATTTCAATCTCAGGAGATTATGAAGGAAAAACTTCTGGTAATGAAGAGCTGGTTAAATGAGTGGTGTGATTCAGTTCTTGAATGGAAACAGGGGATGTCAATTACCCAAGAACGGAAGGTTTGGCTCAGTTGCTATGGAGTTCCACTAAATCTTTGGAGTTGTAACACCTTCATTAACATTGGTAAGATGTGGGGTATAGTGACTGCTCTGGATGAGGATACGCGCAATTTAAATCATTTCCAATGTGGTAAAGTGCAGATCGCGACTAACTTCATGGATCCCATTAATCAATTCCTCAAATTAGAATGCAAGGGCGTTCAGTACCCAGTTAGGGTGTACGAGGAACAGATCATTATCATCCAAGATGTGAAGATGCCCGGTCTCAGCCATTCATCTGAAGAGCATCTTGATGGAATCAAAAATAGTAATCCTGTAATAGTGGGCAACCAGACTGCAGTTAGAGGGAGCAAGCAAGAAGGTAGAGTTGATCATGTAACAGAGCAAGCACACGTTAGCAGCAACACCATGGTGGAAGAAGACTAGCTAAGAGATACTTCGATGGTGGCCGAATCAGATTTGCAGAAAGGCATGTCAGAAGAAATCGGCTACGTATGTCAGGAGCGCTCTGCAAGACTGCTGGCGAGTCCCAAGATGAGACCCGTTGATGATGGTGATGTCGAAATTCAAACTTCTGGATTCATTAAAACTTTATCTGGGCCTGATAACATGGATCGTGGGCTTGATTTAATTGTGGACTTGAAATCGCATCATGAATGTTATGGATCGGATGAGGCTCAACTCTTGGACCACCAGGATTTAATTGCTTCAGATAAGGTTGTGGAGGGTGGGCCAGGTGGGAGAGTGTCAAGCCTTTCTGAAGCCCATGATATGGAGCCCAGCAGTAGCTTTTCAAGGCATAGAAAAGGTAAGGAGAAGATAAGATATAGGAAAAAATCGAACCACACTTTTCTGGGGAAAAAGTCCTTCGACCTGTTGCGGAAGTATGGGAACAAAGGGGCTTCAACCTGTAGAGCAATACCCAGGGCTATCGTGTGGTGGGCAGCAGGGGCGGTAAGGTTTTCTTCTGCTTCAATGGAGGGTGGAATCGATAATGAGAGGGTCGTCCTCAATGAAGCCGAATCAACTCTCAAAATGGGGGAAGCTCTCGGTGTGCAATTCAATGGTAAGCGAGCTGATGTGTTGGAGAAAATTGTGAGCCTTGAATTAAAGGACATGGAACGAATTGAAGGGGACGTGAGAGAAGGGGTCTGATGGACACCAGCTGGGGGGATATATTAGAGTTCTAATGGTTGTTTATGAAGATTCTTTCATGGAATGTTAGAGGGCTGGGGAGGAAGGAGAAAAGAGGTAAAGTAAAAAAGCTCCTAAAGGAGAGGGATATAGATATTGTGTTGTTCCAAGAAACTAAAAAGGTAGAATTCACAGAGGATGAGGTTAGATCTGTGTGGGTCAGAGACAAAATGGAGTTTATGGTGGTTGATGCTGCAGGCTCTGTTGGGGGATTACTGTGTATATGGGACCCAAATGTCTTCCAACTAACAGATTGCTGTAGCAATAGAAGATTCATCTTATTATCAGGTACCCTCTTTAACCAATTTAATTGTGCTATCCTAAATATTTATGCTCCTAATGATGTAGGCTCAAGGGGGAATCTGTGGGACTGCCTATTGAAATTGAAGGAAGAATTCCAAAATCCTTGGTGCTTAAGAGGGGATTTCAATGAGATTAGGCAGTTTGGGGATAGGAGAGGATGCTCTCGGAGAGATAGGGGAATGAAAGAATTTAATGAGTTCATTGACAAGTGCGAGGTATCTGATTTACCACTACTTGGAAGGAGATTCACTTGGTGCAATTCTTTTGGTGGGGAAAAGTGGAGCAAAATTGATCGAATTTTCGTAGATCCTAAATGGCTGGAGCTATTTAACCTGAAGCTATGGGGTTTACCAAGACTGGTCTCTGATCACTGTCCTCTTCTTATGATGGAGGACGAGAGGGACTGGGGTCCAAAGCCCTTTAGGGTCCTGAATGCTTGGTTTTTGCATAAAAATTTTCAGAGTTTCTGGGAGTCAAAGTGGAAGGAGTCCAGGGTTGAAGGTTGGGCTGGTTTTATCCTTTCTCAGAAACTGAAGATCTTGAAAAGTGGCCTGAGAAGTTGGAATGTCGAGGTTTTCGGTAATGTTGTAAACAAACTGAAGACTGTAGAGGGTGAACTTCACAGAATTGATTTACTAGCTGAGGCTAGAGACCTTGATGGTGATGAAAAAGGAAGGAGAAGTGAAGCTAGAGCTGAAATGTGGAGATTGAGTAGGATGGTGGAGTGGCTATGGCTGCAAAAGTCTAGGCTTAACTGGGCGATGAAAGGTGACAAGAATACAAGGTTTTTTCATGTAGTCACAAAGCGCAGAACAATAAGAAATGAATTACATTCCATTACAGAAGGGGACGTGGTGTATGAAGAGCCGAGGCAAGTGAAGAACAAGGTGCTGGAATATTTTAAAAACCAGTATACAGAATTCTGGCCAGAAAGACCTGAATTGGGGGGTCATTTTCCATCAGCAGATGGTATAGTGAGTTTCGATCTGTTGGAAACAGAATTTTTAGAAGCAGAGATTAAACAAGTAGTGATGGAGTGTGATGGCAACAAAGCACCCGGACCTGATGGCTTTAATATGTTGTGCTTTCAGAAGTTTTGGAAGGTCATGAAGGGTGAGGTCGTTAATTTTGTGAATGAATTCCATAGGAATGGCAGACTGGTAAAAGGCATTAACAGCTCCTTCATAACCCTCATCCCCAAGAGGGACAATCCGTCTGGGCTATCTGATTATAGTGCTATAAGTTTAGTGGGCTCAATCTACAAAATCATAGCAAAACTATTGGCAAATAGACTAAAATCTGTTTTGCCACATATCATTAGCGAGCCGCAGTCTGCATTTCTTAGTGGCAGGAATATTTTAGATGGAGTGCTGATTGCAAATGAGGTTGTGGAAGGCTGGAAGAAAGCCAAGAAGAAGGGTGTCCTTATTAAGTTGGATTTTGAAAAGGCGTATGACTCCATTAATTGGGGTTTCCTCTTCTCTATGATGTCTAAGTTCGGGTTTGGTGCTAAGTGGATCAACTGGATAAAGGAGTGTGTAACTACGACAAGAGTCTCAGTGCTTGTAAATGGATCCCCTACTGAAGAGTTTAGCCCTCAGAGGGGTCTAAGACAAGGTGATCCACTATCCCCTTTTCTGTTTAATATAGTTGCAGAAGGCTTACATCTTTTGTTGAGCAGAGCGTGTGGGCTAAACATAATTAAAGGGGTGAAGGTAGGCAGTGAGGGAGTGTTGTTGACTCATTTACAGTTTGCAGATGATTCACTCTTGTTCTGTGAAGCTGAGGTGGAGGAGGTGAGAAAATTGAAAAGGGTTCTAAGATGTTTCGAAATCTTGTCTGGCCTAAAAATAAACTTTCACAAGAGCGTTGTATGTGGTGTGGGAGTCTCTGTGGAAAGATTGAATGATATGGCTACAATTTTGCATTGTAAAACTCAAGCATTGCCAATTCGTTATCTTGGGTTGCCGTCAGGTGCTAATCCAAGAAAGAAGGCTACTTGGAAACCAGTTGTGGACAAAGTCAAAAGCAAGCTGGCTGGATGGAAGAGGAAGATGTTATCTGTTGCGGGGAGACTCATATTGATTAAAGCAGTAACCTCAGCCTTGCCAGTATATTACTTATCTTTATTCAAGATGCCTGAAGGGGTTGCTTCAGAATTGGATAAGATTCAAGCTAAATTTTTGTGGGGTGGTTCTGAACAGGGAAGGAAAATCCATATGATCAAATGGAAGGATTTGTCTAAAAGAGTGGATCAAGGTGGTTTGGGTATTAGGCAGTTGAGGGCTGTAAATAACTGCCTGCTTATTAAATGGTGGTGGAGGTTTGGTAGTGAAAAGGATGCTCTCTGGAAAAGAGTCATATGCAGCAAATATAAGATGGAGGTGGGTGGTTGGATTCCGTCATTAACCCCATCCATTAGCCACTCAGCAGTGTGGAAGGGGATCATCTCTGTTGCTGAACAGTGTAATAGCTTAACGGAGTTCTATCTGAATAATTTTCATTTGAAGGTAGGGGATGGGGTGAGGATCCGTTTTTGGACTGATATATGGTGCCACTCTGCTTGCTTGAAGGATGAATTCCCAACACTGTATAGGTTGTCTTTGGAGAAACAGGAGACCTTGAGGGTTATGGTTGACAAGAAAATCTCAGCAGGTGGCTGGGTCCTGGTCTTTAGAAGGGAGCTGTATGATTGGGAGAAGCTGGAGCTGGACAGATTACTTACTACGTTAATGGCAGCCCCAGATCTGTGTCCTGAGTGCCCAGATCAGCCTGTCTGGTCAGCCTCTTCTCATGGGATTCTAATGTTATCAGAGTTGTATAAGTTTGCTGTGGCCACTGATGGCGGCCCTCTGAGCATAACTAGGCTGATATGGCTTAAGTATATCCCTCCTAAGGTGCAGGTCTTTGGATGGTTTGCTTGGAAAACAAGATTGAAGACTAAGGAGTTCTTACAGAAGTTGGGTGTGATTAATCAAGGTACATCTACAACGTGTGTATTCTGTGGTTGTGAGGGTGAATCAGTGAATCATGTACTACTTTGGTGTCCCTTTGTGTGGAAGATATGGGCTGAAATGCTAAAATGGTGGGATGTCCAAGCTGTTATACCAGGTTCTGTGGAGAGCCTTCTCCTGTGGTGGGCTGGAGGGAAGTGGAGGAAGTTAGAAAAGAAGATCTGGAGAGTAATCCCATTGGCAGTGATGTGGTCAATCTGGAAATGCAGAAATGAGTGTGTGTTTAGAGCATCCATCCCAAATCTGGAGGACCTCTGTGATCTTATTAAGTATAGGATTGCTTTTTGGGTAAAATCACACCTTTCAGATGTACATTTTTCAGTGCAGGATTTAGTCTTCAAGCTGAGGCAAGTTAGGGAATGTTTGGGGGGGTCCATGGCAGTTTTGTGATAATGGCTGTGGTGCTGGTCTGCTGGTCTGTGAAGGCTGTGTTTTAGTTCTATAGGTCTGCTGTAGTAGTGCCAAAATGGGTTCTGCTCAGTCTTGGGTTTGGCACTTTCCTTAGCTGCTTTGTATTCTGATTTTTCTGTTTTGGGCTGCTCCTGCTTGATGCTGGCTTTGCTATTGATTTGTGGCTGAGTAATCAGGGTTACTTGGCTGCTATGCTGTTGGGTGTATGTGTTGATGCTGGGTGTGGCTTCTTACCCTTTTGCTCTGGTCTGCACTAGCCCCTTCTGTTCTGGGATATGTCCCAGGTGGTGGTTCTGCAGTTTGGTCAAAGTAGGCTGAAGTATGATTGCATTGTGGAATGCTCTGCAGTTGGTCTCGTTCAATGTTGTAATCTGTGGCAATGCTCTACAGTATTAATCTGAAGTATGCTTCCTCAGTACAGTGATAGGCTGAAGTTTGCTTTGGGTCTGCTAGGTGATTGCTATGCATGGTTTGATGCTTTGATTGTTGTTGGTCTGAAACCTCCCTCTGAGTTGGTCTTTCACCAGTATTAGTCTGAAAGTAGTTGGTTTTCTTCTGTGAAGTGCTAGTCTGAAACCTCCTGTTCAAAGTTGAAATCTCCAGTTGGTTTGATCAGTTCAGTGCAGTTGTTGGTTATTAGTTGGTTTTGATCTGTTCTGCTGTAGGTTGGATATTAGTCTGTTGTTTGTTTTTGTTTTCTCCCTTTGTTGGTTTCTCACCAACTGGAGGTTTGAGCTTCATCTAGCTCTTAGCTCCTCTTTATTGATGTTTCCATTGTACCTTGTACGTGTTTCATCAATAAAGTTTTCTTTGCCGATAAAAAAAAAAAAAAACAGAACTTACAATACAAATGCCACGCATTTTTCTATTTTCTTGCTATTTTTCAGTTGTTGGATTCTTGATTTGTAGAATTTCCCTTGGTAAATAATTTCCAATTAATTGACAAAGCAATGTGTAGGTAGGCGAGAAGCTAGGCTTCCAATTTTGACATAAGAAAAGGATGATCTAAAAATAGGATTGCCTACATATGTCTTTGTACAATGTAAATTAATATGTTAATTTTAAATCCTCGGTGGTAAAAATATGATAGGTACTTCGTAACTAATAAATGAAAACAATCTTTATTAACCCTTAATTTTGTTTTACTAGCAAGTTGATCTAAAAGTGATAATGGAGCTTTACATATATATTTCAGATTTTGAGTTATCTAAGTCCTTTTTTTGGTTTAATAATAGCAAGAATTGAATTCGAGTTTGAAAATTAAAGCTCAGCTTGCATTGAATCAAAAAAGCAGACCTATTATATCATTTAATTTTTTTTTATTATTTTGTATTATTAAATTACATGATAAGATATTATTTAATCAATTTCTTCATCATTGTGTCCAAATAAGGAAATAAATCATAAGTATCATGTAAGGGATGATATATGTTGATAAAAAATTGGGGATATATACATTTCCAGTTAAAAAATGATTAATCACTACAACAAATTAAGATTTTAAAGGCAAAAAATTAAAAATAAAATCAACTTTTAAGAATGAAATAGCTTAGTTGCCAAAAAAATTATTGTTGTCTTTTTAGTGACGAACTTTGTCATTCAGTAATTGAAAAACTTAAGTGATTCGTGATTAGATCAAGATTTAATTATATAAGTTCCCAAACAATTAAAACTAATAATCTAAATCATCAAGCATATACGAACGTGATTTAGATTGTTGTTTCAAAAAATAATAAATTGACACAAACGACTTTTACGTGAAAAAATCACAGTTGGAGTACCTTCAATTGTGATAAAAAAAAATCACGGGCGAAACGCTACAAATCAATCCACTATTGAAGAACGAAAGATTACAAAGATACCAAACAAATTACCCAAACGCTACCTATTTGTCTTCAAATCTTCTATATGTCTTGCATCGCAACCTTTGTCTCGGAATTAATTAGATTGATGTTGAATCCACAACATCCATTGTCGAATCAGCAATTGCACACAGCATCAAACTCCTTCAATTACTCTGTGCTTGAATCTTCGGAATCCACCGAAGAAGAATAATCTTAAAGAAGATCAATCAAACTCCTTAATGTGTGCTTATAAGAACATGAGTTCAATACTCAATCAAACATCAAGGAAAACCAGCAAACAAGCCCCAAAACAAAACCTTAGAGCTCCCAAAATAGATCTAGGAGTCTTAACCCTAAAAAAAAGACTTAAACACATATATATAGAAAACAGGGGCCTCGTACCCCGCTCGAGCACAGAACTTGCCACTTGAGCGGAGTCACTAAAACGCGTGCGATTAAACAGGTCTCTGTTCGAGCGCTGGAACCCACGCTCGAGCGCAAAAACACACTTCCCAGCATTTGTGTAGACAAGCCCAACTACTGAGACACTGCAAACTTCGCTCGAGCAGGAAGACCAAAACAAAGGAAAAAATTACAACTCTATTAAAACGAGGTTATTCGCAGAATTGGCAACTAGGGACCTAACAATTTCCCCCTTTGTCAATTCCCAGACAAAACTTTTTTAATAATTTTTCCTAAAAACACACTCACTAACACAACCTATCAGACACAAAAAACAATACTATTTACACAAAAGCTATGTTGATCTGATGAAGAAAAACTTTGAACAATGTAGAACGATCCATCACAAAAACCATTTTACCATCTACTTGTGAAACAGTAAGCAACCTACCACAAAAAAAAAAAAAAAAAAAAAAAAAAAAAAAAAACTGTGGAACTCCAAAAGATGATAAAGACAACAAATGTATATGAGATATGAAAGCCCACAAAACAAACAATTGTAGCAATTCTAATATAGAAAAACAATGTATCCAAAAGCAGTTCTAATATCCAAAAATAAAACAAAGTAACCAAAAACAAAATAGCCAACTGTACCACAAATAGCCAACTGTACCACAACTGTATAGCCCAAAAATTCTCCCCCTTTTTGGCCGAGAGTCAAACAAAAACAATCCAAGAAAAAAACACAGTCAAGTATCAGCTGGACGTAAATGAGACTACTGTAGTTGAAGCAAGGAGATAATTTGAACAAGGTAAATAGTAGTTTGGGCGGCGGACTGCTCCAAATGTCCAAGACGGCCATCAAAGGCATCAAGACGAGCATCCGGAAGATCTAACCGCTGAGTCACAAACTGCTCAAAATGGCGAAGCTAGCCATGAAAAGTTTGGGGATGATCATCAGCCTTCTCTGGACCAGCGGTCGCTGCATCAATCTCTGCCTCCTCGGCTAGAATATCCTCAGCATGTGTAGAAGGACCAGCCCTAGAAGACTCCTTCTTAACATGTGCCCGACTCTGAGAAACAGTCTTCTTAGTGAAGGGTTTAATAGGGGTGGCATACTCATTGTCCTCAAAGACCGGAACCTCAAGGCGAGATAGAAGTCGATTGATCAAACAACCATATGGCAACCCGAGCTATTTGTTCCCAAAAACGGCTATCATTTTACAAAGGATAAGAGTAGCAAGATTAATGGAGAGATAGCGAGTGATACAGAAAAGAACAAACCCTTGTTCTTGATTGATTTCAGAAGAATGAGTGGTGACGATAATATTTGCGCAAACAATAAGATTAACCAGACGAAACTGAGGAAGGAGTTCAAACTGTTTAATCAGAGTGCCCTTGACCCAATTACGAGATGTACCACACAAGGCAGTGGCCACCTCGTTAAAGTCACATATAGGTCGGACAGGGAAAAGATAGTGCTCCAGAAAAACACGGTCAATGCCTAAGAGCTCTCTAATAAGATCAGGGGTAACCGAGACAGACTTAGAACGAACCCATGTCTGGAAGGAAGGGCCAATATCATTAATACCCTTAATGTTACAGTAAAACTCGCGGACCCAATCAAGGTTTTGGCGGCCAAAGAAAGAAAGGACTAAGTCATCCCCTAACGGATCAAACAATGGGCGAATATGAATGGACTCAAAAGTGGTGGGTTAGACATTCCGCTCTAGATGAACAGTCCTAGAGGAGAAAGACTCACGAAAGGACTTGGTTTTATCAGCGAAGAGAAACCTGTCAATGCTATACGAGATGCGAGAGAGTGTAGACTTCCTACGTTTGATAGTTGACATAACTAACACAAGGTCAAAAAAAACTTATACTAACCAAACTGAACACACCCCCAAAACCAAACCCAAAAACAGTTAAGAAAAAAAACATCAGTAACCAAAAATCAATTAAACAATAATGCAATGAAATTATAGCAATACCTAGAGATGTAAAACTAAATTTCAAATTACATAATCTTACAAAGCATAATCCATGAAGAAATAAAATTATCACCATAACTCAGTAGCAACACAAGAGCACACACGACAAATAAAAACTTGACAAAGAGATATGTATGAAAACAAGTGCATCATGGACCAAAACATGCCCAAGCTCACTGACAAGCCTAAGAACCTCGGTGTAAGTGTGTGAATCAAGTGATAGAACCAGGAACTAAGCACAAACCAACCCCAAGAGCAAACACCTAAAACAAACTCCAAACAGTCTGAAAGAGAGACGGAGCAAAGAAAAAAACTAAAAAAATAGGGAATGAAAGAGTCACCAAGGATGAATTAGTGGAGGAAATCGAAGAAGGATGTCCAAATCAAAGCCCAAAGAAGTCGCAATCAAAGCCCTAAGGGAGAGAGAGAGAGAGAGCAATCGCAAAAAAATGAAGAAAAAATGAGTCTGAAACGACGGGGAAGAAATTTATACTAGGGCATACCGCTCGAGCGGGAGACTCAACACTTGAGCGGATTCAATTATGCGCGTTCTTCCGCTCGATCTAAGAAAATGACGCTCGAGTATCAAAACATTGCCCTCAAAATCTCGCGCATGCTGCAAAAGTGCTGGATGAAGTGAAAACGCGCTCGAGCACTATGATGTGCACTCAAGCGGATAAGAAAAACACCAAGGACCAAAAAACCACCTTTCTGAGCAGTTAAAAACAACTAACACTACCAAGTGGGACCTGAAACAAAAGGAAGTGAGCACAATTGCAAGTATGTGACACTAAGATGAGATAATCCACAAAATCATGAGCAAATCTGATAAAAATTGATCAATGAGCATAAGTAACATGAGAATGTACTACCCAAAGACAAACATGAGAACTCACAAAATGAATGTGTGTGTGTGTGCAATCCTTGAGAGGTCACAGAGCTAGAGTTAATCCTCATAGTGATTTGATGGCTGGACCTTCGGTATGAGTAACTAAACATCACAGAGAAAAGTCAAACCACTAGGAATCAAGGGATATTTGTTGAGTAAAAGCAGAGGCTCCCCCTTAATTAATGAGTTTATTTTTATTATTATTATTTTCTTGACTTTTCTTTCTTGTGGGCACTCACTGGTGGCATACACACTCAAGAGTATAGTGTATGGAGACCAAACCAGAGAAGCATGAAATCAGTAAGGATGGCCTAGTTGGTGTCTCTAAGGTAGCCTTTTCCTTATGCCCGAATATCAATGAACCGAGAGAGGAACCGTGGACGTGAAAAACGATGGTAGATGGTTAAGAGACTCAATATCACCCATGATATACCAGTATAAGTCAATTCCTTTGAAAATGTATAAGAAACATTGTTAGTGGTCCATAGAAAACTTTGATTACTTGTGCGGAAACCCCTGCAACAGTTTAACTCAAGGATGTGTACTGAATGAGATCATGAAATCAATGAGCATGGGCATTCAGAATGAGCTATGAACAAAGAAGAATCAAATCTTACAAGCAGCAAAGGAGGTGTTCATATAAATCTAAATGCAGAGATGACAGTATCAATGACAATGAGATTATAACATCCAAGCACACATAAAACCAATCACTCTCACTTACTCAAGTAATAAGTGACACCCTAATGACTGGGCACGACACCCAAGGTCTTTCTAAGGAACTCAAACCTAAGAAGATCAAGGGATTTTGTAAAAATATCAGCTTTTTGATGCTTAGTGGGTACATATTCAAGAACAACAAGGCCTTCTTCTACTAACTCTCAAATAAAATGATGACGAATGTCAATGTGTTTGGTGCGAGAGTGTTGCACAGGATTTTTAGAAATGTTAATGGCACTTGTGTTATCATAGAAAAGGGTGAGAGTGTTCTGGTCTATTCTATAATCATGAAGCATTTGCTTTATCTACAAGATTTGTACACAACAACTCCCTACAGCAATGTACTTAGCCTGAACAATCGAAAGAGAGATGACATTTTTCTTTTTGCTATGCCAGGCAACCAGATTATTCCCGAGGTAAAAACACCCCCCAGATGTGCTCTTACGATTATCAGCACACCCTGTCTAGTCAGCATCAGAAAAATCAGTGATTTCAGCTGTAGTGTCGGTCGAGAACCAAATCCCATAACCTAATATCCCATTAACATATTTAATGATGCGTTTGACTGCAAGAAGATAAAACTCTTCAGGACAGGCTTGGTAACGGGCACAAACACCTACACTAAATGCAATGTTAGGACGACTGGCTATGAGGTACAAGAGACTCACTATCATACTCGTATAAAGGGTAGGATCAACATCAGTACCAGAAGAATCTTTGGAAATGTGAAGATTGGTGCTCATGGGAGTGCGTGCATGTTTGGCAGACTCAAGACCGAACTTTGACACAAGGTTTTTCGCATACTTAGTCTGAGAAACAAACATACCCGAAGGAGACCGTTTAATTTGAAGAACTAAGAAATAAGATAACTCTCCCATCATGCTCATCTCAAACTTATGTATCATGCAATCCGAAAAGTATTTCACAAGATGATCAGCAGTGGATCCAAACACAATATCATCAACATAAATTTGAGCAACAAGTATGTGAGACTTAGTATGTTTCACAAATAAAGTCTTGTCCACACTACCCTTTTGAAAATCATTATCAAGAAGAAAGGTAGTAAGTCTATCATACCACGCCCGAAGGGCTTGTTCCAACCCATACAAAGCCTTGTCTAACTTGTAGACATGGTTTGGACATTTTGGGTCCTCAAACCCTTTCGGTTGCTCAACATAAGCCTCTTCTTTCAAGTACCCATTCAAAAAGGCACTTTTCACATCCATTTGAAACAATTTGAAACCAAAAAAACATGCAACACCAAGTAAAACACAAATAGATTCGAGACGTGCAACTAGGGCAAACGTCTCATCATAGTCAACACCCTCTACTTGTGTATAGCCTTGAGTAACCAACTTAACTTTATTTCTAACTACAGTACCATTCTCATCAGATTTATTCTTAAAGATCCATTTAGTACCGATCACATTCATGTCTCTAGGTCTGGGAATAAGAGTCCAAACATTGTTATATTCAAATTGACCTAATTCTTCATGCATAGCATTGACCCAATTATCATCTAGTAAGGCCTCTTTTATATTCTTAGGTTCAATTAATGAATATAACACATATGAGATACCTCTTCCTGAATTTGTCTTCGGGTTTTCATTTGATCCGAGACACTTCCAATCACCTGTTGAGCCAGATGATTCAGTTTCATCCTTGCGGATGGTTTGAACTCTGGACTTGTGGTGACAGAGGCATCCAGAGTGGTGTTTCTTTGTGCACTCTTTGGACTTTGACTTACCTGAGAAGTTGGTGCTGTCTTGCTTTTTTGTGCGTGGACCTCAGCTTTTCTTTAACTTTGTGGTTCAGTATCCAGGATTGGAGACTCACCATTTTCTTCCTCATTTATCGCTGAAGTAGAAGAACCTATGTCATCTATAACCACATTGATCGATTTCATTAAAGATAAAGTTCGCAGGTTATAGACACAAAAAGCTCTACTAGTGGTTGAATACCTTAGAAAAATACTTTCATCACTTCGGGAGTCAAATTTGTCCAAAGGCTCTCTATCTTTGAAAATGTAACATTTACTTCCAAAAGTTTTTGAAGTATTTTACATTAGGTTTCAATCCCTTCCACAATTCATATGGAGTTCGTAAAGTGCTGGGCATTAAATACACACGATTTATGACATAAACAACAGTATTTAAGGCTTCAGCTCAAAACTTTGAAGGAACTTTCTTACTAAGGAGCATGACCCTAGCCATCTCTTGAACAACTCTATTCTTCCTCTCAACAACCCCATTTTGTTGTGGAGTAATCGGTGCAAAAAATTCATGCTTAATTCCATGCATATCACAAAAATTCGAAAACGAACTATTTTCAAACTCACGACCATGATCAGTTCGGATTCTTATGATACGCCCATTAAAAACACCCTGTTCATTTTGGATTTTAAGGACTAAGGCCTGGAAAGTATCAAGCTTATCAAATTTTTTTCTTAAAAAATTTACTCATGAAAAACGAGTAAAATCATCAACGGTTAAAAAAATGTATCTTTTACCGCCAATGCTTTCAGTGCGAGTGGGTCCTATAAGATCCATATGAACTAATTCAATAGGACGTTTGGTTATAAAGCTGTTCACCTTTTTATGAGGGGCACGAGTTTGCTTCCCAAGTTAACATGGTCCAGACACATGGTGTAACAACCCGAAAATTTAAGTTGTCCCTTAAATTTTATATTAGTATTATGGTTGTATGTGATGATATATTATTAAATAAATAATAATAAATACAGAATCAAATTTAACATTGAATTATCAAATATGTGATTAATTATGGATTATTATTTGGGGCCAAATTAATAGAAATATGGAATTACAATACTAATTGGACCAAATTAAAGTTAAAGATAGTAAATAAATAATAATAATAATAATGGGTGTGGTAGTAAAATAAATAATTAATTTACTGTTGGTATATGATAGAGTGTAATTTAATTAGGGATTAATTTATTTATATAATTATATTAGAAAACTAGGCCAAAGTGTAATTATCTTAAATATTTATTAAAGATAAGTATGAATCCATGAAATTTATTATCGAATCTGGGGACGATACGCACTACCACGTGTTGGTCAGCGGACGTGCTTACATAGGGAGGAGGTGATTCACCTGAAAGGAAAGAAAAAAAGGAAAAGAAAGAAAGAAAGGAATGAGAAGGGAAAGAAAGGAAGAAAATGAAGAAAAAAATAATGGAAGCCGAGAGGGTCTTTGATAGTGGAAAGAAAGAGTGAGGTATTAAATTTAAGGTGAGTTATATTATACCTTGAGTCACCATAATATATTTTACGTATATTTTGACTTACCATAATTTATTTTATACAAGTTATGTTTTATAAATTATTATAAACTATATTAATATTTCAGTTACGTGGATTAATTTCTAAACTCTATTTGTTTAAAATGAAACCCATGGATATGTTTGTTTATATTTTAAAGAATATTTGACTATAACCTTATAAAAAATTATGTTTTGTAAGTACCACCACGGGAGTCCCATGCCTTGGGAGACTTAAATAACCATTGGCCTCTGTTTGGTCACTTTGTGGCCTTTTGTTGTCATGAATCTATTGACCTCTGTTCTGTGTGGAGCAAAGTGCTGTGTGGAGATAAGTGTTACACTATTGTGGGAGCCACCTCTATAATCCGTACAAGCCACCTCTTGAATCCGTACTTCTGTTCTGATTGTCACTACTGTAACTTCTGTTCTGTTCTGTTTGGTACCGTGGTTATGGTTATTTATTTACATAATCTCAGTTTTGCTACTTAAATGATTATTTGTCCATACTAAGTGATCTTAAATATTTTAGTTACATAACTATCCATGGTTATTTTGTGTCCCTTATACTCTTGGTATAATATTTCTCACTCTGTCATGTACTTATAGCTGTTTACCAATTTTTAGGAAACAATACAATTCAGAAATAGCTTTTGGAAAGTCGAGCTGCAGAATAGACACACACAGCACTTTTATGATATTTCTTCTACGTAAATATCGGCCTTTTTGGTCAATAAATTTTGTAATAAAAATAGAAGCTCCGATGATTATTTTTGTACTCTCACTTAAATATTGTTTCCACTCCCGTTTATTAATTTGTTTAAGAATTGGCCGGAGGTAACTTCAGTTACTAGCCATCATGATGCTTAACCCTTGGGTACGGGGAGCGGGTCATGACACATGGTTCATATTCTTGCCCAGTTTAGGTACTCCTCTCACAAGCTCTTTGTTGGCTATCTTAGTTAGGTCTTTGAATTCATGTGACCTAATCTTTGATGCCACAGATCAATATTACTTATGATGGCTGAGTGGCAAGTGAGATCATTGGTGGTAACAGTCCTATAACAGTTATCAGATGTGCAAACCCCATGCATGACAGTATTTCTCCTTTTATCTAAAATTTCACATTTATTTTTTGAAAATAATACTTCATGGTGGGAATCACACGTTTGACTGATGCTCAAAAGATTTGCTTTAAGGCCATCAACAAGTAATGCATTTTCGAGCTTGGGAAGACTAGCTACACTTATAGAGCTCTTATTAATGACTCTAGAAGTGCCACCATCTCCAAAAGTAACAATTCCTCCTTCATATTTTTCAAGGGAGGTGAAGTAAGATTTGTCACCTGATATGTGACGAGAGTATCCATTATTAAAGTACCACATGTGTGAGTCACGTGCTTTTAGAGCAGTGTAAACAACAAAACAGGTCAAGTCACCATTTATCACCCATATCTTTTTGGTCTTAACAAAATCAAGACTGGCGGTCTTGGTAAATGTCTCAGTGTTGTGAACACCCTCATGAATCTTGGTGTTCCGTCTTGACATGTAAGGTTGTCTCCTAACCTAAAATGTATTAGAATTTCTACCATTTTAAGACACCTTAC
This sequence comes from Camellia japonica, assembly GCA_030407325.1. Lineage (NCBI taxonomy): Eukaryota > Viridiplantae > Streptophyta > Magnoliopsida > Ericales > Theaceae > Camellia > Camellia japonica. Next base: position 179,391,529 of record JAPPVO010000016.1, read on the forward strand.
CAAACAACTCAAAGCAATAAGGACGAATGTGGCCATACCTACCACAATGATGACAAACAAAAGCAGGTTTTACCTCCCTTTTGTTGATCTTACTCCCGTTAGGTAGATGAAGAGAGAGATCACCCTGTTGCACCTTCAGTTTGTCCTTTGTTTGAGTCTTCAGGTCATGTGATGTAGAGGTCTGTCCCTTGTGAACTGTCACATCACCATAGCCTAGACCACTTTTGTCACAACCCATTTGTTAAGACCCGAGGGATGTCTTCTAATGTCTTGGAACCTTTGTTCTACATAGCAATTGTGGCTCTAGCATCTCTGAGTTCTTCATCTTTTTGACCAACCATCTCTTCTAATGTAACTTGTGACATCTCAAGGTTTTCAATCTTTTCTTCATATGTGGCACATATTTTTAGAAGTTCATTCTTTTCGGTTTTGCAAGATAGAAGTTTCCCACATAGGTCTTGCCTGTCATTAAAGATCTTGATGACAATTTGCTTTGCTGTTGGAATTTCTCCTTTTAGCTTGACATTCTCGCTTTCACATGCTTTGAGCTTGAGAGTGAGTTTGTCATTGATCTTGGACAAATTTAGAGATTCATCATAAAGCTTTTTGTAAGCTTGTTGTAGATCATCACCATCAATCTCATCATTGTCTTCTGATGTTTCATTACCTTCTTTTTTCTTCTCTTTGTCTTGGACCTCATCCAGTCGAGCAACTAAGGCATGAAGGTGATAGATGGTGGTGAGATGACTCTCATCTTTCATGAAATTGACTCAGAATGTCCCATGCATCTTTGGCCTTTGTGAAGTGAGCAATCCGTTGCTGTTCTTCATCAGAAATTGCTTCACGAATGGTAATTAGAACTCTCTAATTGCTCGGATTATCAGTGCTTTCAACATCCTCTTCAATGGCTTGCCATCCCTCAGGGTCGTAAGCTCTCAGAAACGCCCTCATTCTGATCTTCCAGTACAAGTAATTACTCCCATCAAAGGTAGGAGCACGGTGCAGATTCTGACCACTAGCAAATTCCATTGGCTTTGGAGGAGATTGAGTGATAGTAGACCAGAATGCCATGTAAGTACTATCTCTATCTTTATCGGGTTCGGTTTCATCAGGTTCTTGCTCTGACCCACTTTCATCATCCCAAGTCACTGTATAGACTTTCTTTCAGTTCTTTTTCGAAGGACATTCAAGAGAAATATGTCCAAATCCTTGACATTCGTAACACTTGACCTTTTGCCCCTTCACAATCTTCTTTTCAGTTTTTGGAGCAATTTTTGGTGGAAGAGTTTTGGGTTTTTCATTACTCTTATCTTTTGAACTTGAAATTAGGTTTCTTTTTCTTTAAATTTTTTTTGAACTGTTTAGCAAACATAGCCGTCATCTCGGACTCTAGATCAAAATTAATTTTAGGAGTTTTTGCAGTCTCATGAGCACTAGTGAAAGCCACACTATCTTTTTGTTTTTTTTAGAAATCTGGTGGGCTTCAAAAGTCGACAAGTTTCCAACCAATTGATCGAGCTTGAAGGTATCAACATCCTAAGCCTCCTCAATAGCTGTCACTTTTGATTGGAACCTATCGGGTAAAGACCTCAAAATTTTTCCAACAACCTTAGCTTCAGGGATTTTTTCACCAAGTGTGAAACAGGAATTCACGATGTCACTAAGTTTAGCATAAAAATCATTAAACTTCTCATCATCACGCATAAAAAGAGTTTCAAAGGCTGAGGTGAGACGTTAAAGTTTTGACCTTTTAACAGAAGTAGTACCCTCATGAATTGTTTCAAGAATGTCCCAAGCCTTTTTTGCTATCTCACACGTGCAAATATAATAAAACTCATCAGGTGTGACGAAGCAAAAAAGGGAATTGAGAGCCTTACTGTTCCAACTCGAGTTTTGATAGCCGAATGCGTTCCATTTATCAAGGGATTTGGGAATATCAACACCATCAATGGTGACAATAGGTTCACTCCACCCATAGATCACACAGTGCCAAACTTTGTCATCGATAGATTTTAAAAACGCTCTCATACGAGCTTTCCAATAAGAATAGTTTGTACCATCAAGTAACGAAGGTCTACGGGTTGAGTAACCTTCGCGAATTGAATCCGTATCACCAATCACACAAAATCACACTCCTATAGTTTTGATAAAAACAAAGAGTGACCTACTCTAATACCAATTGAAAAACCTAAGTGATTCGTGATTAGATCAAGATTTAATTGTACCAGTTCCCAAACAATTAAAACTAACAATCTAAATCATCAAGCACATATGAACGTGATTTAGATTGTTGTTTCAAAAAACAATAAATCGACACAAACGACTTTTAAGTGGAAAAACAACAGTTGGAGCACCTCCAATTGTGATAAAAAAATCACGGGCGAAACGCCACAAATCAATCTACTACTGAAGAAAAAAAGATTACAAAGATACCAAACAAATTACCCAAACACTGCCAATTTGTCTTCAAATCTTCTGTATATCTTTTAGCGCAACCTTCGTCTCGGAATTGATTAGATTGATGTTGAATCCACAACATCCATTGTCGAATCAACGACTGCACATAGCATCAAACTCCTTCAATTACTCTGTGCTTGAATCTTCGGAATCCACCGAAGAAGAATATTTTTAAAGAAGATCAATCAAACTCCTTGATGTGTGCTTATAAGAACATGAGTTCAATACTCAATCAAACATCAAAGAAAACCAGCAAACAAGCCCCAAAACAAAACCCTAGAGCTCCCAAAATAGATCTAGGAGTCTTAACCCTAAAAAAAGACTTAAACACATATATATAGAAAACAGGGGCCGCGTACCCCACTCGAGGGCAGAACTTGCCGCTCGAGTAGAGTCACTAAAACTCATTCGATTAAATAGGTCTCCGCTCGAGCACTGGAACCCACGCTCGCGTGCAAAAACACACTTACCAGTATTTGTGCAGACAAGCCTAACTATTGAGACAGTGCAAACTCTGCTCGAGCGCAAATGTTCCCGCTCGAGCGGGAAGACCAAAACAAAGGAAAAAATTGCAACTCTATTAAAACGAGGTTGTTCGCGGAATTGGCAACTAGGGACCTAACAGTAATGAATTACTATCTTAGGACCAAAATTATTATCTAATAAAAGCAAACCTTTTGGCAAGTAATTTGTCATTTATTGTTGATGTTTAAGATTTTGTTGCTAAAAATCATTTTTTGACTTTTTAGAATGATTTTTTCTTGACGACTCACATTACGAATGAAATTGTTATCTTATAGTGAAAAAGTTTAGTCTCTAAAATACTTATATATTATAGTGAATATTATTCAAACTAAAAAACTTTACAAACTTCTATTATTCAATGATATAACATTTATTATAATTATTTAAGTGGATTCTGTTCAAATTTCAAAATTTTGTTAATAAATTCTACATGAGGTAGTAAAATAACTTTGTATAAATTTTCCTTTACAAAAAAAATATATTGTTCAAACTTTTATTTTTTATTTTGTTTATCTTATCTACTGATGCAATGTACGTACATTGTTGAATGCATTTGTTTTCTTCTGCCGTAAGCAATATTAGTAAACAATATATAATCATTTTAACTTTAAAATAATAAAAATGAAATACCAAATAAATGTCTTGCTTCACTTGTTGCTGAAGATTCTCCAACGGATGACATGCAACGGAGAGACAAATTGCTAGTTATCTGCAGGCGACGAAGGGTCGTGGATTGATTTTTTAGTTTTTTAATTATTTTAATTTAGGACTAAAATGTTTTATTTGGGATGAATTTTTTTTAGTTTTTTTGATTTTTGTGAAAAAAATAAAATAATTATGGTTTAGATGTGATATTTTATCTTATTAATTTTTTAACTTATTTTATCTTTTTAGACTAAAATAGCCCCCCAAAAAAACCATGTCAAACATAGCCAAAGTTAATTGCTAAAACAAGTGAAAAATGGACCTGTAAATTAATTATGATTTGTTATCTTTTTTTGAACCAGAAAAAAAGGCTCTGTGGTGTCATCATGGCCCCTGTGGGCCCTGGCCCCGAGGTAACCGGTTGCCAGCCAGGAATTAACCCCCACCAAGTGAGGGACCCACCACCAGGGCACCAGTGGAGGGCAGACATATGCCGCAGCAGAGCCCAGGAATGAGGGGAGTAAAGGGCGAGCTCTCCGTAGAGATAACAAACAGCCCCCTCCCAAAAATCGAACCTCAGTCTCAGCTGGAGAACATGCTGTGTCCTTCCACCAGGCCACCAACCCTGGTCTAGCCATATACTACCAATTTTTGACGTGAGAAAATAATGATATAAATTATGATTTCAAACAATGATATGCTTGTTTTTTGATGGCCAAACATGACACGTAATAAGAAATAAAAAAACAAGATGCTTTGTAAAACCTTGTTTTTATGAGTAATTCTATATATAATTTAATCACAATAAAATAGATATTTATCTAACTATTGTTAGAAATGGTTTTGAAATTTTGGAAAAATCTGTTTTTTCTTTAACTTTGGTCTTTTTTTTTTTTTTGGTGGGACCTATACGCCAAAGTTGGTGGGTCTAAGTGGTAACACATTCTATGCCACGTTCTGATTCATGTGGTATATTTAGTTGCTCAAAACCATTATCAAGTGAATGAGAAATTGAAGCCAAAGAGACCTCCATGAAAATAGTATTTTTGGTGAAATTTCCTAAAGATTTAAATAAAGGCTTGTCCCACAGCGATTTGGTGGGAAACTGTGAGTGGGTTTATAAGGCTTGGGGTTGGAACTTGGGGTAGGCCCTAAGGGGCACCCTAGTTTTGTAGAGAGAGAGGTTATGGGCAAAATAGTCTAGATCCATTGGACCCAAAATAAACACACGCGCATAGGTGTGTGGTTGGGTTGGGCATGCCTGACCCAATACCTAATTTTTCAGAAATTGAATTCAAAATGGGCTCGGTTTTTTTTTCCCTTTCGGACAGATTCAAATCTGTTAAATACGGGTTTTATCTGTTCAAATTTTGAACCCAACAGATTTGTATCTGTTTATTCAAACCGAACAGGTACCATACATATTCATTCGAATCTGTACCTGTTTAATTTAAATTAAACAGCCACCACACTCTATCTATAAATAGGCAGCTCCTCATTTGATGTTTTCACTTGAATTTTTGTACTTGTACTCTGCTATAATTCTTTGTATTTTGCTGCATTAAATTTCTGTGAGAAAGAGTGTAAACACTTGTGTTCATTTGTACAAACAATTTGTAGTACTGCTATTGTTTACTGTTGATCATTTTATCCTGGTAGATAGACGTCTATAATCTGAAAGCACCGTGGAGATGATGAATCTGTTTTAAGGACACAGTATTAAATACTGAACTTGATTAGAAAATTTGTTCAAGAAATTAATTTGGTAAGTAATTACTTTATTTTCTGGTTTATTATTTTTCTGTTTCAAATTTTCATTTTGTTTTTGTAACAAAATAAAAATCTGTTTTTATTTATTTATTTTACATTCTGGTTTGATTTTTGTAATCAAACAATCTTTCTCATTTTCTTTATTTCTTCTGTATTCCAGTTGTTGATAAGTACACAAACATATATATATATATATATATATATATATTTAAATACAGTGAAGATTGTCCAACAGTCTTAAGACAAAACATTTTTTGGTGTCTTCATTGTATTTATTTTTCTGTGCCTTCACAAAGTGATATTTTGGTTGAAAAATACAAACAGTAGTAATATACTGTTTGACAAATAGTAGTAATATACTGTTTATTTTCTTTGACAACTAGTAGTAATATACTGGTGTCATTAACAATTGCAGAATATTAATTTGTGTTATAGGAAAATTATTGTGATATTTTATTTTTCTAGTTTTAGTAATAAGAAAAGTAAAATTATTTTGTGTTATAATTTATTTTCTGGTTTTAGTAACTAGAAAATTAATTTGTGTTTTAGTTTTTTCTAATTTTTGTAATCAGATATTATGGCTACTGCAATTGAAACTGCAACTGGAAGTGGTACTCCAATTGTTACACCGACTCCGGTCCCTATCCAGAACCATGTTCAAGTTCCAATAAATCATGAAAAAAAAGGCAAAAAATTTAACGGTACTGAGTTTAAGAGATGGCAGTAGAAAATGCTGTTTTATCTGATAACTCTAAATCTGGCCCGGTTTCTCCATGAAGAGGCTCTAGCACTTAAAGAGGGTGAAAGTGATCGGCAAGTTGTTGCCGCTGTGGATGCTTGGAAACATTCTGATTTACTGTGCAGAAACTACATCTTCAATGGCCTTAACAATATGTTGTATAATGTTTACAGCCCTCTGAAAACAGCAAAAGAATTGTGGGATTCTTTGGAGAAAAAATACAAGACAGAGGATGCTGGCACAAAGAAATTTGTTGACGGTAAATTTCTGGACTTCGTTATGGTAGACTCCTAAATGGTAATTTCTTAAGTTCAAAATTTTCAATTAATTTTCCATGATATTCATTCTGAGGGCATGTTTCTTAGTGAGCCTTTCCAAGTCACTGCTTTAGTGGAAAAGTTACCACCAGCTTGGAAAGATTTAAAAAATTATTTAAAATATAAACGCAAGGAGATGACCATGGATGACTTGATTGTAAGACTAGGAATTAAGGAAGATAACCGAAAAGATGAAAAGAGAAATAGTAAAAATCCCATTGAGTCCAAGCTAATGTGGTTGAACAAGTGCACAAACCACATAATAAAAAGATGAAGTTTACTAGAGATAGTCCTAAACAAGGCGACAACAATGGCAATAAAAAGTTCAAAGGTAAATGCTATAACTGTGGCAAGACTGGACATCAAGCTTCTAATTGCCGCTGCTCTAAGAAGGGTCGCGTAAGTACAAGCAAGAAGACCACCAATCAAGCAAATGTGACAGAATTAGATTACATCTCTGACGGAGTAAATGACATGAATCTCTCTGCTGTGGTGTCTGAGGCTAATTTGGTTGGAAATCCCAAGGAATGGTGAGTTGACACTAGAGCAACTCGTCACATTTGTGCGGACAAGAAGATGTTCACTACCTACAATGAGGCTGCAAATGGTGAACAACTTTTCATGAGAAATTCTTCTATTTCTACTGTGACTGGACAAGGAAAAGTGATCTTGAAGATGACATCAGGGAATGAACTTACCCTCAACAACGTACTGCATGTACCAGACATCCGAAAGAATTTAGTTTCTGGATCTTTGTTAAGTAAAAATGGTTTTAGGTTTGTATTTGAGTCTGATAAATTTGTATTAACAAAGAGTGGTATGTATGCAGGTAAGGGATACATGAGTGATGGTCTCTTCAAGTTGAATGTAATGACGATTGTACCAAAACTTGCTATTAATGAGAATAACATATCTCTTGCTTATATTCTTGAGTCGAATTTATGGCATGGTAGATTAGGACATGTAAATTTTGATACTTTGTGTAGATTAATTGGTTTGGATTATTTACCAAAGTTTGAAATTGATCCTAATTACAAATGTGAGATTTGTGTAGATGCGAAACTAACTAAGGCTCCATTTAAATTAGTTGATAGAAAAATTGAACTTCTAGAATTAATTCATACAGATGTATGTGATCTTAAATTTGTTCAAACAAGATGAGACAAAAAGTATTTCATAACATTTATCAATGATTGCACAAGATATTGTTATGTATACTTACTTAGAAGCAAAGATGAAGTCTTAGAAATGTTTAAACTCTACAAAACTGAAGTTGAAAATCAACTTGGAAAAACCATTAAAATAGTTAGAAGTGATAAGGGTGGTGAATATGATGCACAATTAAATGAATTTTGTGCGTAACATGGCATTATTCACCAAACTTCAGCACCTTATTCTTCACAGCAAAATGAAATTGCTGAAAGGAAGAATAGAACCCTTAAACATGTTAGCAAGTTCAGGCTTACCGCAAAACTTGTGGAGGGAAGCAATATTGTCTGCTAATTATGTCCTTAACAGAATACCCTACAAGAAAACTAACAGCACTCCTTATGAATTGTGAAAAGGTCGATCACATTCTTACAAATACTTAAAAGTGTGGAGGTGTTTGGCAAAAGTTGAAGTTCTTGTTCTGAAAAAGGCTAAGATAGAACCAAAAACAGTGGATTGTGTGTTTATTGGTTATGCTCAGAATAGTAGTGCATATCGGTTTCTGACTTATAAATCAGAAATACCTGATATAAATGTGAACACTATTATAGAGTCACGGAATGCTGTGTTTTTTGAACATGTCTTTCCTTACAAGAAATGACAGGAATTAAGTTCACAGAAAAGAACTTATGCTTATACCCAAAGTCAAGAGACTAATGACAACCAAACGCAAGAGACTAGTAATGGTATTAACCAACAGGATTTAACTGATGATAAACCAAGACGAAGTAAGAGAGCAAGAACATCAAAATCCTTTGGTCCAGATTTTCTGACATACCTGTTAGTAAATGAACCTCAAAGTTTTAAGGAAGCAATGACAGGTCCTGAAGCACCTTTGTGGAAAAGGGCTGTTCATAATGAAATTGAATTCATTATGTAAAATCATACTTGGGAATTGGTAGATCTTCCATCCGGTTCTAAACCTTTTGGATATAAATGGATATTCAATAGAAAAATGAAAGCAGACGGTTCAATAGACAAGTATAAAACAAAACTTGTGGTAAAAGGTTACAGACAAAAAGAACGTCTGGACTATTTTGACACATACTCTCCTCTGACAAGAATAACATTCATTCGCATGCTTATTGCTATAGCAACGTTGTATAATTTAGAAATACATTAAATGGATGTTAAGACAGCTTTCTTAAACGATGATCTAAATGAAGAGATCTATATGGAGCAACCCGAAGGGTTTGTAGTGCCGGGGCAAGAAAAGAAAGTTTGTCGGCTTGTAAAATCTCTTTATGGATTAAAACAAGCACCTAAGCAATGGCATGAAAAATTTGATCATGCTATGCTTGCTAATGGGTTGAAGATAAACGAATGTGATAAGTGCATCTATGTTAAAAATACTGACAAATGATATGTCATAGTTTGTCTTTATGTGGATGACATGTTTATTATTGGAAATAGTCAAAACATGATCAAATCAACTAAGCAAATGCTGAATAGAAGATTTGATATGAAAGATATGGGTGTCGTAGATGTAATATTAGGAATGAAAATTACTAAAACATCTGATGGATATGCATTATCTCAATCACATTATATTGAGAAAATTCTTGATAAATTTATCAAGGATGATATGAATGTAGCTAGAACACCTGTAAACATCAGTCTTTATTTATCGAAAAATAAAGGTGACACGGTGTCTCAGTTAAAATACTACCAAATCATTGGAAGCCTAATGTACCTAACGAATTGTACTCGTCCTGACATAGCTTATGCAGTCAGTATATTGAGTAGTACACTAGTAACCCCGGAGAAGACCATTAGAAAGCGATCATTCGGGTTCTTAGATATCTAAGGTTTATCCGTGATCATGGTTTGAACTTTACTCGATATCCAGCAGTATTCGAAGGTTATTGTGATGCCAATTGGATATCAGATACTAAAGATTCAAAATCCACTAGTGGATATGTCTTTACTCTGGGAGGCACTACTGTTTCTTGAAAATCCACAAAACAAACATGCATGGCACAATCTACAATAGAGTCTGAGTTCATTGTTATAGACAAAGTAGGAGAAAAAGCAGAACGGCTTCGCCACTTTTTAGAAGACATTCCAATGTGGCCAAAACCTGTGCCAGCTATCTGCATTTATTGTGATAGTCAATCTGCAATAAGCAAGGCACATAATCATATGTATAATGGTAAGTCATGACATATTCATCGTCGACATAATACCGTAAGGCAATTGCTCTCAAATTGAATAATCTCAATAGATTATATAAAATTTAAAGAGAATATTGCGAATCCGTTAACAAAATGTTTGACTAAAGAGCAAGTGTATAGTTCATCGAAGGGGATGGGATTAAAACCAATTACATAAGAATCATTATAATGGTAACTCTACTTATATGATTGGAGATCCCAAAAACCAAGTTCAAAGAGACAACTAAGTTATGTATGACTCACTAGAAATCACCAAGGGATTAAAATTCCCTACTCATTTCTATGGTGAAAGTGATATCTACAACATATGTTATATGCAGAGGTTTAAGGATAAGCTTAGCTGTTAATGATTACTTATATCTTGATTTAGGCATAAAATCAAGACGAGTATAAGAAATACTCACAATAAGAATCACCTATATGAGTGTCGAACTAGGGTTGGTTCTATGAGAATGAAGAGGCTAAATTCCCTAAAGAAACTCATGAACAACCATGAGCGTTCAAGGCCAAAATGAACACAACCGTGAGAACCACGATGTGTCAGAAGATATTTTGTGTGAAATCTATTGTCTTAGCTTACACAAACGACTGAACAGTTCAAGGCATTGCATCCATTGGTTAGCTAGTAAGTTAGATATGTTATCACTAGGGGAAGGTTCAAGGCCGAAAGCTACCTATCCCGATGCAAGATATTTTCGATTTATACTCTTTCGACAAATTTTACATATTGTTGCATTTTCATTGTCATCAAATTCCATTCATGTGGGGGATTGTTAGAAATGGTTTTGAAGTTTTAGAAGAATCTATTTTTTTCTTAATTTTGGTCTATTTTTTAGATAGGACCCATACATCAAAGTTGGCAGGTCTAAGTGGTAACGCGTTCTATTCTACATTGTGATTCACGTGGTATATTTGGTTGCTCAAAACCATTATCGGGTGAATGGGAAATTGAAGTCAAAGAGAGCTGCATGGAAATGGTGTTTTTGGTGAACTTTTCTAAAGATTTGAATAAAGGCTTGTCCCACATTGATTTGGTAGGAAACTTTGAGTGGGTTTATAAGGCTTGGGGTTGGAACTTGGGGTAGGTCCCAAGGGGCACCTAAGTTTTGTAAAGAGAGAGGTTATGTGCAAATTGGGCTAGACCTATTGGACCTAAAATAAACACACGCGCGCGCGTCGCCGCCGCCGTCCGTTCAAGCGGGTTGGGCTTGGGCAGAGGTACGGGTGCGTGGTTGGGTTGGGCATGTTCGGCCCAATACCTATTTTTTTTAAGCCAAAAACATTTGAAATTTAATTTCTAAAATTAAATTCTAATTTTTTGGAATTTGAATTTCGGAAATTGAATTCAAAATGGGCTCTATTTTTTTCCCTACCCGAACAGATTCAAATCTGTTAAATATGGGTTTTATTTGTTCAAATTTTGAACCCAACAGATTTGTATCTATTTATTCAAATGGAACAGGTACATACATGCTCATTCAAATATGTACCTATTTAATTCAAATTAAACAGCCACCACTCCATCTATAAATAGGCAGCCCCTCATTTGATGTTTTCACTTTAATTTTCGTACTTCTTCTCTGCTATAATTCTCTGCATTTTGCTGCATTAAATTTTTGTGAGAAAAAGTGTAAATACTTAGTATGTTTGTTGTGCAAACAATTTGTAGTGCTGCTATTATTTGCTATTGATCATTTTATCTTGGGAGATAGATGTCCACAATCTGAAAGCACTGTGGAAAGGATGAATCTGTCTTAAGGACACAGTGTTAAACACTGGACTTGATCAGAAAATTTGTTTAAGAAATTAATTTGATAAGTAATTATTTTATTTTCTGGTTTATTATTTTTCTGTTTCAGATTCTCATTTTGTTTTTGTAACAAAATAATTTTTTTTTATTTATTTATTTTACATTCTGGTTTGATTTGTGTAATCAAACAATCTTTCTCATTTTCTTTATTTCTTTTGTATTCTGTTTGTTGTTAAGTACACAAATAGATTTTTTTTTTTTTTAGATACAGTGAAGATTGTCCAACAACCATTAGGTAATATAAATTTTAATAAGTATGGAACACTAATTACTTGTTCGAAAGTGAGGCTTCACGATTTTTTTACACTTGATCTACGATATTTACTATCTCTATATAATTTTTGTTTACTGTTCTTATCTGTTTTCATGTATTATTGAATTTTGATTAGTTGTTTCCAATTTTTAATAAAACAAAACCTTATTCACTAAGTTATGTGTAAGCATTAATTATCCAATTTTTATTGGAGAAAATGTTAGGTTCAAAATTTTTATCAAATAAATGATCAAATATCTTATATAAGTGCGAACTCCACAAAATTGCGAACCTCACACTCGTGTGAGACATTTGGTCAATTATTTAGTTTGATCTTTGCATTTATTGACATGACCTCACGATAATTAATTTTGCAACCACCACATTGTAACATGTGAGAAATTTAATACGAATAATCTTTTGAGGATTATTTTTTAGAGTCTCTGTTATTAAGATTTTATAACATAAAAGATATCTAATATTTTTATAATATCTAAGGTCTCTTAAATTGATCAAGAGCAAATTCTCTCCAGAAAAATTCTCTCCAAACTAGATAAATTCTCTCCAAATTAGAGAAATTTGCCTCATTACGTGCAAAGAATTGTTCTGGATTCAAATTAGAGAAATTTGGCTTATTACGTGCAAGAATTACTCTGGGTTCAAATTAGAGAAATTTACCTCATTACATGTAGAGAATTTCTCTGAATTCAAACCAGAGAAATTCAGAGAAAATTTGAAATTTCTCTGACTTTGTTAAAAGAAAATTGAAATTTGTCTGATTTTGTTTACAGAGAATTTTGAAACATGCACAAACCAAATGATGATAATCAATGACAAAATTTCGAAATTGAGAGCAACAATTAAGCTATTTTATTTCACAAATGTCTCGCTTCTCAAGCTATTTTTTTAAAAATCGGACTGAATTTTCGTGGACAAATCGGACCAAATTCAACTACGTAAATTCCATAGTTGATCACTCCTATATACTTTAATTAAGAAATTAGGGGATCAATCTTTACCAACGTCAAAGATTAATAATTATTTTTTTCATTGCACCGAGTTTATTTCCTCTCATTTATGTGTTAATTAATTACAATTGTACAATTTAATTTTTCTCATATTTGTAAATTGGCTATGCTGCAGACCAAGAATCCAACTACAAAAAATAATAAGAAAAAAAGTTTGTGATTCCTATTCAGTTGCAATATCCATGGAGACCTAACCCAAATACATGAGTTTTTCCCTTTTTTTCTTATCCATTGGGTAGGGTAAGTGATATTCTTTAAATATCCACAGGGGATGGGTTGGGGATGGATACCCACTAATTTCCCCATATGTATTTTTTTTTTTTTTTTTAAGATTCACAACCAAAACTAAATATACATTCAATTTTTTTTCTTTTATATTTATTATTTTTTTTTTTCAGGTTCACAACCAATTTTATTTATTTATTTTTTTTTTATTTTTATTTTTTTTATTTTTAAGATCCACAACCAAAGCTAAATATACCTCAATCTTTTTTTTTTATTATTATTTTTTTATTTTTAAGGTTCACAACCATTTTTTTTTTTTTTAATTTTTAAGAATCACAACCAAAGCTAAATATACATTTAATCTTTTTTCTTTTGCTTTATTTTTTTTATTTTTTAAGGTTCACAACCATTTTTTTTTTTAAGATTCACAACAAAAACTAAATATACATTCAATCTTATTTTTTTTATTTGGCTCAACAATAAAATCAAATACACATTAATTAACATTGTCACATTATTCTTGTCAAATTTTATGCATATCTAGAATTTTTTTAATTTATTTAAAAAATTAAGGACACTGTCTAGTGCAGGTTTCGGTTTGCTTTTCTATGTTATTTTATTTGTTATGTATTGTAATTTTCAGAATGGTTTGCTTGTTCTGAAATTTCAATTAACGAGTATGAATCTATTTGTTTTATGTTATCACACAATCATTTATATATATATATATGAATGTATTTGAAAATAAGGAAATTGTAGAGAATCGAAACAAGCATGAGTCGTGATTGGTTAGAAAGGATGGTACAAAGATTTATTTGCTGGAAAAACAAAAAGGGGATACAAAGTCTTTCTAAATTTTTTTTTTAAAATAAAAGAATTTTTCTTAGTTATGAACAGATTTAACTGAAGTTAGCTTGTTTCCCAATGTTATGCTTCATTTATTTAGATAGAAAATATTTTTTATAAAAAAATTAAAAATATTTTTTTTTATATATTTGGTGGTGGTGGTGATGGAACGAAGGTGAAAGTAGAGATTGTGATATAGTGGTGGGGTGATGGCGACAGTGATGATGGTAGTGGCTATGGTGATGGTAGTGTGATAGTGAAGGTGAGAATAGTGGTGATGGTGTTGTGAAATTAGTAAAAATTTAATTGAAAAAACATTTTTTGTTTTTTAAAAGTAACAAACAACAAAATTCGTGGGGGACTAAAGCAGAAGATGGAGGATGGATTGGGTGTGGTAAGGCATAGATATCTTAAAATGAGTGGTTTAGATTTGTTAAAAGATATAATTAGATTTTGGATAAATTAAAATGAATGGTTCAAATTTGCTAAAGAAAGATAGTTTAATGTCTAAAATGTCCATGGCTAAGAGATCAACAAACAATTCCTTGTTTATGCCCTGATACAATTTAATATGGGTCTTATAACACTTTCTTCAAACAAGTTCTTTCACATTTTATTTTTTCAAACAGGCTCTTATAACATTGTAAACAGGTTCTTATAACATGTAGGGGAGAGAGTGAGAGTGAGAGTGTGAGAGTGAGAGAGAGAGAGAGATGATTGTAATTTTTTTTTAATCTTCTACGTTCTTCCACATTTTTTTTAATTACTACAACTTATTTGATTGTCTCAAAATTATATATTTGATTATTATAAAACAAACTTTTTAATTAATTAATTAATTAATGTGTATTTGATTTTGTTGTTGAACCAAATAAAATAAAATAAGATTGAATGTATATTTAGTTTTTGTTATGAACCTTAAAAAAAAAAAAAAAAAGTTGTTAACATTAAAATATTAAAAAAGAAAGAAAAAAGATTGAAGGTATATTTAGCTAAAACCTTTAAAAAAAAAAAATTGTTAACATTAGATATATTAAAAAAGAAAGAAAAAAGATTGAAGGTATATTTAGCTTTTGTTGTAACCTTAAAAAAAATAAAAATAAAAAAATATAAAAAAATTTGTTAACATTAAATATATTTAAAAGAAAGAAAAAAGATTGAAGGTATATTTAGCTTTTGTTGTGAATCTTAAAAACAAAAAAAAAAAAAAAAAAAAGGTTGTTAATATTAAATATAAAAAATAAAAATAAAATAAAAATAAAAATGGGGATAAAGTGGGTTGGGGAAAATCCAAACCCATTAAGAAATGGGGAGGGTGGTACCCATGGGTAATGGGGAATGGGGAATGGGAAAAATTTATTATAGGGGAATGGGGATAGGGAATTAATATCCACCCCATCAACCCCATTGCCATTCCTAAATGCCACACATTTTTTTATTTTCTTGCTATTTTCAGTGGTTGGATTCTTGATTTGTGGCATTTCCCTTGGTAAATAATTTCCAATTAATTGACAAAGCAATGTGTAGGTAGGCGAGAAGCTAGGTTCCCAATTTTGACATAAGAAAAGGATGATCTAAAAATAGGATTGCCTATATGTGTCTTTGTACAATGTAAATCAATATGTGAATTATGATAGGTACATCGTAACTAATAAATAAAAACAATATTTAGTAAAACCTTAATTTTTTTTTTTTACTAACAAGTCGATCTAAAAGTGATAATGAAGCTTTTCATATATATTTCAGATTTTTACTAACAAGTCTTTTTTCTGGTTTAATAATAGCAAGAATTGAATTCGAGTTTGAAAATTCAAGCTCAGCTTGCATTGAATTAAAAAACCAGGCCTATTATATCATTTGATTATTATTATTATTTTGTATTATTAAACTATATGGTAAGATATTATTTAATCAATTTCTTCATAATTGTGTTGAAATAAGAAAATAAATCATAAGTATCCATGTAAGAGATGATATAAAATGTTGATAAAAAGCTAGGGATATATACATTTCTCATTAAAAAGTCTCGTTAAAATATGATTGCCTACATATGCTTTGACTTTTTAACTATTTTAATTTGAGGTTAAAAAGTTTCGTTTAGGATGAATTTTTTTAACTTTTTAACTTTTGTAAGAGAAAAAAATGAAATAACTATGGTTTGAATGTGACATTTTGTCTTATTAATTTTTAATATATTTTATCTTTTTGTGACTAAAATAAAAAAAAATAAAAAATAAAAAAAAATAAAAAAATTTGTTAACATTAAATATATTAAAAAAGAAAGAAAAAAGATTGAAGTATATTTAGCTTTTGTTGTGAATCAAAAAAAAAAAAAAAAAAAAAAAAAAGGTTGTTAATATTAAATATAAAAAATAAAAATAAAATAAAAATAAAAATGGGGATAAAGTGGGTTGGGGAAAATCCAAACCCATTAAGAAATGGGGAGGGTGGTACCCATGGGTAATGGGGAATGGGGAATGGGAAAAATTTATTATAGGGGAATGGGGATAGGGAATTAATATCCACCCCATCAACCCCCATTGCCATTCCTAAATGCCACACATTTTTTTTATTTTCTTGCTATTTTCAGTGGTTGGATTCTTGATTTGTGGCATTTCCCTTGGTAAATAATTTCCAATTAATTGACAAAGCAATGTGTAGGTAGGCGAGAAGCTAGGTTCCCAATTTTGACATAAGAAAAGGATGATCTAAAAATAGGATTGCCTATATGTGTCTTTGTACAATGTAAATCAATGTTAATTTTAAATCCTCGGTGGCTAAATTATGATAGGTACATCGTAACTAATAAATAAAAACAATATTAGTAAAACCTTAATTTTTTTTTTTGACTAACAAGTCGATCTAAAAGTGATAATGAAGCTTTTCATATATATTTCAGATTTTGAGTTGTCTAAGTCTTTTTTCTGGTTTAATAATAGCAAGAATTGAATTCGAGTTTGAAAATTCAAGCTCAGCTTGCATTGAATTAAAAAACCAGGCCTATTATATCATTTGATTATTATTATTATTTTGTATTATTAAACTATATGGTAAGATATTATTTAATCAATTTCTTCATAATTGTGTTGAAATAAGAAAATAAATCATAAGTATCCATGTAAGAGATGATATAAAATGTTGATAAAAAGCTAGGGATATATACATTTCTCATTAAAAAGTCTCGTTAAAATATGATTGCCTACATATGTCTTTGACTTTTTAACTATTTTAATTTGAGGTTAAAAAGTTTCGTTTAGGATGAATTTTTTTAACTTTTTTAACTTTTGTAAGAGAAAAAAATGAAATAACTATGGTTTGAATGTGACATTTTGTCTTATTAATTTTTAATATATTTTATCTTTTTGTGACTAAAATAAAAAAAAATAAAAAAAAAAACCTATGCCAAACATAGCGAAAGTTAATTGCTAAAACATGTGAAAAATGATTATGATTTGCTATCTATCTACACGTGAAACAAACGTGGTCTAACCGCAGACTACCAATTTTTGACGTGAGGAAATAATGATATAAATCATGATTTCAAACAATGATATGCTTGTTTTTCTGATGGCTAAACATGACACATAATAAAAAAAAACAAGATGCTTTGTAAAATCTTGATAGATAAATTATATTTTTAATCACAATATATATATATATATATATATATATTTATCTAACTATTATGTTGTGTTTAGTTAGGAGATTTGGAGAGAAATTTTGAAAGGGAAAGGAAAAAGGTGTGTGAAACTATGTGAAATATAAGCATGTTTTATTCACATTTCACTTACCTTTTTTATTTCCTTTTCCAAATCTCTCTCAAAATCCCCCAACCAAACACAATATTAGGTAATGGAAATCTTGATAAGTACGGAACACTAATTACTTGTTCGAAAGAGAGGATTCATGACATTTTTTACGCTTGATCTACAATATATATACTGGCTTCATTTGGAAGCCAAAGTTTGGATTTTTTAGCTAAAATAATTACAAAAAACAAAATAAATTTTTTAGCCATAAAAAATAAAACATTACATTCAATTCATAATCATTACATTCTTTCATTTACAAAAAAATCAAAAAGTCAAAAGTCCTTAATTTTTTAACTCCAAACTAAAATAATCTAAAAAGTCAAAAAACGAAAAAACCAACTCATTTATCAAACAAACCCAACTTAATAATTTTTATTTATTGTTTTTCTCTATTTTTCAACAAAAACTTATTTTATTGGGCAAACAGTTTGATCTATGCCTTTATTGACATGACCTCATGATAATTAGTTATACAGCTACCACATTGTAATATGTGAGAAATTTAATAGGGATAATCCTTTGGGGATTTTTTTGGGGTAACATCAGGAATATAAATTTTTTTACCAAATAAATAACTAAATATTTTATATGGGTGTGATCCCGTACCAATGTAAGATATTTGGTAGAAAATTTGAGACCTGTAGCATTTTTTTTTTTAGGGCCGATGGTATTAAGATTTTATAACATAAAGGACATACAATATTTTTATAATATCTAAGGTCTCTCAAATCAATTCAGAGAAAATTCGATCCAGAAACTAAAGAAATTTGCCTCATTACGTGCAGAGAATTACTCTGAGTTCAAACTAGAGAAATTCAGAGAGAAATGAAATTTTTTTAGCTTTGTTCACAAGTTTCTCCAATTTGTTCAAAGAGAATTGAAATTTCTAACTTTGTTCATAGACAATTTCGAAGCATATATAAACGAGACGATGATAATCAGTGACAAAATTTCAGAAGTGAGCAAAAATTAAGTTATTTTATTTCACAAATAAACTCATTCCAACTAGTTCAAAGACTATATGTCTCTAGTTGTTCAAGTTCAAAGCTTCGAATCTCAACCTGAAATCACAAATTTAACATTCGACTCTACTAAATATAAAAATTAAAAACATACAATGGGAGGATCTTGGGAGTTGAAAGGCTCGAAACAGATACTATATGTGTCTTTGTAATCATTGTCGTGATCAGCAACGATAGCTTCAAATGACGATGCGGAGGAAATCATCCAAAGATTGTTGAGTGAGGACACAAAATTCGCCATTTTTACAATGATGAAGAGAGAGAGAGAGAAATGAGATTTGATTTGAAAGAGACAAATTTATCTGTAATATATGAATGTGGGGTTGATGGACTTTAGACATTACAAAATGATATTGTGGACCTCTTCTATCATTAAAAATAGAAGAGAGACCTTAGACTAATTTTTTGTAATCTTTTTAATTGATTTTTTTAATTGATGTTTAGGGCCGTCAATTTGAATTGGTCATATGAAATAATAAATCTAAAAGTTAACAATGTAACTTTAACTTAGTTTAGTGGGCTAATTATACTAATAGTCTTTATAGTTTGGAACTCATATAATTTTGATCCATAACTTTTTAATTATGAAATATTTGACCCTGAATTTTAAATTTTATTTCAAATAAGGACAATTGAAGATATTATTACTCAATTTCAATGGAAAAGTTGTCAATTTGATAAAATATAAACTAATTTAACAAAAATAAATGTCAAAAAAATATTTTTAAATTTTTAAAAATTATTTCTACCAACCAAAAATAAAATTATGTAAAATCGATAAATCTTTTCCACATTTATTTATTTTTTTACCAATTTAATTTTTATTATATGTTTAGATGACGAACATGTAATAGGTGATTGTTTTTGTTGATACTTTTCGATAGTTATCATATAATATAGATGGTTGTATTTGTTATTAACAGATATTTTTTTAATGATTATCATGTAATGGATGATTATTAGACTTTTAATGTGTAATCAATATATTTAATATATGAAATGTTTCTAGTTTTGAATTTTTTGATTTAATGGATTAGTTTAATAATGATATCAAAATTGTCGTCATATTTGACTTTAAAAAAAATAAAACCTAATTTAATGAAAATAAAAACAATCACCATTACATGATCATCATCTAAACATATACTGAAAATTAATTTAGTAAAAATAAATAAATAAATATGTAAAAGATTTATTAATTTGATATAATTTTATCTTTAGCGGGTATAAATAATTTTTTAAAATTCAAAAATAGTTTTTTGATATTTATTTTTGTCAAACGAGTTTATATTTTATCAAATTAGCAACTTTACCTTTGAAATTAAGTAATGATATCTTCAATTGTTCTTTTTGGAACGAGATTCAAAATTAAGGGTCAAATATGTCATAATTAAAAAGTCAAAGATTAAAGTGATATAAATCTCAAATTATAGGAATCCTTAGCCTAATTCGCCCTAATTTAATAAACAATTTAATCATCATTTAGAGTTTCTTATTATTTATTATTTATTTTTTTTTTTTGGGGGGAGGTGTTGTAATGTATTAAATGAGCGGCTCTTAATTTTTTTTTGTTCCCATAAGCATTTATTTATTAATTAATAAAAAATAAATTATTAATATTACAAAAATAACATCAAATTGAATATTCAATAATAAAAAATCAACACAAAACTACTATTAGATCACAGGGGACACATAAATGGGTAATCAAAAATTTTAAAAAGGGAAGTTTGAAAATTAATAAGAAAGTTTCTTCTTCTTTTTTTTTTTTCATTTTTTTTTTTTTGATAATATGGGCTCACAACAAGTAGTTCATGGTGTTCAAATTTTTATTATTTATTATTTATTTTATTTTTATTTTTTTTTCAAAAGTGGCCTCATGATGTGTCAAATTTATTTATTTACTTATTTTTTTGAGGTGACAAGTAGTGTGCAAGGCGTTCAAAAAGAATAATGTTACATCCAAAAGTTTTGCTAAATTTTTTCACATGAGTTTGGGATCTATATAAGATCTATATAATATGGGTCTCAAACCTACGTGTGATATTTGTAAAAAAATTTAATGAATTTTTAGAATTCCTAACATTTTTCATTCAAAAATATTATCATAAACATTTACTATTAGTAATATTAATATCTCAGCTTAAAGGTTTTGTTAAGTTGAAACTCAAAAGCAAAAGTAGCCCCACATGCGGTCTTATATCAAATAATATTTGAATTAGGGGAAATATAAATAATTAAAAAAAGTGAAAAATAAAAAATTAATTTCAAACTCATGAAAGAACATGTAATTTATGTAAATGAGTGTGGTATATTCATGAATTTACAATTATTTTTCATACTTCCTATTTTTCTAAATTTACAATTTGTGCAAATGATTACCTTCAAAACATTAGAGCTTCGTTTGGTTTAATTTTTGAAATGAGTTTTAAGTTTTGAGTTGTATTTGGAAAGATAAGTTTTTGAAATGAGTTTTGAAAAGAAAAAACTTGTTTACCTATGAGTTTTGAAAAAAGTTTTGAATTATATTTTGAAATTGTTTTGGGTTTTTTTTAATTATTTAAAAATTTTCTTAATTTTATATTTTTAGGATAAATATTTTTTATTGTAAATATTTATTTATTTTTTTAATGTGCACTGTATTTTCTACATTTATTTTTAATTTTTTCATAATTTTGTACTGGTTAAGTATAATTTTGATTAGCGAATACATATCTAAAACGTAATAAATTATTTTACCAATACTTAAAATTTTATATCGGTGTATTGAATTCAAATCCCGTTGGTTATAAAAATTTAGATATCATTCAAATTATTGACCGTAATTCATTTTCGTTCATGACATCTACTTTCTTATAGGCCCAACCTCACAAGCACAAAATATTTTAAATATATATTTTTAAATATTTAAAAATTTTATTTATTTTTATTTTAAATATATTTTTTTGATTTTATATATTTTGTTTTTGATTTTAATTATTTTAAATATTTTTTTACTATTAATTTTTTTAATTTTTAAAAAAATTAAATCACCTATATATATCTAAATCATAACAAATTATTTGGTTAGTACTTAAAAAAATAACAAAATATTTTTTTAAAAAAATAAAAAATATTTTTTTAAAAATAAAATAAAAAATATTTATTGAAAAAATAATTTTAAAGAACAAAATAAAAATAAAAAATTTGAAATATTTTTTTTATGAAAAAATAGAGTTTTGAAAACTTGTTTAGTAATGAGTTTTTTTTAGATAAGTTTTTAAAATGAGTTTTGAGTTATGTATTTAGTTATAAATTTTGAAATTTTTTGATTAAAATCATAATTTAAAAATTAAACCAAATACTGCCTAAATTTTTTCTTAATGTTTGAAATCCCTAAAATTGTTTTCACGATTTGACCTATAATAATATAATAGGTTAAGGATCAACTTTTAATTTGTTAGGTACTCTATTATATAAAGCTCCCCACTACCTGGCCACGTCACTTTTCACCTCCACAAGGCACGAACACATAAGTAAAAGACTTTCACAAATTTTGCCAATTATTCTCACTTAGAAATAATCAATGAATTACAAATTTTGAGGTTAACTTCACCTTCGGGGTGGTGGCGTAGTGGAGAAGATTCTCTACAGGGGTGACTCAGATT
Organism: Camellia japonica; assembly: GCA_030407325.1. Lineage (NCBI taxonomy): Eukaryota > Viridiplantae > Streptophyta > Magnoliopsida > Ericales > Theaceae > Camellia > Camellia japonica. The sequence goes on from JAPPVO010000016.1 coordinate 179,414,008, forward strand.
CGATTTCTAGAGAAAGCAAAATGTTGGTCCTTTTAATGGTGCGGTGTCCTCGCTCTATACTCCAATCGAAACCTGGACTCGTCTGTGACATATGGTTGAGTTCCGCCGGTGCTTTAGTGGCGGGTCCCTTTTTATGGATTGGGTTAAATTAAGTTGGCAACCGACTATTCCGAGGCCTGAGCCCATAGATGCCATGATGACACTTCAAAACATCATTTTTTGAGTTAGAAAAAAAAAAAAGATTAACTTCATAAATAAAATAAATATCACAAATAATTAAGAAATAAACAGAATCAATAAATTTACAATTCTTCACTACCTTCTAAAAAATGAAAAATTAAAAAGTACTGCTATTAGTACCCTATCAATTATTTTAGACTCTCATTTCTTAAGACACTTATAAATTTTAAAATCCTAAAAATTTCTTTTCTTCTCCCAAATAATATCAAAATCTTCCTTATGAAAACATTCTACCCATTCAATTGAATGTACACCCCCACACCTCAAAAAGTTTCTCTCCATGAAGGTGATTATTACTTCATCTCCATATACTTGTTCATGACCCGAGAAAATAAATGTAGGATTTTTTTGTTGTTAATTCAAAATTTTCCTTTTGTGGGTTCTGCGATCTCTATGAGTTTTGATTATCTGTTCTCAAACAAATAAAAAATATTTGGTTACCTATTCCGGAACAAATGAACAATGTTCGGGCCTGTGTTCTCGAATTTCGGTCATATATTCAAGAGTTCAGTGCCGAAAAAATGATAAATAATTTTTATTATTTTTGTCATTTTTTTAAGAAACTTACATTTACAAGATCAATCTCCTCTGAGTTAAAAACACCATTAAAGTTATGAACCTCCTCTAAGTTTTATTGTTGTACTCCTCTCGTCTCATGGAGTTGTTGTTGCCGGAAAAACTTCTAATCATTGTTATTGCTGAAGAAGTGTAAGTAATCAAATAGTTGTCACCGTTATTGTCGGAATATTGCCGTCAAAGGGTTTTTAAGCTATTGAGGATGGGTAGATTTTGATGGTGAGATTTGGGAAGATAAATGGGTGATGATGGAGGTGGATACTCTCATAAACCCTAACTCATGATATAGTGGGTGTGTAGGCTTAATTGTGAGATGAAATATCCCAAAATTATTGATGTCCATTTTAGTAATTTCATTTGAGGTTATTATTGTAATAAAAAAAAAGGCTAAAATATAGAGGATCCAAAATAATTAATAAGGTGCTAATAGCAGCACTAAAATTAAAATCTTTAGAGCACAATAATTGAAACACTTCTTCATCGTCGTCAATTAAAACAACAGATTACATTGAAGCCTTGTTTGTCTGTAGTGATTTTTACTGTCGAAGTCTCCTTTAATCTAAAAGTAACTTTGCATAAAATGAATTATTGAAAAGTCCAACTTAACAAGGGTATAAGGTATTAGATTTAGTGAATATTTTTTGTTAGTAAAATGTCCATCTTTTTTGAAATAGTTTGGCAAGAAGTCTTTTTTTGTTTTGGGAGGACATTTTACTTTTAATTTTGCCCCGTAATTTATTTGTTGACTTCTTCATTGACTATCTGTTCTAATTTATATCTATCTATTCAAATTTTTGTCTATCTGTTCAAATTTTTTGTCTATCTGCTCAAAATTTTCTCCCTTATCTATTCAAATTTTATTATCTATTCAATTTTTTCCTTTAAATTCAATATGTCTAAATTCTACCCATTTAATTTTATTTTTTTTTATTTTTTTTGTATTTGTTGAAATATGAAGCTAAACAAAATCCTATCTATTGAACCAAAATTTTACTATTTGTTGAAATTTATCAACTGATTTATTGAATTTTTACACATTTCTTTTTCTCTCTCTCTCTTTATTGAATTTAATCTGTTGAATTTTTTTCCTATCTGTTGGAATTCTATCATTCTCTCTCTCTCTCTCTCTCCCTCCCATCTCTTCATACATACAGATATTATTCAATTCAATATGGCTTCATCACCTGATTAACTTAGATCACAAAAAATCATCAACATCATCATTATCAAGACAAATAAAAAAATCTTCAAGCTCAACTCAAATAATTTTTTTTTACACAGATCAGTTTGAGATCATCAAAAACATCATCAACATCACAGATCATCATCAAATTTACCAATGATCTTGATTATCAACATCGGCCCTGTTTGGTACAACTTAATTTCAGCTTTCAGCTTAATTTAAGCTATTTTGATGTGTTTGATTTAGCTTAACAATACAGCTTATAGCTTTTTGTAAGTCAGAAATCAACTTATTCTTTGAGTGGGGCAGGAGAAGCTTAATTTATAAGTCAGAAATCAGCTTATGTTCATTGTTATAAGCTATAAGCTGTTAAGGTATAAGCTATAAGCACTTTTCCACAACTCTACCAAACAGGGTCATCATCATCATCACAGATCCATTTTAGCCATGTGAGCCCAGCTTTTGTTTTATGGAGGGTTCTTCTTGTAGGGTTTCTTCTTCTTGTGACAATCAATTGCCCGATGTCCATCACTTCCACTATTGAAGCACTTTCCATTGAACCTAAAAGTAAGTTCTTGCGGCTTGTAGACCGGCCTTTTGGACACTCCACCTCTAGGCCCTAACTTTGAGATTTTGTCTGTGGGTGGCTTCTTCTTTACCCCCGAGGACTAGCCATGCTCAACTACGTTTGCTTTCACAGTGGAGGTACTTCTCCCTTTCTTCATGTTGTCTTCCTCAATACAGAGCCTGACAATGAGTTCTTTGATAGTCATCTCCTTCCATTTGCGCTTCAGTTAGTTCTTGAAGTTTTTCCAACCGTTATGCAATTTCTTAATCAAAGCAGCGGCCTAGAATGATTCATTCAAAAACATTCCCTATGTATGAATATCGTGCAGAATTACTTGGAACTCTTGGACTTGACTAATGGTTTTTGAGTCCACCATTTTGAAGTCTAGAAACCAGCCAATGACAAATTCTTTGCCTTAGCATCCATGGTTTTGTACTTCTTGTCCAAAGCATCTCACAGCTCATTTGTCGACTTTTTGGCATAAAACACGTTGAATAATGGGTTTGCCAATCCATTCAAAACATAGTTCCGGCAAACAAAGTCTGACTGCTTCCAAGTATCTAAAGCCATGAGTTTCTGCTTGTCTTGCTCATTCTCTTTCACAGATGGTGGATCCTCACTCAAAAACCTTGCAAGGCTTAGAGTAATCAAGTAAAACAACATCTTTTGCTGCCATCTCTTGAAATTCACTCCCATGAACTTTTTCGGGTGCTCGTGATGATTGAACGGTCCTTCCGGAATAGCCGGAGTAACAACAGGATTGACCACAAAGGTCACAGCAGCTGGATTGACTACAAAGGTCCCAATAGGGGTTGGCAAGGCAATTGTCCCAGGGTTCTGATCCCCACCAACATTAGCAACAATAGTAGCATTGGTGATAGTTGTCATTTCTGAAAAATACAATAGAGTTTCACTATTCTGTGTTTCCATAAATCAAACTTAACATTAGAAAATCCCAAAGTTGAAAATTTAATTCAAGACTAGTTTCACCACTTAACCTAGAATCGAACATGGTCAGGAAAGTTCTCAAGAAGATTGGAGGGGTCATACCGATCCCATTTAAAACCCAGTTAATCTTAGACGAAACTTTTAAGAGCATGTTGACTCCTAGTCCATGGGAAACAATTGTTACAATTAAGGTTTCCAGGGGATAAATTAGGTTAAAACAAACTAAGTTCCAAACTGACATGCAATTTAAAAATTGTTACCCAAAATTACAAGCAATTAAAATATTGCTACAATAATTACAAGCAAATGCAATGCTTTAATATATTGGTAAATAACCACAGTTAAAACTCAAGCAAACAATTGCTTCAAATTTAGTCCAAAAAAATTCCTTTCTACGCTTAGGTACTTCTGTTCAACAAAAAGGTTAGTAGTCTAATTATTTTTTCCCTTGCAATTCCAAATCCTATTCATTTGGATTTGTCCCCCCTTCCCCCCTCGCATGGGTATTCCTATAAAGAAAATTATTAGAAAAGTACAATGAAATACAAACCAAACAATCTAAAAAAATTGTAAATATAATAAATTACTTGAAACTATTTAGCAAATTATTTAATAATAAAATTAACTAATGAATTAAAATGGTAAATGAGTTACAAAAATAAAATTTATAACTCCACAATTAAATTAAAATTTTTAAGTAGCAAGAGGTACATATGAACTTGTTACACATTAAACATGTACATAGTTGTAGATGATTAACATGTAAATAAATAATTCTAGAAATTATAAAACCATTAGCATGCAAATTACATTACAAATTAGAAATTGTAAAACGTGTGAATTATCCTAAAAATCTAAGATCTAATAAACATGTGAATTTACTAGGAAAATAGAAACAATGAACATGTATATCATATTCGAAAAGCAGAAACTAATTAACATGTCTATTTTAACTAAAAATTAGAGACTCATGAGAATGCAAATTATATTATGGAACTATAAAATAAAGAAGCACACAAATCATGGTAAGAAATAAAAAGCATGCCCATAAAAAAAGATTATACAAGAAATTAAACAGTGAATAAAACACACACTAGCATGTCAAATTAAACTAGAAATCAAGAAAATAAAAAATAAAAAAACCTGCTTCTTAAATTGAAAGCCCAGAACATAATATTCCAAATACTAAACTCAGATCATGCATAGTTTTGTGTGTGTGTGTGTGTGTGTGTGTGTGTGTGTGTGTGTTTTTATTTAATTAATTAAGGCAAACAGTATTTGAGAACTAAAAGGAAAGCTTAGGGAGATCTTGGCCCTGTTTGGTAGAGCTGTGGGAAAGTGCTTATAGCTTATGCCTAAACAGCTTATAGCTTATAACTATGAACATAAGCTGATTTCTGACTTATAAATTAAGCATCTCCTGCCCACTTAAAGAATAAGCTGATTTCTGACTTCCAAAAAGCTATAAGCTATAGCTATAAGCTAAACCAAACACATCAAAATAATTTAAATTAAGCTGAAAGCTGAAATAAGTAGCTTTTAAGCTGCACCAAACAGGGCTCTTATATATATAACTAATCAGAGAAAAGAAGAATCCGGTAAACAGTGGCCTTGGTATAGATATCACATTGAAGGTCTAATCAGGAATATGTAAAGAAACCGCAGCAAGCATACATCCTATTCATGAATTCTACACTGCAATAATGTTTTTCTACACTGTGTGTGAGTACTACAGTTCTTGGGAGTTTTACCCTACAACAAAATTGACTTTTTACGGCTTGCAATGCATGTCATAAAAACTCTTTCACGGCATGCACATAAATGCTGTTATATGACATGCTGTGGAAAGTTGAGCGTCATTTACGACATGCAGGTAAAGTTGTAAAAAGTAATAAATTAAACATTAATGACATACTTTGTATGTCGTATATAACTTTTTACGACATTTTTATCATGTCATAAATCATCATACTTTCCATGACATAATTTTGCATGCCGTAGAAGATTGTTTTTAATATATTTATGGCATACTTTGTATGCCGTATATAGTATTTTACGACATTTTCTTGCATGTCATAAATCATCACACTTTTCACGACATAATTTTGTATGCCGTAGAAGGTCATTTTTAATATATTTATGATATGCCTTGTATGCCGTATATAATATTCTACGACATTTTCTTACATGCCATAAATCATTACACTTTTCACGGCATAATTTTGCATGTCGTAGAAAGTTATTTTTAATATAATATATATATATATATATAGGAACATGACCTTGCCTAACCGTATGTAGACATAGCTTATAAAATGCAACCTGTTACAAACCAAGTAGAAGCAACAACTATGAAGTAAGCAAAAAAATCTAATATCCATACACTAAACAAACTGCATACTAACTTTTATCCCCAACTTCTATCATATCAAGTTGATAACAACCTCTAACATACAAATCAAAAAATGTATCTAAATCATAAGATTCACTAATCTCTAAAATACGACTTTAAACATCCAAAAAGTATAACTACAAATCGTAAATCAATTAGTCCAATATTTCGTCCAAAAGAATGAATTGACTAGGCCATGCAACTGTACTTCCTATTGCATCTTGAAGATCATACATCTCATGAGTAGAACGAAACAACGGCACGTTGACTGTTACGTGGTTCACCCATACTTTCCAACACAAAGGTCTAAGAATTGCATGATGCACCTTTGACTTGGGATCCCTTGATGTGATTTGGCCTTCTGCAACCACCAAGTTTGACCCCCCAATGCAACAACTTGCATTTGACATTTGCTAAGCTCGACACACCATTACTTTGATCCTACAAAAATTAAGAGTATATAAGCATACTGCATAACATTCATCCCATTTACGAAGTATTAGTTCAACAAAGGAAATGAAAGTGTTAAAAAGCTTCAACAAGAACTCACTTACATATGTCATCAATGTCAGAAAAGAAAATTTCAACCTGATGAATACATATTTTGAGGTGGTCATACTTATGAGTCTACTCAACCTGCTGAATTTATAAAAACTAAATGGACATTCTAATTCAAGTGGATCTCTAATAAGTTGGAAACAGTGAGAAATGAAAAGAAAGAGAACTTTAATTTTATTTTATAAGTTTCACATTCACAAGTTTTGAACTTTAATAACTCATTTACACATTCACAAGTTTTGAATTAGTTAATTTCCCACCACGAGGATGGAGACAGAATGTTATGTGGGTGAGCTGATGGCTTTGCTAGTGAAGGTGACAAACCAGAATTTGGCAAGGAAGGGTTTAGGGGAAAGAATATTGGGTGAGAGTTAGCTGAAAGTAATGTTGATGAATTCAAAATGAGGGATAGGGGTGGTTTAATCACCACAGTTCAGGTGGTGTAAAGAGTGAGTGGGATGGGCTTGATGCAAGGCTTTGGACCCCACCCCACCCCACCACACCACACCCCACCCAACCCACACACATCAATCCTTCTTGGCAAAGCAAATGCAATGCTAAGGGTACCATCCAGTGTTCAACCATGTGATGTAGACCCAAGAACAACCCCACGTAGTGGAAAAGGTACCATCCAGTGTTCACATCACCCTTTTTTTTTTTTAATTTTTATTTCAACTACAATGTTCACACTATTGTAGAATTATTTTAATACAGGTATCTAATGCACTCCTTTGGTACATAATAGATATCTAATGCACTCTATGAGATCCGTAGCTGGGAAAAAATAATTTACCCGCTTGATCAAGTATGTTTAGTAGTAAATAAACTACTAAACATGTGCACATGAATGGAAGTGTTCACCTACACATTACTTGTTACCATGCTGGAACAATCAATGTAATTAATCCGTTGATCCGGATTTTTTTTATCTCACCAAATGGTACTCTTTCCATTTGGATATATGTTCTCTGTATAAGTTCTGAGTCTATAACATTGTAATATGATACAATAATGCAAAAACACAAATATTACAGTGCTGGAACTGAGTCTTAACTAGTCTAATAAGAACTTGCCATAAGTAGATTTAATTCACAATACTATAGTCAAGGACATCTAGATCGGAGGAACCTAATAAAGCAAGACAACATCATATTTTGCTGTTGTGAGTACATTTGGGGACAGGAAGACATGAATTTTGAGACACAAAATCGATGACCAAAACAAAGTAACCAAAAAGGTCCACGTTCTAGCAGAGAATAGTTACACCTCTTAGCTTTTAGGTGAAGATCAACTATAGTATAATAGAGTAATTTTACGACTTTTGTAAGCTTTTGTAAGCAATAATGAAAATTTTACAAGTCTGCAAAAGCTCAACCTATGGCGATATTGCAGCCAAGGGCGCAAAGAGGATCTCTAATAGCCATCAAGCACTTAACAAGTAAAAATTATTTGATTAAAATCATCTAATATAGTTTTTCACAATTTTACTTGCCAAACATAAGTTGTGGAGGTACAATAGATGCCTACTCAAATGCATATAGCACTCCATGCAGCTTATCTCTGATCCATACATCATTTCTAGTAGTATGAATGTTAAAAATTTGCATATCAACAAAATTCGATAGCCGGTTCATGAATGTGTATTTGATCTCCAAAATTTTCCCCTTGTCTTTAACAATAATAAGTATAGCAAGTAATTTACTTATGTTAGCGGTAATGTAAATTCATAAATTTCTAATAGAAAAAGAATAATAAACGGTATTTGCTTGACATATTTCTGAATCCCATGTACAGCCCATAGTCACACATACACCATAATCTAGTTATCTGCTAATAATGTATATAGTCCTGTTCTAAAGTTTTTTAATGCGACAGAAAAATTAAAGCATAAATAGTCTACTTCAAAAAAAAGAAACCCATTTTAACAGAAGTTCTATAATTTTAGGAAGTTTTAACTTCCACACTGTCTATCTCATTCTATCTACATGTCACACAATCCTACTATCTACCATGTCTAGGTTAAGAACTCTATCAACCAAGAATTATGTCAATTGACAATTATTTTTTGTACCATGAGAGAAACAGTGAGCTAAATCCAATGAAAATGCCATATCAAGTCGACATGCTTTATGTTGACCAAAAAAAAAAAGAAGAAAAAACGAAAAGAATATGCAACAGTGCCTATTTGGCTTGAAGCTCAATCTCCAGCAAATCAACAATGCAGTTTATAATTTCATTACTACAAGACCAGTAGTGTTGTAAAGCCCCTGAAATAAGTATTTACTTTTAAGACCCTAATGTTGAATTATATTTATTTATTTATTTATTTTTAGCCCCTCGTTTACTTGAATTAATTCGAATCTTGTTGGTTAGCAATTGCTATTTTTATTTTTATCGAAACAGAAATTTCTCTAACCAGATTAGGTTCCCTAACTTAATTTAATTCTACCTAGGTTGCATGTATTTAACTTCAAGCCCTCACTTTTTTTTTTTTTATTCAAAACTTGCCCCAAAATAGTACTTGTACCTTGTACCTTGGTATACCATCAATCTTGCAATATATATATAAGTATATATACACCTTGAGGGATGTGCCTAGGACCAAAATTAATAAAATAATAACCCCCTCACACTTCCCCAAGAGAGGAGCCAATTTTCAAAGACCATGATTATGAGATTCTAGAGAAACACAACCTAGTGACCTACCTAGGATGCAAAATCCAAGAATTAGTTTTATTACAACTAGATGTGGCCTTAACCAATGGAACAAGCCTCCTAAGCCCCTTCTATTCCTTTAGAATTCAATCAAACCCTAACCCTTCCATCCAATTCCAACTAAAGGACTTTTATGTCCTTTTACCCCAAAATTGCCTATATATACCACACCCTCCCTAGCTTGCAAACATACACACAACACACTCACTCACACACATTTTGGTTAGAGAAAGGGAGGAGAGCAAGGAAGAGAAATCTAGAGGAGAAGAAGGAGGAAGAAAAGAGAGTTTCTTGTGCAAAGCTTGGAGGGTAAGCCACCAACACAACCCTCTCTTCATTTTCTTTTCTAATGCATGTTTTTAAAGATTCTAAATAAAGTTTAAGATCTGTTATTATCAAGTTCCTATGTTGAAAATACTAAGATTTGAGTATTGTTTCCATCTCTCATGTATTCTACCCCTTTTGGCACAAAACCATCTTCTTTTGTACACATCTCTCAACTTTTCATGGGTACTCTTTCAAACAAATTTTCTGAGTTAAACATGTGATAGTTAGCATATTTTATTCACAAAAGAAATGAAACTTTCCCATGGTGGAACCCCCTTTTTTATAAATTTCCTTGTTTTGGGCATTCTATCTCAAAACCTATTTTTTTTCAGTCAACTTCCAAAAATTTCAGAAAAATGTACAAAAATATTCTGAACCTCCATTTTATGTCAAAACCTTCCTTAAGGAGTTAGCTTTCAACTAAAATTGGTTTCATCGAAAAACATTGAGTGGTTTGCAAGAAAATCAAGTTTTCGTAACAGTCAACAGATTCTGGGCAGATTCTGGACAGATTCTGGAACAGTGCTGGACTATTTTCTAAATAACTTAAAATCGGGAAAGCAATCCCATTTCCGAAAAATGTTCTAGAAACTAGATCAAATTCTCTACAAACCATAGGAAAACCGAGTCCGGTGGATGAACCTAAGTAGTCCTTCCATATTAACCTTCATGTGATGTTAAATCTGGAAATTTGTTATGTTTGGATGTTTTATACCCTTGTATTCATGAAAATGTTTAATGGCTTATTATCATATCTTGGCATGATGTTGTATGGGTATGTTATGTTATTTATCTTCTTATCTTGAGGAGGCATGCTTATGTGGATTTTATTTTATCGTTTAGTTGGACTAACCTTGACTTAAAACACTTAATTCAACGGGAAACCTAATTGGGTGGGTATTGGGTTTTCGAACACTTGAGTAATGAAAAGATGAGAAAATGTGATATATGGTTTGTTGGGATGCGTTCCCTATTCGAGGTTAAATCTTGCGCAAGTGGTTTTTGGGACCCTTGAATGGAGCGGTTGTATTCGGACCCTAAGTGGTTTGGTGTAAGGAGGGATTCGGGCAAGGCCCTATTTTTACCGTCTCTTTTGAGGCCCTGCGGTTGGTGCTATGCGGTATATAACCGTTGGTAGGCATCCGAGGTTAGTTCTGCAACAAAGCAGCAAAAGAGGGGGCATACCGAATAATCCGCGTCCGATTCTTGTGGTCGAGAGAACGGAATCTCTTTGGGGGGATTTCTAGTTACTAACATCTGACTCAACTCTTAATGTATTTATTTGTTTATTGGAGTATCATGCTTTACTACTTGGTGCTATAAATGTGATTGTGTATTGGACTGGGAAAAATGGGTGAGGTGTGTGTGTGTTTACTGGGCATTCAAAGCTCACGGCGTATCATGCCAGGCGACGAAGCGGAACTCGTAGCGGAAGACGACGAGCCGGAAACCTTTGAAGACTTTTGGCTATCTTAGGAATACTAGAAGTTTCTTTTTGGATATTTTTGTAAGACTCATATGAAGCTTAAAACTTTCTTTTTGGGATGTAATGTAACGGAACAATCTTTTAAATCAAGTATAATTGTGGTTGTTATGTACCTATATCCTATGTATGAACCTTATCGTTGCTTATGAGACCTTGTGCCAATGCCTTGTAAGATCTGTCAAAAAGGTAGTGCGCTGCCTAAGAAAGCTGGACTTAGAAGGGAGGCTATTTTGACTCCTCCAGCGATCTGGGATCTTACTTGGTTATTGACCATAGGACTCACTAGTGACTCTCCCTTGATTGCAACCTATAGTGTAGAATCGGGGCGTCACAAGTAGTAAAAGGTTGGGGTTTTATAAGAACTATGCAGCGTTTTATAAGAACTGTGCAGTAGTAGAAGGTTGGGGTTTTATAAGAGCTATGCTGTTAACGCTCTGCAATTTGTGTTCTTGCAGAACAAATCTGCTCCTTATATATTCAGCTCTTCCATCGGTGTAAGTTATTATATTAATCTGTGTTCGGTTGTGTTTTCTCATTTATATGATTTCTGTGTTTGTTCGCAATTTCTGATTTGTTTGTTTGTGATTTCTGTGTACTCTCTTCCTCCATTCATATATTCTGGTTAGTTTACAATTTTGGAACACAATTGATACAATTTTCTTCATGTTAATTCTATCAAAGGAATTCTTGTGAGTAAATTGTATGTAACAAAAAAAACCAGTATACTTTACAACCATATACAACCATACTGTATGTACGCAACCATATTTTACAATATACTTTACAACCCAAAACTAACTAAACCATCCAATGTTCATTTCTTTTTTAAACAGCATAAACTTTTGGCCGGATCTTAAAATCATTTTCAACCCAAATAGTTTGGTCATTACAATATGACGAATTTTATTAGACGTCAACAGTTTCCAGGTGTTCCTTAAAAAATCCTGTACTTCATGCCTGATGTTCCAGGTGCTTCTCTTCCTAATTCGTTCATTTATATTATCATATAATTTATGTTTTCAATACAAAGTTTTAAAATCTTAGTTTAACTCATTTAATTTAGCATATTATTCGTTTATTTATGCCACCAATGATCGTTTGATGGTGGCTTGTGCATACTAACTCCCTAAAGAACAACAATACTATAACTAAAATTGCTCATCTGTAAATATTTTCAAAAACACTTGCTTTTACTTACTAAACTACCACTTGGTAACTCTGAAGCTTCAGATAAGAACTTCTGCTCTGTTCAATTTACAAATGTTGCACAGATATATTTACTGCAGCTAGTTTTCAGCCATCATTAATTATATGTTAAATTATCTTGCACTATGATTACAACTGAAGTTAGTCTTATCAAAACCAATTGATTCTAATCACATTTTTATTCTGTTTCACAAATGTGTTTTGGTATTATAGTCCTGCAAAGAACTATGGCTAACAAATTCAAATCAGTTAAAGAGATAGACACATCAAGAAACCGATGGACAACTAAAGTCATGGTTATTGAAAAGGGCTTTCGAATAACAAGAATGACAAGTAACACAGATTTTCAAAGATTGATGTTGGTTGATGCTGAGGTATGGTTCAACATAATCTATATCAATATTAATTGATCCACTAATTATGTTTTACCAAATTTGCATACTTATATATTTCACACACATTTAGGGGTTGTAACCTCACAGAGATACAAGGAAAATTTATGTAACAAATTCGAAAGAGGTTAATTCTATATCAGGATAAATGTGAGTACCAAATTTCCCAATTTTTGACTGAGAAAATATCACAAATGGCCACCAAAGCACTATTCTGAAGCAATTTGACTAGTTGTTCATACATGGAAGGAACCAATCAAACCAAACTGAATTCTAAAACCAATTGCCTCTTTTGATTTACATTAAACCCTGAGCAAAGCTACGACAAGGGCTATGATGCCAGGATTCCGGGAAAAACAATTGATCAAATCAAAGAGCACTACGAAGCTGAGAGAGAGAGAGAGAGAGAGAGAGAGAGAGAGAGAGAGAGGAGAGAGACGGTGGTGCTCACCTTAGTAGACGATGGTCCTTGTTTCCCTCGCCGGTGTAGATGGTGGAGGTGGTGGAGCTTCGAAATTGCCAATCGCTCTGAGATTGAATCTGAGATGAATCACCAATCGCTCTGAGATTGGATCTAAGATGAATCACCAATCGCTCTGAGATTAGATCAAACGGGGCTGAAGAAGGCTGATTCGATCGGTTAAGAGAGATTAGGGTTGAGAGAGGGTTGAGAGAGAGAGAGAGAGAGAGAGAGAGAGAGAGAGGGGCCTAAAATGTTTTTCAGTGTTTTGTTTTAGTTATTGTAATATTTGTAATATTTTAAATAATTTTTTTTTTACTTTTTAAATTCAAATAATTTACATATATTAAAAGAAATATTTTATTTTAATTTTAATAATGTTTTACTTTTTAATTTTTTTTTAAAAAAAATCACTAAATTCAAAAAAATATAAAATTTGATACATTTCATATATATTATATTTTATTATTTTTTTTACAAATATTTTATTTTTTTAGTTGTATTCAGATTAGACACATTTAAAAAGTAATAAATAAATAAATTATTAAAAGAAAGAAAAATATCAAATCAAGGTAATTTTAAAAATAATAATTACAAATTAGTGAGAAGACATAAATATTAATCATTAAAATTATAAACTTTTTCATGAATGTATAATTTTTTTTTCCCCAAAATCCCACTGGGTGCGATTATCCCTTAAAAGAGACACTAAATTATAAAATAATGTATAAATTATTTTTTATATTGTCCTCAATTAGGAAAATTTAAGGTGAGAAGCTTGGTTGGAAATTGTTAGCTTTTTTAAATAAAAAAAAAAAAAATCGGATTGAATTTTTTTTAATAAAAGTTTTCACGACATGCTAATAATGCATGCCTTGTAAAGTTATAAAATTCTACGACATGAAATGTATGTCATCTTAAGTACAAATATTTTATGACATATTTTTCTATGCCGTGAAAATATACATTTTTTACGGCATGCTTTTGCATGCCATAAAAAAATTCTGATTATTATTATTTTTTTTTGTAGAAGTTTTCACGACATGTTAATGTATGCCGTGTAAAGTTATAATATTTTACAACATGAAATGTATGTCGTCTTAAATGCAACTATTTTACGACATATTTTTATAAGTCGTAAAAACATACATTTTTTACGGCATACTTTTGCATGCTGTAAATATGTGAATCAACGACTTACATGGTATGTATGCTGTTATTGACAAAACATTAACGGCTTGCAAAAAAAAAAATGCCGTAGAATGTACTAACTACGACATGCATTATGCATGTCGTAAACACGATGCCGTAAATAGTTAGTTTTGTTGTAGTGAGTGCGTCTGGGGTACTATGCAATAAATGAATACTCACTAGATTAAAATGTAAGTTCTATAGAATGGCTATTAAACTAACGATGTTGTATGGGACAGAGTGTTGGGCAACTAAAAAATAACATGTAGATAAGATGAGTGTGACTGAGATGAGGATGCTAAGGTGGATGTGTGGCAAGACTAAATAAGACAGAATTAGGAATGAGTGTATTCGGAAATGGGTAGGAGTAGCACTGATAGAAGATAAGTTGAGAGAGAATCAATTAAGATGGTTTGGTCACATTCAACGGAGACCAACAGAGACAGTGGTGAAGAGATGCGATGTTGTAACGGTAAATAAGAATGTTAGGGGACGGGATAGGCTTAGATTAATGTTGGCTAGCATTGTGAATAGAAATATGGATCTACTTAATTTGACTAGCGAAATAGTCTTTTATAGGGTCGCGTGGAGAAGAAGGATTCAAAGAGCCGACCTCATTTGATGGGACTTAAGACTTAATTTGATTGATTTGATTGATTGATATGGATAATATAGATTGCTTGGACTTAGCGAGTGAGATGAGGAGATAAGAGAGTACTCAAGTTTCAGTATTGTACTTTGACTTTGATCTTCTTTTATGTTACTGTGTGAGTAATTTTCCGATCACAATGCCAACTCAGTGATCAGCTGGAGAGAACTGGCAGAATAGAGGACACCTGGCTTAGACCCATCGGGGGTGCCTTTCTTTTATAGTTTAACTCAATCCCAATCCCACTAGAAACCTGACTTCTATGGACTCCCATTCAGTGCTTACTTTGGACTCTACAAGAGATAAGGATAGACTTCCTAGGAACACTATCCTTATCCATCTTGAAGTCTTTCTTCATTCTAGGACTCCTGTCCCTTATCTGCTCATCTCGGATTCCGATATCTTCAGAGGTAATCTCGGCATAACGACTAGGACACGTGGCACCTCGGCTGACACATCGGCGTCACCTTGCCACGTGTCGGTACTAAAAAATATTTTCCCACAACTGCCCCCTAGGTTCTATTACCTCGGCATTCTGAGGTGATGGAATCTACATCGGTACCTTCTTCCAGTACGTCGGCTTTAAAGTATCTTAGCCGAGATCATAATCATAGGCCGACATGTCTTCTAAAAGATCAAGAACTTTAATGAACTTCTTCATGCGTGTGAGCTGTCAAGCATCACTTTTCAACCGTTTCATTTACGCGTTTGATCCTCATTGGATCGTGTTGCTGACGCGCTTCCAAGCCGTTTTGCGTCTGTGCGCGCCGTCTGACGTGTGCGTTATTCTAGGCGCACTAAAGGCTCTGTTTTGCCGCCGTTTCAAATTTTTAACAAAATCTTTCCCCCTTTCTCATTTTTTCACTTTTGCATTCGATTTCTCTTGCCTTTTCTCTTCCTAAATTCTCTCTCTTGAATCCGCCATTGCCCAAGCTCCAAGCTCTGCAACTGCCCTCGTTCCTCATTTCTGGTGAAACTTTCGCCGTTCTGTCGTGTCTGCAACTATCGCCCGACTTCGGCGATCTTCATTCCGGCCTTACTTTGTCTGCTAAGCCATTGTTCCTTTTGCTCTCAATTCTTTTGATATTCTTCATTACTTGTTGCCATTACTGTTTTGTTCAAACTTTCGATTTATTGAACTATTCATCTGGATGTGTCTTATTTCGCTCATATCCTGAACACTTGCACCGCTTCACCACTTTCTTGCGTTTTTGTCACTGTTCTTGACCTTGCACCCCTTGTACATACAATATTCTTAATAATTCATGTTTGTTCTTGATTCTAAAGCACATCCTTGCTTTTCTGTTTTCCAGATCCGTGCCTTCAACCCTTGCTTCCATAGATCTAGGTTTGGGATTTGTTGTGTAGTACCCAAAATTTAGGAAAAACTGAAACCAGTACTTACCTAGGTTTTTGCCGAGGTCTTAATAACCCTTTCAAAACATCTTCTTTCTGAAATCCAACCCCGACCATTCAAGTTGATATCATGGGTATGTGGAGACATAGGGTAAACACCCCAACCAAACTAGAATTTTTTAGACAGGAGTTTGAAATCCCAGCCGACGTCCATCTGAGGTTGGCTGGGGATGATGACTCCATCATGCCTACTGACGACTCCATGCCCTTCCCTAGTCGCCTTTATTGAGTGTGGACTTCGGCTCCCACTCAACATCCTTTTTCGCGAGATTCTCCATTATTATAAGTTGAACCCCATGCAACTTGCTATCAATTCTTACCGAGTGATCAACGGTATCATAGCCTTAGCTAAACAGGAAAACGTAGGATCACCTTAGCCGACGTTCAATACTGCTATACCATGTGCAGCCTTAACTTGAAAGAAAAAGGCTACATTTATTATCTTAAGCCGAGATCTACGGAGTTCAAAATCGTAGCCGACCTCCCAGACTCCAACAAGGGGGCTGGAGATGATTACTCATTACCTCAGGAAATTGGGAGTTTGCTCCAGATGAGGATCTCCATCTCTTCCCTCTTCCCCGATCGTTTTAGAGGGCAAGGGTAAGAGCCCAGTGTTAATACTTGGTTGTTTCTTTTCAAGTTTTAATACTTTACTGTTTCTAATGTCTGTTTTCCCTTGCAGCTCTCCGTCAGCCACCAAAGAACTTTCGCCAATCCTTCGTTCTCAGCAAGGATTTGAAGAAACTCTTGGACTTGCCAGTCCAAAAACGGAAGGCGCCTATTCTGCTCAATTTTATTCCAACGTACAAGTCAACTTTCCCGACGTTCCCAAGAGAAAAAAAAGCTTATCTCCCCTTCTGCCACAACTCCACAAGCCGCATCAACATCTCGGCTGATCAAGGGTCAACATCCGATCCAGCAGAACAGCCGTCTACTTCGGCTCAATATCTAATCCCACCATCTCAACGCAAACGTCGCCGACGTCTTGTTCTTGCAGCCGAGATGGGTCGCGCAAAACCTGTGGCCAAAGATCTCTTAGCCAGTATCCCAACTGACGTTGATGCTCTCCAACTCAAACGCAGCTTCCACCAAGCCAAAAAGAGTCAAGAAGGCTCAACCAAAGGCCAAAGTGACTCAGGCTGAGACTGAAGACACTTTGCCAATTTCCCAGCTGGCTCCAAGTGAAAAGACTGCCTCTGTCCCTACGAAGAGGTCCGCTGAAGCCCTTCCCTCCGAATCCACCAAGTCGAAAAGGCCGAGGTCATCTGCAACGACCTCGGGGTCAAAGAAGCCTGATGCCCCCTGGGCCCCTGAAATAACTTGGAAGATAAGCCTGTAATGGCTAGTGATAGCGCCGACGATATAAATGTCGGCGTTGCACTTAGCACTGCACTGCTTCTCCAGGCGACTTGGAACGAAACGCCGGGTTTAGTGAATATGAAAACTACGCTTTGATGCTGCAACACTCTGTTCAAGTAAGTGTTTTTGTCTGGTACTTCTTCTTTCTTTCTCTTATTTCACACTTAGAATTTTTCTAATACTTCTGTTTTCTTCCAGGCCATCCAGCATGCCCACTCTTTCTCCATGCAATCTTTTCAGAACCGTGAAAAGTTAGCCGAGAAAAAGAGGGAAGTCACCACACTTCAGAAAACAATAAGAGCCTGCAGTCAAAGATGAAAACTGGAGGACCAGGCCGAGGTCGCCATGAAGGAGAGGGATAATGCCGAGGAAAAGCTGGTGCCGCTGAGGCAATAAATAAAGTTCTTCAAGCTCTCAGCTAAAAGAGGCCGAGGATAAGGTGGCCCAGGCCAGAAGGAGCTTGAAGATGCCTTGGCCACTAAGGCGCCGAAATAAAAGATGCCGATGAAAGGCCTATAATCAGGGTATGGCCGATGTGACAGAGGCCTATGAGCAACAAGTGAAGCAGCATGCAACAGGGGTTTCTCCCTTGGTTGGATGTCCTTCTAAGAAGCTCAATGTCCCGAGGACTCACCTTGAGAAAGCTGATGCCATTCCTCTTCCATTTCCTCCACCTCCTCCACCAGCTCAATCTGAAGATGATTCAGAATCTGAAGATGATAAAGAGGTGAGCCTTGGTGAGAAATCAAGGAGGCTCTGGTCCAAGTCCCTCCTCAACTGAGCAAGTCCTTGACTTGACTCAAGATGAGGAGGTGATAGGTTCAAGGAAACTACCCTGAGCAGCATTTCGACGTTCCTGTGGAAAAAGTATTGATGAAACCCTTGCTCAAATTGATGCGAGATCGAGGCAGAAAGGCAGCCGAGGCATCTACCAACAATCTCTGAACTTCAGACTCAACCAACTGCTACTGTTGAGGAGTCTTAGCTTTTGATGTTTTTCTTTTGTTTCTTTTGTACTCTGTATTTTTGTTTTTAGAAACAATGTAGCTCTTCACATGGCCGATGTGTCTTTGTTCAATGAATGCTAATTAACTTTCTTTCTAATGCTTGTACCTTTTTATCTTCTCTTGATTGTTCTGCATGATTCTATACTTAGAATATTTGCAAGTCTTTAATACTTTCCTTCTTTGTGCAACCTTCTCGGGTGAATTACCTCGGTTAAAATGATCTCGGTTTAACTTAAACTTGTAAATTGCTACAAATTTCAACAAGTGTTAAACATATTCGTTTAACTTCAACTTGTAAATTGCTACAAATTTCAACAAGTGTAAACAATTACTCGGTTTAACTTCAACTTGTAAATTGCTACAAATTTCAACAAGTGAAGATAAATTCGGTTTAACTTCAACTTGTAAATTGCTACAAATTTCAACAAGTGAAGATAAACAATATCTTGGTTAACTTCAACTTGTAAATTGCTACAAATTTCAACAAGTGTTAAATAATATTCGGTTTAACTTCAACTTGTAAATTGCTACAAATTTCAACAAGTGAAGATAAACAATATCTCGGCTTAACTTCAACTTGTAAATTGCTACAAATTTCAACAAGTGTTAAACATTACTTCGGTTTAACTTCAACTTGTAAATTGCTACAAATTTCAACAAGTGAAGATAAACAATATTCGGCTTAACTTCAACTTGTAAATTGCTACAAATTTCAACAAGCGTTAAGTGTTTTTGTCTTCTCTTGCCCCAATGTGAACCTGAGTTCCACTTGGGTTCTCATTATTCAAAAACAATATTATGCATAGTTTCACAAGTTGAGAATTCTGCTAAGATTTTATTGATGACATCGGCAAAAAATCAAAACATCTAATGATAGAAAAATTTCAAATTACAAGTGTTCCAGGGTCTTGGCAATGCTTTGCCCTCATTATCTTCAAGCCGATATGCCCCATTGCCCAATACCGAAGTGATTCTGTAGGGTCCTTCCCAGTTTGGGCCAAGCTTGCCTTCCCTGGGATCCTTCTTGTTGCCGACGACTTTTCTCAGGACTAGGTCGCCGACTTGAAATTCTCTTGGATTAACCTTCTTGTTATAAGCTCTAGCAAGCTGTTGCTGGTATGCTACAAGCTGTATTGTAGCTTTCTCTCTTCTTTCTTCTAAAAGATTCAGATCTCGGGCTAAGAGTACATCATTAGTCCCGTTCTCAACTCCCTGGGTTCTGATCCCTAGGATGCCGACCTCCAATGGAATGACTGCTTCTGTGCCATAAGCCATGGCAAGGGGGATTCCCCTGTTGATCTTCTCGACGTAGTCCGATATGCCCAGAGTACATTGGGCAATTCGTCTACCCACTTCCCTTTTGCTGCCTGCAGCCTCTTCTTTATCCTATCCAGAATTACTTTGTTGGATGCTTCTGCTTGTTCATTGCTTTGTGGAAAACTTGGGGTTGATCTTAAACTTTGCACAGAAGTTTTTGATCAGCTTACTGTCAAATTGTGTCCCATTGTCTGCAGCAATTGCTCTTGGAATCCCAAATCTGGTGATGATGTTTCTCCATATAAAGTTCTTGACATCCACATCTCGGATCTTGGCAAGAGGTTCTGCTTCTATCCACTTTGTGAAGTAATCTGTTGCTACTAGCAGGTACTTCCTTTGCCCAGTTGCTTGGGGCAATTGCCCAACGAGATCCATTTCCCATTGGGCAAATATCCAAGGACTGGATACAGGGTTTAGGTCAGCAGCTGGCTGGTGTATCAAAGGTGCAAACCTTTGGCATTGTTCACACTTCTTCATGTAGGCTTTTGCATCTTTTTGCATGTAGGGCCACCTATACCCCTGGGTAATGGCCCTGTGAGCTAGTGATCTGCCCCCAGTGTGACTTCCACAAATTCCTTCATGAATTTCATATAAAAATCTTCAACCTGCAGAGGGTGTACGCACCTTAAGAGGGGTCCAGTGAAGGACCTTCTGTAGAGATGTCCTTCTGCTGTCAGACTGAATCTTGCCGACTTCAATCTGATCTTGTGTGCCTCCTTCTGGTCATCTGGCAGCTTTCCTTCTTTCAGGAACGCAACAATTGCGTCCATCCAGCTTGGTCCCATGTCTATGCACATCGCTTCACGTTCTGTGATTACTGGTTCAATGCTCGGGCCCGACAAGTATTCAATCATTATTGTCCTTGCTTTTCCTGGTTGTATTGCACTAGCTAGGTTGGCCAATGCATCGGCATGGTTGTTATCATCTCGGCTGACTTGAAGCAGTCTGCAGTTCTGGAATAAGGCTGCCAGCCTGATGACCTCTTTGCGTAGGCCGACATTCTTTCATCTCGGGCTGCAAACTCGCCCGTTGTCTGGTTAACTATCAATTGTGAATCACAAAAACTATTACCTCATCTGCTTGTACTGCTGCTGCTAGCTTCAGTCCTGCAATCAATGCTTCATATTCTGCCTCATTGTTTGAGGCCTTGAACCCCAATCGAATGGACTGTTCTAATATTTCTCCATCTGGAGATATCAGTACTACTCCTGCCCCCGCTCCTTGTCGGTTTGAACTCCCATCAACGAACAGTTGAAAGGAATCGCCGATGTAAATGCTGCAGGGTCTGGGTTTCTCTTCTTTCCTTTGTTCTTTAGCCTTTGGCTGGGCTTCTGCTTGCTTGTTGGACATTGTCTGTCTTGCTCAACGGAGCCCGATGTTGGATGGACTCTGGCGTGAACTCGGCCACGAAGTCGGCCAAAACCTGGCCTTTGATTGCAGTTCTGGGCCTGTACTCCAGATCATACTGGCCTAGGGCGACTGCCCATCTGGCTATTCTTCCTGTTAAGTCTCCCTGCTGCAATAGGGACTTTAATGGATGCTCTGTCAGTACCACAATTTTATGGGCCTGGAAGTAATGGTTCAACTTCTTTGAAGCCATTACTAGAGCCAGTGCCAATTTCTCTAAGGGTAGATACCTTGTTTCTGCGTCGGCTAGGGTTTTGCTTACATAGTACACAGCCTTTTGCTCCCCTTTTTCTTCTCGGATTAGTACTGCACTAATCGCATGTTCTGAAACTGCTAAGTACAGGAACAGCTCCTCCCCAGGTTCTGGATTTGAAAGAACTGGCTGTGGTCAGGTACTTCTTCAGATCGGCTAATGCTTCTTCGCACTCCTCTGTCCAAGAAAGTCTGTGGCTTTCTCACTAATTTGAAGAAAGGTTTGCACTTGTCTGAGCTTCTGCTTATAAACCTGTTCAGGGCTGCGGCCCTTCCAGTTAGCATCTGCACCTGTTTTGCCGACGTCGGGCTCTTCAGCTCTAGGATGGCCTTGATCTGATCTGGGCTGGCCTCAATGCCCCTCCTGGTCACCAGGTATCCTAGAAACTTACCAGATCCAACTCCAAATGCACACTTCGATGCATTGAGTCGGAGCCGATATGTTTTAAGGATTTCAAAGACTGCTTTTAGATCGGCGAGATGACCCTCAGGCTCCTTGGACTTAACGACCATGTCGTCAATGTAGACTTCTACTGTTCGGCCAATCAGGTGCTTGAACATCTTGGTTACCAATCTTTGGTAGGTGGCTCCTGCGTTTTTCAATCCAAAGGGCATCACTCTGTAGCAGTATAGCCCTTTGGGAGTGATAAATGCAGTCTTCTCTTCATCTGCTGGGTCCATAGCTATCTGGTGATACCCCCTGTAGGCATCCAGGAAGCTCATCCTTCCATGCCCGAAGTGGCATCCACTAGCTGGTCAATCTTGGGTAGAGGGAAGCTGTCTTTGGGACAGGCCTTGTTTAAACTGGTAAAGTCTACACAGACCCTCCATTTACCGTTCTTCTTCTTTACCACCACTGTATTGGACAGCCATGTCGGGTAGTGAACTTCTCTGATGGCCCTAGCCTCCAGAAGTCTGTCTACTTCTTCTTCTACCGCTTCGACGTGCGTCAATGTCGGTCTTCTGGCTCGTTGAATTACAGGTTTGGCCGACCTGTCAACATTCAGTTTGTGGCAAGTGACCTCGGGGTCAATGCCAGGCATTTCGTAAGGTGTCCAAGCAAACACCTCAATATTTGCTCGCAGAAAAGCCTCCAACTCTTTTTCCTCTTCTTCGGCTAAGCCCGAGCCGAGAAGAAAGAAGCGTTCTTCATCCCCATCCTGGACGAGGATTTTCTTCAGTGCCTCTTCGCTCTTCTCGGCTGGCTCCTTGCCGATGTCTTCTAGGACTTCCACGTCCTCATCTTCAATTTCTGCCTTTTTGGCTCTCGTATGCTGCAGGTTGATTTCATTGCTGCCATGGAGCAATTCTTCGCCTGCAGCTGATCGCCCCTGACTTCCTCTATCCCATGTTCTGTTGGGAATCGCAATAGTTGATGCAATGTTGAGGGAACTGCCCCCATTGCATGCAACCATGGCCTTCCCAAGATGATGTTGTAAGGGGAGGGTGTGTCAATGATGGTGAATTCTGTCTTGATCTTCCTGGTGCCAGCCTGCACCTCCAAGTTTACTGCTCCCAGTGGCCATGTCGGCGTTCCATTGAACCCAACCATTGGGCCATTGGATTGTTCCATGTCGTCTGGGTGAAGGCCGAGCTCCTTGTAACATCGGACGTACATGATGTCACAAGAGCTGCCTTGGTCAATCAGGATGCGTTTCACTTGGCACTCCCCAACCTGGAGGGATACTACCAAGGCATCATTATGCGGATGCTGGACCATCTCTAGGTCGGCTTCAGTAAAGGTTATCATTGGTCCCTGGCATCCTTCTGCCCGATGTCTTTTCTCCCCGACTTGATAGACATGTTGTAGGTGTTTTACCTTCTGGGTCTCCCCTCTGATTTCGTTCTCGTTGACCTTTGAGTGAATCACATTGACTACCCGAGGTCCTCCTGCCTGAGGTTGCTGTACTGGGGGAGGCGGAGCTGCTGGTGCTTGAGGCAATCTTGCCTGTTCTTCTCTTGTTCTGGCCTCGTCGACCAGATCTCTCAGATGGCCTTGCCTTACCAAGTCCTAAGTGTGCTTTCAGGGCTCTGCAACCCTGAGTTGTGTGCCCCTCTTCATTGTGGTAGGCACAGCGCCTGCCGACGTTCCTCCCATGAATTCCCTGGTGCCCTTGCTGGTGCCCTAAATAGGGTTGGTTCCGAATTTGTTCCAGGACTTTGTGAATTGGGGCCCGGAACACAGTCGTCACCGCCTGTGCAGCCCTCAGTTCTGTTTCATGTTTGTTCGATCCGTTGTTACCTCGGCCTCGCTTCGGCGAGCCGTTTCCTTTCTCTTGCTTTACCTCCTAGTCCCCGATGTATCTTCCTCGGCTCTGGCATACTTCTCGATTCTCGCCATGAGCTCTTCCATGCTTTTTGGCAAAGTTTTTGCCAAAGACTTCCGTAGTGGACAGTTGTCTTTCAGGCCGTTCTTGAATGACACGACCGCCACTTCTTGATTACATTCTGGTATTCGGTTGAATACCTCGTAGTACCTTTTTGCATAGGCCCTAAGGCCTTCATCCTTACTGATCTTCAAAGCCATCAGTGCGTCCACCCTCAATGGCTGCAGCTTGTTTGTCACGAACCTGGCCACGAACATCTCGGCCAGGCCTTCCCATGTCTTCACGCTTCCCTTCGGTAGTTTGTGGAACCAGTCTGATGCAATCTCCCCGAAGGATGAGGGGAACACTTTGCAGAGCAACGGCTCGTTCCCACTATACAGTGCCATTGAGTTCAGATATAATCCGACGTGGAAGTTGGGGTCTGACTTCCCGTCGTATATTTGAAACCTCGGCATACTGAATCTCTTCGGCGCCTCAAACCTGTCCAATTCCACCGAGAATGGTGTCCTCGGCTTATCTGGGGAATTTACCTCGGCTTCGGCATTCTGTTGCTTCCTTTTGAGGTAATCTCTTAAGTCCTCTTTTGTCCTCCCAGGAGCTCGGCTATCTCCTGCTTTCAGTCTTTTTGGTGCACTACTTTCAGCCTCGTGGTGAGTCCTCTTTGACCCCTCTCCATGAATTGTGTCGAAGCACAGCACCTGCCCCTGAACATGCCGATGTCCCTTGGGGTCTGCTTCCTTTGTGTGATGCGTCCTCCGTGATTCTTCTCTTCTTGGCTCCCTTCGTCCGACCTCCCTGGAAGGTCGGTGAGAGTGTCTTTCGCTCCCGTTGTGCTGAGGGGCTATGGGGATTGTTCTTTGCCCTCCCTTCTGGGCATTGGCTGCTGGAATCGGCGTGTCCTGCAGCGGGAACGGCGGCTGCATGACGTTATTTTGCATCATGAAATTGACAACCGACTGCAGGTCTGCCAATTTGTTTGCCATCTCCTTCATCTCTTCGTCCCTCCGCAGGCATCTATCCTTCCATACCTGGAGGTCGTCTTCGTTGTAATAGCCACTTCGATCTTGGTTTCTTTGGTGCGTCGCGCTAGTCTGGCCGACGTCCTTCACTCCGTGATTCTGGTCACGAGTTTCTGCATTGTATTCGTCTCCTGTGACATCCAGGTCAATAGGTCTCCCACTCCAGCAGGAGTGTCGTCCCCAATCTTTTCCTTCTGTCCGTTGCTGGCCATCTATTCTCCTATCTTTCCCACAGACGGCGCCAAATTGTGTGAGTAATTTTCCGATCACACTGCCAACTCAGTGATCAGCTGGAGAGAACTGGCAGAATAGATGACACTTGGCTTAGACCCATCGGGGATGCCTTTCTTTTATAGTTTAACTCACTCCCAGTCCCACTAGAAACCTGACTTCTATGGACCCCCATTCAGTGCTTACTTTGGACTCTACAAGAGATAAGGATAGACTCCCTAGGAACACTATCCTTATCCATCTTGAAGTCTTTCTTCATTCTAGGACTCCTGTCCCTTATCTGCTCATCTCGGATTCCGATATCTTCGGAGGTAACCTCGGCAACACCGAGATAACCTCGGCATAACGACCAGGACACGTGACACTTCGGCTGACACGTCGGCGTCACCTTGCCACGTGTCGGTACTCAAAAATATTTCTCCACAGTTACCAATCTATAGGCCTCAAGATCAAAAAATCATTTTTATTTTTATTTTTTAAAAAAATGCTAAGAACCCACCTTAAGGATTCTGAATTTATCTCAAATTTGTTTGTGTGATATAAATTGAATTTATGAAATATAAGATCTATATATGAAATGAATCTGAGTTATTAATTTTCTTTTCTGAATAAATTGTTAATTGATAAGGGTGAATTTATAATATTAGTGTTATTTTTTGGGTGTATTTTTGCATGTTTGTGGGAGATAAAGTTTGAATGGCAGGAAGGAAATATCGGGGAACTACAGAACCACGCTAAGGTGGCGTTGAAATAGTCCACGCTCCAAACAAGCCCAAGACTCTTCGATTCTATCTTTTTGTTTGACGACTGTTGTTGTTAACTTAGTCATGTTGTAAAAACACAGTAGAAGCTGTCTCTGTCCCAGACTCCCTCGGAAGTTCGTGATTAGAATTAGAAACAAAGCTAAGACCACGTGTCTCTCGTGAGTCGCGAGAAGCACGTTATACAGTAAACATAATTTTTACGACATTTCATATTTCCTTTAATTGTTAGTTAATTATCTATTTTACATATTATTGGATCTACAAACTAAATATAAAATGTGAGTTTGTATATTATTTTTTATATGGTGGTACTACATGTACTAATTAATATACATACTAATGTATTAATTAGTGGAAAAAGGGGTGCCTGTTGTACAGCAGGTTCTGCTGTGCGGCAAAACGGCACAATTTTGGTGCGTTTTGCTTCTTTTTTTTTTTTAATATAATTTTCCTTTTTTTTTTCTTTTTTATTGGTTTGTGTGCTGCTATTGGTTAGTTTTTGGTTTGAGCACATCTGTCAAAATTACATTAATTTAAGAAAAATTAACAAAAATAATAAGGCAAAATTATTTTTAAAAAAATCTTAAAATTTGATCTTTATAATAAAATAAATTATAAATTTTTAATTTTATTAATTTTAATCTTAATTTTTTTATTTTTTTAGTTTAAACCATTGACCTATTTTCGTTAGCTAAATTGATAGAAAATGTTAGACACTTTATGTATATTTATATTGAGTTTAATGACTAAAATTTTTTTTAAAAAAAATGTGAGTTTTACCTATCAAAAATGGATGAATGGTTTGAGATTAAAAACAAATCAAAATTTTAAAATTTAAATTAATAAAATTAAAAACTCATAATTTATTTTATTACCTGAGATTTTTTTTTAATAATTTCTTCAAATAATAATAATAACAATAACAACAACAACAACAACAATATTGTACTCATTCAGGCAAATCTAAAAAAAAAAAAATCATAAATTCCTTAAAAAATTACTGTTAAATTTACTTGCAACGATATATATTATTACATATTATTTATTGATTTGTCAAAAAATCAACCAATATACTCTAATAAATATCAATGTCAAATAAAATATAATTAGTCTAATTTGATTTTTAAAAACATTAAAAATATAATACTCAATAAATAATAAATTTCAACTCATGTGAATTTTTAAAAATAAAATAAAAAATATGCTAGTAGATATTTCTCCTTACTACAATAAATGCCTATGAAGATTTGTATGGTTTTATTTTGTTTTGTTTCAAACCAAAGATGAAAAAAAAAAAAAAAAAGAAAAGAAAAGAAAGAAGAAGAAGAAGAAGCTGTGTCGTTTTTGCATGCACGGCACACCCTGCTGGTACCCCTTGTCTTAATTAGTGTTATATCATTATTATTAACCCCATCAATTGTACAAATTATAAATACTCAAAACCTTTAAAATTATACTACACCATTTGTAATATACTAATTAGTACATTAATTAGTACATATAATATTATTCTTTTCTATATTTAAATGGAGGTATATTCTCTCTGGATTATAATTTAGATTGAATAACGTTGCTTGACCCATGAGATTCACAACAAGTCTTATTTCGATAACTGGAAACATTATTTTTGTCTAGCATTTCTCGTAGTTCATTCAAAAAAAAAATTAGATCGGTTTGATAATTGTAACCTATTTAATTATTATGTTTGTCATAAAAAAAATATAATTTATTCACCAGTTGAAATCATTTTAATTTACTGCTTAATATATAAAACTATTTTCATTGCCAAGTTTGGCTAAATTAAAAAAGTGCACTTATTTCATCTTTTTATCTTTTTTGGGTCACATCAATCAACATCTCCTCTCTACTTTTTTTACACATAATACAAGAAAAGTCAAAAAGTGCACTTATTTAGTCTTCCCAAACTTGACATTAAAATGATGGATAATATGGAAATTTGATTTAAAAAAATATATACTTTTAGTCACTAAAATATGTGATATGCATCATTTTCGTTCATCCTGTTGAAATTATGTTAATTTAATTCCCAATAATATTATCAAAAATCAGAAAAAAAAAAAAAATGAAAAGCACGAGCCACATTTCTTTGAAGAAAACATTTCCACCACTACAAGAAAATGTAATTTTTGCAATAATAAAAAAATATTGTCAACCAAAACTAATTTTCTCCTGCGCGACTCATTATATTAATGGTACGAAAAGTAAGCGGATACACTCATTATTTTAAAATTTAAATAATTGATAAATCACTAAACGCAATGCTAAACTGCATGCTGGCGGCTTGCTCATTTTAACATGAGAAAAGCTTTGTCTAAATTCAACTAGGTTACTTTTGAACTCTTCAAAATAAATTAAATATTTGTGTCGACACTTAGACAAGGGTTTAGGATATGTGTCTGACACTTTTCATTGGACTTTTATATATTTGTATTTGACATTATCTTATATATCATTTGTTGTATTTTTTGTATGGGATGCTAGCAAGGATGAACATGATGAGGTCATATTGCATTTTTTTTTTTTTTTAAATTTAACATTTCTCTTTTCACTCATTTTTTCATCTTCTTGTCTCTGTCTCTTCTCTTCTCTTTTTCTCTCTCACTCATCACTATCCTCTGTCTGTTTGTCTATTTGTCTGTCTGTCTGTCTCTCTCTGTCTCTCGCTCATCTCTCTTCTCTCTCTGTCTCTCCCGCTCATCTCTCTTCTCTATCTCTCTCGTTTATCTCTTATCTCTCTCTCTCTCTGTTTCTGTTTCTGTTTCACTCATCTCTCCTCTTTATCTTTCTTGTTCACCTCTCTTCTCTCTCTGTCTCTCTCTTTTTCTATGTCTCGCTATCGTTAATCTTTTTTTTCTCTCTCTCTCTCTCTCTCTCTCTCTCTCTCGCTTATTTCTTGTTTCTCTCTCTTTTTTCTGTCTGCCTCTCTCTCACTTATCACTTTTCTCTCTCTCTCTTTTTCTCTGTCTGCTTGTCTGTCTATCTCTCCCCCCTACAGTGTTCGTTTTGCTCACTCTCTCCCTACATCTTCTGTATTTATTGAGCTCCCTCTTGATTTATCGATCCACTACAAGAAAATGCACTTTTAGTGACCACTCTCTCTCTCTCTCTCTCGTTCATCATTCTATCTCTGTCTCTCTGTCTCTCTATCTCTCTATCTCTATCTCTCTTCTCTATCTGTCTCTCACTCATCTCTCTCTCTCACCACCCATCTCCTGTACCACATTCACCACTACTACAAATGTCATTCCACTACCACCACTACTACCGTTGTTGCCACTCCACCTCTACAATACCATTACTACTACCATCGCCACCACCATAATGCCATTACTACTACTATTACCTCTCCTCCACCACTGTCACTCCATCTCTTCTACCACTACCACAACTTCACCACTAATCTCCTTCGCTATTACTACCACCACCATCAGCTCTTATCTACCACCTTCATTACTACTGCCACTCATTCTCCTCTACCACAAAAAATTAGTTCCTGATTTTTAGTAACAAAAAAAAATGGGCCGCAAAAAAATATTTTTCATTGAGCACAAAAGATTAACTTTATTTTAACAAAAAATATTTTTCATTAAAATATTACCCCTACTTCTACCAAATAAAAAATAATAATAATTTTTTTTTCATTAAAATAAAAATGAAACAAAGAAATTTTCAACCTTAAAATTTTTTTAAAAAAATTCAAAAATTAAAAAAAAATCATTAACTACAAAAAAATAAATTTATTTTAACAAAAAATAAATAAAATCCCATAAATGTGATCAATATATATTCTCAGAAATAGACCAAAATCCCCAAATTTTCCAAATTTCCTCAAATCCTTTGGTGCCTACAATTTTTTTCCCTCTTCTCTCATTTTCACGTTCAAATCTCTCTCTCTCTCCATCTCTATCTTTGTGTTACTCATCTCACTCTCATTCTGACGACTCCACCGACAAGAGCTCAAATCTGCAGAGCATCAATGTTGAAGCACACTATAATATAAGGAACTAGGGATTCTAGAGAGCTCGAATTTGCTGAGCAAGTTGTTGCCCCCGTAAACCCAAACATTGGTATGTATTCTCTTCTCTCTCTCTCTCTCTCTCTCTCTCTCTCTCTCTCATTTTATTTATTTATATTTTATTTTTTTATGTTCAAGGATTGAATCTCATGCTCTAAGTCGACGACCCTATGTGATCTCCAAATTCGCTCTTAATCTCCAAATTCAACTCCCTCAAGTAAAAGCTCCCTCATTTGTTTCATAGTTTATATATGTGTTTGCTTAATTTACTCTTTGAATTTCTTCTTTTCACCTTCATTTTTGTTCTACATCTGTTCTTTATCTTTTATTACATTCACTAAACTTGATTGAATTCACTGTTACTGTTTGTGTGTGTATATATATATATTTGTCAATTTGTGGTGATTTGTGATTTTGTGTTTTCGATTTAGGGTTTTCATCATTTCATTATAAAAAAATTTCGATTAATTCCTGTGAAATTTTTATCCCAATATATGTGGAACTAGAATTTTTCTTTTTCTTTTTTTTTTTCCTCTTGCCCTTTTGATTTAGGGGTTTCATGATTTTGTTTTCATTATAAAAAAATTTTGATTAATTTCTTTTTGGAAGATTTATGATCAATTTAGAGAGTTCCATGAGAACTCAGGCATTTGTTTTCTTTTGAACTGGATTGCTTTAGGGTTTTGAATCTTGTGGTTATATATATATACACATGTGTGTGTATATATGCTTGATTATAGAGAATAGTTCTTATATGATTATTTCTCAATCCAATTAAATGTTTGGCTGGGTTGGGGCTATATTATGAAATGGAATCATATCGGCAAGAATTTATACTTGTTCTTTAGTCATTATATTAAATCAATTTTTAAATTCCAACTGAATGAGAATTTGTTTATAGTGTGAGTGTTATGGCTGGAAATTTATCAAATAGATTATTTATTTATATCTAGTGTTTGAAATTGAAGCTTCAAATGCTAAATTTGTTATGTAGCAGTAGGTAATTACTGAATACAAATCGGAATATTACTTAACAACAACAATTTCTTTGCAAGTTCTGGAAAATTGTGTTTAATTGCTAAAATTTATTTTAGGCATCGAAAATTGACAAGTAATTGCTATAACTTGAGCTGTGTTTTCATTGATTTGCTACGAATAGAATGTTTTTTTTATGTTGAAACAAGTTTGCAAGTATCAAAATGAAGCTTAGAAACTTGGAAAGAGAGTGAAAACAGTGTTTGAATTCGAAACCTGCGTAGAATAGGTAGCACTATCAAGCCAAGGGAAAACGGGCAAAGTTTTCTCTAGAAAACTCGAAATCGCGCACCAATTTTTTTTGTTAGAAACTAGACTCAGATATCTTTCAAATGGTCTAGGCCTTGCATTTTAATTCCAGCCAAGTGAATACAGATCTGAGTTCAAAGTCGACCCAAAAACTGCATCTACAACTCTGTTATTAAACATACTTTTAGGGGGCACAACCTCTAACTATTTTGTTTTCTTTTGAAACCTAGCTTTAACAATACTACCTTGAATTGTTGGACATAATATTCGTTTTTATTGCTTCAATCTACAGTTTTCTATGGCCTTGGTCTTTTCCTTAAAAAATATTGCAAAAAATCTGACAATAAATCTGTTAATGATACGCCTGCCACTTGTGAAATTTGTCTAAACTAGAATGTTGGTGCTCAATGGAAACATTTGATGATTGCATCCGATTTTAGTATTTTTCAACATCCTTTTATATAAGCTGTCTCGTTAGGATTTTGATGTAGCCAACTGTTATAGAATTACAAGTCTTGTTGGTTGCTAGAGATAATCTCCAGGTTTGTTTTTTGTGTTCTTCTCTTGCTCTCTATTATTGATTTCGATTTCAATTTTTTTCCCTAGACTTCTTGTTTTTCGAATGACAGCATTGGTTTTCAGTTTTCGGTGGTTTTCTTTCTGGATTTGACCACGACTCTGTTAATTCTACGAGGTTTTTTTTTTATTTATTATTATTATTTTTTTACATCGATTTCGTATTTCATAAAGTAACTGAATTTGTTATTCTTTCCATGCATGCGTTCGTTTTGCGTTTTCATTGGTTTTCTTTCTGTATCTGAATCTAAAAGGTATTTCATTACTTTGTGGGATTTGTTCTGTTAGTCTTGCTATTTGATTTTCTTTACATTTTTAGGATTTATTTTATTCACATTGACGACCTAGCTTTTTCATGGAATGCACATTCAGAAAATGTAATCCCCTCTTTATAAGACAGAGAGTTGCAATTAATGTTTAATTATCTAATAGAATGGAGTCCCAAGACTTCAGTAGAGAGTCTTAGAGGGGATGAAGAAGCGGATAGGATCAAATACGCAATGATACAATATTAACAGGACATACTCAGTTCTATGTCTTTACATTGTTGGTTCCAATATTTATATATATATATATATATATATAATTTTGAAAGCAAGTGTTCACTTCTTTGTTCCGATTGCCTAATTTTCTTAGTATCTATTATTTCTAAATTACTATTGCATATAAAACTACCTCATCACATTCTGACCATGTGATCTAAATTAGCCTACTCCATTTACCAAATTTTCTAAGTATCTACTATTTCTATAAATGACTTTTATATTTTCCTAACTCCCTCTATCTTTGGATATTTATAGACTAGAACTGAAGGGTTTCATTCTCTAGGGGTCTATCAATCATTAAAGAAGTTACTGAAGCATGAGGGTGTTTTAGGATTCTACAAGTAAGTTTTGATTAAATTTCATTGTTCACCTTTTGATATATTTCCCAGACAATGTTACTTATGAAAAAAAAAAAAGAAAAAAAGAAAAAAAACTGACTGTTGTTTAAACTCATGTTTTATTCTCTCTTTTAGAGGAAATTGAGCTAGTGTCCTTTGGGTTGTTCCTTATGCAGCATTACATTTCATGATATATGAGCAGTATCGCATTTGGATCTTGAACAATTACTCTACCTTGGGAGCGAGCCCCATTATAGATCTTTTAGTTGGTTCAGTAGCTAGAGGAACATCAGTTTTAAGCATATATCCCTTAGATTTGGCTCGTACTAAATTTGCTTATCAGGTCAGTAGCTCATGTGTATATTTTTGGATTTTCTTTTTCCTTTTTATCACTAATGTCGACTATGTATGACACTTAAAAGCATTAATCTAATTTTAGGAATACATTTTTTTATTAGCTCTAGTGTTTTACATTGTGATATTTCATCGATGCATATGTAGATTTTTTAGTATATGTACAATATGTCGTCTCAATGATCAACTGTCTAAATATGTTGTAAAAGGGTCAGTGTGATGAGAAAAGGATTAGCACAAAACTAGTTTCTTAAAAAACTTAGAATTTGAGGTGTTGATGCCCCAAAATCACCAAACGGCATCGGATTAGCATGAAACTTGGCAAGAATGACCGCCTTGGCACGACAGACATGTGGGAAAAAACGGGACTTGAAACGGGTTCCCGGTTTGGGAGTTAGAGCCGGATTTCGTCTAGGCAAACTAGTTCCTTAAGAAACTTAGAAGTCGAGGTGTTGATGCCTCAAAATCACCAAACAACGTCGGATTAGCACGAAACTTGGCACATACGACCGCCTAGGCGCGAGAGACTTGTGGGAAAAGACGAGACTCAAATTGGGTTCTCAATTTGAGAGCTAGAGCTGGATTTTGGTCTAGACAAACTAGTTCCTTAGGAAACTTAGAATTCAAGGTGTTGATGCCCTAAAAATGGCGTCGGAATAGCACAAAACTTGGCACACACGACCACCTAGGCACGAGAGACTTGTGGAGAAGACGGGACTCCAATTGGGTTTCCAGTTTTAGAGTTAGAGTCAGATTTCGGTCTAGACAAACTAGTTCCTTAAGAAACTTAGAATTTGAGGTGTTGACGCCCCAAAATCATCAAAGGCATTGGATTAGCATGAAACTTGGCACACTCGACCGCCTAGGCACGAGAGACTTGTAGGAGAAGACGGGACTCGAATCGGTTTCCCGATTTGAGAGTTATAGCTAGATTTCGGTCTAAGCAAGCTAGCTCCTTAAGAAACTTAGAATTCGAGGTGTTGAAGCCCCAAAATACCAAACGACGTCGGATTAGCATGAAACTTGGCACACACGACTGCCTAGGCATGAGAGACTTATGGGAGAAGACGAGACTAGAATTGGGTTCCCCGTTTGGGAGTTAGAGTTGGATTTCGGTCTAGGCAAACTAGTTCCTTAAGAAACTTAGAATTCGAAATGTTGATGGCACAAAATCACCAAACGGCGTCGGATTAGCACAAAAATTGGCACACACTACCGCCTAGGCACGAGAGACTTGTGGGAGAAAATGAAACTCGAATCGGGTTCTCGATTTGAGAGTTAGTGTCAGATTTCGGTCTAGGCAAACTAGTTCCTTAAGAAACTCAGAATTCTAGGTGTTGACGCCCCAAAATCACCAAACATAGTCGGATTAGCACGAAGCTTGGCACACACGACCGCCTTGGCACGAAAGACTTGTGGGAGAAGACGGGACTCGAATTAGGTTCCTGGTTTAGGAGTTAGAGCTGGATTTCGGTCTAGGCAAAATTATTTACTTGATTATATTTGTAATTGTATAGTAGTTAAATTTTTATTTTTTTTTGTAATTAACATATTAACACATAATTAAATTGTCATTAATTATTTTTGTTTTTTGTTTTCAGATATTTCCCGAGTAGGAGTTTGCTTCTTGTGGAATGCATGCCCATGAAGAATGCGACTAACTTTTGTTTTTGTTACCCACAGAGAATGATGAGGAAAACTTTTGTTTTTGGTTTATGTTATTTTGAATTGTGAACAACATTATGTATTTAAACATTATATATGCATTATGGAACATTATGTAGTGGGGTAATTTGGCTGATGTGCAGCTATGAATACAAGAATATTTTTATTATGGAGAAATTATTATTTCTATACAAGATTTTTTGTATTATTATGCAATTATTGGTTTCTTTTTCAATTATTTTTTTTCATTTAATACAGGTAAATTTGATATTTTAATATATACATTTTTTTTTTGGCAACGGCACCACAGCGTCGCAAAAAACATTAGAACTAAAATATATTTTTTTTGGCGACATAGGCAATGCCGTTGCAAAAGAAATTGGCGACAGAGGTCATGCCATCGCAACAAAAAAACATTTCGCGACAGCTGTAGACGTCCCCGAACGCCCCGGGAGGATGAGTCCCGTTCTGTTCATTGGGCTCACTACAGTTCAGGACTCAATGTCACGGTCCTGTATCAAATCTCGCAGAGTGCAATGCAAGACCGATGAAATCATCAAAGAGTCCAAATCCGGCAAATCGTTTTTTAAAATAGATTTTTTTGAAAGAAGTGCCAAACATGGACTGCTTTGCCAAATACAGAGTCGCCACCTAAATATTTTATTTTTGGGAAATTTAGGAAACCCTGACTCGTTGCCTAAGGCCACGTGTCCGTTATCACCAAAGTTGCCTCGGCTCGGGAACTTGGGTACGATTGGGGAAGGTCACTTCGTGAGCACCCCCGCTCGCCCGATCGAAGATCGGCCTTTACTAACCATGATATCTAGTTTTGAAAACATTATGCGTTCTTATTCCGGTTATTAGCCTAGAATTACTATGTGATGCGCACAACATACAAGTATAGACCGGGTCGCCTGAATTGGAACAAAACATTTCATGTTTGTTTTTGAAAGATGGTTTGCTACTCGCAAGTAGGCTTAAAATGCAGATTTTGCCACCCTCGGGTGGGCTTTAGAAAAGATGGTTTTGCCACTATCTAGTGGGCTTAAAACTCGCAGTCGATGAATTGTTCCAATCCAAATAACCCAACCTTCACCCACAGCATTCAGGCAGTTATATCACATAAGCATATAGTCTCATGGTAAGCATGCTATCATGGCAGTCACTCACACGCATGCAAGGATGCTAAAGCATAAAACTTACCGAGTACTCCAAGCCAAAACAGAAACTATGTTAGAAATCCATGCATGATCCTAACTATACAGAAATGCCTAATGCAACACATGCAAAATGCAACTAAGATAGGCTCGGCTATTCTAAACATGACATATGAAATGCTACAGCTAACATGTATTCAACCCGGAATTGGAATACAATGCAGTGAGTATGATGCGCCGAGCCCGGTGCATGCAAAACAGATGAATGAATGCAAACATGCTATCATACTGTATGCTAATTGAAACATGCCCTATTCTAACCATCATAAGTTGGTAAATAAAAGGGAGAAAGACGTGGGGTTGGAAGACATACATCACACACACGCACACTTATTACAGTTGTGCCCTCGCTCGGAGGGTTCGAATAAATAATACAGTCCAAATAAGTACAAAACCCTAATTAATTAACAAATTTAACTAGGAAAGCAGTAAACCAGCACGTAAATCTATGGACCGCCTCAGCTCCATTCCAAATGATAAATGATGCACGCTGGAGTTGCCTTGCGCGGAAATCCATTGCGATACCCCAATTAGCCTCTGTTTACAATTAAGCTCGGAATATTGCATGGAGCTCCAAAAGACTGCCGGTTTCTGATTTGCTGCAACAAAGAGCAAGAAAGGGGCATGGCAATGTGTTTTCACATATGTATGCTTGACTACTCTTCAGGGAGTGTAGTCCTCGATCCTCGTGCCACCAATCACGCATCTCGATGCATGATGGCCGAGAAGTCGAATTGCATGACTCAATATGAAATGAATGCACATATGAACAAAACAAGGCCTAGACTCCATCATGGGTAATCCGGAGTATCGGCGACCGGGAATTGAGACACGTTCGGTCACTCGGAGTACGAAATGTCCCTCGTTTCCCGTGCTTGGACTAACTCCTATCCCAAACACAATGCAAATGAGATGGCATACACAATGTGACCAACATACAACCTAGCATGCGCAATACTATGAAATGGCATACACAATGCTCGATGTAACACGGCATACACGATGCCCTAATATGCAACCTAGCATACACAATGCCCTAACATGCAACCTAGCATACACAATGCTATGAATTGAAATGGCATACACAATGCACGACGGACTTACACCAACATGAGTGGACCTCAGCCACATTCACATCAGTAGCCATAAGATGAAAATGAGACTATCGAAATGCGTGCATATATGAACGCAAACCGAGGACCAAACCTAAGGCACCAAATGCCACTCTAACAAGGTATGGCAAGGCATGAAACATGGCATTCAAACATGCAAATTCCAGCACTGAATCATGATGCAAAATGATCCCGAATCATGGATATATGTCATACAATGCATGGAATGGTCCCGAAACTCAAAACTAGGCACATATATTGACTTATAGCTATACAAAGCATGCATTATTTGACTATGAAGCACAAAGACAGAGCCAAGGCAGTCCCAAAACATGAACATTTCTAGTTCAAAGCATGACCAAAAGATGCTAGCATGATGGACTAAAATAGCATGCAACTTTGACTAGCAAACATGGTTTACATGGCATGTATATGAAGCACAAGAGAACTCATCAAACCAGCCAAAATCAGTGAATAAAACATGCCAAAATATACCCAAATAATCCCTGAAATGCAGCCAACATGTGTAAAAATGGTGAACTTCTTTAGAGGGCCATACAAGGGGTTATTAAGCACATACAAGATAGACATGAAGCATAGCAAAACCACCCCTGGAAATGGACTATGACAACCCTCAAACCCACCAGATAGGCCCTGGAAAGTGACTTCGATGTATGCAAAATAGGGTCACTTTGGAAGGTCCAAAAGACCACTAAACAAGTGAAGGAGAGAGGGGGTCACCCCTCTCTGATTTTGGCCTCAGTGGCTAAGAGGCCAAGCCATGGCCAATGCAAGAGCTCTAATGCATAGCTCTAATTATGAAGGAATGAAGCATGTGTAGGAGAATATGACCCCAAACATAAATGGGACCTTAAACAAACTCAAAGAGGAGGCCAAAACAAGACTTTTTCCAGTTTATATCAAGTCTCGAAAATATTCACAAGTAGGGCTAAAACATGACACAAAAATGACCCTAAAAGAGAGATAGAGGGCAAGGGGCAGCAGATGGTCTCAAACAGCAAAGAACCCTTCAACAAAGTTGAAGAGGGGCTCAAAATAAGACACTTTACAGTTTGGCTCATAGCCTAGAAATGCTCACAAGTAAGGCTAATATATTATGCAAGATAAGCCCTAAAAGAGAGATAAAGCACAAAGGGGGAGTAGAAGACCTCAAACAGGAAAAAGTTCTGGATCAAACATGAAGATGAGCTCAAAATAAGACTATTTTCAGTTCAGGTCGAAGCCCAAAAATGCAAGCAAAAGGAGCTAAGGTATAGAGCAAAGATATGCAAAAATGGGGAAAATAGAAGCTTACCCTTGTAGAACCGAACTTCAGCAGCTTTTGGACCAAGTTGGTGAGCTTTCAACCTCTTCAAATGGCCTCCAAGGTGCTGGAATGAGTGATGGAGGTGGTAGGCTATGAGGTGTAGGGTAAATATGCAAGAAAATGGGTGTTTTGAGGCTTGAAGTATAGATATAGGGGGTGTATGTATACTAATGCCTCAGCTGATTTTCTAACCCTTAGAAATGAAGTAGGGTGCTGGTTATATAGAGGGAGAGGAGCCAAAGAAAAGAGGGGAAAAACCAATTCAAATCTCCCTCCAAAAGGACAAACCCTCGGGCAGGGGGTCTGGTGCAAAACAGCTGACACAGCTGGAATGCACCAGGAGGGACAAACTTGGCCGGCCAGGTTCAAAAGGTTCAGGTGGCCGGCCGGCCACCACCCCTGGCTGGCCGACCAGGGGTCAAAGGGGTCAAGCAAAATTACTGGCCGGCCACCCCAAAAAGGTGGCCTCCCAGATGAGTGCAACATAGCTGTATGGTCAAAACCCAGAAAATGTGAACCAGGAGAGAGAAAAACTAGCTTTTTAGAGGGGTTCAAAAGGGTCAAGGACAATTGCTGGCCGGCCTACCCATATTGGTGGCCTCCCAGGTGTGTACAACACAATGATGTGGTGGAAAGTCAGAAAAAGTGGCCCGGGAGTGGGAAAAACCAACTTTCTAGTGAAGAAAATGGGCGATGAAGAGGGATGAAGAAATAAAACTGGTTTTTCAGAACAATTGCAGGCCTCCCACCTTCCTACAACCTTTTTATCAATGAAAATAAGGTCCCCGCCAAAAATGGACCAAGACGGATGCAAAACGAAGGTTCGGGGGCCAAAACGCGCAGTTCAGGGCCCCGAAAACAAGCTGTTAAACATCGGAGGTGGCGTTCGACCACGAAGTGGATCTCTCGGGCCACAGTGTCCCTCAAAAGGGAGGAAACAAGGTGTATGCCAAAAACCGGAGGTGGTTAAGCGGTCCCGAACTGAGACACACGGCCGACGGCTCCGAAAACCGGGAACCAGGCTCCAAATGGGAAAAAAATGGCCTACAACCACGAAACATAGCCTACGGCCACTGAGAGATGGTCTACGAGACCTCTCCCTCCCTTTGGGAAGAGAAAATAAAGAAAACAGGGCCTGGTTCGCAAACCAAGGCAAAGCACAAAAGAGTCCGGAAGTCCGGAGGTAGGGTTCGCAGCCGTGACTCTGAAACCTCAGAACAAGCGCAATATTCAACATCACCGAGCGCTCAGTTGGTGACGTCTGAGTCTTAAGGTCAGTCAAAAATGGGGTGTCTACAGTTGCCCCTCTTTGACAGAACTCGAAAGTCATAAGTGACGGGAGTGAATGTCAAAGCCTAGAGACGACCCATTTTTGACAAGGCCGAAGACTTAGACAAACATACAAGATAACAAAGGACGTGCCCAGGCGGGGGGCAAATTGAAAAACAATATGCACAAAGCCGGATGTAACTCAATGATCATGCGAAGTAGCAAGCTGTAATGAAGCCAATATTCACAACAGATGCAGCAGTTTTAAGTGAGAATGCAAAGCAATACTACATTTCATGCTGTTGAAGAATGTGGAGAATCATTGAATTCTCGCCACGTCTCACACGGAGGGGATACAATACCTGTGCGGCTCGTCTGGTCGCACCAGCCTCAAATGAACCGTACATACAATATCGTGCGTGAAAAAGGAAGAAACTCAACAAGCACAACATAGTTAGCAACAATAGGTTTAGTGTGATATCGAATGCAGACAAACGCGGCGTTGATGGGTGAGTGCATCGCAATGCGAGAAGCAACGCGCGTGACAACGTAAGTTAAGCACAAGGGTATGACAATACTCGGGAAATGTGCAGAGCAGTGCAAGTGGTGTGCATGAGAATGCAAGTGACGTGCATAACAATGCAGGATAAGTGTGAACTTGAATGCACATTTTGAAACAAAACAACGAGCAAAGCAATGCAAGTTTCGACGAAGGTGGCTCAATTGCGACCTCCGGTTTACCTCCCGGAGGGGTCACAACATATTCAAAAAGGATACACCTTGCTTTTGACAAGTAACGATGAGATACGCATTGAAAGTTGGAGTTGAAGTTCCCGCGGGTAGATTTCGCGATGAAAAGTGCACTTTCCTTGTACTTTCTCGGATGACGGGGACTCCAATCATCACCAAAATTTGCAGAGGCCTTGGAGACCATGTTGGGAACATCACCGGCTAGGTTTGGTCCAAGGGGGAGACCACTGGCCAGGGGTGAGGGAGTGGGGTGGCCGGCCTACCAGAAAAGGTGGCCGACCGGCCACCTAGCCAAAACAGTGGGCAGTTTGGTCTTTTGCTTTCATTTCTTTAAATCCACTCGGCCAAACACCTTTTCCTCACAACTCTAACTCCGAAATCAGCCCCTCTACCTTCCTAGAGCATTTTCCCTCTCAGATCTGCGCTCCATACGCGTTTTCCAACGCCCCACGCAAGGTTGTTTCGCGAAATCTTTCGGTTTTCAACACTTTGAACCGATTAAATTTTGATTTCGGTGCTTCTTTTCTCATTTTCGCCACTTGAGGTGAGTTTGTCTCAATATTTGGAAGATTTTCTCGGGAGTTGACTTTTGTTGACTTTTCCATTTCCCGAGAGTTGACTTTTGTTGACGTTTTCCAATTTTGGCTCATTTTGCTCATTTTTGCTCCCTTTTGTAGATTTCTTGAGATGACGGGTCATTTTCCCCATGGCGGAGGTTCTCCAGGTGCCGGAGGTGATCTAGACATCATGTCTTTACCCCCGAGGGTTCGGCCATTCATCCCTGAGAGGTACGACCCTCTGACACACATCCTCCCTCGAGCCATTTTCTACCACTTACTGACTTCGATGAGCGAGCGCCTGTAGATCTACTACTACGGGAGCCGGAGGCCCACCTCTCTCATCAGGCACGAGAGGTATTTACTTCACTTTTACATTTTCTGCAATGTATTCTGCATTTTCCGTGCATTTCGTGCTTTCGCTATGTTTATCTGCTCACTCAAGCACACAGCTTGTTTTGAATGTTTAGTCTATAACACCGTATTCCGTTTGCATCTTGAACACACAGTTCAAACAGTCTGACTTTCTGAATACGTGGCCCGTATATTGATTGTGAACACACAGCACACAGTTGTTGAGGATTGAACACACAGCCCAAACTTTGAGATGAACACACAGCCCACTGATTTTGAAATCTGAACACACAGCTCAAATACTTGACGTTGATGTTGAACACGTAGCTCGAACTTTGAGATGAACACACAGCCCATTTTTCTGATTGTGAGCACACAGCACACACTTGTTTGAGAATTGAACACATAGCCCAAACTTTGAGATGAACACACAGTCCACTGATTTTGAAATCTGAACACACAGCTCAAATACTTGATGTTGAACACACAGCTCGAACTTTGAGATGAACACACAGCCCATTTTTCTGATTGTGAGCACACAGCACACGCTTGTTTGAGAATTGAACACACAGCCCAAACTTTGAGATGAACACACAACCCACTGATTTTGAAATCTGAACACACAGCTCAAATACTTGATGTTGAACATAGAGCTCGAACTTTGAGATGAACACACAGCCCACATTGATTGAGAGTTGAACATGCGGCCCAAACAATTGATGTCGAACACATAGCTCGCACTTTGAAATCTAAACACACGACTCAAATACTAGATGTTGAACACACAACTCGAACTTTGAGATGAACACACAGCCCACACTAATTTTGAGTTGAACACGCAGCCCAAACACTTGAATTCTGAGCACACGGCTCATACTTTGAATTTTCTGAACACAGCCCCAGATTCGTATCTGATTTGATTTTGCACACAGCTTATACATTTCATTTGCACGCAGCTTATTCATTTCATTTGCACGCAGCTTATACATTTCATTCTGAAACTGAATACATGTGTTCATCCTGAATGCAGGTGACTTCTCGTACTGCGCGAGGATATGGCTCCATCGCGGCGAGAGAGTGGTACGCAGAGCTCCCGGAGG